>OX621240.1:23556712-24806712 GCA_951640165.1 Pseudoips prasinana
CTTTCTATTTACTTTAAATATGAGCGAAGTATCATCAGCGAACAAAACTATGTCTGATACTTTCTCTACCAGATAAGGGAGATCATTTATATAAACTAGAAATAAAAATGGACCCAATATAGATCCTTGGGGCACCCCCATTTTCACAGATGACGTGCCGAAGTGGCACCGCCTATCGAAACCATCTGTTGTCGCCCCGATAAATAGGACATCACAAGATCAAGAGATGTGCCAGATATTCCATAGTACTTCAGTTTAACAACGAGCGTACGATGATCAACGCAATCGAAAGCCTTAGAGAGATCACAGAAAACTCCCAGTGCATCCTGTGATCCCTCCCAAGCCTCCAATATTGACCTAATTAATGTGCAACCTGCATCCTGAGTAGAGCGGCCCCTTGTAAACCCGAACTGCTTGTTATGCATTATCTCATTCACGTTAAAGTGCGACAACATTTGGCTGAGCATCAGCTTTTCAAATATTTTACTTAAAGCTGGTAGTATTGAGATAGGCCTATAATTCGTGGCATTTTTTGAACAACCTGCCTTGAAAATGGGTATTATCTTACTTATTTTCATTAAATCGGGAAAGACACCATCACTTATACAGCCATTGAAGATGGCTGCAAGAATTGTAGCAATGTTTAGTATGATTGATTCAATTGCTTTAACAGACAGTCCCCACAAATCTTCTGTGCCTTTCCTTTTAATACTCTTAAAAGCTTTTATAATATCATCACTTGTTACGGATTTAAAACTAAAGTTACGTACAGTTTGTTTTACGCTTTGATTTAAAAAGAGTTCAGCCACATCTGGTGATGATGCGAGACACTTAGTAATATCCACGGGTATATTTGCAAAAAAAGCAGCCAAAAATTGGCAATGGTAAGCTTGTCTGAAACCAGTTCATCACCAATATTCAATACTAATGTTTGATCTCTTGATCTACTTTTACCAGTGTCAGTATTAATTATTTGCCAAGCTGATTTTATTTTATTATCAGATTTTTTAATTTTATCTCTTATATATAAAGATTTAGCTTGAATGCAAACCTTTTTAAAAATTTTTGAATAATTTCTAACATAATTAATGAAATTGACATCAGGGTTATAGGACCTTCTGTCATACAACTCATATAAAAAATCTCTACTCAGTCTAATGCCTTGAGTTGCCCAAGAACTAAATTTTATCTTATTACTGTCAACCGTTATGTTTTTTATTTTACAAGCTTTATTTAATTCTTTGCAAATACAGTGGAATAATGTAGTGTACATATCGTTAGGCTTACTTTTGTTTGGCAATAGATGGCACAAACTATTCTCCAGGTTGTTACTGAACTTTCCCAAATTAGATTTTGTTAAAGGTCTAAAACTAATTTTTTGTTTATTTCTATTTATCTCATTTTTTATCTTTACTATTTGGCATTTATGGTCAGAGCGTACACCAGCCACCAAACACTTCTCAGAGACATAAAAGTTGGTAATTATGTTATCAATGCAAGTAGCAGATGTGGGTGTGACTCTCGTGGCCTCAGAGAACAAGCATTTAAGGTTAAAGGACCGAAATACAGATAGAAATATGTTTATTTCAGGTGAATCTGCTAAAATGTTCATATTAAAATCACCACATACAAGGATTTTTTTTTTACTTTTAATTTTCCTAAGAATGTCTTCTATTGTTGCTGTAAAAAGCTTTAAATCGGATGCTGGTGGTCTATACACACATATTATACAATAAAACTGCGTCTCTACACATGCCACCTCACACACACGCTCAATAGATAGTTGGCATATATCTTTACGTTCTTTAAATTTAATTTGGTCTCGAAGTAGTATCAGTACTCCACCACCCTCTGCCGAAACCCTATTATAAAAGCTGGCGACCCTATAGCCACAGACACTAAAAGCCATCTTGTGTGCCTTCAGCCATGTTTCTGTAAAACAAAGGATATCTATTTCATATTTTTCATTAAAAAGTTCTATGTCTAGAATTTTGCCAGAGAAGCGGTTTATATTTTGATGTGATAGAATTAGAAAGTTATCACACTTCTCTATTAACATGCTTACATGTTTAAACTACTAACTAAATTGATTTTAATAACATTACTAAAAGATGGTATAAAAAGTGACTTCATCATACTACTTATGACTGAGTTAATATGTGCCGCTACTAAACTTGCAAGTGTGTTCAAAAATTTTCTTGAAACAGTAACTGTACTCATGGTTACCCTACAAGAATCTATAAAACTATTTGTGTCCAAAAATATAAATTTATCACTATAATGGCTAACCAAAAACTGTAGGTGCATATTTAGCTTGTGGATATAATTATTTGTACTATCAGGCACATTGGACACATAGGGGAATCGTCTATCGGTGGGTCAGACCGAGTTCTAGTTCGCCGAAACGTAATGTTTTCTAAGAAATTCATGTTTATAATAACTTAGAAAATTGTTAGAAATAGTTTAATTCATCAAATAAATGTCGAAAAATATTTTGGCCAGTCACTTGGATTTGAACACCGATACTCCAGGACACCCGCCGCTCTAAAGTAGATGCACTAGACGCTTGACCACGCGCGAATTAGTTTTACGCGTGAAATAGGCGTGTCGTTGTTAAAAATATCTTCTGCCGTGATACGGTAATGACCTTGAAAAGTGAATGGTTGACGTCAGTCGATTCATTGCATTTCATGCATTACCTACACACAACACAAAATGCACTTTATAACGTTCACTTCTAACATTTTTGTAATTGTTTTATTCATAACACTTGAGTTAATTTATGCACAGCTTTGTAATATAACTGGTTAATTAATCATTACAATATCTTCATATTGGCACAACTTTTTCGTCAAAATATTAGGTTTTAGTTATGTTTTGTAATTATTTATACAGAAGCACTTGTAATGCAACCGCTCGCAGCGGGGTTCGCGGGGGTATGGTACAAACACTAAGACACGACAAGAAATCATCATAATACTTTGTTATCCGAGCATATCTGAAATGGCTCTACTCAGTATTTTTTACGGTTTTTAACTGTGGCTGACGGCCGAAGCCGTGAGGGATTCTCCCGTATGGGTACCCTCCTGGGGAATTGTGTTGTTACGACCTGCCATGTTTATTTTGTCGGAATATTCGCCACGAGCAGGAGTCTCTCACCGGGAGACAAATCCCATTACGAAGAGAGAGACTGCCGCTCGTGCCCAGGGTACACCGCGAGGAGGTTTTCCGACCTAGTACCACAAGCCCTTCATACCTATATAAGAAAAATCTATTAATATATAATATAATAATGGAGCATAGTAAAATTGCTTGCTACTGTCAAGCAGTTTTGGTTAGTCTTGTATTTAAGGTTAGTACATTTAATGATGATAATATCCTGGGACATTATTTACACGTGGCCATCTGATTCCAAACTAAGCAGAGCTTGTACTATGGAAACCAGATAACTGATATACTACATATAATTAAATCCTACGATTCTCGCCATGCATTTGTAAAGTCGGATTAAAATAGTTTGTAGTGTGACAACCTCATCTCGCCGTTTATAAAAATATTCCTACACACTTTTGGTGTGAATTTTGAGGGAAAAGGAATAAAGATTTCAATTGCATGTGTTCTCAAACACAGGTGATGTTTGAGAACCTATTACGCACTTCCTTGAGTCAACGAGTTGGCTAAAATTAGACGACATATTATTTTATTACAGTTAGTTAAAATATTATGTCACGATAATTTAATTAATTTATTAAATTGTTTCATAGAGGCAGCAATACCGGTTAACAATGCATATGATATTTACCGAAAGATGTATACCTCCTCACTTCTGAATCAAAATATCATATAGATATATATAAATACTGAAACGTTAGGGTGCAAAATTGGCGCGTCAAATAAATTCTTGTCTATCGTAAATACTTTGCATAAATTGGATTCCAAGGCATTCCCGCAACAAAGACGAAAGACGACCGTTTCAATAAAGAGTGCGATTTGATCGCTTTTGAGGGCAGAGCTTCGCTCGTACTGTCTATGCGTTTCCTAAAAGAATGTAAGATCTCATACCTTAAATCGAGTTCATCATTCATGCATGAATTGAAAATGTGGTATAATGGTAATTTCGTTTCGTGCTGAAGTCGTTTCCATTGTGCTTTGTAGTTTCTATGCAAATTTAAAACGAAATATATTTCCGAAATGGTGTAGGTAAATGTTTAATTAATTTCAGCTTTATATCTCTTATTTACCCAATATTGTCATAAGGACCGTTACGTTATAAAAATAAACTTGACTATTTGTTACATCATCAATAAAAATTACAATTTAAATTTACAACAACAAGCTATCCTTAAAATCTGGTATAAATAAACATTTCAACAAATTTACGAGTTAAATTGTGATATCTCAACTATACAAAGATGCGTGTAACTTTAAAGACTTCATGATTTAGATTGCTAAATATAGCCTTCTAATTCATAAAGACTGTATGAAGACGAAAAAACTAATAATATAATAAAGATCTTTATTCTATAACGGCAAGTTGATGAACTAAATAAAAAATGTTAAGGGTCTAAGTACCTATCTCGTTTACTACTTCTCTTTTATTTTACTAAAATTACTCGTAAAACTTAATACTGTTTTCTATTCAATAACCGAGTTACTAATATTTATTAAGTTTCAAATATTGTCTGTAGGTTCATTAGAGCCTGCCAAACAAAATTGTATATTTCGTACCGTGCCTCAGTAAATAACAAGAAATCACATTGTTTAAACTTAAATGTTTTGTGTATTTCAAGTATCTATAAATTAACTTTATTTTATTATTTTTTTATTAAATTAGGTAAACTTGTTTTCAAGCTGGTAAAACTTAAATTAACATCGCTTTCATATAAAAAAAATATAATAGACTTCCATTTCTCATTCCAAACTCAAGAAAGTATTTTATTCGAAACTTAAGTTGTTCAGGTAATTTATAAACTTGGTTTGTAAATTTGTTTGATTAATGTCAATCTTTTAGGGAAAAAACAAGTAGTGTACCCAACGATAAAAACAGAAAGTACAGTTACTGTTATGAAACGAAATGTTTATTGAGTTTCAATTCATTACTCTTTTAAACGTCATGATTGAATGAACTGATCTGAAGATAAACATTACGGACTAATCTAGACCTCGTAGGAATTAACCAATTTTTTGTTGTTTAGACCTCCCCAAAGATCTTCACAATTTCGGGTCTTGCGCTACTCGCATCTAGTGGATTCCAGCGACCCTTTACAAGATAATCGGTCCATCTTGTAGGGGTCTGCCCACGTTGCGTCTTCCAGTTCGTGGTTGCCACTCAAGAACCTTTCTCCCTCAGCGAATATAAATAATAATTATTGAAATGGATCTATTGCGTACAGTTAAGATCGCGATGCTTACTATTGATCCCGATCCAAAACATAGCGAAATATACTCAGCTGGTTTTCTACTACCCGTAATGACAAGGCTCAATTAAGGTGGTAACTGAGTACCTCTAAGTTGTGTTTCATAATTCAAATAGGTATCAAGGTCACATAATTACTAACAATCTAAATGATGATATGGATGTAGAAAGGGAAGGCAGGCCATTGTGGGTGGAGGGTATTATGTTAACGCGCAGGATTGCTAGATATACAGCCCTAGCTAAGACATCATTATTTAAGGACAGCTAGATGTTCTATACCAGTTGCCTGTGGGCCAAATCTACTCAAGAGGTCTACAATGCTTAGCACGTCCAATATAAAAATACATTGAGGGCTCTGTTCGGGTTCCCTTGGTATTGCAGCGCATCCGGCATGTTCGTAAATACTACAGTTGGTGAATTTTATGCAATTATGCTAGTTACTGCCGAACAAGCTACTGAGAAGGTTAGGGGAAACAACAGATACCGTACTTTTCAGTAGGTTTACAGAACTCCACATCTCGAGAAGTCCTGTAAACTTAATGCGTGGAGCATTCGTTCTGATAAATAATATAATGTAATAAACCTCTTGTGTTCTTTGTTTTGCAATTGTGATCGTTTTTAATACTTTATCATTTTTTAACATAGCGTGTAAGTTCAAATTGATACTAACAAACATGGGCCTTGTATTCTGAAATATTTTTTTTCTACATTTTATAAGCCCTCTTCTACTAACTCTTATATCTTTATTTCTTACTAGCACTGGTTCATATGACTCCTAGCAAAGCTGGACGACTACGATCGGTACCGATAACTTGTATCTCCGAGGCAAGGTGACGTTCAGAAATTAAACGTTTAAGGTGGTCACAAATATACGACTGACCGCGGGACTTATTGCTTAACCTTGCCAACGGTTTATGGGTCACTAGGGGCTCTGCGCTCAGAGCCGCTCACTTAAGAATTATGGCTGCTAAGGGCCGTAGCAAGATATAGCAACGGAACTTGGCATAGTGAGGGTATTAACTTGGCATAATGCTGTATTTTGTTGACTTTTATAAGTATGACGACAGTAATGAAGTATTGTATCGTATTTCGCTTCTTCTGCCCTAATGGAACATTAGTTAAATTAGTGTGCTTAGACCTATTAAAGCCGCCCACTTGGCCTCTTCCTTAGCTAAAAATACTTAATCAATTTAAAGCTGTAAACGGGTTTTAGTAAATTTCTTCTGAACATCAATCTTAATTGACTTTGACTTGAGTTTTGTTTTTTCTTTCATTTTCTAACTCGATATTAATAGCAGCTATCAGTCAATTACGCCATACTCTTTTGACATTGTATCGATCATGCTGCCATGTTTATAGCGATAAGTGAGCTTTACTGCCTCAAGTGAATGAGACATATTTTACATTTAGTGCTTTTTATCTACAATACATAATTAATATAATGAAGTCAAAAGCTAATATTTTAAACATTGAAAATGTCACAAAAATGCCAAACTATTTTCGGCAATATTGGACGGGTACTGTACAGTACTCCAGTGCCCCACTAAACTGCCGTGGACTTCTCTTGGCGCCTGATGGTAGGAGCCCCAGGTACGCGGGTATAATACCCCAGTGCCCCCCTTTTGCGCTATGTCCCATATGGTCGGAACACGTATCCTGGGAGGGCTCTGGATTGCTCTACCTTATTGCCGACTCCTGATATCCCGGAGCTACTTGCACGTTGCAGCAGTAGAGGACATTTATCGTACTGCCTAGAGCATGTTTAGTAAAAAAGGTTGCTTTATATTTGGGGTTGCGGTCCCGAAATATAAAGCAAACTTAACACGCTTTAGCTATTTATTTCATTAACTTGCGAGATACGAATACGACTCTTTTGGATATACCTCGGTCAACATTGCAACTGATAATGATAAAAGTTTGATTGTGTTACAATTAGTATTTTGTTCCTTATAATATTGATGTGAGTGATATCAGACATAGGGAAATATCAGATAGAAATCAAGCATTATTGGATGATTCTGATGGAGACAGGCCCGCAATAGCTATATTTGATGGACATGGGTATTCTTACAGAAAAAATGCAAACTATATATCTAAAAAAATGACGTATAGTTTGCACAAATATGACAATTAGGATAAACCATTAATAACTGTATCATGCAATGGTTGCATCATTAATGTTGTGGGGCCCAATTCTGCAAGACACATTAAAGCCGAAATTATGAAGCATTTTTTTATTCAACTAGACTTTAAAAAAGCGCTTGTAAATTATAGTCATAATATCTGTACAAATATAGTTAAGTAAACATAATTATTTCTAGGTACACACGGCTACATATCAAGCAAAACGTGTCCAGTATAATTAATAAAATATTTTTTTTACGGAATAAATGATTTTTCACTTTGACTATAAGCTAATCCCGCGTTGTATAGGATTTCCATACAATGACAGGTCAGCTTATATTGGAAATGTATAGCTTGATATGTAGCCGTGTGTATGTATAGATATTTAAGTACACGGATTGTATGAAAATATTTAGGTATAGGATTTAATTTTAGAACTATATAGTAAGTTATGATTACTTATACTCATACTTTTGCATATATTCTAAGTTTATATTATTATATATTCTAAATTCTTCTCTGAAATAAATAATAGCGTAGCAGCACAATCATATTTCGGGTCTATGGTATCACCGTAAACCAACATAATCTATTAAATAAATCAGTACAGTTGTACAAAAAATAATAGGCGCAAAATTCAGGCTGGAACTGAACGCCTAACGGAAACCCCACTCTATAATCGGTCCTGACGAGCCGTGCGCTGCATAAATTGCCTATAATTAAAAGCTTCCTTTTAAAGCTAAGACCAAATGAAAGGGTAGTTTAGTAGATGCCAGGGAATTCAGTATTTGAATTCGTAGGGTCGTTGTCGTTCGAAAACACTCGATAGCTCGAACTGGATGAGCCAACCACAAGGATTTGAATTGGATGGAAGAATTTCGCTTCAAAGGTCTCACTGAATTTGAGTAAAAGAGACCAACACGGAAAGCATGTCCCTTGTTTTGAATTGAAAGGGCTATTACGTAAATTTATGTAACCATTAATTCTGGCGTAATTCGTGAAAGTGCACATCAACTAGGTAATCCGTACATTTACCTACATATCCCTTCAGAATATGCATCGTTAGATATTTTTTTGTTATGTGTATTATAGTTATAATAAGATATAAGCGTAAGAGCACCGCTTCACTTAAAATTTACATGACAAATTAATGGCTATTGTTGTCTTAAAACTGTATTAAAACTGAAAGCAAAAAACAACTGTATTTAGAAAATTATTCCGACTACCAAAATACATACACTAAGACACGACAAGAAATCATAATACTTTGTTATCCGAGCATATCAGAAATGGCTCCACTCAGTATTTTTTACGGTTTTTTCCTGTGGAAGTGCTGATAATTTTTAAGGACCAAGTGATTTTCTTGGTCCGTTTCCTAAAAAAACAAGTGTCATCATATTTTTCTACATTTATTAATCTGTGAGACACTTCAATTGTCTAAGTTGAGGTGTAAGCCTGTGTCAAGCAGTGTCCAAATAAAACAAAAATATAATCTTAGAGGCCATGTATGGATTGGAGAATGTTCATTTAACCACGTCTAATTATTGCGCACCACTGTGTGATTGCAATGTGTCCAGCACTAGTCTAGTTATGCGTCACTACAGAAAGAAACAAGTGAGGGTACATTAAAAATTCGATGACCTCATTTACGGATCACTCCGCCGAGCCAATAGGCCCGTGACCACGATCAATACTTGATCGAAACGTCGAGGAATTAATAATAAACCATAATTACGTTACTACCCAAATGAAAGATGTACATCCTGTAATATTACAATCTATGTTCTGATTTAGTTATAAGCACTTTTTAAAGTCTATGGGATTAAATACTCTTTTTATTATATGTTATATGTTCATATATCATAGAATATATAAATTATATATATATTATATACGCTTATATGCTCTTAAAAGTTCGTTTAAGAGCATATAAGCATATTAACCAACATACATGTAAATAGGATAATGAATGTGATGTGATTACTGGAACAGGAAAACTTAGATTGGTTCACTTATATTATTTAAAAAAGATTATGTTCATGTTGAAATAACAACTGCGCCAAAGTTTATAATCGTAAACAAACTTGGATTCTACGTTCATTAAACGCGACTGCGGCCTTAAAACAGCAACTCAAGGGTTATTTTCAAAGGTTTCCATGATATTCCAAAAGAAAAGAGAATTAAAGTCCTCACAATAAGGCGTTTTATATATTTTTATCTGCTACGTAATTGTTTAGACGGCTAACGACACAACAGTTGGCAAATGGCACAGTTAAATGCACGTGCTCATCTTCATCTCTTTTGTTTTACATGTGAAGATATTTTAAGGTTCACCTTGGTCTTTTATTTATAAGGTTTTGTAACCATGCCAACGAAACCCTATTACTAAGCGCCTTCTCAGTCCATCCATCTGTCTGTTTGAGAACTGAACCTGTCATATGTAAGTGGACACTTGAAATTTACTGAGTGTGGATACAAATCCACCCTCTTCACATAATGCTGCTATAACAATACATTATAAAAACTAATTCCCACACACAAAAAATTTTGATGTATTTTGCATGACTTTATTAATTATTGCTATTAAATCTTGTACGATGGCATGAGATCTTTCATTTGAGGATTCGAATCGTACTGGGTTGATATTACTATAAAAAAATATTCAATCGCATCAAAGATTTCATTAATCGCATGAGCGTTTCTTTCTTTATCAAATGTGAAGTTGTTATCTTCGTATCAAAGTTGTTCAAACTAACCAGTGGCATTGGTCAGTCTGACATAGATTAACGAAAACAACTGAGACGGACAAATCAACGTGCCTTTCAAATAACGAAGACGCTCAGGAATTAAACAACTTTGTCGATCACCCATCTGTAGGCTGACCAACCTTTCCAATCATTTACGGCCCGGTTAAAGCAACTAAATGTGTTGTGCTAAATGTTGGTCTTGTTTGGGACCACTGTTACTCCATGCATGTATAAAGTACTTTCCAATTGATAGGTCATATTTCTTTAAATGTTATATTAAATTTTTACACACCGTCTAATTGAATAGTTGTATAAAACACGTAGTAATAGCTTGGAGTGTGGAATTGAGCGGTTTTATACGCCCGTGCCCCGGAAAGCTCGTAATGCTCTCGGTCCTGCGCCCGATGTCTTTCCGCTTCAGTGGGTTATACTAGTGAGGCAATATAGAGTGCACCTAGTTATAGTACACACGGCTATATATCAAGCTATATATCTCCAATATAAGCTGACCTCTCATTGTATGGAAGTCCTATACAGCGCGAGATCAGCTTATACTGGAAAATTTTGCTTGATACATATCAAGCTATAGCTTGCTATAGCTGCGGAAGCATTTGTACACACGGCTATGTAGCCGTGTGTACAAATGCTTCCACAGTTTAATATATCCTGCGTGGTCAACTAGTCTCCGACAAAGTCTAGTCAAAATCCTACTAAAATTATAAATACAAAAATTTGTGAGTATGGTTGTATGGACGTTTGTTACTCTTTCACGAAACTTTGCAGTAATATAGCATATTTGTTCAAATTATAAATTATAGCCTATCTGGCTATAATTTATAAAGTTTAACACAGATGAAACCGCTTGGCATAGCTAGTCTAACATAATAAGAAAATCAACTGAAACAGTCAATCAACACTAAAAACCTTTAAAAAAAGTCTTTAATTCGTATGATTTCCATACACATTTTCAAAACAACCGAGTTCTTACTTATCCTTTGTTAACAACCCCAAAATACTTAGAACGCATACTGATTTTACAACACATAAATTTTTGCGTAATTCCTTTGAACAATGTTTTTGTAAATTCCAATACACTTTTCGTTTCATATAATTTATTAAATGTTTACGCTTACGAAAAGATTCAAGAAAACCTGAATATATGTAATTTTGCTATCCTATTAACACACAGACAAACAGAAAGACATAGAGATTCGTGCCAAAAGGAACCTCCTATACACACATACAAATAGAAATACATTTTTGGAGTTCGCCACGCTTGGCAAACGGGTTGGCGATCGCAGTAAGGTTGACATTGGTACTCAGGAGAACGCTGCTGCCCATTCTCTGGTATATTATATTCCCTCGGGACGAGTTCTACGTCCCCCCACGGGATGAGAGGGGGTGGCGATATTCTTTAGGCCGTCACCACACAGCCATATTAACATATATCAAATGTAAAACATAACTATGTTGTTCGTAGAAGCTAATGATATCTCACAACTCTCCGATTAAGTTTTAGACCTTGTTATATTAAAACTTCTTTTTTAAACAATCTTATATATTATTTTTCTTGCTCAAAACTCATGTCATGTGTTGTTTTCATGGGTTTTGACCAAAAATAATTGAGTTAGGGAAGTAGTAAATTTATGACTACTTAACTAACTATTAAAATTATTTACTACTAAACTTATCAATAATGCCGTAATATTAAACACAACGATACTTAATTTTGGTGTAAATTCTATATTTGGAGTTTTGGAGTTTAACCTTTAATAAATTATTACAAATGAAAGTATTGAAGTAAATTGCAGTAGTTAGGAATAATTTATATAATAATCCTCAACACGAGACGGCGGAGACGTGTCGAATAGGAGTGAGATTTCCATGTTTTATTTCTTTTATTACCAAACATTTAAATAACGGTTTGTTAAAGAAATCAGAGGGTCAGCAACCCTGATGGCGATACGTACCGATGGGGATTCTTAAAATGACACAGCGGGTTATAAGTAGATATCACAAAAAAGTGATAACCCACAAATTTTACAGGTTTACTGTTAAGAAATAAGGGAATGAGTCATCATTTTAGTTATCACAAAAAACGTGATGTTTAAGCAATAATCTACAAATTTTACAGGTTGCCAGTTAAGAAATAACGGAATGAGTCATCTTATAGAGTTTTATTAATGGTGTGTTGAAAAATAACGCGGCCCAAAAAGCACAATATGTTTATTTTAGAATGTACAAATTAAGTAATTTATGTGATACCCCATTTTACGTATAGTCATAGTATTAAGTTTTGGGACCTCACTTGGTCCCTGTTTACATTTTTATTTTCTATAATATTGCAAACAATATGGAAACTGTTTTTATAATTCTGATTACTACATTAGTACTATTCAGAATTTGAGTCAAGACGGACTAATAGTCGAACCATACGGGTTTCTTTTTATCATTTTGGTACGAATCTCTAAAAATGTCTTTCTGTTTGTATGTCTGTTAATATGATAGGAAAATTACATATATGCAGATTTTCTTGAATCTTTTCGTAAGCGTCTAAAATTTAATAAATTATTTGAAACGCAAAGTATATTGGAATTTGCAAAAACATTTTTCAAAGGAATTACGCAAAAAATTATCTCTTGGAAAATCAGTATGCGTTCCGAGTATTTTGGGGTTGTTAACAAAGGTTAAGTAAGAACTCGGTTGTCAAGAAAATGTGTATGGAAATACGTATTAAATAATACGAATTATTTATTTATTTAATTTACTTACGGCTTTACATTTTTAGTTCTGCTTGACTGTTTCAGTTGATTTTCTTACTACTAAATTAACTAAACTTATAAATTATAGCGCGTGAGTTATTCGGATATGTAAGCTATATTACTGGGAAGTTTCATCTAAATCTGTTCGGTAGATTTTGCGTGAAAGAGTAACAAACATCCAAACATACATAGTCACAAACTTTTGCATTTAATAAAATAAAAATAAAATAACATAAGTAGGATTTTAATAATTTTGGCAGAGACTGATCTTATACGCTCATGTGTCAATATTATAACTCACTGAAACTCCTGACTGACTGCTATACGTCACGAGCGGGAAGAGATCAGACGCGGGACCGACAGCTTGACGTGTTTTCCATGGCACGGGCGTTTAAAACCACCATATTCACAGACTTACACCAGACTCCAAGCTAGTACTGTGTGTTTTATAAAAATATTTAGTTAAACTGTGGGTAAAAATTAATTTAAAGTTAAAAAAAATAAGATCTCTTACTGGCAAATTATTTTTTAAATACATGGAGTACCAGTGGTCCTAAACAAGACCAACCTTTAGCACGAACACAAACTGAATAAGGCAATATATTTATTTATTTGTATGTCTTTAAAACAAGGAAAATACATTCGTATTTAGCATAGACCCGTATGTGATTGGTAATGTTGAGCGCCTAGACTCGCGGTCAGTCTATGGGTGACCGTCAAAGTGGTTTAATTTCTGAGCGACTCTTCGGAAGGCACGTTGAGAAGTCCGCCTCCATTATTGTCCACTAGTCAGTTTGAACAACTTTGATACCAGAATGATCACTGCCAATTTGTTAAAGAAAGAAACGCTCTTGCAGCGAATGTTTGGTTCCAGACCAACTCTAATTTTTTAAAGAAAAGTCCATTAAGCGCGATTCTAATCCCCAAAAGAAAGATCCCGTGCCACCGTGAAAGATTTTATAGTGAATGTTACAGCCAAGCAAAAAACATCAAAGATTTTTGTGTGGGGCGCCTTATTTAATTACTTTTTATTGATGTGAAACATCTAATAGCCGCACGTAATACAGATTTCTGGCGTGGCGACGCATGCCGTGGTTTTTTTTTTTAGTTCCTATCACAATATGTTCTATTCGACTTCGATTTCGACTTCGACTTCGACTTCTACTTGGACTTCGACTTGACTTCGACTTTGACTTCGACTGCGACTTATACTTCGACTTCGACTGCGACTTATACTTCGACTACGACTTCGTCTTCGACTTCGACATGACTTCGACTTCGACTTTGACTTCGACTGCGACTTATACTTCGACTTCGACATCGACATCGACTTCGACTTCGACTTCGACTTCGACTTCGACTTCGACTTCGACTTCGACTTCGACTTCGACTTCGACTTCGACTTCGACTTCGACTTCGACTTCGACTTCGACTTCGACTTCGACTTCGACTTCGACTTCGACTTCGACTTCGACTTCGACTTCGACTTCGACTTCGACTTCGACTTCGACTTCGACTTCGACTTCGACTTCGACTTCGACTTCGACTTCGACTTCGACTTCGACTTCGACTTCGACTTCGACTTCGACTTCGACTTCGACTTCGACTTCGACTTCGACTTCGACTTCGACTTCGACTTCGACTTCGACTTCGACTTCGACTTCGACTTCGACTTCGACTTCGACTTCGACTTCGACTTCGACTTCGACTTCGACTTCGACTTCGACTTCGACTTCGACTTCGACTTCGACTTCGACTTCGACTTCGACTTCGACTTCGACTTCGACTTCGACTTCGACTTCGACTTCGACTTCGACTTCGACTTCGACTTCGACTTCGACTTCGACTTCGACTT
Organism: Pseudoips prasinana; assembly: GCA_951640165.1. Taxonomy (NCBI): domain Eukaryota; kingdom Metazoa; phylum Arthropoda; class Insecta; order Lepidoptera; family Nolidae; genus Pseudoips; species Pseudoips prasinana. The sequence continues at coordinate 23,571,617 of OX621240.1, forward strand.
CGACTTCGACTTCGACTTCGACTTCGACTTCGACTTCGACTTCGACTTCGACTTCGACTTCGACTTCGACTTCGACTTCGACTTCGACTTCGACTTCGACTTCGACTTCGACTTCGACTTCGACTTCGACTTCGACTTCGACTGCGACTGCGACTTATACTTTTTTTTCGGCTCACATTTTTTATTTATTGTTATAGCGGCAATTTGCGAAGAGGGTGGATTTGTATCCACACTCTGTATATTTAAACTGTCCGCCCAAGTATGACGGTTCAGTTCTTTGATAGACAGATGGATGGACGGAGAAGACGCTTAGCAATAGGGTTTCATTGGCGTGGGTACGAAACCTTACAAGTGAAAGACCAAGGTGAACTTAAAATGTACATACATACATACATACATAGACTCACGCCTGTTTCCCAGAGGGGTAGGCAGAGACAACGGATTTCCATTTGTCACGATCTTTGCATACTTCTTTTGCCTCGATCACTGTCATTACATTCTTCATACATGCTCGCCGGTTTAGGGTACTTCTGACCTGCCCTTTCTTGAGAACATCTCCAATTTGGTCAGAGAATGTTCGACGTGGTCTTCCCCTTCCGGTTGTCCCATTCACACAGGCCAGGTATACTTCTTTTGTCAATCTTCTTTCATTCATCCTTTCTAAATGGCCAAACCATCTCAGCATGCCTTTTTCAATCTTTGTGACTACATCCTCTTTCACACCACAACGCTCTCTTACATCAGTATTTCGAATTCTGTCTCTCAAAGTCACACCACACATACTTCTCAGAGCTCTCATTTCCACTGCATTTATTTTACTTTCATTCTTTTTCTGCCATACCCAACTTTCACTTCCATACATTAAAGTTGGCACTAACACTCCATCGTGCACGGCTAGTCGAGCCTTCTTTGATACTTGCCGGCTACTCATAAAGGCGTGTAGTGCCCCATTCACTCTGTTCCCCGCATTTACTCTTCTTACAATATCTTTTTCATATTTCCCATCTCTCGTAAACAAAGTTCCCAAATATACAAACTCATTCACCTGTTCGACTTTCTCTCCTCCAATCCCAATATCACACGCTGTCGTGTATTCATCGCTCTCAAATACCATTACTTTCGTCTTACCTACATTCATTTTCATCCCTTTCCTTTCAAAAGATTCATACATCATTGTTACCATCACCTGCAACTCGTCCGCCGATGATGCAAGTAAAACTTGATCATCAGCGTAAAGCAGACATTTGATGAGTAACTCATTCATCCTTACACCGCATTCACTTTCTTTCAAATCTTTTAAACAGCTATCCATGAATAGGTTAAACAACCACGGTGACGCTACACATCCCTGTCTAACACCCTTTTGGATGCTAAACCACTCGGTGTATGACCCGTTAATCCTCACGCAAGCTCTGGAATCCCTATAAAGAGATTTCAGTGCTTGAACAAGGTTGTCATTCAACCCATACATAGACAGTACCGACCATAGTTCATTCCTCAACACTCTATCGTAGGCCTTTTCTAAATCTACGAAGGCACAGTAGACCTTTTGGTTTTTGCCCAAAAACTTCTCTATTATGCTTCGCAGAGAAAAGACCTGATCCGTGCATCCCATTCCTTTCCGAAAACCCGCCTGTGCATCCCATATTTTCGCATCGGTTTCTTTCACAACTCTTTCAACCAATACTTTTGCATACAACTTACCAACGACGCTGAGCAGACTAATGCCCCTATAGTTTTTACAGTCTTGCCGTGAGCCTTTCCCTTTGTAAAGAGGTACAATGACAGCCTTGCACCAATCACTTGGCACTTGGCCGGTGGTATAGCATAGATTGAAAAGGCTGCACAGCTGACTCGCTATGACGCCATGTCCAGCCTTCAGCATCTCGGAAGTTATCCTGTCATACCCTGGTGACTTACCTGATTTCATACCCTTAATAGCTTTCACAATCTCATCCATACCAATTTCATCTTTACATTTGTTCTCGTCTATACTTAGTGAACTACGTTCACTCTCTGTTACACCTCTTTCATACAAACTTTCAAAATACTCCTTCCAACGTTTTAACGCGCATTCTTCCCCTTTCACTATATTTCCATCTTGGTCTCGTATGGATTTCAGTTCTGAGGTTTGAGTTATGCCTCTTACTGATCTAACGGATTTCCAGAAAAACTTAATGTTCGTCTGAAAATCCTTAGACAACCTTGTATCAAAATTATCCTTTTGTTCATTTTTCTTTTCGTTTACCACATCCTTTACAATTCCTTTCATTTTCCTATAATCATTCCAGGCCCTTTCTATATCCTCATTCGTCGCCTTATGCATTCGTTCGTTTGCTCTGGTGGCTAGCCAGTCTAACCACGCTTTCTTCTTTTCACATACAACTTTTTGTACACTTTTATCCCACCAAATATTCTTCATCTTTCTTCCTCTTCTTCTCTTTATTACACCACATACTTCACCAGCTGCACTCACCACACCTTCTTTGACTACCTTCCATAGCTCTTCTACTTCTCTTATGTCTTCAGATCCCTCAAACTTCTCAACCAACTTACTTTTGTACTCATCTGCCACTTCTTCCTCTTGCAGTTCCTCTACTTTTATTCTCTCTAGTACACTCTTAGTCTCAGGGATTCGGTGGCGCCATCCTTTGAACAGACCACTTATTCGGCTCATCACCAGAAAGTGGTCTGTATGGATTGCGGTCCCACGATAGACTCTTGTGTCTAGAACATTCTTTCTCAGTCTTTCATCTACAATCACGAAGTCAATCATACTCTTTCTCACATTTTTCCTCTCTCGTGTAAACGTATGGATTCTTTTATGTTCAAACATAGTATTTGTAACACAAAGACCCCATTCCAAACATATCTCAAGCAGACTGTACCCATTCTCATTCTCACTCTCGTCACCGAATTGACCTAGTACTCTTTCAAAACCATCACGTTTTACCCCAACCCATCCATTAAAATCACCTAACATTATTACTCTTTCATTATACCGACTTAACCGCAACACATCTCTCAGGTTCTCCCAGAATGCCTTTCTTTCCTCTTGTTCTCGCTGTATTACAACTGCACCCATATCTACAGGAGCGTACACTCCTACTAGGAATATACGGGTCATACCAACTTTCATTCTCAACCACATTACTCTTGCATTCACGCATTCGAACTCAGTCACACACTCAGACATACTTGTGGAAAGAATGAGACCCACACCTTGGCAAGCTCGGGTGGTGTTCGGTACTCCAGACCAATACGCCGTGTATAGTCCGTGGTTTGTAGTATCACACCCTTTCCGCTTCGTCTCATTCACACACAACACATCGATCCGCTTTTCACTCATCAGCTGACATACTTCGTCCATCTTACCTTCTATTCCTCCTCCAACATTCAACGTAGCAAAACGGCTCTCCGTTGACCACTTTTCGCCTCTCTGGGAAACTTAAAATGTCTTCACATATAAAACAAAAGAGATGAAGATGAGCACGTGCATTTAACTGTGCCATTTGCCAACTGTTGTGTCGTTAGCCGTCTAAACAATTATGTTGCAGATAAAAATATATATAACGCCTTATTGTGATGACTTTAATTCCTTTTTCTTTTGGAATATCACGGAAACCCTTGAAAATACCCTTTGAGTTGCTGTTTTAAGGCCGCAGTCGCGTTTAATTAACGTAGAATCCAAGTTTATTTACGATTATAAACTTTGGCGCAGTTGTTATTTCATCATGAACATAATCATGTTTAAATAAAATAAGTGAACTAATCTAAGTTTTGAAAGAAAGAAAGAAAGAAAATCCATTTATTCAGTAAACTGACACAGATAATAATAACAATGTATATAAATGTACACAAACAGAAGTCCTTAGTTCTTATCTGTGTGAGTCCGAATTGGTCCCATCTCAGCATTAGCTGCAACATTAACAGTTGCAGCGCTGGTTTTATGATGGAACCACGTAAAATAACTCACGAACAATTAGTGTACAGCTCGCAGTTAGAATTTTACAGTACCTGGACACCAAAATATAACTTATAGCTAATTTAAACAATAAATGTATGGAAAAAAGAACTTAAAAAATAAATATTAATAAATTAACACCAATTTGGAGATGCATAACACAGACAGTATATAAAATAATTGTTATAATGTCGACATTCTTGTCATAACAATACATAAGTGCACCAAGAAAAATGACTCTATTAAAACACAATCAATATACATACATTACATTTATTTAATCCATGTTTTTTAGATGAGTCGGTCAATTATATGCTCTTGGATTGACTGTCAGACAGATGTGAAGAAAAAAGGGACGCGGAAATTGAATTACTTGAAAAATCTATTATGAACAGTAAATTATTATGCTTCTTAATACTAAGTTTATAGCGTAAATATGTTTGATGTATGGGTAAAAGTGGTACTTAATTGTGAATTTTCGATATAAAAGTGAAATATGTATGAAAACAATATTGATCGAGTAATGGTGATGCTACTGTGACGGAGTTCTTCACTGCATGAGCGTCTGGACATTGTTGTGTTGAGCTCATTAATAGTGTGTCTTACGATACTCCTTCCTACAAAAGTGTGCAAAGAGATGGGTAAGTTCAGCCTTGAAAAAGTATTAAATAGTATTTGAACTGAGTTTTTGTCGCGTCAACAATTCTTTTTTATAATTGGCATTAAATGTATATACTGTTCGCAGGCACTTCAACGGAGGAGGTATATTGCACCAGACCTTTGCGGCGGCATATTTAAAAGATCCACGAAAAGCTGCAGTCCTATGTCTCGGAATTAGGATCAGGTGAGCTGAAGACCTGGTTCTATAACTATTGACATCTGTTGACCAAGTTAATTTCTTGTACAGATACTCAGGCCTTTTGTTGGCAATCACACCAAATACAAGAGTTGCCAAGTGAAGTAGTCTACGAGCTGACATTTTTAACATGTTGCCACTATTTATGTGCGATGTTACATGTGTTCGTGGTGGTATATTAAAACAGAAACGGGCACAGGCATTTTGTATCCGCTGGACTAGCCGTTGTGTTCTAGCCAGTAGACAGGCTCCATACACAGTGTCTGCATAATTTAGGCTAGAGAGGATTAGTGACTCACATAGTAATATGCGTATATTGGTGTTTATGTAAGGTCTTATTCGATACAATAGTTTGAGGCGATAAAAGCAATTTTGAACTGCACTTGCTACGTGCTTTTCAAACTGTAATAGTGGATCGAAAATAACACCCAGGTTGCGAGCCTCATATACCTGCTCTATAGAGTCTCCATCAATTTTAATAGTAAGGTGATACTGCTCCATTTGACTTATGGTGTTTTTTGACCCCATAACCATAAACTTTGATTTTGATGGGTTTAGGACTAGTGAATTTTCACATGCCCATTTAGATACTTTACTTAAATCATAATTTATTTTTGTTACAGAGTCAAGACAGTCTGTGGGATGGCATGAGAGATACAGTTGCAGATCATCTGCATATTGATGGAATTAGCAATAAGTTATGGAATGGACAATGTCTGCACTGTAAATCAAGAACAGCAGAGGCCCAAGTATTGAGCCTTGTGGCACGCCCCTGTTTACTTGACGAAGCGAGGATGAAGCTTCATGACTATTTTGTCACCACTAATCCGTACTAATTGGTATCTTTTTGTAAGGTAACTATGAAACCACTTAACTGTCTCCACATTGCACCCATAGTATGTCAGTTTGGACAATAGAAGGGAAATATTTATACAGTCGAATGCACGAGAGAAGTCTAGTAAAGTTAATATTGTTCCCATGCCCTGGTCCCTGGCCTGTAGTATATTATCCACTACATCAATTAAAGCTGTAGTAGTGCTGTGGCCTTTACGGAAGCCTGATTGCCTTGAAGGTAAAATACCAAATTGTTCTACATATTTGCTTAATTGGTCACATACCACCCTCTCCAAAATTTTGGATATACATGGCAATAAGCTAATTGGGCGAAGATCCTTAATATCATTGGGACTATCTTTTTTAGGTATTGGTCTTACAATAGCAGTCTTCCATATGTCGGGGAAAGTTGATGTTGACACTGACCTGTTTATGATTCTCGTGAGGGTTGTCAGTGTTTGTGGCAGTGTCAGTGTTAACATGTCTAGTGATATGTCATCTATTCCCATGGCATTAGACCTAAGGTTATGGATAATCTTTGATACCTGCTCCTCATTGACTAACTGAATTTGAAAACTACCACAACCAAACCTGTCGAATTCAAACTGTGTAAGATGGGATATAGTTACTTCATCACTACTAGGTATATTTAAAAAGTGAATGTTTAAAAGTTCAGGATTGTTGCAGTGCTGTGGTAAATCATGGCTTTGGGTTTTGTGCTTTGTTAAATTTTTCTTAATGGACTTCCATAATATTTTAGGTTGTTTAATTTTGCTGTTAATATGAGTCTTAAAGTAAGCAGTTTTTTCTCTGTCTATGGCTGCCCTTACTTCATATTTAAGTTTCTTATAGAATTCTAAATGAATGTCTGATTTGGTCCGCCTAGACTTAGTGTGCTGTTTGTCCCTTATTTGCATCATATCTTTAATAGTGGTGGTGATCCAGGGATAAGATACTTCTTTAATCAAAATTCTTTTAACTGGAGCATGTAGATCAAATAAAGTTGTAATGTAGTTGTTTAGAGTCTCAACCATGCAATTGACATCTCCTAGCTTGCCTATGGAGTCCCAGTCTATACACCCTAAGTCATACTGAAATAAGTCTTGCAGTATGTCATTTAATGGCCGATATCTTACCCAGAAAGGGGCAGGTTTATAAACCTTAAAGTTAAGTTCAGTTGTGGCTATAGCATGATGTCCAAGGTCAGGTATGTGGTTTACTGATACTCCACGGACAGAGGCATCTGTACAAATCAAGTCAATCAAGGTCGCACTGTGATCAGTAAAATGAGTTGGTTCCGTAATTATATTAATGAGATTGGTGCTGTGTAGAAAACAGTTGAGTAGCTTCACTTTGTTATCAGAAGTATCAAGTAAATTAATGTTAAAGTCTCCCAGTAATACTATTTTATCAACATTCCGGAAGGAAGTAACAGAATCAGTAATGGCGTCAAGAAATACGCTGACATCGAGCCAGGGCGGCCTGTACGCGGTGCCGACGACCACCGATTGTGTGTTCACGCTCAGCCGGAGCCACATCTGCTCTACAGTTGGTACAGACGGGTGCGGCAACGCGCGGACTCGCAGCCCCTGACGCACGTAAAACCCAACGCCGCCACCTCGCGACCTTCCCGAGACAGCTGTACGTGGCATGTGTTGTAGTCTATAGTTAGGAACGAATGGTGCCCTACCTTCCTCTCCCGCTTTGATCCAGGTTTCGTTTATTGCCATTAAGTCCACATCCAGATTCTCCATGGCTACTATAAATTCCTCATGCCGTGTTCCGAGTGATCCCGCGTTAAAAAGTCCAACTTTTAATTGTTTTTGTTTAACCATTTGTGTATAATAAGTTATGTGTGTATTGATATGAGATGTATTGAGTGATAACCAATAATGTGAACTGTATGTAGAATAAGCTATAACCAATGTCTATATATTTAGACAATTTACACAATGTAGTCAAGAAAATATCTATATAAATAATATAATGATATTATAAATATTTATATAAGTTAAACCCTATGTTTATTAATTTAGAAAATTGACAATAAGCAGATAAAAGAATAATGTTTAAATGAATAATATAATGTAATTGTAAATATTTATATGAGCCACTCTTAACTAAATTGTGCAAACATGATATATTCAATAGGTGAAATATGGTGTATATGCAGATCCTAAACTGTATATATGATATAAAGACAGCACTAAGATTAATCACATTAGTAAGAGGAGTAATAGTACCACGTTTTACATTATTCTTCTTCACAACATTATGCTTCTTTGTCAAACGATTGCTCGCCAAAAACACGACGGATGTCAGCCTCTGTTCGAATCGCAAAGGTGCGCTTTCCATCAGATTCCTTTGCCAATATTTTACCATGCTTAGTCCAAGTGAAACGCCAATGAACGCGCTGGGCAGCCTGTCGAACGAGGTAGAACAGATGCCTGTTGACGTATGTTAGCCTCTCGTTGACATAGAACCTCTGGGGCGGCACAGCCAGGCCGAGGTGCGCGCTGTCGACAGCTGGCGGCGCGCGAGGCGCAGCACGACGTGGCGCGCGCACGGCGCCGGCCCGCTCACAGCGCCAGGCGAGCCAGGCTCGGCCACTCACCCGGGGCCCAGGCCCACCCGTTCGGCAAACACTATGTCTCGCGCTTCGAGGGTGACCCCAAGCTTCTTGGCAACTAGTTCAACGGTGTGTATGATGTTCTCACCCCTATCCTCAGGGAGGTTAGTGATCTCCAAATCCGAGCTTAACAGATCCTGATCTCGATCATTCATCTGTGATTTCAGCTGCGCCACTGTATTTTCCAGCTGCTTAACGGAGTCATCTGTTGCGGTGGCGGGTGGTCTTTTTTCAATGACTGTAATCTTTGATTCCAAGTCATTGACCCGTTGCTCACACTTAGACACCCGCGTCCCTAGTGCTGATACCTGATCCGTCAGCTTCCTGATATCTCGCCTAACTTCAGCCCTCATCTGCTGAATTTCAGACTTGATTTGTCTGAGCAATTCCATCTGTGATATTGGCGCTTCATTCGGGTCCTCTTCATGCTCCAAGTCGGTCAGCTCTCCAGCATCTTCGAATGCGGTGTTGGGGCTATTTTGCGACATAGAACTGCAGCTGTTTGCGTCCGTCTCTTTATTCAGGGTTTTTGCCTTGGAATTGGAGTTTACGCGACATCCGCCACACTTCCAGGTACCCGCTTTCGGTACTGCAGACAGCTGAACACAGTCTAGATGGTATTTTTTCCTGCAGTTACTGCAGGTGGCGCCTCCACGTACTGACAAGAATTTACCACAATGCGCACAGTTGGTCATGGTAAACAGATAGCGTTAGTACTTCTGTTAGCTACTAGATGGCGCTACGCGATCAATAATGTCTGTCTTATATTATAATATTGTATTTTGATGTAATTAATACAACAAGGCGGGTTATTGTATGTGATTTATATAATTAGGCCGAATCCAGGCACTAAACTGACAGTTTATCGTACTTATATAAATATCACTTTTACTTTTAGTTCACTGTGAGGTAGTTTATAAGATGTAAGTTATGTTAAAATTGTATAATTTAGTTTATATTACACTATATCTTTAAATAACAATTGTTCTTATTAATCACAATATTATCCACTTCGGGCAATAAAAATCTTGCACAGTTATTACTTTATTTAATTAATATTAATGGATTTTTATTTTTTAACTGGGAGCTATACCTTCACGTTTGACAGTTAACAGTGAGTTTTCCTGTTCCAGTAATCACATCACCTACATTATCCTTTTTACGTGTATGTTGGTTAATATAATGAACTTAACCGTACCCTAGAATAAAAAGGGTATTTAATTCCATAGACTTTAAAAAGTGCTTGTAACTAAATCGGAACATAGATTATAATATTACAGGATGTAAATCTTTCATTTGGGTGGTAACGTAATTATGGTTTATTATTATTTCCTCGACGTTTCGATCAAGTATTGATCGTGGTCACGGGCCTACTGGCTCGGCGGAGTGATCTGCAAATGAGGTCATCGAATTTTTTATTTAGCCTCACTTGTTTTTTTTTATTTAATTGTATAACTAGACTAGTGCTGGACATAAGAAATGCAACGACACACAGTGGAGACAATAGTTGGACGTGGTTAAGCGAACATTCTCCAATCCATATATGGCCTCTTTAAGATTATATATTTGATTTATTTAGACAGTTGAGGTTAAGGTTTACACCTAAACGTAGACAATTGAAGTGTCTCGCTGAATTAAAAATGTAGTAAAATATGTTGACACTTTTTTAAGGAAATGGTCCATGAAAATCACTTGGTTCAATCAAATTTATCAGCGCTTCCACAGTAAAAAACCGTAATAATACTGAGATGGAGCCATTTCAGCCATGCTCGGATAACAAAGTATTATGATGTTTTCTTGTCTTGTCCTATTGTTTGTATTTCGGTAGTCTGAATAATTTTCTAAATACAGTTGTTTTTTTCTTTTAGTTTTAATACAGTCTTAAGACAACAGTAGCCATTGATTTGTCATTTTAATTTTAAGTGAAGCGGTGCACTTATTTTGCGAACTATAATACACATAACCAAAAAATATGTAACGATACTTATCTTATCGATATCGATATATTAACGATATCTTAACGGGATAGGTAGGTAAATGTATAGATTATCTAGTTGATGTTCACTTTCCCTAATCACGGCAGACTTAACGCTTACATAAATTTACGTAATAGCCATTTCAATTCAAAACATGGGACATGCTTTCCGTGTTGGTCTCTTTTACTCAAATTCAGTGAGACCTTTGAAGCGAAATTCTTCCATCCATTTCAAATCCTTATGGTTGGCTCATCCAGTTCGAGTTATCTAATGTTTTCGTCCGATGAATTCAATACTAAATTCGCTGTCGCCTACCAAACGGCCCTTTCATTTGGTCTCAACCTTAAAAGGAAGCTTTTAACTATAGGCAATTTATGCAGCGCACGGCTCGCCAGGACCGATTATAGAGGGGGGTTTCCGTTAGGCGCTCAATTCCAGCCTGAATCAAGTTTGCGGAATATGTGCTGTCTACTGGAAAATTTGGCGTCCGTTTTTTTTTGTACAATTGAACTGCGTTATTTAATACATTGCGTTGATTTACTACGGTAATACCATAGTTCCGAAATATGATTATGCTGCTACGCTTTTATTTATTTCAGACTTAAAATACACACAAAAGTTAAAAATAAGTAATCAAAACTTACTTCATTTTCACAGTACACTTTTCGCTTTTCACCATTTCGCTAATTGTAAAAATAAGATGACTGTAAAGCAATTTTTATTGGATGTTGCCATCTTTATGTGAGATGCGGTATGGTACCGACGTATAAAATAACGTTGGAACTTTTTACTTAATAAAAACATAAAAGGATGATATTCATAAGCTGCTATTTAATGTCATTAGTTAAAAACAAAATTAAATAATATCTAATTTGCTCCACAAAATATCCTTCAACTAGGTGATGAAGGCAGACCTCTAAATACAAAATCAATATGTAGTGTTAATTCAGCTAATTGTGAGTTCAATCATGCCGGGATGCAATTGGCACCGCCCTCCCGCAAAAATGTGCACATGCAAGAAGGACAATTTAAAAACGCAAATTACATGCACGTTCCTATATTACCCAGCAATTACTTATAAAATAACAAACGTAAGAAGACCTAATTCTAAGCATTCCATAACTAAACCGGGTCCATCGCGTGGTAGGGAACACTCGACAGAGTCTGAGACTAGCGACTCAGACGTAGGTTTAAGGGAGCCCCCTGTAATGCATCAACACTCACCTTCTCTGTCTCTCAGTGGTCCACCCTCTCCCTAGCCTTTGGTATGATCCTAATAATGCCGCTTTGGATACTGATCGTTCTGATACAGATTTCTTTTTATATCAGAGGGCGACAAACGAGCAAGTGGGTCACCTGATGGTAAGTGATCACCGCCGCCCATGGACACTCGCGATACCAGAGGAGTCGCGAGTGCGTTGCCGGCCTTTACGGAAGTTCTTGATAATCCTAAGTTCTTTAATTGCTCGTAGAGGGATTTTGTTGGTATACCCCTCGCACCCACTTCCACGGATTAGTTAATTACAATGTACACAAAAATATTCTCCCGTATTTCACATCTTCCGTGTGTTTTTGTTTGCAAATCAGCATCAAGCTTCATGAACAAAAAATATGTACACAATTTATTTTGCCACCTACGGCGTTTACTCCATCCCTTGGCGCCTGAGGAAAATATTATTTTACCGTACCTGTTTTTCTCTAGAAACTGTTATATTATTTAAATTTACGTAAAGAATAAAAATGTTTTGTTCGGGGTACGGGTAATGTGTAGAACTTCTATTTATCTATCTAATTTAAGAGTCATGACCTTGTCGGTGGAACTTCCTCCATTCCTTTTAAGACTCATGACCTGGTGACTTCTTCATACTTCCTGTTTTTCTAGTTAGAAAAATCCGTTTAACAGATTTTTGTCCTGCCCTGGGATTTCAACTTTAGTTGAATACCGCTATACAAACGAAGCAGTCAAAAATTATATTAATCTTCTGATTGCTTGCCTTTCACACCGAAGTTCGTGGGTTCGTATCCCACCAGGACATTATATTTGTGTGCATGAACATTGAACATGTCTGATTGTACTATTTATGGGTCTAATTATCTATAAAAAATAGTATTTACAAAAGAAAAGTAGTATAATGTCATATATCAGTTATCTGATTTTCCATAGTACAAGCTCTGCTTAATTTGGATCAGATGGCCGTGTGTTAATGATTTACCAGAATATTATTATTATTAGTTAGGCAAAAAAAATATCTCACCTACTGGTATTCAGTGATCTTAGCCTATGACCCTTAGCTCTTATGAACTACTCACGCGTTTCCGATCTTACATACGGTATTGACACCTTCATTTCATTTCAATCCTGTGCTACAAAATCAACATAATATTAAGTTAGACCATCCAAATCAAATTAATTCGAATTACCTACTTCCGAAGCTCCAAACTGATCTTAATAATTCACTAATAAGTACCGCTCTATCTGTGAACCAAAGTTACCAACATAGGCTGAAGAATAACCAAGCTAAAGTGGCAGTGGGTAGAACACAACGCTCGTAGAACCGACGGCCGCTGGGGTAGAAAAGTTCTCGAGTGACGACCACGAACCGGAAGACGCAGCAGTGCGCCCCCTACATGATCACCGATGATCTCTGCATGCGGATAGTGCAAGAACAGCAAATGTGGAGATCCTTGGGCAGTGGGCATCTCTCAGCTGATATAATGATGATGATCGCTCTGTCACGACAACACTAGCGCAGCGGTACTAGTGCAGTTCATATTTAGCGAAACCCTGATAAAACAGAAATACTTAGTAATAACGAGTACCATACCACCAAGTAATTTAGACCGTTGGTCAATTCCTAGAAAAGCCCCGCGTTATGGAAAAAAAGCAAAGAACCCAATGCAATGTTTTTCAGAGGACGTTAACTGCATGCACGTTCGTAAATTATACTCAGTAATGTATTATTGCAAAACGTAGCCAACATAACCGCAAAAGAGTTATTTCAGTAATAAATAAAATAAAACTTCTGTTTACTGTGACACGATGCACTTATTAGAAAATTAATGGGATGGAAGCAATGAAATGTTAGTAATTCGATTCAACATGCACGTACAGAAAGTTACAAAAAAGTTGTAAGTAAATGCGAAAAGAATTTTTATTTCTTTTAATAGCTTTACGCATAAATCACTAGTCGTTGCTTTTATTTATTAGGATTCTGTATAATAAATAAAAATTTTAAAAGTAACTTTTTATATGTGGAGCGGTTGGCGTGGTTGATAATTACTTGCCTTTAAGCTGCAGCGCGTGGTTTCGATTCCCAATCAGGACAGATATTTGTGTGCATGAAAATGTCTGTTTGTCCTGAGTCTGTATGAGTATGTATTTACAAAAGAAAAGAAATACGAGTAGGTATATTAGATATCCGGTATCTATAGTACAAGCTCTGCTTAGTTTGGGTTCAGATGTGTGAATAATGTCCCAGGACATTATTTATTATTTACTGTTTGTCCACCCATATTATACAATATTGGTATTTCAATTAAAATCTGCCGTTTTATTTATCCATATTTTTGACAGCCGTAAACCACCGTTTTCTTTTTATAAATTGTAATATTTAATTAATCGAAGTATAATTGATAAATACCTAGTGACATTTTTACTTAAGTTAAAGCCCTTATAGGTTAATTAATCTATGTACTGCGGGTTGCTATACAAACATGAAATTCACGCACACAAAGCACACCACACAACCCAAAATACGAATGTGCCTAGGTGACTATCTTAACCACTGCGCTAAATGTGTCAATTATATTGAAAGTTCTTTTAGCCACATGAAATTCACGCACACAAAGCACACCACACAACCCAAAATACGAAAGTGCCTAGGTGACTATCTTAACCACTGCGCTAAATGTGTCAATTATATTAAAAGTTCTTTTAGCCACATGAAATTCACGCACACAAAGCACACCACACAACCCAAAATACGAAAGTGCCTAGGTGACTATCTTAACCACTGCGCTAAATGTGTCAATTATATTGAAAGTTCTTTTAGCCACATGAAATTCACGCACACAAAGCACACCACACAACCCAAAATACGAAAGTGCCTAGGTGACTATCTTAACCACTGCACTAAATGTGTCAATTATATTGAAAGTTCTTTTAGCCACATGAAATTCACGCACACAAAGCACACCACACAACCCGAAATACGAAAGTGCCTAGGTGACTATCTTAACCACTGCGCTAAATGTGTCAATTATATTGGAAGTTCTTTGATATAATTGAATTAATTGAAATTTAGGATGATTAAAAGTCGATCTATACTTCGTGTAATGGTAGCAATACCATTCTTATGGTTAAAATTAGTTAATTAATCGGAACTTATTTAATATAATATGTCCATAACATTATGATTATAATTCGGAATATTAATAATAGTGTACGCTAAATTAAAATCTGAACTGAAATATTATCATGGTACCCTTTTTTTTTTTTTTTAAGGTAGGGGGAATGCCTACGCATGCCACCCGCAAAAAGTGTCTACGGGTGGGTATATCGGACTCGCACCGACAAAACCTACCTGCCGTGGACTTCTCTTGGCGCCTTATGGGAGGAGCCCCGGGAACGCGGGTATGCTGCTTTGGTGCCCCCCTTTTTGCGCCATGTCCCAGATGGTCGGGACACGTACCCTGGGAGGGCTCAGAATTGCCCTCCCCTATTGCTGACTCCTGCCAGTCCGGCACAGCGACTGCGCCACAAACAGTACGCTGTCTTCCCGGAGCTGCTTGCATGTGGTGGCAGTGGAGGACACTTCTCTGACTGCCGCCGCAGCCCCGAAGGGGAGTTGGGCTACCGGCTACCGCCGCCGCCCCGACGCCTCCTCCGTCTGCGAGCGGGATCAGCTCTCTCTCGCTCCCGCTCGGCGGCCTCCTTTTGGAGCATGACTGCCTCACAAAAGGAGACCACGGCGTCCCATTTGGGGGGTTACCCGCCAGCATATATACATAATATAATAATATGTATGCATAATATATATACTAGGAATAAAAACAAACTAGCCATGCCAGGCTTTAGAGTAAGCAAAACTAATCATTTTTAGGAAATTGTATTAGGTTTTATAACAAGCTTCCTACTCAAATTACTGATCTGCCTGACACAAGTTTTAAAACACATATTAAACGTATACTTATGGCTAGGGGTTATTACACCACTAAAGAGTACATCGATGACAAAGACGTCTGGCTCTCACTTCCTACCTGCACATTGCTGGCTGGAGATCTTGTAGCCATATAGACATGACTGATCTGCTGTGTCACGTGAACTATCTGTAAATGATTGCTATCATATACTTAATTTAAAATTATTGACTCTGTCTCAAAATGAATAATGTTATTGTTTCGAAGTTTTTCATTTGTATACCTAAATATAATCTAAAATTGATGATTAAACGAACTTACCTGAAGTGAAGTTCTATCCCAATTACACGAAGGCTCTGTCCGAAGAGATCAAGAAAACTATGTAGTAACGCGCAGCTACTGCTATCCAACCACTAAATTTGAAATCAACAGATTAGCAAAAAAAATACAACTCTTAGCGCCCTCTCTCGATAAGTCATTTAGTTTAAAGTAAAGGAACGGGATCCTCAGTTACCATACATAAAACGCATTAGGGACTCATAAATATTATGTGATTATGAGTGTAAGGGACTGGGTGGGTCTTGATCTCTTCGGACAGAGCCTTCGTGTAATTGGGATAGAACTTCACTTCAGGTAAGTTCGTTTAATCATCAATTACACTCTGCTCTGTCCTCGAGATCAAGAAAACTATGTAGAATTTGAAAGCATCAAAATGCGTTGTATGTATGTAATATATGTATTTATATATTTAATAAAAAGGTATACGTCGTATAACACTTTTAATTGGTTTCACTAAACTATTAAATTGAAATATAATAATATTCATTATAATTATAATTAACACCTTTTATTTAGGCATTTAAAATAGATAAAGCAAAATCATTGGCATTATAATTTAACACGGGGCTTTGATAAAACCTCGCAAACACCGATGAAGACCCACTCCAGCCTGCAGTTTTTCTAATTAGGTCTATGGATACGCCTGACCTAAGAGCTGCTGAAGTAGACGCATGCCTGGTGGAGTGTGCCTTGCATTTACTGGTAGCAACACCACTGTCACATAAAACATTCTGTATCTAGCGGCTTAGCGACTCTGAACTTACAGCTTTATATGGATTTTTAAGGCTTATGAAAAGATGTTGTTCTTCACCTTTAATCGACTGAGTCTTTTTAATATAAGACCTAAGTGCGCTGGACAAATTTCTGGCCGTCTTTAAATAATTGAATCATTCTGTCATGAAATCCAATTCTTGATCCAATTATTAATGACAAAGCTGATCGATGACTATTTAACGTTCCATATTAGGCTTGTAAGAAAATATATAATATTAGGAATAGGAGCGTCATATAATATAACAACGTTCTGAGATTGTCAAAAATTGAACAATTTTTTTAAACCTGTTTTGTTTCATAGTATTGTTACAAAGTGAAGCAAACATAATATAAATAGAAGAAGGAGGGACGCCTCTTTTTAGTAGTGCCGTCTCCTAACAATCTGCCTGCAGCCATAGTAAGCCGTGGTAGTGGTGCACTGTGGGAACATGACAAAAGAGCTTGGTCATTCGGCTTGAACAGGATAAGTTTGGATACTAACAAACTTTCGAACAAAGGGAACCAAGGCTCAGGAGGCCAGTATGGCACAACAACAATGCCTTCAGCTTCGTCTGTAATAATTTTCCTGAAGGTTTTTCATATGATAGAAAATTGTGAAAATGCATAAAAACTTACATTATTCCAATTCATTATTGATTAAGCGTCAGGGTCTTTTTGCCATGACACACACATTTTTATTGAATCTGGATGCAAACAGATAATTTTTTGGAAAAATTACTTATATGCCATTCTATGTCAGGATGTGTACCCTAGATTATGCGTTTGCTATTTCATTATTTCCAGAACCAATATAAGAGGCGAAAAAACAAATATTTATTTCCTCGCACCAATTCCAAAATTGTTTTGTAATTTTATTTAGATGCGGAAACCTAATGCCACCCTTACGATTAATATAGGATATGGCTGTGGTACCGATTAATAGAGTATTATCAATGCGTAAAAGAATCTGGGAATTTTTAAGCTGTTTGGTATCTTCAGTCCAAAAAAGGCTGCCATTAGGTCTAGTAAGTTAATGTGCAGATCTTTTTCCGTAGTAGTCCACTGTCCCTTTGCCGTCTCTGCCGCATGCCACCCCCCACCCTGTTTTGCTCGCAAATATTTTATTATTATCGTTACGAATAGGTTTGGCGTTGTTTATAATAGCTTTTAACCCCAAAAATAAATCTTGGTGTATATGTGAAGGTATAACCATATAACATTACTAATCACCTCTCTAACTCTTTTGTATATAACCAGCCGTATTGAATACCTGGACAAGCTGATACAAACAGACCCACAAGGCGAGCGAGGCGATCTTATTTTGCAACTTTTGAGTGTCATAAAATAATTGGTCTCATTTATGATATGTGTCTTTTTACCATAAGTTAAACTGATATGAAATAACTCTGTATTAATAATAAAGCCCAGATATTTACAGCTTTTTGGGGTCAGTGAACTCGTTTCATAGTTAATCAAATCAAACAAATCCTAAAGACTAGAATTAATTAGTCATTTGAACGGTGTATACATTCCTTATAAATTTTTCCAATACACCATATAAATAAATTGTTGACAAATAACCTAAACTTCTTAATAAAGCCATCACAGGCTTGAGAAGTTTCGTAAAAACGTATGGAACTGTGCACAAACCAAATAAAAGCACATTGAATTCGTAAAATTTGTTCAGACCCTGAATAGACGGAATTTCAAAACGCAAAAATTTTGGAAAAATTTCGTCGATCGGAATTACAAAATATGCATCCCTTAAATCAACTTGTACCTAGATAATAATACTTAGAAAATTAATTTTATCGTAGTGCAAGGATCTTCTAATTTATAATGGTTTGTATCAATAAATCTTTTCAAGGACTGCAGATTTAAGATAAATCGTTGTCCACCATCAGGTTTGAGCACAAGAAATGTGGTCAAAAGATATTGATCATAACATGACAGGGTGATATTGCGCCATTTTAATTAAATCTTTGATAATGACACCATAATTACTTAAATCAGACTTGTTTAATATAGGTAGTGATGGCGAGTGATTTTGTAACACATTGGTAGTAAAAGGTAATTTATAACCCTTAATCCAAGATAATAGTACTGCATCGTTTGTAATTAGGTGCCATCTTTCAAGGAAGTGTGACAAACGTCCTGCATGACTCACCAGTGTTAGCGGTGGTGCGGTGCGTGGGTCTGTGAGCGCTTGTAGGGTGCGCGCGGCTGTGGCGTCGGCGGCGGACCGCGGCGTTGCTGGCGATGATACTCTGATCGGTTGGTCGGGGCAGGCATTATCGGACGTCTCGCCGCTGCTCCTGTTTGCCTGACCGTGGGCGTCTCGCGTTTAAATTTCCCATGTGGTTAGGTAAAACGTCTTGAAAGCCCAGGTGCAGAGTCACTAGTTTTCATTTCCTCACCTGTTTCGTTTATTGCTTTTGCGGCTTTTAAAACTGGCTGCCAAGGAGATGGCTGTCTATTTGAGTTGTGTGGAAATGATCTTTTATGTCTTTTTTAATGGAGGAGCAAACAAAACTTCTACGAATCATGGATTCCGTGTGTTGCAAGTCGCAAATCAGTTTTCCAGCGTCTGTTAATGACTTAACAAGCTTTAAATTGGTATTGTCCGATGATACGTCAAGTGAAAGAGCATCTCCTAAGCAAGCGATTATCAAGGCAATTTGTTTTTGCATAATTTCAATAGCTTAGTCTTTTTTATTGAGAACATCTTACAAGGCTGCTTTTACCTCTTGATTATAGGAGCGCCAATATTTTAACAGTTTTCTGGTATGTCATGTTTTGTAAAAATGTCTTTCTTTACTTCCTTAGAAAGACCATTTGTCGCAGTATGCTCCCACCTAATGGACAGACTTGAATTTACTGCTGGCCCGGCTGGTTGGTTTACCATGGTTTGTATGCCCTCGATGGCCCTCAGTCACTTCAGGTGAGAATTTTTTAGAGGCTGCTACCTCTGGAGGGTCCATTGATATGCTAGCCCTGTGGTTAGGCGGGACCATTGCCTAATTTGCAGGGTCTGTACCTATTCTGTTCAATTGATTGTAGGGGTATGTTAAGAGACGTTGAGCGGTCTTCACCAATAGGTATTGCTACTAAATAGCTCGTCTGAAATGGGCATGAATTGTTACGTCAAGAGACGGCCATCGGCCTTTTTTATGTGGGTTTATTATTATGTCCGTGACTGCGTATTATAAGTTACCAAGTAGGTATTTAGGAAATCATGACGGAAATATTCCATAGTAATGGTCACAAAGATATTGTTAAAGCACTGGTATCAATCCCTATGAACTGTACACAGCTATGTTTTTATTTCTGGCGGACACATTCCATTGTTTGATGTTCACAAAGATATTGTTATAGCACTGGTATCAGTCCCTATGAACTGTACACAGCTATGTTTTTGTTTCTGGCGGACAAATTCCATTGTAATGTTCACAAAGATATTGTTATAGCACTGGTATCAGTCCCTATGAACTGTACACCGCTATGTATTTATTTCTGGCGAACAAATTCCATTGTGATGTTCACAAATATATTGTTATAGCACTGGTATCAGTCCCTATGAACTGTACACCGTAATGTTTTTATTTCTGGCGGACACATTCCATTGTAATGTTCACAAAGATATTGTTATAGCACTGGTATCAGTCCCTATGAACTGTACACCGCTATGTTTTTATTTCTGGCGGACACATTCCATTGTAATGTTCACAAAGATATTGTTATAGCACTGGTATCAGTCCCTATGAACTGTACACCGCTATGTTTTTATTATTGGCGGACACATTCCATTAAAATGTTCACAACCATCAATCAAAATTTGAGGTTAGGTTTTATGGTATTTTCGTAAATTAGGTGTAAGAGAACCAATAATGCAATTTTTATAAAATTTACTTACCTAAAGTTATTAAATAATCTTGGGAAGATGAGTGTTGTCGGTAATTCTTTTGTGTAATTTTTTCTCAATCTTCCTTATTTTTCGATTGACATTAGCCTCAATATTTTCATCACTATATCGTTTTTTCGGCATAATGATTGTTATACCTACACGATAAAATATTATCCTTTAATAATTATTTTATATTCGTAGCCAAAAAACACTTGATATAACTGAAATATTTAAATTATATAAGGGGAACGAAAAAATGCGTGGCAGATAGCGTGAGCACTAAAACGCGAAATGACTTATCGAGAGAGGGCGCTAAGAGTTGTATTTTTTTTGCCAATCTGTTGATTTCAAATTTAGTGGTTGGATAGCAGTAGCTGCGCGTTACTACATAGTTTTCTTGATCTCGAGGACAGAGCAGAGTGTAATAATAAGCATTCAGACAACCGATCGAGCATATATTGTGTTTGCCTACTAAATAATTACTCTAATTGGACCAAATCCCGTGTTCATGCCCGCTTGAGTATGTTTCGCTGGACCGTCTCAACTGGGTCGTGTTGAAACCGGTAGAAGATGAACCCACTGAGTTTGTTTCGCTGGGTCTTCTCAGTTGGGGCGCATTGGATCCGGTGGTAGCATTAAAGAGTTATTAACACAAGGTCCGTCATAATAATAATACCTTTAATATAGACAGAACCATTGACAATATGTAGTAAAAATATTAGACTTAAACTAGATAATTAAACATAATCTGTTGACAATAACTTGATACGAGCTAGCTAAATATCATTTCTGTAATAAAATAAATTTTATAAATGTTTTCATACAAGATGTACCTAAATATCTATGTTACTAGAAATAATATCTAATGTATACAACTATGTTACTACAAACATGTTCTGACTATTTACAAGCGCTTTTTTAAAGTCTACGTGAATAAAAACCTTTTTTATTTTTATTTCCCCTACAATTGCCGGCGGGGATAGATCCCGTTCGATTTCTGCGACCAAGACTCGCCTTTCGGCCTCCCAGGCCGGGCACTCAGCGAGAGTGTGTTGGGCAGAGTCTAAGTCGCTCCCGCAGTGGTGACAGTGTGTCGTCGCTTCTCGGCCTATCCGGTTCAGATACTCACCGAAACACCCATGTCCGGTGAGTATCTGAGTCAGTCTGTAGGTGACGCTACCACCTCTCCTTCCCACCCAGGCTTCGAGGTGAGGCAGGATGGCACCGACGGCACGCTGGCGAGCGTTTAGACGTAGCTCTAGCCGTGCGCGCCATTGCACTAGTACGTGCTGGTGGACATCCCGTCTATATTCAATGAGCGTCTGTTCTGGCGCCCTCCCGTTCTCCTGGCGGACGCGGATTTTGGTGAAAACCGTTTCGTCAACTGCCGCCAGGAGGTCAAATGGCGGGAGGGACGAGGGACTGTCCTGGACCCTAGGGAAGAAGGTGTCCACCACTTCCTCAAGAAAATCCGGGTCCAGGGTACTCGTCAACGGAGGGACCCACGGTCTGAGTTTGCCCAGTACCATTTTGTACGGGCGCCCCCATGGATCACTATTCAGTCCCTCGATGAGCTCGTTCTAGGACCGAGGTTTGGCTTCAGCTATCGCAACTGATAGTGCCTTGACGGCGACTTGATAAGCGCTATGCGCTCTGGCAGCCTCTTCGGCATTGGCTCGCCTCCTCCGACGGGCCCGCTGGTGTCGGCGACGCGCAGCGACGTACTCCGATCGGAGTCGCGCGATTTCGGCCGACCACCAATATTGCGAGCCTCGTCTGTTACCCGGCCGGATCCGAGGTATTGCCATGTCGCAAATGCGAGTCATGGTGCCCGGAAACCCGACCGCCTGCGATTCGGGATCGGACGGGATCCTCACTCCACCATCACCGGCGCCCCACTCAAAAGCGACAGCGGCAGCCGCTAACCTATCACGAATATCATAGTACCTAATATATTGCTGCACCCAGAAAATTGCAACCGAAAGAATTTGAATTTCAAATCGTCAAAATAGACTGTTACAGGTTACTCTAGATAGGGAGTTACATAGATATTTATTAATTTTAATATACTTTTACTATTAACTAGCTGTACCCCGCGGTTTTATCCGCGTTGTATTTTATAAATTATCACAGCTCCTCCCCCGTAGGTGATAGCGTGATAATATGTAGCTAATAATCTTTTTTTCGGTGTGTGGGTAGTTGTAACATCAACACAAAAGTTTAATAGCTCTATATTTAAAATTAAAATTTAATTATTTATATATCATTTAAATAGTATTTAATGCTTAAAATCAATAGTTGATACTGTCTACCTACCGGATTAGTGTTATCTCCTACAAGTTCAAGAAGAATAAATACATCACAAATCACATCAACTCAGTCTCACTAAGCACTATGGAGTCAATTGTACAATCCATTGATGGGATGAGAGAGCTTTTCAAAACTAAGATTGCAGATATGGAAGCACAAATTCAGCAGTCCAGCAACCTTCAGCCCACTGGTCTAGCAGCAGAATTTGGTACATTTCGGAACCTTATGTGCCAGCTGCTCAACAGTCTTCAGCAACAGGTACAAATATTAACACATGCAACTGATCGCCTTGAGATGCATAGTAGACGCAAGATCTTGTTACTACATGGAGTTCCGGAAAGCAAGGATGAAGCTGTGGAGACTGTAGTTAACATCATAACAAGCCGTCTAGAGATTCAGGAGTTCGCTGCTAGTAACATTAGACGGTGCCATAGATTGGGTCGGACAGCTAAGCCGGATAAGCCGCGTCCTATCCTTCTTAAATTCCAGGATATGGGTATCCGGGACAAGGTATGGGGGGCAAAAACCAAACTGAAGAGCTCTGGCATCACAATGTCTGAATTTCTAACCAAAGCCAGACACGCGGTATTTCTCGCTTGTCGTCAACGTTATGGCATTCATAGATCGTTCACGAATCGGGGCGTTATTTACGTTGTTGGCCAAGATAATACACGGCATATAATACATTCAATGTCGGACTTAAACAACATCGGGCATCAAAACACAGCTGAAGACAACGAATCTGCTGTCTCCGAGCCGGCCGCATCGAATACTGCGCCGAAGAACACCACAAGGTCCAAGCGAGCCGTCACTAAAAAGTGATATCTTCATTTGTGATCGCAGTCAGGGTAGTAAGTCCCTTATTTTAAGCTTCTACCCCTTTTTCGCTTTTACTTTAGCATGCCATTCGATGTTTGCTTTTCTCGTGGATGTCACACTGATGTTATGAGATGACATTAGACCCAAAGAGAATATAAAAATCAATGATTAGACTAACAATAGTGTTGTCAAATATTCCACGGGCAGATTTGGGCGGATATTCTCGCTCGATTTATCGTTTTTTCTTTAGTTAAGTTTTCTTTTGTGTTGCCATTCTGTTTAACCATTACTATAATTCACGAACGACATCACGAAGGAGAGCTCCTCAACTAGCAAGGCTAGCACAGCAGCAATTAGGCCTAAACGAGGAGCTGCCACAAAGAAATGAAGTCCAGTCCTCCGACAATCCGGTGTGTAGTGCAACATGTTTTGAACATAATTACTTATTGTGTGAGTGATATATCATTTTAGTCATATCTTATATTAACTATTTTTATTTTTAAGAGGCTTGCTTTTAATGTTGATACCGTCTTGTTGTTTAGTTATTAATTACTATAGGTTATCTCCCAGTTCTCTCATGTGATTACTGATTGGACAGCAACCAAGGAGTGTATAACGAACTACGTTGTGACAACACATTTAGTATCTTATATGCTCTTTGACAACCAGTGTCTATGGGGCGTCAAGAAAAGGAGCATTAACTGCAGGTTTTTATCGAAGTGTCAAGAAAAGGAGAAGTATCTGAAACCTAGGAAATAATCTGTTAGTGTAATGTTTGGTTTCTCAGTAAATTTGAATAATATATTAATATTATTGCAGTCTATTGTGACACAAGTATACCAATTTTATTGGTAAGTATTTTGAGTAAATTTATTTCTCCTTTTCTCTATGTCCAATAAGCATTAAGCCTTTTATTTCTAATATTGATGTCATTTTTAAGTATAAGATAATACATAATTTGAGGTTTTATCATGAATTAGAACTATACAATATTATAGATTTGTACCTACTATATTGTATAGTTTTAATAAAATATTTTTAGCTGGTTAGTCAAACTTTTCTGTATTTCATTTGTTTTTTATCTTTGATTTTATTATTTTCTATTAATTGGTGTGACCAAAATATATTTAGCACTGCACTGGCGGGTATTGAGTGTAGATTAGTGCATATAAGTTTAGTTGTTAAAATTATTTATAAGCATATTTATTTATATTTGTTATAGTATATAATATTATATGACTGATGCTGAAGATGCTGATACTGATCAAGATTTCTTTTCAGTTAGTAGTGATGATGACAGTTTTGTTAGTATACCTTCGCTCGCTGACAATCTTGAATGTGTTTTTTCTGATGTTCTTGGGAACTTCAATGTGATTCATATTAATGCCCAAAGTATTCCGGCCCATTTCCCCGATATGCTGGCAAATTTTCAATGCAAAAATATCCATGCTATCCTCGTTTCCGAGTCATGGCTAAAACCTTGTCTCCCTTCTGTCTCTTACTCACTTCCTGATTTTCAGTTAATCAGAAATGATCGAACTGGTGCAGGAGGTGGTGGAGTTGCCATATACCTACGCAATCATTTTAAATTTTCTATCCTAAGTATGTCCTTGCAGCCGCCACCTGCAAGTGCTGGTGAGCATCTTTTTCTCGAAGTTCAGCTTCACCACACTAAAGTTTTGCTCGGCGTGTACTACTGTCCCTCTCTTAGGATAAATTTTTTCTCTTCTTTTGAACAACTACTAGAAACTTTCTCACCTTCCTATAGCCATACAATTGTGATGGGTGACTTCAACACCTGTTTGTTGAAGAATGACTCTCGTTCTTCATCCCTTATTTCTGCTGCGCAATCTAGTAACCTATCTATACTTCCTCTTAACGCCACTCATCATTTTCCAAATTGCACTCCTTCCCTCCTTGATCTTATTCTTGTCTCTTCGAAAGACCACGTTGCTAAGCACGGACAGTGCTTAGCTGATGGTTTCTCTTACCATGACCTACTTTTCCTTTCCTACAAAATTCGCCTTCCTAAGGCAAAATCTAAAATAATTATGCAACGCAATTTTGGTGGTATAGACTTGGAGTGTCTTCGAGCAGATGCTGGCAGCATTGACTGGGCTCCTCTGATTTCTGCTGATTCGGTCGACGAGAAAGTTATGATGTTCAACACCAGTATTGTTGGGTTATACGATGTGCATGCCCCATTGCGTAAAATAAAAGTTAAGCATCTCCCTGCACCTTGGCTAACACCAGAAACTAAAACTCTTTTAGCTAAGAAAGCAGCAGCCAAGTCACGGTATGCGAGTAGGCCTAACGATCTTAATCGGCATAAATATATTTCTCTTCGAAATCGCTGCAATAAGGTGTGTAGGTATTCACAACGCCAACACATCCATAACTCTGTTGAGAATGGAGATCCAGCTAAAATATGGAAATTTCTGCGGTCATTGGGAATTGGGAAAGCTCGAAATGATGCTACTCCTAACAATTTAGATATTAATTCACTTAATAAGCATTTCACTACTTCGCCCAATTTCGACAGGGCAACAAAATTAAACACTTTACGTGACCTTTCATCAGTTCCCTGTCCCAGCTACTCTCCCTTTTCTCTTAGTCAGTTGTCTGATTGTGACGTTAGGAAGAGTATTCTATCCATTACATCTAACGCAGTAGGCAATGACAATATCACCCGTAATATGGTCCTTCCTATCCTTGACGAAATTCTTCCTGCCATTACCCACATCCTAAATTCATCTTTAAGCTGCGGTGTCTTTCCAGTAATATGGAAAGATGCACAAATTACTCCCCTTCCAAAGAAGGCCAATCCAGCATCCTTTTCCGACTATCGCCCAATTTCAATCCTGCCTTTCCTTTCCAAAGTCCTTGAACGCCTTGTCCACAACCAACTAAGTAGCTTTCTCACGATAAATAATCTCCTTAATCCCTTCCAGTCTGGTTTTCGTCCTGGCCACAGTACAACCTCAGCCTTGGTTCATATTACGGATGACATTAGAGCCGGGTTAGAACGTAGTCATTTAACAGCGCTTGCACTGCTCGATTTTAGTAACGCGTTTAATACTGTGGATTTTGATGTGTTACTGGGGATATTACGCTCTCTTAACGTATCTCCAACTGTTATTGACTGGTTTCGTAGTTACCTGTCTGGCCGCCGGCAGTGTGTTCGTATCGAGAATTTATGTTCTTCTTGGTGCCATACTACTGCAGGCGTGCCTCAGGGTGGCGTTTTATCTCCATTACTATTCGCAATTTTTATAAATTCCATTTCAAAAAGCCTTCTTTCTTCCTACCACCTTTACGCAGACGATCTTCAGATTTACAATCAGGCTCCATTAAATAGGCTGGCAGAAGCTGTTAGCAATATCAATACTGATCTGGTTACTATCAGTGAATGGAGTCGCACGCACGGATTACTTATTAACCCTCAGAAGACCCAGGTCATTGTTGTTGGCAGCTCGAGGATGATAGCTAAAGTATCTTGGTCTCAACTTCCACAACTTTGTTTTGGTAGCAATGTTTTGCCGCTATGTCGCGAAGTTAAAAATTTGGGCATATACTTGGACAATTGCCTATCTTGGGGCCCTCAGCTTCAATACGTCAGTCGCAAAATATTTGCGTCGATTGGATCCTTGCGAAGATTTAAAAACTTCCTCCCAACTAACACCAAAATTGCGCTTGCTCAATCCCTTCTTCTTCCAATACTAGATTACGCAGATGTCAGCTATCTTGATCTTACCGAGGCCCAGCTTGATAAACTTGAGCGTCTCCAGAACGTCTGTATAAGATTCATATTTGGTCTACGTAAATATGATCATGTCACGGAATTTCGTAACAAGCTCAAGTGGCTGCCCATTCGCTTTCGCCGGAATGCTCATATTCTGTCACTTCTATACAATGTTTTGTTTACTCCTTCTACTCCCTCTTATCTTAAAAATCGCTTTTCTTTCCTTTATGAGTCACATTCGAGGTTACTAAGATCAGCGCAAAATCTTCGATTAAAAATGCCAGAGCATTCCTCAATATTTTTTGACAAATCGTTTGCCGTGCAAGGTGCCCGGCTGTGGAATGCACTGCCATTAAAAATTCGTCAAGCGAAATCACTTCGACAGTTTCAGAATCTTGTGAAAGAACACTACTTGTCTCTTCAACATTAAAAATAGCTCTTGTGTGTGGTTATAATTTTCAAGAATGTATATATTTTTTCTTTTTGTTTATATATGTATATATGTGTGTATTTATTTATTTGTATATAGTTATATATAGTATAGATGGTATGTAATATGTAAGTTAAGTATAAGTTTGTAGCGTATTAAGTTCACTATTTTAGTCATGGTACCAGTGCGTACCATTTCATCATTTTTGTACACTGGCAACTACCCACTCTTTTTATTCCATACTCCAATCCCTGCCTAGGTTGTCTGGAAGAGATCACATTTAGTGATAAGGCCGCCAATTGTACATTTCTGTAATGCATCCTTGTTCTTTCTATTTTATTTTACTTGGTGTACAATAAAGAGTTATCTATCTATCTATCTATCTAATTAAAATACACGACTGCGATAACATTTCCATAAAAATCATAGGATTTTATAAATTTATTAACCATTTTTAGTATGTAGTGTTATTTTATTATGTTTTAAGACTGTCGTGTTACGAGTATAGTGTTTGAGTTATTTTTATCTTTTATATTTGTATTTATTTTTTTTATATTATTGTTGTACCTTAATCAACACATAACCGGTGGGTGGACAATATAAAGCAAATTTTATTAGTATATTATAGGTTAGTTTTAGTAATTATTGTATATCTATATTATTTTATTTATCTATTATTTTCTATTTATGTTACAATCAAGCTCGAATAGTGATGATGAAGACTTTGTTTCATTGACAAGCAATGATATGATATAATGTATAATGCCAGTATACCCTCCTTGACAGAAACTTTAGATTCTCAGTTTTCTGATGTTCCCAGGAACTTTAATGTTATTCACATCAACGCCCAGAGTATTCCGGCACATTATTCTGCTATGCTGGCCAGTTTTGACTGTAAGAATATCCATGCAATCCTTGTGTCTGAATCATGGCTTAAACCATGTTTGCTGTCTACTTCATATTCTCTGCCCGGTTTCCATCTGATTAGGAACGATCGTATTAATGGTAATGGCGGGGGCGTAGCTGTATATCTTCGATCACATATACCTTATCGTATTGTTAATATGTCATCGCAGCCTCCCCCATCAAATGCCGGCGAGCATCTTTTCCTAGAAGTAGAGATGCATCATACGAAAGTCCTTCTTGGTGTTTACTACTGTCCTTCTTTGCGTATAAACTACTTCTCCTCTTTGGATATCCTTCTAGAAAACTTAGTTCCAGCTTACAGTCATGTAATAGTCATGGGGGATTTCAACACTTGCCTCCTTAAAAATGACTCTCGTTCATCTACTTTTCAGTCGATAATTCAGTCGCATAATCTTTCTCTATTACCTCTTAATGCTACACATAACTTCCCTAACTGTACACCTTCTCTCTTAGACTAAGTAATTGTTTCTTCCAAAGGGCATGTGGATCATTATGGTCAATGCCCTGCGGACTCTTTTTCATATCATGACCTTATTTTCCTGTCGTACAAAATTCGTCCACCTAAAGCCAAACCAAAAATTCTTTTCAGCGCAATTTTAGTGGCATGAACACTGACAATCTTCGGAGAGATGCTAGTAATATTGACTGGTGTTCACTAACTTCTTCGAACTCCATTGATACTAAGGTGTATTTGTTTGAAACTTCTATAACTCAACTCTATGATGTCCACGCACCTATTAAAAGGGTCAAACTAAAGCATCTTCCTGCTCCATGGCTTACTCAAGATATTAGGAAATTGATCGATAGGAAAGCAAAAGCTAAGTCACGATACAAATCTGATCCATCAGAAAAAAATAAATCAAAGTATAATTCGGCCAGGAATTACTGTAACAAGGTGTGTAGGAATGCTCAACGCCAACACATTCATAGCTCAGTCCAAAATGGTGACCCAGCAAAAGTCTGGAGATACTTAAGATCTTTGGGTATAGGGAAATCACGTCAAAACAACATTTCTAAAGATTTAGATATTAATTCACTAAATCTTCATTTCTCAACGTCGTCCAATTTTGATAGGACTACTAAAAATAACACACTACGGCGTCTTTCATTGCTTCCCAGCCCTAACTATTCACAATTTAATTTTAATCAATTCTCTGCTTGTGATGTTAAGAAAAGCGTACTATCAATCACATCCAATTATATTGGAAGTGATTGTATCAGTCGTAATATGATCATCCCAATACTTGATGAGATCCTACCTGTCCTTGTTCATATCCTTAATTTCTCAATTTCCAGCGGTACTTTTCTCTCGGCTTGGAAAACTGCACAAATTACTCCACTACCTAAAAAACATAATCCTTCTTCCTTTTCTGACTACCGGCCCATATCCATATTACCTTTCCTCTCCAAAGTCCTAGAGCGTCTTATCCATTCCCAATTGAGTTCATTCCTGTGTTAAAATTGTCTCCTTAATCCGTGTCAGTCCGGGTTCCGTCCCGGCCACAGTACAACCACAGCCTTGGTCAATATTACGGATGATATACGACTGGGCATGGAGTGTGGAAAGTTGACGGTGCTTGCGCTGCTAGACTTTAGCAACGCATTCAACACCGTGGACTTTGACCTTCTGCTTGGCATACTACGCTCTCTTAACATATCTCCAACGGCAATTGATTGGTTTCGTAGTTACCTGTTTGGTCGTCGGCAACGTATCCGCATCGAAGAGTCTTATTCTTCTTGGTGCCATACTAGTGCAGGCGTGCCACAGGGTGGCGTTTTATCTCCATTACTGTTCACGACCACCTTTACGCAGATGATCTACAAATTTTTACTCAGGCACCTGTAGAACGACTTAGTGAAGCCATTGGTATCATCAATAATGACTTAGGCCGGATAAGTCAATGGAGTGCGGAACATGGTCTTACGGTGAACTCCATTAAAACCCAGGCTATTGTCATTGGTAGTTCACGCATGGTATCCAAGGTCGACTGGTCACAGATCCCCCAGATTATCTTTAATAATACCCTAATACCTTTTAGTGATAATGTAAGAAATATGGGGGTTTACTTCGACAAAACATTTTCATGGGGTCCACAGCTTGAGCAAACTAGTCGCAAATTATATGCGGCAGCAGGTTCTTTGCGAAGAATGCGTAATTTCCTTCCAACCGCCACTAAAATTGCACTAGCTCAATCTCTTCTTTTACCCATCCTTGACTATGCTGCTGCCAGCTATCTTGACCTTACAGAGGACAAACTTGATAAACTCGAGCGCCTCCAAAATTTCTGTATTAGATTCGTATTTGGACTCCGCAAATACGATCACGTCACCGAATTTCGTAAAACCTCGAGTGGTTACCAATCCGACTTCGCCGTAATTCGCACATACTTTGTCTCCTTTACAATATTTTGTTTAATCCAACAGCTCCTATTTACCTTAAGCAACGGTTTGAATTCGTTTGTGATACACATTCTAGGTCTTTGAGATCATCAGAGAACTTAAAACTAAATATTCCAGTGCACTCTACAGATTTTTATGATAAATCTTTTTCTGTCCAAGCAGCTCGACTATGGAATCTACTTCCTATCGAAATAAGACGTGCACAAACTCTGACCTCATTCAAAATTTCTTTAAAAAAACACTTTTTATCTCTTTAAATTATCTTCATAATTTATGTTTTTTATCTCTTAACTGCTTTTCGTAACCTCCTTTTTCAAAACTCCTCAATTGAATAGATGTAGAATATTTTGTATGTATAGTATATTATTATAGTATAGTATTATTAGTATTTAAAATATAAGTATGTTTATGTAAATTGTATATAAGAACATAACGTTGAATATTTGACTGTACACTTACAGCTACTGCCTTTTCTAACTTACTGTTTTCCTTGTCCACCCAACGGTTGTCTGGAAGAGATTGCTACAAAGCAATAAGACCGCCGATTGTACCTGTATTTGCTTATTTGTAAGACATGTATTGTTTCTTTTGGTGCAATAAAGTGTACTCTCTCTCTTTCTCTCTTATATGTTGACCTGACCTCCTAGTAATATACATGCAAAATTTGAAGTAAATTCATGCAGTACTTTTTGAGTTTAGCCTGGACATACACACAGGCAAACAGATAAACAGACAAAAATCCTAAAAACCATATATTTAGCTTCGATGTCGATTGTAGATCACCCTCCAAGTATCCTTTTAAAAAAAAATATAATGTACAGTTTTGAATTTCCTACGTTTTTATTATAAGTATAGATGACTTATAAATCACAAATAATCTTTCACGGGTTATTTCATTGTTATATACAGACGCCAGTACATCCAGCTACCTCAATCTGTTAAATTTCTTTTATAGATTGTCAACTTTATCACATAAGCATAAGGTTCACTTTCAATTAGGGAATATTGACAGATTGGAGCAGCTTAATGTGCTGGCGCTTATACGAATCCTTACCAGAACGGGGCATGAGAAAAAAACTATAAAAACAGGGCTTAGTAACAGCCTATATTTTTATCGTTTTCTTGACTAGCAATTACATATAAACATTATGTCTTTACTTTATCGCCCAACAATATGGTAAGCGATTCGATTCAAAGACGATATTTGTTTATTTTTATCTACTAATATTGAGCCCATTTCCCCATTCCAGTGTAGGATTCTCTATGAGGCTAGTAATGTGGATCATGAACTAGTCTCATCTACTTTCGGCCAAGAAATTATACAATGTCATCTGACTATCGTACTGGGCATAATATTAGTACTACGCGTCGTCTTTCTCTTGGCATTCTAGAAACGTCTTCGAACATTTATTAGATAATGCCTAGAAGACACTCTTCTTTATAACTTAAAAAGCTGATATAAAAGAGATATTGCTTATGACAGACCTTATGCATTCTGTTGAGTAATCGAAAACATACTCAACTTTGTGTTGGAATCAAATTTTAAAACCTATATAACACTTTCCCAGATAAGCTTTAGTATAATTAAACTGAAACATTTTTTTATAGCTAAACTGAGGGTGGATTAAGTGGTGACCGCCTAACTACTAGGCTTACATGTCTCTATTTAAAAATCTGGCCCAACCATGAAAAGTTCTGTAGGCTCATGAATTCAAAAGGTCACCTTGGGTTAAACTCGACACCACTGACTCCAACGGTCAAACCACTTTGCTATTTCGTACTTACATAAGTAACGTAATCATTGGATCTCACAGTAAAATATAATCATATAGTCATCACTTATGAACTTACCTAGCCATAGTATCAATTCAATATCGTAGTATCTCAGGTAATCCTATAAACCAGCGCAGAGACGTTCGCTTTCAGGAACTTCATAATACTGTTATATCTGCCGTATACTACCGAATTTAGGGATGTACGGTACCGTATACGAGCGTTGAATTCGAAATGAAAATTAAATTTGACATTTTCTAAATCCTACCAATGCGAAAGCTTCACGCAAAAACTACCAAACGGATTTGATGAAACTTTGTACTAATATAGCTTACATATCCAAATAACACACACACAGACTATAATGTATTAAGTTAAACGCGGGCAAAACCGCAGGGCACAGGTAGAACTAAATAATCTCAATAGGAATTCCACTCATTTTGTCTAGTTATTATCTTGACAGAATCCATTAAAACTTTTGGATGAACCTCATTCCATTCCAGATTTTTATCTATTAACTCCGCATGAGATAATAGCTATTTAAATCTGCTAAGAAATTGATTCCAAGTCCGAATTGTAATAGATTAACAATTTCACAAAAAATATAATCGTTATAAGGTATTTCGAATAAGAGGTATTATTTTGATATTCAAAGAAAAATGCATTTTTTTTTGTATTAATGATCGGATGTGTATTTTATAATAAAGAGGAAGGTATGCCGTTAATAAAGGAAAAAATTACATCAGGCAATGTAATTTTGTGAGTCGTTAGCGCCCTTTAAGGAGTTTTCTCCACTGTTTATATAAAACCAGCATAGTAAAATATAATTACAAATCTAAGATTTACAAAAAGCCGGATTTTTATACCAACGATTTTACTTTATCTTTTATACAGTTACGGGAAAATATAAAAATAGTTTGTAAACTCGTTTTTTCCTTAACTGTTGGGGTACTATTCGGATTATGGCATTGGCGTGCCATGATCCGAATAAACAAATAGCCTGAAACATTATTATTTAGAAATTCAAGCAATAGAAATAAATAGAAAGTATTTGCTCTACGATGGCAAATTCGTATTATTTGTCGCTGATAAGTAATAATATAATAATAATATCTAGGGACAATGTCACACAGATCATCCTACCCCTGAACTAAGCAAAGCTTGTACTATGGGTACCAGGCGACAATATACATACTTATATAGATAGATAAATACTTGTATACATAGAAAACATCCATGAATTAGAAACAAATATTCGTGCTCATCACACAAATATTGCATTTACCGGGATTTGAACCTAGGACCACCAGCTTCGTAGGCAGGAGCACTACCAACTAGGCTACGGTGTCCGTAGATAGATAAATGGAAAGCATTTATTGCACAACATATAAAAAAAACAGAACATAATACAATCGGCGGTCTTATCGCATAACAGCGATTTCTTCCAGACAACCGTAGGATGGACTAGTATAAGTCGAAAATGACATGGAGCTGGTCGCATCGTTAGTTCTACACAGTGTAGTAACCTTGATGTACAGGCTCCAGCACAACAAGCTACCCCAATCTGTCAAATTTTCCCAATTGCAAGTGACCCTTACGCTTTTGTGATAAAGTTAAAAATCTATAAAAAAAAAATTGACAGATTGGGGTAGCTGCATATGCTGGCGTCTGTACTTATACATTTTCATATTCATACATAGACAAGTGTAATAAACGAATAAATATTTCATAATACACTTTATATACAGAAATAAACAAATTTCTATTACGGTAGAAACCGAAATTAAATAGTAAAGTAGAAGAATTAGGTCTAACTGGATAAATAGTGGGTGTTCACCACATTTTTAAATAATTTTAATATTTTGAGCATCGTATTATATTGATATTGGCAGAGCATTCCACGGTTGAATTGCTTGACTTAACTAAGGAGTCTGTACAGTGCAGCGGCATTGTAAGCTTTAGATCATCTGATGATATCAAAGATCTCAAAATATGTGAATCACGTAGGAATTCGATTGTTCCTTAAGGTAATGAGGACAAGCGAGTTAGTGAGTCTTATGGGTAGCCAATTGAGTTTGTTTGAAGGCCAAGTATGAATCTTATGCAGAACTTTTGAAGAAGCTCAAGTTGGTCAGATTGTCCCCCGTAAAATTGAGTATAAATGGCATCTGCGTAGCTAAGGACTAGAAACATAATAATAAAATAAATTAATAAGTCGTAGACATACAAGAAGAAACTTTAAAAATAACGAAAATTCTTTTAAGCATCACAATGTGACCACCACAATTACCAATTGATTTGAATCTGGAATACGAACAAATACGCGTTTGAAGCAAAACAAATAATTCCTGGTATCGATAGTCGAATCATCTCGTGCAACCCTACGATAGTTATTGATAATGCCACGGATCAAAGGGATATGAAAGCAGTATTATTAACAGATATTTTTGTAATATAAAAAGTAACATCTGGGTCTTTTCTTGAGCCGGCACGTGGCTGGATAAGCATTCAATTGATCCCCAATTTAAAGGTGGTCGCTTCCATGCTTTATTTTATTGGTAGAAATATATCCATAAGGTAAAGATCATCTTTCAAAGTAGTTTAAGTTTCTTTAAGTCACTATGAAGTGATTGGAAGGAAGTTAAATACTTATGTTTTATTTTAATACTTTATGTACTCACAATAAGAAATACTCTATTTTTGAATCAAGTATATATAGTACATACAAAACACCCAGACTAAAACAAAAAGACATGTGCAGGGACACAAATAATCGAGTTGTGCGAGACTTGAGCGATTTGTGCAAATGGTGAAAAACAGATAATTTTCTTTTAATCATTAAGATAAAAATGTAAGTATCCTCATTTTATATTTTTGAAATTTAATTGACTATATTAAATTAGGTTAGTTACACACAATTTACATATTTTTATTAATAATCCAAAAAAATATGGATACGTTATTTTTTATGTCTATTTTTCATAAATTTCTTAGGGTGATTACGACACTGCCATCTGATCCCAAACAAGGCAGAGCCTGTGCTATGGCAACCAGACAACTGATTAACATACACATATGTTTCCAAACACACACATTATAGATAAATTACACCTTGACGCAGAACAAATAATTGGGCTAGTCACACAATGATTTGTCCTTGGTGGGGATTGAACTAGGTCGTGAGTATGTTCCTGCGGGCGGTGGACCTGGGGCAGTCCTCCGTCCGACCAGAATAGGCCTGAAACGGTGGTGCGCCGTGTTCCGCGCGCGGCTCTCTTGAGGAGGGGGGCAAGGGTGCCCCCAACGGAAGTGGGGCTCACTAAAAAGTGGGCCAGCGCCTGTCCAGACTGTGGCGAATGCGCGAGCGAATCCCGTTGTCTGGACTATAGGTGGCTGAGGAACACCGTGGGGTCACAGTCGGTAAACCCAGCACTACCATCTGACTGGGAGTCCGACATACCCCGTCGCGCTTCCCCAGCGGCGGGACGATCCATAAAGGATTTCCCCACGTAAAAAAAAAAAAACAAAAAAAAAAAGGTCGTGAGTATGTAATAGCAAACAGGGTACTGAAGCAAATAACTATGCTTTACAATTATTATGCTCACATTTTTATGCTCTAATATTTATATTTTAAATTATGAGTCAATTATACTTATATTTAAAATGACAGGCGATAGGTAATATTGGTTGCCCTCACTATACAAAAGTACTACAATGTGAGTTCATTATTACTATTTCCAGTAGCTACCAATAACGAAATATCATAAATATAAGGTAAGAGTTCAGTTTCCTCATTCCGTTAAAAGGACAATCGGTCAAAGATAAGGAAAAGCTGCAAGTTAAAATTAAATCATCGGTATTATAAAGCAATATATCATTCAACATAAATGAGAATTTAAATGTCTTCTCCGAAATTACCATTTCATCGGCACAAGAATTATTACAGGGGAGTAAAAAAAATTGGCTTAGTCTCAGATTTGTATTCTCATGTGTTTAAGGTAAAACGACAGCGTTAAATGAAGTGGTGAGTCGACAGTCTTAACAGCTGCACCGCACGCACTTCATGAAATTAACGTACCTACTAATTTCATGAAGTGCGTGCGGTGCAGCTGTTAAGACTGTCGACTCACCACTTCGTGTCTCGGATTCGATACCTGTACAAGACATTTGTGTGACGCGTTAATCCAGTTCCAAATAGAAACTCTATAATTCATTTGATGATATTTTTCATATTGCAGTATGAAATTAATGGTGGTAATTAATGTTATACTTTTAGTCGTTGTTTATAAATAAAATGAAATATTTGCCATATTAACATGGCTCAAGAAAAGTGAAGCCTCGCCCATACAGAATTCGCTGCAATAATTATTATGTTACGGTCTTACACGTGTATAAGTTTCTCAGAACTGAGTATACGACTGTATAATAAAGTGCGGTAGCCACTTCTGATAACAGTAAAAGCTTTAGATTTTGTTTTGAGTTTCTTCATAATGTACCTAGTTCAATTTTCTTCGTATTTTGTATGTTACATATGAATATCCCAATAGTTTAAAGTGTATTACAAATTTGCATGACCTTGAAGATACTTCAGGAACTGTGCATACTGCCTGCGGCGTTTTTACAGTGTAACAGTAAGCGCACTTGAGTTACTTCAAACTTCAATGCTGCTATTATCGTTGCCTGTTGAATTTTCTAAATAAATATTTTTCTTCTTCTTTAATGCAACATGAAAATGGAGACTTATCCGTGATGCCACTATTGATGAGATATTGCTTTAGTGTGTTCTTTTCAGTAATTGTATTTCCAAAAATGGAGCTGCCTCTATTTCTCTATATGTTTCGCAACTGCTTTGACTTCTTGATATGACGCTACATCAACTTTCTCTTTGGTTTGATACACATAAGTTATCTTTGGTGCCCTATGCAATTTTATTATAATTTTTCTTATAAAAATCTAATGCAGTATCAAGTGTCCCTAGATTTTACTACCTATATCTTCTGTGGCGTTTAAAATAGGTTACTTAATTAACCGATCTAACCTAACTAATGTGTATTTAAATTACGTCCTTAAACCAATTTTCCAAATAAACGCAGTTTTTGTCCCATTGATCAACGTTATTAATACTCTTATTCTCTGGGGCATGATAATTATGCCATGTGAACACTGGTCTCTAAGGAGTGATCTCTGCTAGGATTAGTTGCGGTGTAAAGGTCTTGATATATTACAGAACGCGTGGCGGAAGCGATTGCTTCCGTTATATTTTATACATTACAAACATATTTGATGTAGGTATGTATAATAAAATTCTAACTAGCTGCGAGGAAGGTATTTCCGCCACACACTGTATAATTAATTTGTTAAAGGCGTCTAGGTAGAATTTATTGGTTCACCTGGCTCTTCGACCCGGCAAGACTTATGTAATTATTTTACATTGATATACAACTTTAGTAACTTCAGAGTACAATAATAATACAGTCCCTTAATGTCGCTCCTCAATGTCTGTCAATCAAAGGGGATAAGTGTCCACCACGCTGGTCTAGTACGGGTTAGAACCATGAACTCCACACTCCAGCTAACCAACCACTAGGCTATCTAGTACTTAACTTATGGGTAGGCACTATGCGTAAAATAAAAGTAGAAATTATACAATATAAAAATCATCCACATACGTTTAAAGTAGAGAAAATGTCTATAAGAAAATCATTAGATTAAACCAATTTTCACAGTACTTACTCATACGTTTTTTTTTTAATTCAACATTAAATTAAATTGGTCACTTGGTATACGAGTATATTAACCTTCGTATCCGCTCTCGCGTCTTCTCATCATCTCAGTTTCCTGTAGCGATTTTGGACGAAGGCGATAAAATAGCCCGCTGTGATTCATGACACCCTGGGGCGTTTCATTCTTTTTCCTCGCTTTGTATAGCTCCTACTAATTTTCTGTGTATGAGGGTATAAAATACTTTATCTTAGTTTACTGTTGTATCGTGTGCTAAGTTCCCGTTATGTCTGATATAATAAATAAAAATAATCTTTATTTCAGGCCTGTTACGTCCCATAGTGCGTTAGATCTTAACCCTTATGTTAGTAATTATATTATTTAGAGACCAGACCGGTGTTCGTCTGCTAGATGCTCATATGTCCCTGCTATGGTTTTCAATAAGGCGGATTTTATCCGACACTGTAGAAACGGCGCAGCCCCATCAACATCCTGGACGCAATATTATATTGGACCCGTAGTGCGCTGAGAGTCTGCTGAGTATAGTTGGTCCAGAGGCTGCACTTGTAAAACAACTGACACTAAGATTTAAAAATTGCTTATAATAATAGGTTGATGTCCTGAACTTGAAAAGGTAAGTTGTACTACTGGCTAAATTTCGGCTACGGTGGCTACGACCAGCCTGCGGACGGCTAGCCTGCGTGCAAGCTGACTATGTAGGTACGCAGGAGATATTATAGTGCAAGATTGTGTGTGGAAATACTTGTGCTCTCTCTTTTCTCTCACTTTGATTATCCAATGGGATAAGTATTCGACACAAATGGAGGAGATTATTTACAAGACCGACAGCATCACGTGCTCTCTGGACGTATAACACCAACGCCAACAGCCAACGTCCATACTCGGTTGCTCTTAGGTGTTTTTCTTACCAGAAAGATCCTACTTTTTGGTCCGGAAGCCAGAAATTGAAGCTAAGAACTCATTATCTACGGTTAAACACACAACCGCTAGGCCAACGAGGTAGTCGAAAACATATTGAATAAGGAACTTATATTACACACTCCTATTTTTATGGAAATAGATTTGCGCTTAACCACGATCACACCAGATGGTAAGTGAAGATGTGGTCGAAGGTGAACCACGTGTACCCAAGAATTCTTATAAATATAATTAAGAATTCTTTGGTAAATATTACGCTAATGTGACGAGACCAATAAGTTAAGATGTAGTAAATTATTGTAAGAAAACGAAGTTAGAATTTCCACTAAGTTACCCTAAACTTATTAAAGAGATCATCTTATAATAAATGGATGGTATCAGATATAATATACGGATTCTTAATTTTCTCAGAACTTATTCTACAAGGAGCAATGTTATTAGAAGGATGAAATTGTGTTTGACTGAAATTCATTTTGTTATGATCATTTATAGATATTGGTCTGTGTCAGCATTGGATTTTAGCATACTTTATAGAAATTTTATACGTGTTTTAGGTTTGAGGACCATATAGCTAGAATTAGGTGTTTATATAACTAGAAACCTTGAATACCGTATCTTTAACCCATGTAATGACTGAATAGAACAATCCCTCCTAAAAGATAATACTTTAACATCGTATGTTACGTAACAAAGATGTATCTACATGGACCATTTATCCTAACTAATCTTTCTTTTTCTTTTCTTTAATGAATCCAAATATTTTCTGTATTAAATTCATAAATGCGAGAAAACCGCTCATTGTACAAAATTATGTAATTTTTCTCCAATGTATTAATCCAGTGTGTGTACAGTAAAATGTACCATTCTATTTTTAGTAGGTTACCAGTTACTATATTTTTTTAGTTTCCTTCCTATTACCACTAAAACTGCGCTTTTTCAATCTCTTCTCTTGCCTTTATTCGAATACGTTGAAGCCAGCTATTTAGATCTTACAGAAGAAAAATTGAATTAAGTTGAACGTCACTAAATCCTTTTGATGAGATTTATATTTTCTTCTCTTAATGTTACTTTATATTCCATTCAAGGTTCAAGTGGTTGGCAATTTTCTGTTTTAAACCCTGCTAAACTTATTGTAACCCTGTTAAAAGTTTTAATCTTAAAAACTTTTTCTTCAGTTCGATTTTGAAATCCAATCACTATAACACGCCCTTCAATTCGTGCTAAGTTCAATTTATTAAAGAATACCAACTGTATTTAAAGTTACCTTACTTAATTGAAAATAAAATATGTAAACAGACATACTAAGTCCGACATCTATATTGGTTGTACAGACGCCAGCACATCAAGCTACCCCAATCTGTCAAAGGCAAACGGCAAGAATGTATGGGACTTTACGGCTAGTAAAATTCGTGTTACGGGATATTTTATGTTTTAATTGGTGGTTAATGTAATAGAAAAGGCAGTTTTAATTTCTTAGATTTTTAGAACTTGGGATATAAAAGTTATAGCCAGTTTTATTTTAAGGTTATGTTTGGTAATCTGTGGGTCAACCCCATGACCGTAGAAACAATGTAGTTCGAAAATCACTCTTACTGCCTAAGTAATAAAGATACTGTAAATATCAAAGTGTGTCTACTGATGTGGCAATGAAATGCTAGTGTTAACTAGTGTACCGATGAAGATTGTTACATGTTATATTTACATAAACATTGTTATGGTGATAAAGTAAATGTTGTAGCTCTTTTTATAGTCTTTTACATGGATTTATTCCGAACCTGCCCCGAAAACCCTAACCGGGTCGCGAGTTAGGAGAAGATGCAAAAAACTATTATTTGTTGAGATAATGAACAGTTCTTTATTTTCATTAATTACATAGTTCATAACCCAGTGTACATTTGTGTGAGATTGCGAGGGGTTATATATGAGGTTTTGAGTGGAGGTAAATAAAACAATAGATTCTTTGTTTTTTGTAACTACAATAATTTTATTGATATTATTATTAATGTATCCTTAGTATTACTTCATCGTTGACTGCCTCGTTGGTTTAGCGGCAGCGTGTTCAACCGCAGAAAATGAGGTCCTGGGTTAAATCCCGGGTCGGACCAAAAAGTGCTTTTGGGAATTTTCCGTAAAAATAAAATTCGCAGAATCGTCGGTCCTGTACCTGACCTCTTTCCGGTCGTGTCGGTAGTCGTCCCATCGGATCGTGAGAGTAATGGAATAGAAAGTGCCCCTGTGTTCGCGCACACACTTGTGCACTATAATATGTCCTGCGCAATTGGCTAATTTCCATTGAGAATGGCCGCCGTGGCCGAAATTCGGCCGAGAAGACATCATCATTACTTCATC
This sequence comes from Pseudoips prasinana, assembly GCA_951640165.1. Classification (NCBI taxonomy): domain Eukaryota; kingdom Metazoa; phylum Arthropoda; class Insecta; order Lepidoptera; family Nolidae; genus Pseudoips; species Pseudoips prasinana. Next base: position 23,613,421 of record OX621240.1, read on the forward strand.
TAAGAATATCTTCATATAAGTACCAAACAATAATTATCACATAGCACAAAGCAACATTGGGTTTATTGAGAACTTCACTCTCTTCGAATAATGCTTGTCTTCTTAGTCGGGGCAAGCGAATGTTGCAATTAACACATTGCAAACTAGTCATTTTAATTAAAAGATAAAGCGTCCTTTCGTGAATCCACTGTCAACAGATATATATTATAGCACGGAGGAACTGATGCTGAACTCACGTAATATCTGCAAGATAATTTGCTAAATTGATGACATGTATCAAAACAACAGCAATAAATACCTGACAGATTGTCTTTGCCTGTCAATAAATAATTGCCATGAACAAAAAAAATATTGACGTCGAAAATCGTTCCTATTCAAAATCATTAATTATTTCGATATAATGCAACTAATGTGCTTACTTAGGTATAATAAATAACTCTATAATTAAATTATTTATATGTAATGTTGTTCCCATTTATAAATAATTAATTATAATTTCGACATTTATATTATTTTACACATGGCAATTTCTTTAAACGTAACTGCGTTTAGTTTACGATTTTATTACGTTTATTTATTAAAAATAATTGAAATATTCTTTTTGATTTAATTAATTAATCCAAAGTTCTAAAAATATTATACTTACATTAAAATCAATACCTTAGTTGTCTTAACAAGTGGTACAAATTATATAGCTGAACAACAAAGGAATTATGCGATACGGATTCTGCCATTTTCTTTTCCCCAATTGAAAGTGAACCTTATGCTCATTTGATAAAATTGAAAATCTATAAAGGAAATTTGACAGATTGGGGTAGCTAGATGTGCTGGCGTCTGTACATTTACTTTCGCACCTCCAAAGGTTGTATTAAAGAAATCGTTTAATGCGATAATACCGTTGTGAAAGATGGTTTATTTATTTAATATTTTTGGACGACCAACAGCTATACAATAGTAACAAAGACAGAAATATAATAAGCGACAAAAAGCCAATTTAGTTATGACCTACTTTGAACATTTCTTACAAAAAAATAAATCCAATTGTGTTACTTGTGTCGAATGTATTTTTCCTGTTGAAGTGGGTACGAAGACGTGTAAGAAGAAATCCTACTAATATTATAAATGCGACAGTTTGTTAGTATGGATGGATGCATGGATGTTTGTTACTCTTTCACGCAAAAACTATCGAACGGATTTTGATGAAACTTTGTAGTAATATAGCTTATACATCCAAATAACACATTGGTTACAATTTATACATTATAACGCGGATAACACCGCGGGGCATTGCTAGTATTAACTATTATTATAAGAAGTATTATATTCTAGTTTAAATCCTCTTAACTTATAGTTTATTTATTATTTACTTATTCTTTATTCAATTATATAAACTGTAACCATGGTAACTGTACCATCAAAAGATGTCGCCCTCCATTTACTTCAATTAGATAACTTTTCTCTTCAATATGACGAATAGACTTTCAAGCGATATTCCAATTTAAATTTTATTGAAATATGCATTAAATTATTTAATAGGCTGTTAAATAAAAAAAATATCTGTAAGATATGACACATTGTGATATAACAGACCATTGAAGCTATAGTTATAACAATAATTCAAGTCTTTTATGCGAGTTGGTAGCTAATTGTTGATCTCAATTAAAGGAAATCAATCAACGTTCAATCACAAATAATGTCATCTATCATAAATCATGTCACCTTGCTTTAAGAAATAATTTTAATTCTTTATCTATTTATAATCTTTACGTGAAATATTTTGTATGTCTGTGAGTCACGGCAGCTTCAACGATACAAATCATCCATTCACCACATCGCTTGACACAGGAGGGCTCTTAAAAACCAATCGGGGTCTAAATATACACCTTGGCAAACACCTTGGCAAAATCCATAAGTCAAAAACCATTTCTAGACCATAACTTGATGGAAACGCTTGATGCACTGCATCCCAAGCATCCGGCCCCTGCTGACTACCCGCTTTCTTGCCCCTCCTGATGGCAAACAGTACCTATCTGTGACCGCCCGGAAGGTCAGCAGCCATATTTTCTTTCCGCAGAGGCTGCGCCCCGACCGCCTTGCATCGCAGCATCTTCAAGTTTTAACTTCGATTTTTACATCAGGAAGGGATATTCTATGCAAAGGTCCATATTTCTAAAATAAGACTCTGGGTCAAGCCTTGATGTGGCAGACATAGATGTAGTCTAGTCATAGCTTTATCTTCTTATGTAAATATATTTATTGTGTTACGTAAATATTTTAAAAAGTATAATTATTTAATTATAATTTTTAGTTATAATCGTAAACATGGAATCGAATTTCATTAGATATTATATTTTGAATCGTAATTGTTTTTCACCCTACCGTGCTGTACAAGATGTGGCATAAACTCAAAACACTGCCTAAGATTGATTTGGAACTCTTTTTATAAAGTAGTGACAAAAATTTAGAATAATATACCTAAACACGTACTTTCTACCAAAGGCATATTATGCAATCATACCTGTTAGTTAAATTTTATGAGAGAACAGTTATTTTGTTATGACATGTCTATAATATTTCCGTCTGGCAATGATAGAAAATATAATGTCAATCTTTCTTCTTAGGAAAATTATATTGGAGAACGATTATCTTCATATAACATATCTATAATGTATCTGTCTGGCAATGGAAGAAAAATATTGTGTCCTATTTTTGATCTTGTAGCTTTCTTGAATTTATTAGTCCTTGACATTAATACGTACAGTAACAAGGGAACAATAAGACAATAAGTCTGTCAAATAATATTTCGCAGAATAAGCATTATTTATGTTATGAGTTTCAGGCAAAATATTGGAATAAATTGGAGTCATGTTGACATAATCATAAAATCATTGAATGGATTAAAATTTTGTGCTGTATTAGTACAAAATAAGACTTAGGTCTTAATCTAGAAATATAATAAAATCGTAGGAAAGTCAAAACTGTCCATTGAATATTTTTTTAAAGAGTTCTTGGGGCGTGATCTACAATAGATATCGAAGCCAAAATATCTGTTTTTAGAATTTTTGTCTGTTGGTCTGTTTGTCTGTATGTAAATATGTCCGGGCTAAACTCAAAAAGTACTGCATGGATTTACTTAAAATTTTGCATGACATACAGGCTACATATTATCATGCTATCACCTACTGGGGAGGAGTTGTGATAATTTATAAAATTTAACGCGGGTAAAACCGCGGGGTACAGCTAGTTTAATCATAAAAATAGCCCTAATATGCATCGATTAAACCTATAACAACATAATCACTGCTAAAAAAAATCAACTTTTAAAACGAAGTCTTATTGTCTGATCAATAATTGTGAAGTCAGGCAGATATGGCCGGAATATTATTTTGGTTTAAAGATCGATATTAACACGCTTAATGCTTTACAAAACAAATCAGAAACTTAATAAGAACATGTTATTAAAACAATTATTAAACGATGGATGATCTTAAAACGAATTGTCTTACAGTCGGATCAATAACTTTATTCTTAATTTGTGAAGCCAGTCAAAAATGGCCAGTATTTATTAAATAGAATATTATTAAAGATCGATATAACACGTATCCTCTTTAACCGTTCTGTTGCGCAGATGTCAGAACAAAAAGGACAACTTTTTAAACATGACGTTTATATGTAATCTAGGAAACGTTAAATAGGAACACCTCACTGGAAAATGCAATATTGCGAACTGCCGTGTCGTAAGTGTGTGATGCTTGGAGTATTCATATACGAAAGATTAAGTTTCTATAAAAATCGTTCAACTGCGATAGACCTTTTTGTGAATAAAAAACCTGTTTATAGAACGTCACTCTGCCTTTTTTAGAATATTTAATACTGTTTCTAAATACTTTGAACATTGTCATTTAAGTAACGATTATAATCGGGCTCAGAAAAATCTTTGGATCAAGACAAACCCGAGAGACTGAGACCGGAAAGCCCTAATACTAAGTTTAAAAAATAGTACCTAATTGAACCAGTGAGTATTCAGGTATTGTGACCACATATTACCGATCAAATTATTTATTCTTTATATTACCATATTATCTTTGCATCACTAAAAGGTCGACTGGTCGCTTTTAATATTCAATCCGTTTGTGTACAATTTTGTACAATAAGTTTAAATAAATTCGAATGTCAGTTTCATAACCTCGTAACTATTTAACTGATCATATGTCAAGGGTACATATTCACCCATAAAAAGGATTTTTCCCAATGGATAGCAGATCAACTAACGCGGGTGTAAGCAAGTTTATAATATTGCAACTAATGCTATCTGCAATGAAGGTCCCAATATAATTGGCCAAGCTTCTACGACGGAATAAAATTGAGTTCAAAATGAGTTCCCTGGTAAACATGCTCTCGGGATGACTTCTACGTCCATGAAAAGGGGTGGATATTCATCGCTGCCCCCACACAAGCAACCGTCACCACACAGTATAAGTGTTTTAGCCATGTGTAATTCATTTGGTCGGTTTATATTGTATTTTTACCTGTCAATATAACAGCTTCATATTTATCTATACATATAATAAAATCGTAGGAAAGTCGAAAGTATACATTGAATATTTTTTAAATGGATACTTGGGGCGTGATTAAAATCGATATAGAAGCCAAAAATATAGTTTTTAGAATTTTGTCTGTTTATCTGTATGTATGTCCGGGTTACGCTCAAAAAGCACTGTATGGATTTACTTCCAATTTTGCATGAATATTACGAAGAGGTCGACTTAACGCGTGTAAAACCGCGGGGCACAGCTAGTCTCTCATAAAAAATAAATGAACGTCATGAGTTAAAAATAAAACATTGTATGATAAGTAAGCATGTACATACATAGGCGAGCTTACCTCATTAATGACTTTTCTAACAACAAACCATTAACGTGAATTCTACGAACTCACTCTATTCGAAGCTTTAAGCTTTAGAGTGCACTTAAGTTACTTAGAGTCCTATCAGTTAACCGTTAGAGCTATATCAACTTTTTTTAACCGAACCAGGTCTGTGTCTTGGGTTTAAAAATACATTTTATTGCGGAAGGTTTGTCTTCAAAAAAGGCGAACGCTCGCACTCTCAAAGTAAATGCCGGTATCGCATGGGGCTTTCTGAATATGCAGTTCACGGACACAATACACGCCCAGACACAGAACAAATACATTTGGGCCCCACGATGGCCTTGAGGTCAAGTGGACCTTAGCCACTGAGGCACACGAGTTGTCCTATTAATCCAATTTACGAAAAATGTGTATTCATGTTATGTTTCTTGGCAATCTATAAACTGAACATATATATTTCCGGCCTAAAAAGATGTCAGGGCCATCCCGTGGGTGTCGTAAAAGACAACTAAGGGTTACAATAGCTAGTGGGGCAGCAGTGCCATCTGTGTACTACCACCTGACTGCGGTCGCTGACTAGCATGCCAGGCGCGGTGGCTACAGCAAACCCCCCAAACGGCACAGTTATAGAAACCTTTGGGGGAGGTCTATAGCCAGCAGTGGACGATATCAGGCTGATGATGTATATATTTAGCCCACGCTTTAGTATTTTGTAGCCTATTCATTTATTCTTGGTGTAACCTTTAGCCGTAGCCTCTAGCCGTTTACGCGTAACTCAGTGACAAACATCCAAATTAGCACAGGATTAACAAAAGACATGCATCCCTGTATCGCGGAGAAGTTTAGAAGCATGCCATTGACGGACACAAAGCACACACACACTCAGAACAACTACTTATGAACCACAAAAATTGTTTCGTATGCGGGAATCAAACTCGCAAAAAGGAACAGCGAGGTGACTACCTTAATCACTACGCCACAGATGCAGTCAAGCGGCTGGAAGTGCTATTTGACCATGTGATTTTATATTCTGCAGTCTTGTACTTCAAAGACATGCACGTTGACAAGACAACTGTTGTTGTGACCCGTAAACGGTTACCCGAGTCTGAATGCCCTTTGTAACCGATTGTATATTAGTAAATATATAATTTATAGCCGCTATACAGGGGTTCAATTTCCTCGCGCCGTTGTTGTCTTTACTATTTTATTATTGTATTTTTTTATTAATATTCAAATACAAATCGAATATACCAATATAATTGGTTGCTACAAAATAGGTTTACAAATACAATTATTGTCTTTAGGTACCTTAGTCAAATTTTGCCTTTGAAATACCTTCAAAGCCTAAGCCTTTCAACCAATAACATTTAAACTCGATTGTCGAATACTTTAATATTTTAAAATTAATTCAATTTACAGTCTGTGTGAATTCTGATTTTTTTTTGTTTTAATATTAATGGATTGTTAGAAATTCGTTTATTAATACAAGTTATATTACCAACTAGCTTGGCCCCGTTATTACCCGCGTTAAATTGTATAATTATCACAGCTCCTCTCCCGTAGGTGGTAGCGTGATAATATGTAGCCTATATGTTGACCCGAGCTCTTAGTAATATTAGGTCTTTACCTATGAAATTGCCGTTCTGCAGTACTGGCCATTTCAAATCAAAATAATTTTTGTTTGGCTAAGAATTCTAATTTCAAATTAATTTTATTTTAAAAACATGGATTCTTTTTTCCAAAAGTAGTCATTTCTTTATTGATTAGTGTTACATTTTCATCGCATTTCAATCTTTTTCGTCATCATGGATACGTTAAAAATTCGAGTAATTATGGAATATGAGTACCGTCGTGGCAGCAACGCGGCACAAGCGGCACGCAACATCAACGACGTTTACGGAGCTAACACTACAAACCAACGCACCACCTGTTATTGGTTTGCTCGCTTCCGTTCTGGAAATTTCGACCTGAAAAATGAACCTCGCGGTCGTCCGAAGACTTTGGTCGACAATGACGAATTAAAGGCGGTTGTGGAAGCTGATGATACACAATCTACGGCTGAATTAGCAGCAGCTTTCGACGTTAGCGTCAAAACAATATTGGTCCATTTGCGTCAAATTGGCAAGGTAAAAAAGCTTGACAAATGGGTGCCCCACGAACTCAATGATCGCCAGCGCGAAGTACGCGTCGAGACGTGCCTTGCACTGCTCAACAGACACACAAATGAAGGAATTTTGAACCGCATTGTTACCTGCGATGAAAAATGGATTCTGTTTGATAACCGCAAGCGCTCAGCAAGTTGGTTGGATCCTGGTTCAGCACCTAAACAATGCCCTAAACGAAAACTTACCCCTAGAAAAGTGATGGTCACTGTTTGGTGGTCTAGCGCCGGTGTGATTCATCACAGCTTCTTACCAAACGGGGTGAGCATTACTGCAGATGTGTACTGTGAAGAACTGAGCACAATGATGGAGAAGCTGGCGCATCTCCAACCAGCATTGGTCAATCGCTCGTCTCCGCTGCTCCTGCACGACAACGCGCGACCTCATACTGCACAGCAGACGGTCTCCAAGTTGCAAGAACTGGGGTTGGAAGCTCTCCGTCATCCGCCCTACTCACCAGACCTTGCGCCTACAGACTACTACTTTTTCCAGAATTTGGATAACTTCTTGGCGGGAAAAAAATTCAATACCCGAGAGGCAGTACAAAATGCCTTTGAAGAATTTGTTGCCTCCCGTCCAGCTGATTTCTTTAAGAAGGGCATCAATAAACTGCCACTGCGATGGCAAAGATGCATTGATTGCATGGGTGATTACTTCGATTAATACAAATAAAAAAATTCAAGGAAAAAATTCGTTTAAATTTTTTCATACAAAACGGCAATTTCATAGGTAAAGACCTATTATGTATGTCAAATTTGAAGTAAATCCATGTAGTACTTTTTTTTTGTTAAGGCAGGAGGAATGCCTACGCATGCCACCCGCAAAAATTGCTGCGGGTGGGTATGTCGGACTCGCACCGACTAAACCTAACCTGCCATTGATTTCTCTTGGCGCCTGATAGGGGGGGCCCCGGGAACGCGGGTATGCTGCTCCGGTGCTCCGATTTGCGCCATGTCCCAGATGGTCGGAACACGTACCCTGGGAGGGCTATGGATTGCCCTCCCCTATTGCCGATCCTGCCAGTCCAGCACAGCGACTGCGCCACAAACAGATCGCTGTCTTCCCGGAGCTGCTTTCATGCGGTGGCAGTAGAGGACACTTCTCATACCGCCACCGCAGCCCCGAGGAGAGTTGGGCTACCGGCTGCCACCGCCGGCCCGACGCCTCCTCCGTCTGCGAGAGGGATCGGCTCGCTCCCGATCCCGCTCGGCGGTCTCTTTTGGAGAATGACTGCCTCACAGAAGGAGACCACGGCGTCCCATTTGGTGGAGTCGCCAGCCAGCATCGCATAAACGACTGCTGGCGGCGAAAGATCCCGTCCTATCTCAGCGACCAGGACTCGTCTCTCGGCCTCCCAGGCCGGGCACTCCTCCAGCGTATGCTGGGCAGAGTCAAGGTCGCTTTCGCAATGGTGACAGTGTGTTGTCGCTTCTCGGCCGATCCGGCTCAGATACTCACCGAAGCACCCGTGTGCGGTGAGTATCTGGGTCAGTCTGTAGGTGACGCAACCACTACTTCTTCCCACCCAGGCCTCTAAGTTGAGGCAGGATGGCACCAACGGCACGCTGGACTTTTTAGTTTAGCCCAGACATACATACAGACAAATAGACAAGAATTCTAAAAACTATATTTTTGCCTTCGATATTGAATGTAGTTCACGCGTCATATAATAACCAAAAAGTAGTCCTTTTTTCCATAAATTGTAATTAATTATTCCAGAAATATAGGTATAGTATATTATATAATAAGAATTTTATATGCTATTACGTTTAATTCATAAACCTTACTGTTGCACGCCCGATACGGGTAACTGTTGATACTCAAAATTGTGTACCATCTAAAACCATGTACACAGTTTTAGCAATAAAAAAATTACAACCGAATATTCTAAGTACTCCTAAAAACTCAAAAGAAGTTTTTTTTTTTAATACTAACGGTTACTTTATATCTGTAGATTACGATGTATTCATGTTAAAAGGTTTCACGTATATACAACGCCATAGCTTATTTGCGTTTGTAATTGTCTTTGGGGTGAAAAGGGTGACGGATCACGTTTTGATCCGGACGTTAATCACAGTGAATAATGTATCGTATCATATGTCCAATGATTAAATCCTGACGGATCATGGGTGTTCGATAAAAACATATGATTCCCATTCGTATCACTAGGGAGCTTTTATTTAACTTGTTTATGGTTTAAACATATTGATACGCAGGTATGAAAATGAAACTGGAAAGCCTTGTTCATTTTCGCTACTTTTAAAAATATTAAAAATAAACCTTACTAATCCTACTAAAATTATAAATGCGAAAGTTTGTGAGTATGGATAATTGTTACTCTTTCATGCAAAACTTACTTAACGGGTTTTTATGAAACTTTGCAGTAATATAGCTTATATTATTATATCCGAATGACACATTACATAGATTAACGCGGGTGAAACCGTGGATTACAGTATAGAACAACTTTAATTTATCGTATAGGCAGTGGTTATCATGTCAGAGTTGTACCAGTAGCACAGTAGGCCTCTGCCAATAAATAATTTTGGCACACATCCATAGACTAGCCGCATGCCGCTAGCCTAAATGTTTATCCTAACCGACTAGTTACACAGTTGTGATAGCAACTGACTATGACCGCCTTAATGTAAACAATAAATAAATGTGATTAAAATAAAGTAAATTTAATTTACTTATACTAATTACTTGTACTAAACTTTACTTGTACTAAATGCTAATTACTTGCAAATAAGTATTTTTTAACAATAAGCATCGATTGTACGAACTTCTAATGTTTAAACAACTAATGATAATTGTTAAGAAAATTCTATCATTAATTCATAAATTAAGAATAGTATTTTCCAGTTTACTACGAGTTTCTTACAATTACTATAATATATAACATGTATTAAATGAAGTTACTTGATTTAACATATTTAAATCATATAAAATAACATAGAAAACAGAAAATCGTTTTGTTTGATAGCAATATATTTACGATTAGTTATATTTAGAACAAATTTATAAACCGAACGTTGATATTATAGAACAAAATAACTATTTATTATGTACCTACATGATATTTATTCATTATGATCTGGTTGATAAAAGCATTAGGAGAATAAACTGATTTTTTTTATTCACCGTTCAATAATTTATACATTTACCGTGGTCGAATAACAAATACTAATAAACAATACTTAAAGTAAACACTAAGTACATACCTAAAACACTGTACCTATGTGATTAAAATTTAAGAAAGAACTTTCTTTTGAAATGTAATCATTTAAAAAATCTTAAGTATTTCAGATCCAGAAAATACTACTCACCCTCAAATACAAAAACGGCCGGGCGATGTCAAAAGAGCGGGCAGTATAAATAATGCCGTTTGAGCCAATAAAGTGTGCTGGAAGGTAACTCAAAGTAGGAAGCAGGGTTACCATATTTTAAAAAGTAACGTAGTTCTAGTAAAACTGGCCTTGGCTGACTATAAACCGATAAATAACATAATTCTAAGTTAGGTATTTACTCTACTAAGTATTCAATCTTAACCTCATAATTCTGTTATTTATCTGTTAAATATAAATAAGCTTATTATTATGTTAGCTTATTATTACCTTAATGAGTAAGTCTGAATAAAAATAATGAAAAGAACCAACATATTTTTAAAATAATTAAAAATAAATATAAACTCGACTATTATAAACTATTCAAATCATGAAAAATTTAAATCATAAATACTTTCTAATATTTAATAATTTTTAATTTACTATATAACTATTAATAGGATTTAATTGTATTTTTGAAATTGGAATTTAGACAATAATGTAAATTATGCATAACACTATTTGACGTTGTATGTTTGACTTATTAATTATTCAATTCATTGACTGTTTTTATATACCATTTAATTTAATTAATCTTGACATTGCAATTGTTAATTTTAGTTGTTTTTGCTATTAATTAAATTTATTACCTTTTGCATGCTTTTTGGCAGAATGTATAGGATGCTAATAATAATTGTAACACCTAAATGTATTACCTATTCTTAGCAAATAAATTGATTGATTGATTGATTGATTGATTTCTCAAAATTAACAGCCATGGCACCTAGGAGCATAATCACAACGATACGAAATATTGATAATAAATAGAAACATAAGAGCAATGACCTCGTGAAAATTTGTTGGTTCTAGTATTACTATAATGTATACGGAGAAAGGACTCTAAAAAAAGTATCCCCTAACAGTATATTTTCTGATATCCTCTGGGGATATCAGAAAATAACTGATAGATAGGCGTCCTTTGAAAATTATATCTCCCAATTTATAACGGCACTATTATAGAATAGCAATAATTTTGATCTCGCAGTGCAACTATTTGTACAGTTTTGTGAGAATTTGTATTATTGATAAGGTCAACACTAGATGGGCCTGTTGGCGTGGTTGGCAAATGCTTGCTTTTCACGCCGGAGGTCGTGGTTTCGATTCCCACCCAGGACAGATATTTGTGTACATGAACATCTCTAATTGTCCTGAGTCTGGGTGATATTATCTATTTAAATATGTACTTCTATAATGTCTTGAAATAAAAACTAATTGCGTTGCTCTGAAAAGAGATTATTTTATTTAACAAAATGCTGTACAATTTTTTCTTATTTCTATACAAATTATTTACAACTATAAAATTAATAACAAATAAACTTACCTGAAAAGAGAAGCAACATTTAAAGTAACTATTTCACACGCTATTATAATAATTACAATATTTTACATTCAATATTCTTTCATTTGATTCTTTGATTAATGTAAAGTGAAGTGAAAGTTGGGTATGGCAGGTCAGAAGTACCCTAAACCGGCGAGAATTTATGAAGAATTTAATGACAGTAATCGAGGCAAAAGAAGTGTGCAAAGATCACGACAAATGGAAATCCGTTGCCTCTGCCTACCCCTCTGGGAAACAGGCGTGAGTCTATTATATATGTTATATTCTTTGTTCAGTTGACATATATGTTATATTCTTTGTTCAGTTGACAACATGGTTGACAACATTTAATCATAAAGTTGATCAAAGAGAATATTGCGAACTACATGGCCTACATTAAACGAAGTAAACCTTTATTGACATGTATTTACAAAAAAAGTAGTATATGTAGTATATTAGTTATCTGGTTTCCAAAGTGCAAGCTCCGCTAACTTTGGATAAGATGGCCGTGTGTAAATAATTAAAATATCCCAGGATATTATTATTACTGTATCTAATAATTACAATAAATAATAAAAATAACATTATAATACATTCCGCTTTAATTGAATAAGAAATAATAATATTTAACCAAAAAGCCATTTAAGTATCTACTTGACTACCCGTTATATTTTGGCGAGTAGTTCCTATTTAAAACTTGAAGTGGCAACATTAGAAGGTATCGGAGAAACCCGTACTTATCTCCTCTTTGTGCCACGGAGTGTTGAAAGTACCTAAAAGGTGATTAAGATTCAGCTGATTACTTGAACTTCCGCATAAGATATTGCTTTTACTTTTGCACGGAGTTTTGGACAAGTAAATTCTACGTGCCAAATTTTATGTCACTAAGACTTTTTCGGCAATAAAAAAGAATTACCGTCCGCTTTCTCTTAAATTAACACCCTATTATTTACGCGGTATACTTAAATATAATAGGATTGCATGGCTGTAGATGTTAGAGGGACATGAAATCTTAATATTTGGTATCCCAAAACACTGGATGGATAACATGAAAGGCAATAATAATAATTTTCTGGGACATTATTCGCACACGGCCATCTGATACCAAACTAAGCGGAGCTTGTACTATGGAAACCTGATAACTGATAAACTACATATTCTACTTTCCTTTTGTAAATACATACTCGTACTTATACAGATAACTACACCCAGACTCGGGACAAACAAACATGTTCATGCACACAAATATCTGTCATGGGTGAGAATCGAACCCACGACCTGCGGCGTGAAACTAAAACATTTACCAACTACGTTAACCGGTCCGTCATAAATGAAACATATAGATTTGTTTATTTGTAATTAAATCATGATTAAAAATAAAGAAAACTAGGTAATATTATCATATAATTATGGGCTATCCCAAATAACTTAACTACTTAATTACTATATTACATACATCTATTTTTTTATGCTACGTGGTTTAAAATTGACCCAAGGAAATATCTCTCAGAGAACGGGCAGCAGCGTCTCTGTATGTACAACCATTATACTGCTATCGCCAACCCGTCTGCCAAGCGTGGCGATTACGGCATACCTAATCCTCCAAATAGTGGTCATAACTCCGTCATGAAAATCTGTTGGGGAGGCATTTGTCCAGAAGTGGACGTCATTCGGCTTACATGATGAACATCATTTTGAACTTTTATTCCTACCAACCCACTTGAAGACTTTATTTTCAGATGTTCAATTATTTTAATTGTTATCAGTTTTTGAATTTAAGGGTAGAACTGAAAAAGTTTACGTAACAGCATATATCAAAGTATACTTGTCGATCATAATACTAGCTATGAGGTCCTCGTAGCTTGATATCCTCACTGGTTTGTAAATAATCGGTGATAATAATTTACGGTAAGTAATATCTGTATTACTCATGGTGCGTTGATGACGAGGGGTTGCAGTCAACAACTGAGCTGTCCTTTTTATTAAAAGACACAACATTTCTCTTAGATGTGCTTCTCGTATTATACTAGAAGCACATCTAAGACAACCCGTTACCACAATAATTTGCCTAAGAAAATGACAATTAATTTTCTTAGGTAAATTATTGTATTAACGGGTTGTATTTCTACGAATTAATTATTAATCTGTTGGCTTTGATAGTCCTAGCTGAAATCAACCTAAAGGAGATAAGTCGTAGTAAAGCTTGAGGGTTCGGTTTACATATTTCTGCGTAATTTTGAAGAGTTGTAGAAGTGTAAAACATTGATCACTGTGATTTGATACTTTATGCTTACACTGATATGTTTTACATCGAAAAGAATAATTAACCGGCAAAGTTTAAAATAATATTACTATCTGCATATTATTTCACTTCTGATTATCTTTTATAAATGAGGACAGAATTAATAACAAGACTAGTTAGTTGTATGTCTTTACACATGTTCAATCTACTGCGATGAGGATGAGGCACTGATAACCAGATGCTCTCACCGGTCCATAAATAATTGGCGAGGTTTAGCAACTAGGCCTGCAGTCAGTCCACAGATGGGTGACCACCAAAGTTGTTTAATTTCTTAGCATATCCGTGCTTCAGAGGGCCCGTTAAGCTGTCGGTCCCGGTTGTAGTCATTTGGCAACGGCCGTTAAGCCATGTCGGAGGCCTACTGGGCGACTTGAACAACTCTGATACTAGGGTAACCACAGACCATACAATAAGTAAATCAGTAATTATGTAATACTTGCCAAATACTATCATACGTACCCACACACAACACAACACAAGTGTTAAACATTTAGCTAGTTTTACTCCAAGACGTGAATAAGTATTGTTATTTAATTTCAAAAAACATACATATTCAAATTTCTTTGGAAGATCAAATTCAGGGATGCTTATATAATAAGCATCACTAAATTTTATAAATCTACTTATACTTATTATAGCTATTGATAAGATAACTTGAGTTATGTGAAGACATATAACTTCAGCTTTGGAGAAAGTCCTATAAACATATATACTAAGTCCTATATAATAATAATAAATAAATAACAGAATAAATATCTTGGGTTTGCTGATACACTGCCATCTCATCCCAAACGAGGCAGTCTGTATTCTAGCAACCAGACAACTGATATACATACTTCTATATTTCAAATAGGTACATACAATTATACATATTAAAGATAAATAATTATGTAAATATTATTAAAAACGATAGTTATAGGACCTTGATTATATTACATAAATTTAAACCTAAGGCTCGATTATTATAACACGATGCAAAGATTTCATTTTGTTTGATTTTACTTTATTAAATTCACTCAGTTATTCCCAGAACTTAAGTACTAACTAGCTCCCAGAATTCTCTAGTATAGTCGAGAAGTTTACTAAGACCCAATCTAGCCATTCCACCTCATAACACCAGATTACATTAGCGGTACTAATTTATTATGCTGTGCAGCATAATACCCGATCTCGTTCAAATGATGCTGAGTGAAGCAATTGCTGATAATTGAGCACTAACGACTATGTACTTCAAGCGTAGATTGTATATTGTAATTACCTTTTTAGTATAATTAAATACGCTCTATAGAACTTGTCGTTGGAGATAAGGTTTGTACCCGTTTGTGTTTCTATTATGATGTGTTACAGACTATCTAATGTCCGTCGTTTCATATATGTTTAACGCTATAACTAATAATGGTTCATTACAGCTAGACTGAGGTAATAGTAAATAACGTCCTCTTGGTCGCTTTTGGCCTCGACCAGTCTCAATGGAGACTAGGCATATGCGCGGGACATATATAGCACAAGTGTGTGCTCAAATATAGGGGTACTTTTTATTCCATTACTCTCGTGATCCGATGGGACGACTAACGACACGACCGGAAAGAGGTCAGGTACAGTACCGTCAGCTTTACGTTCTCCCAAAGCAAAGGGGTGTGATACTGCAAACTTTCAGACTTCAGATTTTGAGAAATTTTCTAAGAGAATATTTCCAAAATTACTTTAAACCCTGACCCGGGATTTGAACCCAGGACCTCATTATCTGCGATTGCACACGCTACCGCTAGACCAACTGTGTATCAAACACAATGATGTAGTTTTGTACAAACATTGTACGATAAATTGATTGATTTTCATTGCTGACAACGCTCAACTCGTAGCTGAATTCTGGGCTGACTTAATTTAGATTGCCATCGACACGCTAAGAAGAAGATGCACGATACTTTTTACGATCGCGCATTTAATATTTTGAACGTCAATCATTTATTAAATATTTATTTACGTTTATGTCAACAAAACAAAATATTCATGACCTATCCGCCTACAGGCACAAAGACAACTACTTATAGAATAACATGAATATCGAATGAAATAACACAGCTGGTAATATATAAGATTAAGTTACCATCAGGTGACCCACTTGCTCGTTTACTATCCTATTATATAAAACAAACATCACATTATTAAAATACTGCCTCATTGTTCCATCGGTAGCGTGTTCAACCGCAGATAACGAGGTCCTGGATTCAAATCCCGGGTTGGGCCAAATAAGTGATTTTGGGATATTTCCGAAAAAAGAAATTTCTTAATATCTGCCCGAAGTCTGGAAGTTGGAGGTATTGCACCCCCGTGTCTTGGAGAGCACGTAAAGTCGTCGATCCTGTACTCGACCTCTTTCGGGTCGTGTCGCTAGTCGTCCCATCGGATCATGAGAGTGATGGAATAGAAAGTGCCCCTGTGTTTGCGCACACAATTGTGCACTATATTATGTCCTGTGCAATTGGCTAGTCTCCATTGCGACTGGCTGCCATGGCCGAAATTCGGCCGGGAGGACATTATTATATAGAATAACATGAAATAAATAAAATAAATCAAATGACTTAAGACAGCTGGTAAAATATACGTATAAGCTACCATCAGGTGTCCCACTTGCTCGTTTGCCATCCTACTAAATAAAAAAAAGTTGATAATTTACGCTGGTAGAAAACTGAGCACGTTTTGTAGGAAGATAACAAATGGTATGATCATGATATGTCCGATATCGTTGCTTAATTTGCACATCCTGGCGTTGCCAAATCCGCCCGATGAAAAATGAACCGCATCGCGGCGTACCGAGCGAGCAGAAAAAGGGAAATTTTTCATTGTTCTCCTTTTGCTGAGCGACTCGGATGCGGGTCGTATTGTAACAAATTTTATAAATTAAAGACTACTTTGGCTATTTTTAGTTGCAAAGTAAGTAATGATTAGACACCTCGGATCACATAACATATTTAATACAGTATTGGTAGGAGGCCTTTGTCCAGCTGTGGACGTCTTTCAGCTGATATGATGATGATGCATTTTTTTGTATGTAGGTTTTATATGTAGTATGTAATAATAATATTCCATGTGATCCCAAACTAAGTCGAGCTTGTAGACACGTTCTATAAAAGACGGGATCATCTTATACTGGGAAATTATAGCTTTATATGTTAAAGCTATAATTTCCCAGTATAAGATGATCCCGCCTTTTATAGAATTTCCATACAATGAGAGCTCAGCTTCTATTGGTAATGTATAGCTTGGTATGTAGCCGTGTGTACCTACTATGGAAACAGATAACTGATATACTACTTTTCTTTTGTAAACACATAGGTACTTATATAGATAATTAAACCCAGACGCAGGACACACAGACATGTTCATGCACAAAAATATCTGTCCTGAGTGGGAATTGAACCCACGACCTGCGGCGTGAAAGGCAAATATCTACCATCCACGCCAACCAGTCCGTTTCGTATTGTCGTAGAGGACAACATTTTTGCATATTTCTCTTTTCGTTGACCTATTTGGTTGCGGGAGGTATTCTTACAATTAAGGCACTCACAAACATTGACTTAGTACATAGATGGTCACCGTAGCCTAGTTGGTAGTGCTCCTGCCTACGAAGCTGGTGGTCCTGGGTTCGAATCCCGGTAAGTGCAAATATTTGTGTGATGAGCACGAATATTTGTTTCTGAGTCATGGATGTTTTCTATGTATTTAAGTATTTATCTATCTATATAAGTATGTATATCGTCGCCTGGTACCCATAGTACAAGTTTTGCTTAGTTTGGGGCTAGGATGATCTGTGTGACATTGTCCCCAGATATTATTATTATTATAGATGGGTGTCCACTAAAGTGGTTTAACTTTTGAGTGACTCCGTGATTCGGAGGGCACGTTAAGCTATCGGTCCCGTTTGTAGTCATTTGATAATAGTAGTTAAGCCACATCAGAGGTCTACTGGACGGTTTATATTTTTTTTATATTATTTTTTTTTTGATAATTACTTTTATTATGATCCAATAATTTTGAATAAGTATTTTGAAGTTTGGACCTTATTTTTTTAAACGAATGTGTTGAAAATATATCAAGTTATAATAAAGCTTATATAAAGGCCAAAGTCCGTCCTCGCTGCTATCAATTTGCTCAACTTGCCATTCTCGACATGTACCAACGCAATCCTTCGCTTTACTCATCCAATTACTGCCGGCTAATTTCTTCTGATCGTTAATCTAGTCCGCTTCAATAACCTCGGCAGCCAATATTTTAAATCTCAATGTTACTAACCTACATTTAATTTTGTTTACATTCCCTTAAACCGTGTTTATTTTTTCATGAGAATTAATTTGTAAAAGTTAAGTATAAAAATGTCGGTTAATTCCGGTTGGATCCTCTGATTTGATCCCCTGCCGATTATTAATATTTTTTTTATTCCTGATTGATCCACCGTAAACTTTGTCTGATCCTCTTAATCTTTTTGTCAGGCAAGTACAGTCAATAGAAACAGTTGTTGACGTAAAAAATATTAGTTTTATTATAAAGTCATTACAGATAATTAGATATTATATCGACTTTCTACTTGGAAATACCTTAATAATAATTAAAGATTTTGGCCATATTAATTAACTACATAAGAAAAACAGAACTTAAAATTACGGTTTAAAATCATCACAGGTAATCAGACATTTGGTCTCTTTATTTAGGCAGACAATAAAAAATTTATATAATAAAAAAATAAATAAAAAAAAATTCAATCAGTTGCGGTTTAGTTGGCCAAAAAGTTTCCATTACAATGTGTTTTGTTACTGACTGTTCCAAAAATCGGTCAATAGATAACTAGGGCATCGAACCGGAATTAGATGTATGTGTTGTAACGAAACGTTACATGCTCTTAACTTAGATAATTTTAGTTAATTATAGTGTATTTCTTTTATTATTTTTATTAATATATATTTAATTTTTATGCGTCTACATTCCCCTTTTTAACAATTCCAACGTGTGCACGTTCCTTAAGAGTGCACGAGGGGAATCCGCGGGGAAAGGGAGGACCGTCGCAAGCGGCGGACATTTTAATGCAGCGCAGCCAGTCGTGCATAGACTGATCTAACGACAGGTCCACGCTACTTTGTGCCATACCGTGCGTTCTTAGCGGTTCTACGCAGTTAATATTTTATTTATATCTGTTGCTAAATTCATATAAATCAGCCATTGTTTTTAAATTACCAACAACGGCATCTTGGAAAGTGATATCCCGCTTGTAGAGAATTATTTTCCGAGCGTCTATTCGCCACGATTGCCCACCGCAGAACCTACAGGGCCGCACTCAGAGTTTCATCAGGGGGCCCCGGTCGGACATTCATCGGGGGCACATACCGACGTCGGCACAAGGATAGTACCGTACTACGAACGGAAACAGACTGGCCGTATACCACGACCTATAAATTTTGTGTTGCTCTACTGTTGCTTTACTGAGGTGGAATAAATGATATCATTTTATTTATGATCACTGTCGTTTCTTTAAATTCCTTCCGCTTCAGTAGCATAGGATTAGAATAGTAGACGTGACACTGGCGCCCATATCGTGGTTTGTCTGTTTTCGCTTCGTAGTAGTAGTCAGTATTGTGTATTTTGGTTTTTGTAAAACGCTTAATTTTTGTTTAATTTTTGGTTTGCAGTAACTAGAGTGAAATTAGTTCTTTTTTATTTTATTTTTTTTATTATTTCATCTTTTTTTTTCTGTGTGTTATGCAATAATTTGTCGTAATATTCAGAATTTTGGAAATAATTTTCTTTTATACCTACATTTCGTAAATTTGGAAATAATATAGAAGAATTTGTTTTTGTTTATTTTTTTATTCTTTTAAAAAACTTATTTTTGTGTAGCTTCACACTAGTTACATATATTTTATTTATTTCATTTTCATAAGCTCCTTACCTTCATATCCATCAAACCGAAGCGTTCTGTTAAAGTTGATTGTAACAGAACGGAGTATTTCTCTCATCATCAATCATTTGTGTGCTATTTACAACTTACCAGCGGTGATTTTATATATATATATATATATATATATATATTTGTCTCTTTCGATTTCTATTCGGTTACAGTTTATATTAAATTAGTTTTAAAATGGCTTACGCGATAAAGTTCTTGTCGTTACAAAAATCTGAGTTGGGGTATGAGGTTGCCATCCGAGGTGATACTCCGGCAAGTACTGTTGCTGATCTTAGAAAGCAGATCAGTAAACTCAGCCAAATTTTTCCATCCGAGGATATTTTGTGTTCCCATCTCAACCCTCTTGAGGATCTGCACATTTCTTTGGAATTGTTAAACAGAATCAAGACGAGTATTGATTCGGATTGTTTAGATAAGAATGTTTTAGCCCGGATTGAAAATAATTTTAATCACCTCTACCATAGGCTGAATAGAATAGAAGTAGAGGAAAAAATATAAGAACTGCATATGAAATGTACTAATTTATTTAAACAATATTTTGAAGAGTTACAAGGTTTAAAGAAAAGGAGTTTTGATCCATTGTCTTTCGTGGGTTCGAGCTCTGAATCTCAGTCAGACACCAATTCAGGTTTCAGTGACTTGCAATAGTAATTGTAGGACATCAGATTTGGGGAGACTTTAATATGACGGAAAGTCTTGCGTGCGTAACTTTATCCAACGAGCTAGCGAGTTTAGTGAAGCTCAGGGAATATCGGGGACCAAGTTGCTCACGTATGGAACAGAAATCTTTGTCGACGATGCCCTTCATTGGTTTAGAAGTGTTAAGGACCAAGTATCTTCCTGGGATGAACTTGTGATCCGCTTAAAGCAAGATTTTGATAAATCCGATTATGATTTCCGACTTTTGTCTGAGATTCGGTCTAGAACTCAGAGTGATACGGAAAACATAACTATTTATTTGGCAATTTTATCAGGTATGTTTGCGCGTCTCTCCAAACCCTTGTCAGAAGAAGATAAACTTGAAATAGTTTTGCACAATATAAAAGTATGCTATGCTAGCACTATAGCTTCTGCAATTGAAATAAAGACTATTGAATAGTTACGAACTATGTGTAGAAATTTCAAAATTGTAGAATCACGTTTAAAACGATCTCGGCAGCCATCAGCTACACTCAAAAATTTTAATAAACAAGATTTAAATACATTTTATAAACCAAGGCCAAATTTTAATGAATATAATTCTAACAAAAATAAACAACAAAATACTTACACTAAATCTACAGATAATAATATTAATGAAAAATACTTACATGCTATAACGACTGATGATTCAGATAGAAAACAACCATACTGTCCTAGATGTCGCAATCACTCTCATAGTTTGAGTAATTGTCAGAATACTGAAATTTTGTGTTTCAAGTGTGGTCAAAAAGGTGTCAAAAAGCCAGACTGCACAAATTGTACCAATTAAAAAAACTAGTAGCTCAGAATTGTAGTAGCCCATCTTCAAAAGAGAGTCGCTTCAATAAAGAAGATTGGGACAAATGGTTAGAAACACTACGTTTGTTTTTTAACAGTTACAAATTAGCTTCAATTCTGCAGAGTAAGCCTTCTAATGATATGCGACCATATATTAGCATAGATATTGATAGTGTTAGAGTTATGGGTCTCCTTGACTCAGGTTCAGCGATCACCATCGTCGGTAATGATGCACATAACGCATTCCTTAGTCGTGGTCATAAATTATGTTTAGACGATAAAGTGTCAGTCATTGCTGCAGGTGGACAAACATTAAATAGCATAGGTTATATTAATTTACCAATTAGGTTCGAGGATCAATTCCACATAATTAAGACATATGTAGTTCCAGAGATACAATCATGTTTAATCCTAGGAATAGATTTCTGGCGCGCATTTCATATATGTCCCAAGTATTTAAGTTCTCTTCAATTGTTAGATGTATCATGAGTTGATTTGGCGGCTATTGATTCTGTAAACTTTATTAATTCCTACAGTAATTTGGATGACTCTCAGAAATCTATCGCTGATAACGTTATTGACCAGTTTAGAGACATTTCTTTTGAGCGTCGAGATTTGGGTCGTACTGATTTGATAACTCACCGCATCGACACTGGTGTTTCGCTCCCATTAGACAAAGGTACTATAGACTTTCTCCAGAGAAACAACAAATACTTGTCAATCAGGTTGACGAAATGTTAAAGTTAGATGTGGTGGAACCATGTGAGAGTGCCTGGCAATCTCCTGTGATCATTGTAAAGAAAAAGAGTGGTGAGCCCCGTTTTTGTCTCGACAGCCGAAAGCTGAACTCTGTCACTAAGAAAGATGCATATAATTTACCATACATTTCCGAAATATTGGATAACTTGCGCGATGCTCATTTCCTTAGTAGCATCGATTTGTCTAAGGCATTTTGGCAGATTCCAATTGCAGAGGAAGATCGAGACAAGACTGCATTTTACGTACCAGGCCATGGAACCCTAAGGTTCAAAACCACCGCTTTTGGTTTAACAAATGCTCCGACAACACAACAGCGTTTGGTAGATGCACTGCTAGGTAACGTTGACTATAGGGTATTTGCATATCTTGATGATATTATTCTAGTTAGTAGTACTTTCGATGAGCACGTTTCTCTCCTATTTAGTGTGTTAGAAAAGTTACGGAAAGCTAATTTAACAGTTAATTTTGACAAGTGTGAGTTCTTTCGAAGCCAGCTTAAATATCTAGGTTACGTAGTCGATGCGAGAGGATTACGAACGGATCCAGATAAGGTTGATGCCATCCTAAATTACGCGACCCCTACTAGTAGGAAGGAGTTCAAGCGTTTCCTAGGCACAGCTACTTGGTATCGAAGATTCGTTCCAAATTTTAGTACGATTGCAGGGCCGTTTAACAAGCTGACTTCGCATAAAAAGAATTCACCACCATTCCAGTGGACTGATGAAGCTGACGCTTCTTTTAAAAAACTTAAGGAATGCCTGGTTTCAGCTCCCGTTCTTTCTTGTCCGGACTACAATCTTCCATTCGAAGTACACACGGATGCAAGCAATTATGGTTTAGGTGCTATGCTCACCCAGTTGATGGACGGAAAGGAGCATCCCATAACGTACATGAGCAGGTCTTTAACGTCAGCAGAGAAAAACTACAGTATCACGGAGCGTGAAACCTTTGCTGTTCTGGTTGCACTGGAGCATTGGCGGTGCTATGTGGAGAATGGCAAGACGTTTACTGTTTACACTGATCATAGTGCACTGAAATGGTTTCTTTCTTTGGATAATCCTACAGGCAGACTAGCTCGTTGGGGTGTTCATTTGTCTTCTTTTAATTTTGTTATCAAGCATCGCCGAGGTGTAGATAATGTTATTCCTGATGCACTATCACGCGCAGTACCTTGCTCTTCTATTCTAACTTCTAAATATATTACGACAACTAACGATGATTGGTACAGGAACCTTTACAATAACTGTGTTAGTACCCCTGAGAGTTTTCCAAATTACATAGTTAAGAACGACACTTTTTTCCGTCTCAGTAAAAATAAATGGTGCCTTACTAATGAATTTTCGTGGAAAGAGATAGTTCCATCAGAACTTCGCGAGATGGTCATTAAGAAAAACCATGATGAGGAAACAGCTGGTCATTTAGGCATTTTTAAAACATACAAACGTATTACGCTTAGGTATTACTGGCCTGGTATGTATCAACAAGTAGCAAATTATGTTAGTACATGTGATATTTGCTTACAGTATAAATGCCAAAACCATGCCACTCTCGGACAAATGGGACGCCCTAAGCAGTGTTCTCGACCATATCAAATGTTATCAATTGATTTAATGGGACCTCTTCCTGTGACACGGAAACAAAATATTTACATTTTGGTAGTAACGTGTTGTTTTTAAAAATATTGCCATATTTTCCCAATTAAAAAGGCTACTTCTGAGATCATTATTAAAATCTTAGAGGAGCAAATATTTCTGGTTCATGGGGTTCCACAGAGTATTTTTCAGGATAATGGTAGCCAGTTCATAAGTACTCAGATGGATGAATTTTATAAAAAGTACAATGTGCCTAACGTATATTTTACTCCAAGATATACCCCGCAGGTAAACACAGTAGAGAGATATAATAAAACTATAATCACAAGTATTTTCACATTCGTAGATAATGACCATAGGTCTTGGGATACAGTGATTCCTAAAGTGCAATTTGCGATTAATAATTCGGTTAACGAAGTTACTGGGTTTACACCCTCATTTCTGGTTTTTGGTAGGGAATTAGTAACTTGTGGTTCACATTATCAGGACGTAGATCTGGGTGATGAGGTTTTGTTTTTGCCACGTGAGGTTTATGCAGAAAACCTGGGCTGCTTGAGCAATATCTTTGACCAAGTTCAAAAGTCTCTTTATCACGCTCACGTAAAGAACACCTCACGTTATAATTTGAGACGGAAGGCCTTTGAATTTAATGTCGGTGATATAGTTTATAAGCGGGCATACGTTTTGAGTGACAAAGATAAATTTTTTAGCAAAAAGTTGGCTCCAAAGTTCCTAAAGTGTCGGGTAATCCAAAAGTTATCTCCATTGGTTTACGTTTTGGAGAATATGTCGGGTAAAAATTTAGGTACATGGCATATAAAAGATTTAAAATCCCCTGGCCATAATTCATGTTAAGTTTTGCTATATTTCACCGCGTCATTAATATAATTTAGTACATTTCTTTGCAAGAGTCGTTGTCGAATAAATAAACACACGATTTTCGTTTCTCGGTAGGTTTGTTTTCTTACAATTGTAATATTGTTAGATTTTTTTAGGTGGTTGTATGATTGGGATGTATGGAAAGTTTTTTTTAAAAGATTGAGTAATAGGTAAATTGTAAGAAATTGATACTTTAGCAAGTGAATGCGGATTTTATTTGTAGAAATAAAATCCTTATGAGGGACCGGCGGGTAATGTAACGAAACATTACATGCTCTTAACTTAGAAAATTTTAGTTAATTATAGTGTATTTCTTTTATTATTTTTATTAATATATATTTAATTTTTATGCGTCTACATTCCCCTTTTTAACAATTCCAACGTGTGCACGTTCCTTAAGAGTGCACGAGGGAAATCCGCGGGGAAAGGGAGGACCGTCGCAAGCAGCGGACATTTTAATGCAGCGCAGCCAGTCGTGCATAGACTGATCTAACGACAGGTCCACGCTACTTTGTGCCATACCGTGCGTTCTTAGCGGTTCTACGCAGTTAATATTTTATTTATATCTGTTGCTAAATTCATATAAATCAGCCATTGTTTTTAAATTACCAACAACGGCATCTTGGAAAGTGATATCCCGCTTGTAGAGAATTATTTTCCGAGCGTCTATTCGCCACGATTGCCCACCGCAGAACTTACAGGGCCGCACTCAGAGTTTCATCAGGGGGCCCCGGTCGGACATTCATCGGGGGCACATACCGACGTCGGCACAAGGATAGTACCGTACTGCGAACGGAAACAGACTGGCCGTATACCACGACCTATAAATTTTGTGTTGCTCTACTGTTGCTTTACTGAGGTGGAATAAATGATATCATTTTATTTATGATCACTGTCGTTTCTTTAAATTCCTTCCGCTTCAGTAGCATAGGATTAGAATAGTAGGCGTGACAGTGTGATACTCTGCACGGTGGATAAGACTGGAATAGAAAATATTATAAAACAAAATGGATCCCAGGGTATCAAATACCCCGCATTTGATACCCTGGGGGATTCATTTTGTCCAACCGGAATAATTCAAAATTTCAAAGTGGTGAATGTTTTATGAAGCATTGTTAATTTAAGATGGCGTCTTATTATCGATTTGCTTGGTACCATCATCACTTTATTTCAAGGTCAGTTGTGATAATACCTGATTGCAGTGTTATATAATTATGATACGCGAAAGTTTGAAAATGTATAAAATATTGATTGCACAGCAAATAGTTATATCAAAATATCATCTTTACAGCAATTTAAGTTCATGGCGCATTGCTATTTATTTAAAAGTTGATGTTATTCATGAAAAATATAAATTGATGTATGTAAGTGCTTTGATGTGCAGTCGCCAGCGTACCAGCTACCCCAATCTGTCAAATTACTTTTATAGATTTTCAACTTTATCACATAAGCATAAGGTTCACTTTCAATTGGGGAAATTTGACAATTTGGGGTAGCTTGATGTGCTGGCGTCGGTACATATAAAAATATCTTTGTAATTATCTTTACTATTAGGTACAAAAACAAATAATAACAATAACAAATATTATAGACAAATTACAACAACAAATCATTGTGCTTATGAGTCATGAATTTGATTGCACCGTATAAATCATTTGTAATAGTATAGCGTAATATTCACTTTATAATTTATCTATTTAAAGAGTAAACATAAACTAAGTGAATTAGATTATTTAATCTCATTAATCCTTAAAATTTAAATTAGCCTACCCTTCATCCAAGTTAATTATTAAGGCCTGTTCAAATGTATGCGTAGTTATCACCTTCCCTTGTAGATCACGTTAATCTGCGGCTCATTTTGCAGATTAATGGTCCGAGCTTCCAAATCGTAAATAAACTGTGAAGCAAATTAATGGCATCTGCAGCAAAAGTCATTTATTTATTGTGATGGGACTTCCGTACAAACTTTTCCCCCATTATTTCAGAAAATGCGGAATCACAAATATTACCTATAACTTTTTGCCAAAACGACTGGACCGTGAAATTTCGGAACAATAATAAATATTTTGTTACTAATCTATCAAACTGAGCAATTCTGATGAATTTTTTTTAGGATATTTGCACTGCCATCTTTTAAGTACCGACATAACTAAAAAGCTGAACATTCCCCGCGTTTACGTCAAGTAAACTTTCACCATGCATATCATTTGATTCAAAAGAAGAATATTTACTACCTATTAGACATGCGACAGCGTCCCTGGAATCCTATGACTTTCGCTCTTTCAAATGCTTCTAGCTCAGTATTTTTATTATGATAATTTATGTGTAGTGCCACTGTGTTCTCACTATTATAAGAAATGTCGTAGTATAATAATAATAATAAATCCTTTATTGTGGAGCGACCTTAACTCATTTTTGGTTAGTAATACATAACGAAATCTTAAGCCTATGCTAGTAATTCACAAAACTATCAAATTATATAATGAAATTTAATCAGCACTTGGGTATTTACATACACTTTTACCTGTCAAGCTCACAATGTATTACATAAACACAGTAATTAAAGCAACAAAATATTTTGAATTAGTCCGTCCGTGCGGTATGTTTCGTCACATATATTTTTAATATCCTTCAATTTATAATAAATAGTAAGTTCATCATTACAGCTAAATACGTCCACTGCTGGACAAGCCTCCCTCAAGAATCGTCTTGCGGGGATATGCCATAATCGCCACGCTTGGCAGGCGGGTTGGCGATCGCAGTAAGATGGTCATAGTAATCAGAAGGAAGCTGCTGCCCATCCTCTGGTAGATATTCCCTCGGGTCGACTTCTACGCCCCCCACGGGATGAGATGGGGTGATGATATTCTGATTCTGATATTTGTCGCCGTCACCACACAGCAGAAATAAATAGTAAGTTACTAAGCTATTATTGTTACATTTAGCAATTGTATATTAAAATTAAAGAATGGAAAACAACGAGCAGTTGGCTAGCGCAAAAGGCTCTCAGCCAGTAGCTTAATTTAAGCGACTAATACCTGAGGCACCCTTATGGGGTTCGGGCCACAGCTCAGGCGGCCGCTGAAGTAAAAAAACTAAAACAACAATTATTATTATTATTGCATAGGTACTGAATAAAAAAGAATGCCAAATTGCTTAAGCTGTTTTGAACTGATGATCGGTCATATTTGATGCTGATGGAATGGTGGCAAATGATTTTTATTTTGATTTACATTTTTTAGTATGTGATTTTGGCCCAATTATTCCATACACTGATATAATTTTCATATCGGTGACCTATCCGTAACCTAAAATATTTTTTAATATATCATTGTAAGCGGCTATAGTATTGACCAACCGCTTTGAAAGGATCGTCAGACAAAAGTAGCTTTAATATTATTATTTCTGTCAAATTAGATTATTAGTGTGTCACCGTAGTCAAGTAAATATTTGTTTTTTGTGAAGATCATTGTATCAGCATTAACAAATAAATATATTTGTACATATCTAAAATTAGCTCACCAAGATCTTGTATTTGACTCAACATAGGATTCATTATATAAACAACAAAAATCTTAATTTCATTCTTTTATTATGTTTTGTTTAAATGCCGTATTTAATTACATGTTATAGAATGCGCGTAGCCCAAATTTGATAAGACTTAGTAGTTTGGCCAACAGGAGAATCGCATGAACTTACATATAATACAAAAAGTATAACTGGCCTTTCACTTTCCCGTAATCCGGCTAAAAGTAAAAAATCAATGTGGCTTTTACAACGTATTATGTATGGAGGTGAATAAAAGCGATCCTTTTCTTTTGTGAGTGATGGTGTTAACAGCCGAATACATTTTTCATAGAAAATAACACATATTTTACTATGAATTCTTGTCGATCGCGCAGCCCCTTTGTCTTGCTCCTTTTCTTCATTTTTCTTGCTTGATTTGTGTTCCACGAGTTTTCTACTGCACTCGGTCCGCCCGCCTCGAGGAATATTGGTTATCTGTCATAAGTCATAGGGTTTTGCATATGTAAGTACCAACTTTACAATGATTTCTATATTCAACGTCCGCATAACATGGCTAGAGATTGTATTCAAGTTCAACTAATAACTCGGCGATGAAAATTTTCTTTGGAGATTAGGGTAGTCGCTATTATTGTATTTCCTAAAAAGATTTCGATAGAAATGAAACTCACCGTGTAATTTTTCCGTTAATATTGTTTATTTGCGGAATCTCTTTGTGCGGGTTTAGACACGTTCCGTACAAAATAGAAGCGTAAAAACACGCGAGATTCACTTCCTTCTCGCAATATTTATTTCGGCACAAGAAATACCTACGATGGAGAGAAAGCTTGCGAAATGTAATAATACATTTAATCTAGCCAGAGGGATGGGTCTGTAAGCATCGCTAACATGTACAGAGTACTGGTGATAATCGTTTGGTTAGATATAAATAATAAAATGTGAATTCCTATCTGAGTTTAAGTTCTTATAACAAATGTCACTGGTTATAATTTCAAAAGTTAATACTGGTTTAGTTAAAGCTATTTATCTCGAATTAGATAAACCTAATTAAAGGACAGTAAATAGGTTATAGTAATGTGGTTAATACACATTTTTCTTTTTATACCAAAACTAGCTGTGCCCCGCGGTGATACCCGCGTTAAATTTTATAAATTTTCTTTGCTATAAACGTCACGGAGCCCGAGACCTTTCCAACGAATGCAAAACCGTGGAAATCGGTTCGTGCGTTCTGGAGTTATAGCGCCAGGAAGGAAAACCCGACATATTTTTATATAGTAGATTGGGAACATTTATTAAAAATGTAAGTAGAAGAAAACCTGTACAATAAGTTTGCACCACATTTTATAAGTTAAGATTAAAAATAAAACCAATAATAGGACTACAATTTGCTACAAAACAAATTAGCAAATTATATCACAACACATTAGTTTAAAAAATACTGAAATCAATATACATATCACAACTTTTCTATTATTAACATTTAGGCCTCCTACGCACTAAGCGGCTAATCGCAATGGAGCTTGCCGTGCGGCTAGCCATACTCAGATATTTATACGAGAAAGTAGTTTTTAATCGCACTGTAATGATTGCTGACGGCTGACCGCTGACCGCATTCCGGCTAACTGCATAGTGCGTAGGAGGCTTATAATACCTTGGGACAAATAACACACTACTTTATGGAGTTCTCAAACTAGACAGAGCCTGTACTATGGCAACTGGACAACTGATAATAATATATTTCTAAATATATACATATTATAGAAAAATCACTCTCAGGCTCAAGCCAAATAATCGTGTGCCACGAGCTGTGGCATAAGATGTCCGTGAATTTGGAGATCATTTGTCAGCAGATCAAAAATAAATAAAAGTTATCGTCGCATGCAAGTGAGTTCTATAGTTCCTGATACTAATTAAAAATAGTTCTGCCATTTTTTGTCAGAAAAAGTCAATAAAAAAAATGATCTGCTTACTTCCCATTGCAGATCATTTTCAAAAAACTCACAAAAAATGAGAGTTCTCGATGCATACCAAGGAGTTCTGGCGTTCCTGATATTTTTTAAGTTCTGGCAGATATCCCTAAGAAAATAACGTAAAAGTGACCCTGACTGCTACGTCAGGGTCATTTTTACATTATGTTTTCAATTTTGGTACAAAAAGAAAAATGTGTTTTACACACACTCAGCCCATTAAATGCTCTTAATTAGGCGAACTATCATCAAATAATGTTGTCACGTTATAACGATAATTGTTTGTGGAACGTAGAAAGTCACAACAATGTGTAAAAACGAGATGCTTCACAGCTCAATATTGCGCCTCATAAAGTAGCACGAAGTAGGACAATAAAGGAAATGACAACAGTGTTACAGTTACATGCAATATTGTGACGTAAGAGAGACATGAATATACCCGTTATTAGGCTGGAAAAGCAAATATAGCATATATTTTTCAAAATAAGCGATTGCCTTTTTGTATTATTCCATGATTGCGACGTCAAAGTCGTCCTATTTATATTGCTAGCCCTTAGATTAACTTAATCGTTTGGTCAATCGGGGTTTTTCAAGCCGCCCAGTAGGGCCTTGCCTATTATCTACAGACTACTATCGAGACCGATAGCTTAACCACATTTGGTGGACAACCATTTATAGACTGATGGTTTTGCCTAAGTGCTGGATCTAGCCGGTCACTTACGGAGAAGTGAGACGAACTAGCTATGAAAGCTTATTTATTACATTATAAATAGTATTTGTTCATAATAAGCTTTATAATTTGACTGCACGTGTAGCGCAGCGGTTAAAACAGTCGCCTCGCCGCTTCGTGGCGCGGGTTTGAGTACCGCGCCGGACAACTATTTGTGTGACCCGTAAATGGTTGTTCTGAGTCTGGATGTAATTTGTGTCCGTCTATTATATGTTTGTAAAGTACCCCGCGACACAGGGATTATATTCCCTAGTGCGGACATTGTCTTCAAAATAAAAATTAGTATGTAAAATTACGTAATAATGTTTATTTATCGGTAACCCAACCCGCCGCACCTCCGTCTGCGAGTGAGATCGTCTCGCTCTCGATCCCGCTCGGCAGCCTCCTTCTTGAGCATGACCGTCTCATAGAAGGAGGCCATGGCGTCCCATTTGGTGGAGTCACCCGGCAGCCTCGCGCGTGCCTATAATTTCTGGTGAGGACCGGTCCCGGCCGAACTTTGCGGCCAGGACTCGCTTTTCGGCCTCCCAGACTGGATACTCGGCGAATGTGTGCTGAGCAGAGTCCATGTCTTTCCCGCAATGGTGACATTGTGTCGTCGCTTCTCAGCCTATCCGTCTTAGATACTCGCCGAAACAGCCGTGTCCGGTAGGTATCTGCGTCTATCTGTAGGTGACGTAACCGCCTTTCCTTCCCATCCAGGCCAAGAGTTGAAGCAGAATAGCACCGACGGCACGCTCGCGTTCACGTGCAATCCAAGCCACGCGCGCCACTGTATTGGTACGCGCATGCATCCTGTCTCTACTCAATGAGCGTCTTAATCGTCCTACAGTTTATAAACCAACAACACCAGTACTTGACAACTGTAATTTTAATGAAATCTATATCCTGGCTGTTAACAGATGTTTTGCTATAGCTGTTGACTATTTTACGGTGCTTTTCTAACCACCTTTCTTATCCGCTAATGTAGTTCATCCTATGGTTGTCTAAAAGAAAACGCTGTTATGCGATGAGACCGCTAATTGTACATACATAAACTAATGTTTTATAAATTTTATTTGACGAATAAACAGTAACACAAGCGATGTGCACAGTAAGGCATATAGATAATAATAATCCAACACATGTGTGACGTGGTAATTATAATATCTCTACAAACTCCAAAGCAGTTGTTGAGCGCGCACCACCTTTCAGAATGGCCGTATCGGCATAAAGCAATATGCAACACCAAGCAATATCAACTACGTAATTACACGTGTTCCGAATGGCGGAAACAAGTGATTCACGAGAATAACCCCACTATATTACTTATGAAAAGTTGGACGGCTGGAGCAAGAATCATTCTTGTTCGAGCAGTTCCTAATGTAGTGGGCCGATTGACATGAAGTATTTTTTAACGCCATTCGGAACACATGCAAAATTACGTAGTTTGTGTTGCTAGTTTTCGCATATTGTTGTGCAC
The DNA here is from genome assembly GCA_951640165.1 of Pseudoips prasinana. Taxonomy (NCBI): domain Eukaryota; kingdom Metazoa; phylum Arthropoda; class Insecta; order Lepidoptera; family Nolidae; genus Pseudoips; species Pseudoips prasinana. The sequence continues at coordinate 23,645,810 of OX621240.1, forward strand.
CGATGTATATACATAGACTCACGCCTGTTTCCCAGAGGGGTAGGCAGAGACAACGGATTTCCATTTGTCACGATCTTTGCATACTTCTTTTGCCTCGATTACTGACATTATATTCTTCATACATGCTCGCCGGTTTAGGGTACTTCTGACCTGCCCTTTCTTGAGAACATCTCCAATTTGGTCAGAGAATGTTCGACGTGGTCTTCCCCTTCCAGTTGTCCCATTCACACAGGCCAGGTATACTTCTTTTGTCAATCTTCTTTCATTCATCCTTTCTAAATGGCCAAACCATCTCAGCATGCCTTTTTCAATCTTTGTGACTACATCCTCTTTCACACCACAACGCTCTCTTACATCAGTATTTCGAATTCTGTCTCTCAAAGTCACACCACACATACTTCTCAGAGCTCTCATTTCCACTGCATTTATTTTACTTTCATTCTTTTTCTGCCATACCCAACTTTCACTTCCATACATTAAAGTTGGCACTAACACTCCATCGTGCACGGCTAGTCGAGCCTTCTTTGATACTTGCCGGCTACTCATAAAGGCGTGTAGTGCCCCATTCACTCTATTCCCCGCATTTACTCTTCTAACAATATCTTTTTCATATTTCCCATCTCTCGTAAACAAAGTTCCCAAATATACAAACTCATTCACCTGTTCGACTTTCTCTCCTCCAATCACAATATCACACGTTGTCGTGTATTCATCCCTCTCAAATACCATTACTTTCGTCTTACCTACATTCATTTTCATCCCTTTCCTTTCAAAAGCTTCATGCATATTTGTTACCATCACCTGCAACTCGTCCGCAGATGATGCAAGTAGAACTTGATCATCAGCGTACAGCAGACATTTGATGAGTAACTCATTCATCCTTACACCGCATTCACTTTCTTTCAAATCTTTTAAACAGCTATCCATGAATAGGTTAAACAACCACGGTGACGCTACACATCCCTGTCTAACACCCTTTTGGATGCTAAACCACTCGGTGTATGACCCGTTAATCCTCACGCAAGCTCTGGAATCCCTATAAAGAGATTTTAGTGCTTGAACAAGGTTGTCGTTCAACCCATACATGGACAGTACCGACCATAGTTCACTCCTCAACACTCTATCGTAGGCCTTTTCTAAGTCTACGAAGGCACAGTAAACCTTTTGGTTTTTGCCCAAAAACTTCTCTACTATGCTTCGCAGAGAAAAGACCTGATCCGTGCATCCCATTCCTTTCCGAAAACCTGCCTGTGCATCCCATATTTTCGCATCGGTTTCTTTCACAACTCTTTCAACCAATACTTTTGCATACAACTTACCAACGACGCTGAGTAGACTAATGCCCCTATAGTTTTTACAGTCTTGCCGTGAGCCTTTCCCTTTGTAAAGAGGTACGATGACAGCCTTGCACCAATCACTTGGCACTTTGCCGGTGGTATAGCATAAATTGAATAGGCTGCACAGCTGACTCGCTATGACGCCATGTCCAGCCTTCAGCATCTCGGAAGTTATCCTGTCATACCCTGGTGACTTACCTGATTTCATACCCTTAATAGCTTTCACAATCTCATCCATACCAATGTCATCTTTACATTTTTTCTTGTCTATACTTAGTGAACTACGTTCACTCTCTGTTACACCTCTTTCATACAAACTTTCAAAATACTCCTTCCAACGTTTTAACACGCATTCTTCCCCTTTCACTATATTTCCATCTTGGTCTCGTATGGATTTCAGTTCTGAGGTTTGAGTTATGCCTCTTACTGATCTAACGGATTTCCAGAAAAACTTAATGTTCGTCTGAAAATCCTTAGACAACCTTCTATCAAAATTATCCTTTTGTTCATTTTTCTTTTCATTCACCACATCCTTTACAATTCCTTTCATTTTCCTATAATCATTCCAGGCCCTTTCTATATCCTCATTCGTCGCCTTATGCATTCGTTCGTTTGCTCTGGTGGCTAGCCAGTCTAACCACGCTTTCTTCTTTTCACATACAACTTTTTGTACACTTTTATCCCACCAAATATTCTTCATCTTTCTTCCTCTTCGTCTCTTTATTACACCACATACTTCACCAGCTACACTCACCACACCTTCTTTGACTACCTTCCATAGCTCTTCTACTTCTCTTATGTCTTCAGATCCCTCAAACTTCTCAACCAACTTACTTTTGTACTCATCTGCCACTTCTTCCTCTTGCAGTTCCTCTACTTTTATTCTCTCAAGTACACTTTTAGTCTCAGGGATTCGGTGGCGCCATCCTTTGAATAGACCACTTATTCGGCTCATTACCAGAAAGTGGTCTGTATGGATTGCGGTCCCACGATAGACTCTTGTGTCTAGAACATTCTTTCTCAGTCTTTCATCTACAATCACGAAGTCAATCATACTCTTTCTCACATTTTTCCTCTCTCGTGTAAACGTATGGATTCTTTTATGTTCAAACATAGTATTTGTAACACAAAGACCCCATTCCAAACATATCTCAAGCAGACTGTACCCATTCTCATTCTCACTTTCGTCACCGAATTGACCTAGTACTCTTTCAAAACCATCACGTTTTACCCCAACCCATCCATTAAAATCACCTAACATTATTACTCTTTCATTATACTGACTTAACCGCAACACATCTCTCAGGGTCTCCCAGAATGCCTTTCTTTCCTCTTGTTCTCGCTGTATTACAACTGCACCCATATCTACAGGAGCGTACACTCCTACTAGGAAGATACGGGTCATACCAACTTTCATTTTCAACCACATTACTCTTGCATTCACGCATTCGAACTCAGTCACACACTCAGACATACTTGTGGAAAGAATGAGACCCACACCTTGGCAACCTCTGGTGGTGTTCGGTACTCCAGACCAATATGCCGTGTATTGTCCGTGTGTTGTAGTATCACACCCTTTCCGCTTCGTCTCATTCACACACAACACATCGATCCGCTTTTCACTCATCAGCTGACATACTTCGTCCATCTTACCTTCTATTCCTCCTCCCACATTCAACGTAGCAAAACGGCTCTCCGTTGGCCACTTTTCGCCTCTCCGGGAAACGAGACGTGACGGGTGGCGGACCACGTCGCCGCCATTTGAACGATTAAAATGAATTATAACCATTGCGTTCCCACGAGTATTAGGGACTAAACGGTCCACCCTCGCAGAGCCCTATACGGGGGTAAGGCGGATCCATGCTGTGTCCTATGACCGCCAACATAGACACCCTCCGTTATCGACCAGAATACCCTCTGGCCAAGGATCCCTCAGCACGGGTCGGATAACACCTTGGATCGGGGTTTTGTTTCAGGTATGCTCCCTCGGACTAAATAGCTCACTTGTGCTCGTCCCCTGCGTCTCGGTGAGCGTACAGTAAGCCAGCTAACTCGGCCTGTGAGCGCCGCCGTTGGTATGCATAATTATGCCTACTCTTCCGCCGCCGCTCTAAGTTACTATCCTGTACTGATAGTAACTATGCTATCGTAGGCCTCTGATGAATCCTAAGATTCTAGAGCCCCCGATAGAGGCAGTTTAAGGTCATACCCGGGACCACCGATGTATATATTGTCATTTTATTATGTGCAATAAAGTGTCACAATCTAACTATCTATTCATCTATTTGTGGCATTCCTTCCTGGGCCTGGGAGCCTCCTCAGGATTTCCTGTGTTAGCCTAACGGATAAATGGTGACTATTAGTATCAACGGAAGCTGAATAACGCTTCTTTTGATACTAATATACCTTGGATTGGTTGTATTTTTTTATATATATTATAGGATGGCAAACGAAAAAGTGGATCACCTCCAGATAAGTGCTGCCTCCCTTGGGGGTGATCACACGCTGTCCATAACCCGCAACAACAGATCAGCCGTGCGTTCCAAGCCTTTAAGAAAAGAATAAGCTCGTTTCTTGAAGTTTGCCATGTTAAGTTGTACCTTGACGTGGCCACCTTGTAGCTCGTAACGTCATAGTAATATGTTTTGTGATGTAAAAATACTTAGAATCGAACGCAAAACACGTGGACACATTTTCTTAGTTCTGATATAACGAAGTGATAAGAAGATAATCAGAATCGAGTCAAAGCTTGATAAATATCTGCCCATGTGAAAATAGTAAATATTAAATCTACTGCCAGAAAACATTCAAATCATTTCTGTGCTCCATTTCGGTATACAAACTACGTTCTAGTTCAAAGGTCTCCACTAAAATTACGTAATATAACATGAAGGTATACATTGTTGTATGTAATCAAGTAATAGGAACTTTGTTCACGTTTACATAGGCATTGTGAATAAACCTTTAAGTATATTATTATATGTCACATGTTAAACAAACTTATCATAACCATCAAGACAAAAACTTTATTAAGTATAAAGTAAGTACGCGTAGTTATCTCTTTGTCATAAAGTTCCACTACTCTCAAACAAGTATGTCCCATTTTCCTTTGAAATCGACATACCAACAAATATCGATATCAAATATAAACTGTCTTGGAAAGTTCATCGAGATAATTTTAAACGTAAAACCTGTCACCATAATAGTAACCATAGAAATAATCACTTTTTTACAATACTTTAGCCTATACATCCTTAGATTACTGTCTAGTCGCTCCAATATTTACCATCGATTGATCGTAATAAAATGCTTTCGAACTGGACTACTAAAATTAAAATCGCAATACAGACGCCGGCACAATGTGAGTTCATGTATGAACAAATTTTTTTTTGTAACTGTTTTTTGTTATAGCGGCAACAGAAATACATCATCTATGAAAATGTCAACTGTCTAACTATCACGGTTCATGAGATACAGCCTGGTGACAGACGGACAGACAGACAGCGAAGTCTTAGATATATCCTAAAAATACCTCCTAGAATCCTAAAAACTACTTTTAGAACAAAACACCAACGCAATACTAAAATATAACTTACTGGTTAAATTTCGGCCATGGATATATCACGCAGCATATATTATAGTGCCTAAGTGTGAGCGCAAACACACGTGCACTTTTTATTCACCGCTAGCTGACACGATGGGAAAGAGGTCAAATTAGGGACTGACGGTTTTACTTGTCCTCTGATGCACGTGGGTCAAACACCGCCAACTTCCAGACCTACTCGGAAATTATTCTTATCAATAAGTTCCCAATATCAATATTCTTTATTTTTTGGTCTGACGCGGGATCTAAACCCTCATATCTACGGATGTACACGCTACCGCTAGGCCAACGAGATGATAACGTTATCGATGTACTAAGTTATATTATAATATAATAAAATCGTAGGAAAATCAAAACTGTATCTACATTGAAATTTGTTTTAAAAGGATACTTGGGTTGTGATCTGCAATCGATATCGAAGCCAAAAATATAGTATTTAGAATTTTTGTCTGTTTATCTGTTTGTCTGTATGTATGTCCGGGCTAAACTCAAAAAGTACTGCATGGATTTACTTCAAATTTTGCATGAATATTACTAAGAGGTTGGGTCAACATATAGGCTACATATTATCACGCTATCAACTACGGGGGAGGAGCTGCGATAATTTATAAAGTTTAACGCAGGTAATACCGCGGGGCACAGCTAGTATTATATAAACAAAGTTATTATTATACTTTTAAACAGATTTTGAAGTGGTTGGTTTTTAATAAACAATTTCCTTTTAATTTCTCCATCGAATATTTATAAAAAACTTAATATTTAAATTGTGCCCTACCTATAAATTGGCTAATTTCTTTATAAATCGTAAGAGCTACAAATGATAAGATCTTATTTGATTCTACTTCCATTATGATTGTTATTTATGTCTAAATGGTTAGACTATCTATCTTCTATTATATATATAAAAGAAAGTCGTGTTAGTTACACCACTTATAACTCAAGAACGGGTGGAGCAATTTAAATGATTTTTGTGTTTTTGGATATGTCTTGGTCAGGAATAGGATATAGGATAATAAGTAATAAAATTATTAAAAACAACATTCAAATACATAGAAAGTAATTGCATCGAAATGAAATAAAAACTGTCAAGATTGACAATACAGACTGTAGAGTTTTTAGAATAATCCATTATCGCTTTCTGTCAGTATATAGGCTATATATCGTAAATTGGTAATTAATTAAAGTAATTGGTTTGTTTTTTTAATAGGTTACTGATTAATTTATTTGTTTAGTGCGTATGTTGTTAAAATATTATTGTCCGAGTATTATAAAAAAAAAAGACGCGAAATAATATTTCCCAACGAAGCAGTAATGCAATTAAGCTAGCTAAGTTTATAAATAAGAGGATTCGATATTACAGAATAATTGTTAGTATTTAAAATTGGTGATGATGGTAGGAGAAATAAAACATAAAAATCTTTGAAAAAGTCTGAAGATAATAATTGCAGATAGAATATGATACAAGATTTACGTCACCATAGATATATGAAAAAAAAATCTAAAATACAGGATGTAATCAAAAGATTGACGACAGTTTTACAAGAAAAAAATTACACACATTCAAAACATCGGAAGAATTTACGCCGTTAAAGATATACTGTGTGGTGATGGCGAAGAATATCATCACCCCATCACGGGCGTGACTCGGGAATAATTTTATACTAAATTTACAATAAACCTGCTTAGTGGCAGCGACCAGATTCCCATTTATATTTCTATTTGTGTGGCAGGACGACGTTTGCCGGGACAGCTAGTTAAAATATAAAAAACAAAAACAAAACCGGTCCACAATTACCAGAGTAATCGGTGAACGCACGAAAAAGAAAACAAAAATAAGTATCGAAAATTTTCCTACCGGTTGAAGTCGGTTAAAAAAATATGGATGCAATGAGAACTTCCCTCCATTTAAAGTCTTAGGCTAGAAACTAATTGTAGGCCAAATATTGAGGCGATAACCAACTCAGTTTAATACTCGATCGCACTTAATGTGAATAAAACTCAAATTTGACCTGAATCTCGAATGGTCGGCTGGTTACTCAAGTGCCTTTGAACTCAGAATCCATCTCGTATGCTTCCTTTGAGAACTGATTGAGCGAACCGCTCTGTATGCATACGGAAACGTCTGCCCCACTCCGCGAGATATACAGCGTTTCTTTATAAAAGCTTTTTACGTTTTGGAAGCTTTTCAATGACGAATGAGAGAGAATTTTAAAAGTTGATGAAAAAGTTAGCTTTACGCCCTTACTCAGTTTTTTAAGGGATTTCTATGTAAGTGTGTTAAGAACATTAATGTGTGTCAAATCGAATACTGAGTAGCCAATTATATATAACTACTAGCTATGTCCCGCGGTTTTACCCGCGTTTAAGTAGTTTTGGCGTAAAAGAGTAACAAACATGCATCCATATTCAAAAACGTTCGCATTTATAATACCTCTAGCGGTTTTGGCAGTGCACGCCGGAATAGCTCGCAGATGGTAGATTTTTTCCTTCTTACTTGACACTTATCATCATATTTTGGACAATTCACACAATATCTTAATAAATTTTAGCCTATGTGTTACCCCGATGTATAAGCAACATTATTGTAAAGTTTCATTAGAATCCATTCAGTAATCTTTCGTGAAAGAGTAACAAACATCCATCCATACTTACAAACTTTCGCGTTTATAATATTAGTAGGATTAATCAATTATTTTAGACCATTTATTTTTTGATGTCCATAAGATGTTACTAACAAAAAATCATAACCTAATGTTAGTAATTTCACAATATATATATATATAATATCGCGGTACTAGAACACTGTCTATGTCGCGTGCAGCCCAATCGACCGTTCTAGTATCGGACTGTCCCATTTATCACATAATTATGTTTTCTAGTTATAAGTTAATCGTGTAGTGAGCCTGGTGACCTGTTATTTAGGTTTCTTAAAAATCTGCAACAGGCCCCCGTCTCTCACAAATTTAATTTCTAGCTTGCCCATGTTTCAATTTGTCTTTGTAATAGGCTGTGTTTCTTTGCGAAAAGAATATAAATGGATTGATTGATTAGATTTCTATAGAATATAATTATCATGTGGATCCGTGCCAACACACCTGACGACCACAACAAAATCTATACATATAATAAAACTGTAGGAAAGTCACAACTGTACATTGAATATTTTTTTAAAAGGATACTTAGAGCGTGATCTACAATCGATATGGAAGCCAAAAATATAGTTTTTAGAATTTTTGTCTGTGTGTCTGTTTGTCTGTATGTATGTCCGTGCTAAACTCAAAAAGTATTGCATGGATTTACTTCACATTTTGCATGAATATTACTAAGAGGTCGGGTCAACATATAGGCTATATATTATCACACTATCACATACGGGGGAGGAGCTATGATAATTTATAAAATTTAACGCGGGTAAAACCGCAGGGCACAGCTAGTAATTAATATTTGTTCAAACTGTTCGAATAAAAATTTCGTTAATTAGTTTGAAACTAATATCGGTTAATTAGTCTGTGTATATATATATCTGCCACAAGAAAGGCCTGTTTTCAGTTTTGTTTTAATTTGTTTTTATCGTATCAGCAGTAATAATAATAATTATAATTTATTTATTTTCACCACATCAAAATCATTGAGTACATTTAGGTAAGTATTCTAAGTGTGCTTAAAAATACAGTGCAGTGCAGTGATAACCCGATAGGTATCGATATATAAATAGCTTATCGATTTTAATTGTCTAATCGACTTCTAGCTAACTCCGTGCTTCGGAGGGCACGTTACCTCCGAAGCACGGAGTCATTCAGAAATAAAACACTTTGTCCGGTCACCCATCTACTGACCATGTGCCTAGGTCCTTTAACTTACCGATAACTAACGGACCGGTCAAATTAACTTGCTGCGAGCTCCTCCCTACATATTTGGGCTATGGAAGCAAGTTGAAGACACCAACTAGAAAAAAAAGTACTGTAACGTTTAAACGGCGCAACAGATCTTGAGTTACCCATAAGGCGGACTAAATCAAGTTTCCCAGCCGACAAAACATACAGAGGTATACCACTCCCTTAAAATAACCTCATGTCAATAAAAAAAGATCCACTATTTCATGAGACAAGGGAACAACAAAAGGCTCTACCGGAATAGGATACATGAAAAAATAACAAAGACTTCAGAGACAGGCAGAATCTATTTGAGGGGAAAGTGTAGGCCCCTCCGTTTTTGTGTATTTTATTGCTGAGCGTCTGAAAAAATATACAATAGAAACTAGAAGTCTAGGTGTGGAAAATAGTCTTGCTCCTGGATTGTTATAATACTGCTTATCAGGTACGTTAATTACTAATGCGTTATTTCGCTCTAGTTATCAGCAATAATTAAGAATTTTATCAATCTTGTACAGACACCGATCATCAATTATATTTATTCATAGAATGTTTTTTTGTTAATCTGATTATTGCTTTTCAAAATCAAATCAAATGCTGCTCACGTTCAATAATGAACAGTAGGCAGTTATATAGCATTATATCTTGTTACGTTTCCGACATGAGATGATTAGGATGTAAGTCAGCACTTTAGGACGGGCCCGTTGGCGTGGTTGGTAGTGCTATCCTTTCATGCCGCAGGTCGTGGGTTTGATTTCCACCCAGGACAGATATTTTCTGGATGTTATTATCTATATATAAGTATGTATCTATAATAGAAAAGTAGTAATGTAGTATTAGTTATCTGGTTTCCACAGTACAAGCTCTGTTTAGTTTAGGATAAGATGACCGTGTGTGAATAATGTATTTTTTTTAATAGAGCGTTTGACATATAAGTGGTGGTTTTGAACTGCAAAATTGTTTAACTTAAGATTTTTTACAAAAGAGCAAAAAGCATCCTATAGCGGATGCTTCAACAAACTTCATAAAATTAAATAATTTTATGAAGTTTGTATTTTATTATTAATATCGGACTGGAAATGTAACAGGCAAATGGACTGTTTTGAAATTCCTGTCTATTGGGATTTGGATTTGGACATTAATGCCAGACTTTTATATCAGCGAAATTAAGAAATTTACAGTTGACAAACAATTATTTTCAGTTAAATATCTACAGTCATAAAAAAGAAGTTCGACCTTAAGAGCATTGGTATTTGTTATAAATATTTTGGCTGGATTATTATAGTGGGATTTTCACAAAACACCGAGACTAATTTGTTATTCTACACAATTTGTCAAAAGAAAAACTTGTCTCATCTTTATTCAATCTCCCAACGGATGTTAATCCTTCATTCCAGAATTTCAACACTAAATAAATAATAACTTTTAGTAACCGCAACACAAAATGTTAGAATTACGGTTTTTCTTATTTTATCTTCACTGTAATATTTTCTTATTAACGTCTATGTACTGTTGGGTAGAAATAGTTTTAGATAGATAGATAAACTCTTTATTGTACACCTATAGAAATAATACAAAGCGACAACATACAAATTATAATAGAACAATTGGCGGCCTTATCACAAAGTGTGCTCTTCCAGGCAACCTAGGTAGTGAAAGGAGAAAGGAGATTGTTCACGCCTAATAAACAATGCCAGCGCATTCCACCAACGAACATATTGTACAACAAGTGCGTTTTCAAGAAAATTAGTAGAATGCGTTAGTATTTTTAACCGCTGATTACTAATCGATTTCAAGGCTTTCGAATGTGATTTATGTAGGAAAGAAAAACGTAGTTACGTAGTAGAAGGAGTAAGCAGAATACTGTATAAAAATGACATAATATGAGCATTCCGGCAAAGGCGTATATGTAGCCACTTATTTTTTTTTTATCTTAAATAATAGATAAATTACACCGAGTCAGAAAAAAATATATTGCTCATCAGACAAAAACTCTCTTGGGGGCTAAATGGTCCGGAATCGATATTCAAGGTTGAAGCCGATTTAACGAATGATTTAGTAATTTTGAACCTTCATCTATTTGAAAGCCGATTATGATCACGATGAGCGGCTAATTAGGCGGTAGCCCCCTGGGTGGGGATCGAACCCACAATCTTTGGTTAAGCAGTCAGGGTCACTAACCACTAGGCCAAAAGGCCAGTCCATATATAGAAATATAATTTGTGATGGCACTAGATAAAAAAGAATTTAAAAGCATTAAACTAGGATAGTTTGTAATTAAAAAAAATACGTTATATTAATTGAGTATCAGGTATTTGATCAAAAATCCTCTCAAACCTCATAATAATAAATGAAATTTGACGACATAGCCGCTTTCTATAACTGGGGCTCTACCGGCTAAGTCGCCAAACATCGATTTCTTAAATGGCGTTCAAATAAATAAAGGTTAAAAATGACTTAATCAATCATTAAATCGGTTTCCATGAGCACATCTGACGTCATAAATGGTCCGTAATCGATTGTCAACGTTGAAGCCGATTTAACGACTGATTTAGTAATTTTTAACCTTTATTTATTTGAACGCCATTTAAGAAATCGAAGTTCGGCGACTAAGCCTGTAGAGCCCCTGATCCAAAAACGATAAATGGATATGCGTTCGGGCAATCGAGCAGTCAGGCAAAAGTACGTTGAACGGCCTCAACTAAGCTGTAGGTCCCGGATTTGTCATCAATCCACGGGGCATCATAAATACCTATCGCCCATACGAATGAAAGAATGAATGCACATTAGTAACAAAAATGTATTGTTTGATACGTTTGTTAATAGAAGTAATTAGTTGCGATTGTAACTCATTACCAACACGCCTTCCGGATATTATGAATATTCTTACAAGATATTATTGCAACGAAAATGGTCACGTTATACGCCTAACGTGTTGGCAAAAACAAGTCATAAATAGTATATAATTTTCCGCATGCCACGTGTCAACACTACATAACATGGTGTTGTAGACACTTATGAAAGCCAAACAAGGGGACAGAAAATAAAACTATCATAGGGATGGAAGATTATTCAGTTAGTATTATCGATACCTGGAAATGATATAAACGAGCTGAAATACTGCCAAAGTTGAGCTGTAGTAGGTATACTACGAAAGCTCAACTTTGGCAATTGGAAGTTGATAAACTAGTATTAGCTTTCTAGACATTATTATATAGAATAACATGAATATCAAATGAAATAAGACAGCTGGTAAAATATACGTATAAGTTACCATCAGGTGTCCCACTTGCTCGTTTGCCATCCTAATAAACAAAAAAAGTTGATAATTTACGCTGGTAGAAAACTGAGCACGTTTTGTAGGAAGATAACAAATGGTATGATCATGATATGTCCGATGTCGTTGCTTAATTTGCACATCCTGGCGTTGCCAAATCCGCCCGATGAAAAATGAACCGCATCGCGGCGTACCGAGCAAGCAGAAAAAGGGAAAATTTTCATTGTTCTCCTTTTGTTGAGCGACTCGGATGCGGGTCGTATTGTAGCAAATTTTATAAATTAAAGACTACTTTGGCTATTTTTAGTTGCTAAGCAAGTAATGATTAGATACCTTGGATCACATAAAATATTTAATACAGTATTAGTAGGTACTATGTAATAATAATATTCCATGTGATCCCAAACTAAGTCGAGCTTGTAGACACTGCTACATATAAAGCTATAATTTCCCAGTATAAGATGATCTTGCCTTGTATAGAATTGCCATACAATGAGAGCTCAGCTTCTATTGGTAATGTATAGCTTGGTATGTAGCCGTGTGTACCTACTATGGAAACAGATAACTGATATACTACTTTTCTTTTGTAAACACATAGGTACTTATATAGATAATTAAACCCAGACGCAGGACACACAGACATGTTCATGCACAAAAATATCTGTCCTGAGTGGGAATTGAACCCACGACCTGCGGCGTGAAAGGCAAATATCTACCATCCACGCCAACCAGTCCGTTTTGTATTGTCGTAGAGGACAACATTTTTGCATATTTCTCTTTTCGTTGACCTATTTGGTTGCGGGAGGTATTCTTACAATTAAGGCACTCACAAACATTGACTTAGTACATAGATGGTCACCGTAGCCTAGTTGGTAGTGCTCCTGCCTACGAAGCTGGTGGTCCTGGGTTCGAATCCCGGGAAGTGCAAATATTTGTGTGATGAGCACGAATATTTGTTTCTGAGTCATGGATGTTTTCTATGTTGTACATAAGTATCTATCTATCTATATAAGTATGTATATCGTCGCCTGGTACCCATAGTACAAGCTTTGCTTAGTTTGGGGCTAGGATGACCTGTGTGACATTGTCCCCAGATATTATTATTATTATAGATGGGTGTCCACTAAAGTGGTTTAACTTTTGAGTGACTCTGTGATTCGGAGGGCACGTTAAGCTATCGGTCCCGTTTGTAGTCATTTGATAATAGTAGTTAAGTCACATCAGAGGTCTACTGGACGGTTTATATTTTGGATATTAATTTTTTTTTGATAATTATTTATTATGATCCAATAATTTTGAATAAGGAATTTGAAGTTTGGACCTTATTTTTTTAAATGAATGTGTTGAAAATATATCAAGTTATAATAAAGCTTATATAAAGGGCAAAGTCCGTTCTCGCTGCTATCAATTTGCTCAACTTGCCATTCTCGACATGTACCAACGCAATCCTTCGCTTTACTCATCCAATTACTGCCGGCTAATTTCTTCTGATCGTTAATCTAGTCCGCTTCAATAACCTCGGCAGCCAATATTTTAAATCTCAATGTTACTAACCTACATTTAATTTTGTTTACATTCCCTTTAACCGTGTTTATTTTTTCAGGAGAATTCATTTGTAAAAGTTAAGTATAAAAATTTCGGTTAATTCCGGTTGGATCCTCTGATTTGATCCCCTGCCGATTATTATTAATTTTTAATTCCTGATTGATCCACCGTAAACTTTGTCTGATCCTCTTAGTCTTTTTGTTAGGCAAGTACAGTCAATAGAAACAGTTGTTGATGTAAAAAAAATATTTGTTTTATTATAAAATCATTAGAGATAATCAGATATTATATCGACTTTCTACTTGGACAAACCTTAATAATAATAAAAGATTTTGGCCATCTCAATTAACTACATAAGAAAAATAGAACTTAAAATTACGGTTTAAAATCATCACAGATAATCAGACATTTGGTCTCTTTATTTGGGCAAACAATAAAAAATAAATAATAGGTCTTTACCTATGAAATTGCCGTTTTGTATGAAAAAATTTAAACGAATTTTTTTCATGAATTTTTTTATTTGTATTAATCGAAGTAATCACCAATGCAATCAATGCATCTTTGCCATCGCAGTGGCAGTTTATTGATGCCCTTCTTAAAGAAATCAGCTGGACGGGAGGCAACAAATTCTTCAAAGGCATTTTGTACTGCCTCTCGGGTATTGAATTTTTTTCCCGCCAAGAAGATATCCAAATTCTGGAAAAAGTAGTAGTCTGTAGGCGCAAGGTCTGGTGAGTAGGGCGGATGACGGAGAGCTTCCAACCCCAGTTCTTGCAACTTGGAGACCGTCTGCTGTGCAGTATGAGGTCGCGCGTTGTCGTGCAGGAGCAGCGGAGACGAGCGATTGACCAATGCTGGTTGGAGATGCGCCAGCTTCTCCATCATTGTGCTCAGTTCTTCACAGTACACATCTGCAGTAATGCTCACCCCGTTTGGTAAGAAGCTGTGATGAATCACACCGGCGCTAGACCACCAAACAGTGACCATCACTTTTCTAGGGGTAAGTTTTCGTTTAGGGCATTGTTTAGGTGCTGAACCAGGATCCAACCAACTTGCTGAGCGCTTGCGGTTATCAAACAGAATCCATTTTTCATCGCAGGTAACAATGCGGTTCAAAATTCCTTCATTTGTGTGTCTGTTGAGCAGTGCAAGGCACGTCTCGACGCGTACTTCGCGCTGGCGATCATTGAGTTCGTGGGGCACCCATTTGTCAAGCTTTTTTACCTTGCCAATTTGACGCAAATGGACCAATATTGTTTTGACGCTAACGTCGAAAGCTGCTGCTAATTCAGCCGTAGATTGTGTATCATCAGCTTCCACAACCGCCTTTAATTCGTCATTGTCGACCAAAGTCTTCGGACGACCGCGAGGTTCATTTTTCAGGTCGAAATTTCCAGAACGGAAGCGAGCAAACCAATAACAGGTGGTGCGTTGGTTTGTAGTGTTAGCTCCGTAAACGTCGTTGATGTTGCGTGCCGCTTGTGCCGCGTTGCTGCCACGACGGTACTCATATTCCATAATTACTCTAATTTTTAACGTATCCATGATGACGAAAAAGATTGAAATGCGATGAAAATGTAACACTAATCAATAAAGAAATGACTACTTTTGGAAAAAAGAATCCATGTTTTTAAAATAAAATTAATTTGAAATTAGAATTCTTAGCCAAACAAAAATTATTTTGATTTGAAATGGCCAGTACTGCAGAACGGCAATTTCATAGGTAAAGACCTAATATAAACAATAAACGAAAAAAAAATACAAATCGGTTGCGGTTTAGTTGGCCAAAGTTTCCATTACAATGTGTTTTGTTACTGACTGTTCCAAAAATCGGTTAATAGATAGCTAGGGTATCGAACCAATAAAATATTTAAATTTATGTGTGATACCCTGCACGGTGGAGACTGGACTGGAATAGAAAATATTATAAAACAAAATGGATCCCCAGGGTATCAAAACCCCTCATTTGATACCCTGGGGGATTCATTTTGTCCAACCGGAATAATTCAAAATTTCAAAGTGGTGAATGTTTTATGAAGCATGGTTAATTTAAGATTCGTCTTATTATCGATTTGCTTTGTACCATCATCACTTTATTTCAAGGTCAGATGTGATAATACCTGATTGCAGTGTTATATAATTATGATAGGTACGCGAAAGTTTAAAAATGTATTAAATACTGATTGCACAGCAAATAATTATATCAAAATATCATCTTTGCAGCAATTTAAGTTCATGGCGCATTGCTATTTATTTAAAAGTAGATGTTATTAATGAAAAGTATTTAATTGATGAATATAAATTGATGTACGTACCTAAGTAAGTGCTGTGATGTATAGACGCCAGCATATCTAGCTAACCCAATCTGACAAATTTCGTTAATAGATTTTCAACTTTATCACAAAAGCATAACTTTCACTTTCAATTGGGGAAATTTGACAGATTGGGGTAGCTTGATGTGCTGGCGTCTGTACATTTAAAAATATCTTTCTACTTATCTTTACTGTAAGGTACAAAAACAAATAATAACCATAACAAATACTATAGATAAATTACATCCAGACACAAAACAAATCATTGTGCTTACGAGTCATGAATTTGATTGCATCATATAAATCATTTATAATAGTATAGCGTAATATTCACTTTATAA
The DNA here is from genome assembly GCA_951640165.1 of Pseudoips prasinana. Lineage (NCBI taxonomy): Eukaryota > Metazoa > Arthropoda > Insecta > Lepidoptera > Nolidae > Pseudoips > Pseudoips prasinana. The sequence goes on from OX621240.1 coordinate 23,662,098, forward strand.
TTTATCTATTTAAAGAGTAAACATAAACTAAGTGAATTAGATTATTTAATCTCATTAATCCTTATAATTTAAATTAGCCTACCCTTCATCCAAGTTAATTATTAAGGCCTGTTCAAATGTATGCGTAGTTATCACCTTCCCTTGTAGATCACGTTAATCTGCGGCTCATTTTGCAGATTAATGGTCCGAGCTTCCAAATCGTAAATAAACTGTGAAGCAAATTAATGGCATCTGCAGCAAAAGTCATTTATTTATTGTGATGGGACTTCCGTACAAACTTTTCCCCCATTATTTCAGAAAATGCGGAATCACAAATATTACCTATAACTTTTTGGCAAAACGACTGGATCGTTAAATTTCGGAACAATAATAAATATTTTGTTACTAATCTATCAAACTGAGTGATTCTGATTAATTTTTTTTAGGATATTTGCACTGCCATCTTTTAAGTACCGACATAACTAAAAAGCTGAACATTCCCCGCGTTTACGTCACGTAAACTTTCACCATGCATATCATTTGATTCAAAAGAAGAATATTTACTATCTATTAGACATGCGACAGCGTCCCTGGATTCCTATGACTTTCGCTCTTTCAAATGCTTCTAGTTCAGTATTTTTATTATGATAATTTATGTGTAGTGCCACTGTGTTCTCACTTTTATAAGAAATTTCGTAGTATAATAATAATAATAAATCCTTTATTGTGGAGCGACCATAACTCATTTTTGGTTAGTAATACATAACGAAATCTTAAGCCTATGCTAGTAATTTACAAAAATATCAAAAACTAAAACATCGATTATTATTATTATTATTGCATAGGTACGGAATAAAAAAGAATGCCAAATTACTTAAGCTGTTTTGAACTGATCGGTCATATTTGATGCTGATGAGATGGTGGCAATTGATTTTAATTTTTTAGTGTGTGAACTTGCCCCAATAATTCTTATCTGTTACACTGACATAATTTTCATATCGTTTTCCTATCCGTTACCTAAGATATTTTTTGAATATGATCCAGCTACAAGAGCATGGTTGGCATCATTGTAAGCGGCTATAGTATTGACAAACCACTTTGAAAGGATCGTTCGATAAAATTAGCTTTAATAATATTATTTCTGTCAAATGAGATTTTTAATGTGTCACCGTAGTCAAGTAAATAGTTTTTTTTTTGTGAAGATCATTGTATCAGCATTAACAAAGAAATATATTTGTACATATCTAAAATTAGCTCATTAAGATCTTGTATTTGACTCAACATAGGATCCATTATATTAACAACAAAAATCTTGATTTCATTCTTTTATTATGTTTTTTTTAATGCCGTATTTATTTACATGTTATAGAACGCGCGTAGCCCTAATTTGATAAGACTTACAAGTTTGACCAACAGGAGAATCGCATGAACTTACATAATATAATACTAAAAGTATAACTGGCCTTTCACTTTCCCGTAATCCGGCTACAAGTAAAAAATCAATGTGGCTTTTACAACGTATTATGTATGGAGGTGAATAAAAGCGATCCTTTTCTTTTGTGAGTGATGGTGTTAAAAGCCGAATACATTTTTCATAGAAAATAACACATATTTTACTATGAATTCTTGTCGATCGCGCAGCCCCTTTGTCTTGCTTCTTTTCTTCATTTTTCTTGCTTGATTTGTGTTCCACGAGTTTTCTACTGCACTCAGTCCGCCCGCCTCGAGGAATATTGGTTATCTGTCATAAGTCATAGGGTTTTGCATATGTAAGTACCAACTTTACAATGATTTCTATATTCAACGTCCGTATAACATGGCTAGAGATTGTATTCAAGTTCAACAAATAACTCGGCGATGAAAATTTTCTTTGGAGATTAGGGTAGTAGCTATTATTGTATTTCCTAAAAAGATTTCGATAGAAATGAAGCTCACCGTGTAATTTTTCCGTTAATATTGTTTATTTGCGGAATCTCTTTGTGCGGGTTTAGGCACGTTCCGTACAAAATAGAAGCGTAAAAACACGCGAGATTCACTTCCTTCTCGCAATATTTATTTCGGCACAAGAAATACCTACGATGGAGAGGAAGCTTGCGAAATGTAATAATACATTTAATCTAGCCAGAGGGATGGGTCTGTAAGCATCGCTAACATGTACAGAGTACCGGTGATAATCGTTTGGTTAGATATAAATAATAAAATGTGAATTCCTATCTAATTTTAAGTTCTTATAACAAATTTCACTGTTTATAATTTCAAAGTTAATACTGGTATAGTTAAAGCTATTTATCTCGAATTAGATAAACCGAATTAAAGGACATTAAATAGGTTAAAGTAATGTGGTTAATACACATTTCTCATTTTATACCAAAATTGGGAACATTTATTAAAAATGTAAGTAGAAGAAAACCTGTACAATATGTTTGCACCACATTTTATAAGTTAAGATTAAAAATAAAACCAATAATAGGGCTACAATTTGCTACAAAACAAATTAGCAAATTATATCATAACACATTCGTTTAAAAAATACTGAAATCATCAGATACATAGCACAACTTTTCTATTATTTACATTAAGGCCTCCTATGCGGCTAACCGCAATGGAGCCAGCCGTGCGGCTGGCCATACTCAGATATTTATACGAGAAAGTAGTTTTTAATCGGGACAAATAACACACTGCTTTATGGAGTTCCCAAACTAGACAGAGCCTGTACTATGGCAACTGGACAACTGATAATAATATATTTCTAAATACATACATATTATAGAAAAATTACTCTCAGGCTCAAGCCAAATAATCGTGTGCCACGAGCTGTGGCATAAGATGTCCGTGAATTTGGCAGATCATTTGTCAGCAGATCAAAAATAAATAAGAGTTCTCGTCGCATGCAGGTGAGGTCTATAGTTCCTGATACTAATTAAAAATAGTTCTGCCATTATTTGTCAGAAAAAGTCAATAAAAAAAATGATCTGCTAACTTCCCATTGCAGATCATTTTCAAAAAACTCACAAAAATTGAGAGTTCTCGATGCATACCAAGGAGTTCTGGCGTTCCTGATATTTTTTACTAATAATTCTGGGAGATTTCCCTAAGGACATAACGTAAAAGTGACCCTGACTGCTAATCAGGGTCATTTTTACATTATGATTTCAATTTTGGTACAAAAAGAAAAATGTGTTATACACACACTCAGCCCGTCCAATGCTGTTCATTAGGCGAACTATCATCAAATAATGTTGTCACGTCATAACGATAATTGTTTGTGGAACGCAGAAAGTCACAACAATGTGTAAAAACGAGATGCTTCACAGCTCAATATTGCGCCTCATAAAGTAGCGTGAAGTAGGACAATAAAGGAAATGACAACAGTGTTACAGTTACATGCAATATTGTGACGTAAGAGAGACATGAATATACCCGTTATTAGGCTGGAAAAGCAAATATAGCATATATTTTTCATAATAATGATGAAATCTGTACCGGATGCCGACATTTATTCATGACTCATGACGACCATGATTCCTTAAATTGTTTCAAGTCCAAAATCTTGAAGTCACTCAAAACTACCGTCAACTCGTCGTAGGTATTTCATTGTTCTATAGTCTAAATAATCTCAAGTGCCGATTACTCGTCTAGATTTGGAGAATGTTGGTTAACCCGTAATTGGCTAGTGTGTAAGTCTAATGTGTTAAAAAATTATTCATAAGATATATATTGTATGCACAAGCTGTGGGTTCACCTGATGTTAATAAATAAATAAAATAAATAATAAATTGAGCGAATGCCTTTTCGTATAATTGCACGATTGCGACGATAGAGTAGTCCTATTTATATTGCTAGCACGTAGATTAATTTAATCGTTTGGTCAATCGTGGTTTTTCAAGCCGACCAGTAGGGCCTTGCCTATTATCTAAAGATTACTATCGAGACCGATAGCTTAACCACATTTGGTGGACCACCATTTATAGACTGATGGTTTTGCCTAAGTGCTGGATCTAGCTGATCACTTACGGAAAAGTGAGACAAACTAGGTATGAAAGCTCATTTATTATATTACTATCTGTTCCCCGCGGTTTTACCCGCGTTAAATTTTATAAATTATCATAGCTTTTCCCCCGTAGGTGATAGCGTGATAATGTGTAGTCTATATGTTGACCCAACCATTTAGTAATTTTCATGCAAAACTTGAAACAAATCCATGCAGTACTTTTCGAGTTTAGCCCGGACATACATACAGACAAGCAGATAAACAGACAAAAATTCTAAAAGATATATTTTTGGCTTTGATATCGATTGTAGATTAGGCCATAATAAGTATCCTTTTCAAAAAATATTTAATGTACAGTTTTGACTTTCCTACGATTTTATTATATGTATAGATAAACAGTATTCATTAATAATAAGCTTTATAATTTGACTGCATGTGTGGCGCAGCGGCTAAAACAGTCGCCTCGCCGCTTCGTGGCGCGGTTTCGAGTCCCGTGCCGGACAACTATTTGTGTGACCCGTAAATACTTGTTCTGAGTCTGGATGTAATTTGTGTCCGTCTATTATATGTTTGTAAAGTATCCCGCGACACAGACATTTGATTCCCTAGTGCGTAGTAAGTCTTTTAAAAAAATAATAGTATGTTAAATTACGTGATAATGTTTATTTATCGGTAACGCAACCCGCCGCACCACCGTCTGCGAGTGAGATCGTCTCGCTCTCGATCCCGCTCGGCAGCCTCCTTCTTGTGCATGACCGCCTCATAGAAGGAGACCATGGCGTCCCATTTGGTGGAGTCAACCGGCAGCCTCGCGCGCGCCAAAATTGCTGGTGAGGACAAGTCCCGGCCGAACTTTGCGGCCAGGACTCGCTTTTCGGCCTCCCAGACTAGATATTCGGCGAATGTGCGCCGAGCAGAGTCCAGGTCTTTCCCGCATGGTGACAATGTGTCGTCGCTTCTCAGCCTATCCGTCTTAGACACTCGCCGAAACAGCCGTGTCCGGTAGGTATCTGCATCAATCTGTAGGTGACGTAACCGCCTTTCCTTCCCATCCAGGCCAAGAGGTGAGGCAGAATAGTACCGACGGCACGCTCGCGTTCAGGAGCAATCCAAGCCACGCGCGCCACTGTATTCGTATGCGCATGCGTCCTGTCTCTACTCAATGAGCGTCTTAATGGTCCTACAGTTTATAAACTAACAACTCCACTACTTTACAACTGTAATTTTATTGAAATCTATATCCTGGCTGTTAACAGATGTTGTGCTATAGCTGTTGACTATTTTACGGTGCTTTTCTAACCGCCTTCCTTATCCGCTAATGTAGTTCATCCTATGGTTGTCTAAAAGAAAACGCTGTTATGTGATGAGACCGCTAATTGTACATAAATTAAACTAATGTTTTATAAAGTTTATTTGACGAATAAACAGTAACACAAGGCAATGTGAACAGTAAGGCATATATAGATAATAGTAATAATAAGCCAACACATGTGTGATGTGGTAATTATAATATCTCTACAAACTCCAAAGCAGTTGTTGAGCGCGCACCAGCTTTCAGAATGGCCGTATCGCCATAAAGCAATATGCGAGACCTAGCAATATCAACTACTATTTACACGTGTTCTAAATGGCGGAAACAAGTGATTCACGAGAATAACCCCTCTATCTTACTTATAAAAAGTCGGAGGACTGGAGCAAAGAATCATTCTTGTTCGAGCATTTCCTAATGTAGTGGGCAGATTGACATGAAGTACTTTTTAACGCCATTCGGAACACATGCAAAATTACGTAGTTTGTGTTGCTAGTTTTCGCATATTGTTGTGCACCGATGTATATATTGTCATTTAATTATGTGCAATAAAGTGTCACAATCTAACTATCTATTCATCTATTTGTGGCATTCCTTCCTGGGCCTGGGAGCCTCCTCAGGATTTCCTGTGTTAGCCTAACGAATAAATGGTGACTATTAGTATCAACGGAAGCTGAATTACGCTTCTTTTCATACTAATATATCTTGGATTGGTTGTATTTTTTTATATATATTATAGGATGGCAAACGAAAAAGTGAATCACCTCCAGATAAATGCTGCCTGCCTTGGCGGTGATCACACGCTGTCCATATATCCGCAACACCAGATCAGCCCTGCGTTCCCAGCCTTTAAGAAAAGAATAAGCTCGTTTCTTGAAGGTTGCCATGTTAAGTTGTACCTTGACGTGGCCAGCTTGTAGCTCGTAACGTCATAGTAATATGTTTTGTCATGTAAAAATACTTAGAATCGAGCGCAAAACACGTGGACACATTTTCTTAGTTCTGATATAACGAAGTGTTTTGATAATCAGAATCGAGTCAAAGCTTGATAAACATGTGTAAATAGTAAATATTAAGTCTACTGCCAGAAAACATTCAAATCATTTCTGTGCTCCATTTCGGTATGCAAACTACGTTTTAGTTTAAAGGCCTTCCACTAAAATTACGTAATAGGTATAACATGAAGGTATAAATTGTTGTATGTAATCTGGTAATAGGAACTTTGTTCACGTTTACATAGGTATAGTGAATAAAGCTTTAAGTATATTATTATATGTCACATGTTAAACAAACTTATCATAACCATCAAGACAAAAACTTGATGTAGTATGAAGTAAGTACGCGTAGTTATCTCTTTGTCATAAAGTTCTCAAACAAGTATGTCCAATTTTCCTTTGAAATCGACATACCAACAAATATCGATATCAAATATAAACTGACTTGGAAAGTTCATCGAGATAATTTTAAACGTAAAACCTGTCACCATAATAGTAACCATAGAAATAATTACTTTTTACAAAACTTTAGCCTTTACATCCTTAGATTACTGTCTAGTCGCTCCAATATTTGCCATCGATTGATCGTAATAAAATGCTTTCGAACTGGACTACTAAAATTAAAATCGCAATACGGACGCCGGTACAATGTGAGTTCACGTATGAATATTTTTTTTTTAGTAACTAGATTTTGTTATAGCGGCAACAGAAATACATCATCTGTGAAAATGTCACCTGTCTAACTATCAAGGTTCATGAGATACAGCCTGGTGACAGACGGACAGACAGACAGCGAAGTCTTAGTAATATCCTAAAATACCTCCTAGAATCCTAAAAACTACTTTTAAAACAAAACACCAACTCAATACTAAAATATAACTTACTGGTTAAATTTCGGCCATGGCAGCTACTCTCAATTGAGACAAGCAATCTACGCAGCATATATTATAGTGCCTAAGTGTGAGCGCAAACACACGTGCACTTTTTATTCACCGCTAGCTGCCCATCAAAGAAAAGGAATAGGTAGGAAATAGGTAGTAGGTAGGAAAGGAAAGAGGTCAAATTAAGGACTGACGGTTTTTCTTGTCCTGTGATGCACGTGGGTCAAACACCGCCATCTTCCAGACCTACTGGGAAATTATTAAGAATAATTTTGAATAATTTTTTTGCATGTATGTTACGTCTTATGTTATGTCTTTATTTTTTATGAACCGATCTTCATCACCCTCTTTCTCGATTCGCATTTTTTTTTGTATAGTCCTGTATAAATATTGTTTATAATGGATATTATATAGAAAATTGGAGTCAGTTCTATGTGTTTTATAATAGTTATTCTACTTTTGAGTAGGGGTATTAACGACTAAGTTATAAAATAACAATCGACCAAACTTCACCTCGTCTATATGTGCTGATGCTACATTTTTACGGTAGACCGTTAAAGTCTTCCTTACTTAAAGCACAGCCACTGAAAAGAAAACCATTACGGCGCACTTCAAATTCTCATCTAGCTGTGTTTTAGTATTGCCACATTTGTTCTTTTGAGGTCAGTTGTTTTTACAAATCGAAGCAAAGTTCCGTCTTACATATCTCTATCTATCCTACTAATCCTACTAATATTATAAACGCGTAAGTTTGTAAATATGGATGGATGTTTGTTAGTCTTTCACGTAAAAACAACTGAATAGATTTTAATGAAACTACAATAATATAGCTTACACATCAGAATAACACATGGGCTACAGTTTTCATAGATATTGTGTGAATTGTCCAAAATATGACGATAAGTGTTAAGTAAGTATGAAAAAATCTATAATCTGCGAGCTATTTTGGCGTATACTGCCAAAACCGCGAGATTTTGGATAGATGTATGGATGTATGTTTGTTACTCTTTTACGCCAAAACTACTTTAACGCGGGTGAAACCGCGGGGCATAGCTAGTATCTTATATATTAGTTACTTACTTTAATCATTTTCGGACAGTTTGAATTTTTTTACCAGAAATATTATTAAAGTTATTCGGCTGGCTATAACGGTCTCGCAATCCAACTGTCTTTTATCAATTATAATTTTAAAGATGAGTGCTTGGAACACGTACTTATCTCTAAAAATACTGGCCGTAACACCAATCCTTGAACTTACAAGATCGTGCGTGGGACAACTTGGAATTCCATGAAATAATTAGTATAATTTTGAACTTTGAATTGAACCAAAAAATTCATATATTATCTATCCAGTTTCCCCTTTCCTCAGTCTATCCACTCCAAGCTTGGTTGTCTGGAAATAATTGCAGTAGCGATAAGGCCGCCCTTCGTAACTAATTAATGTAGCTCAATTTTAATAATAATAAAATCAATAAGAAATAAAGTTATGTACAAAAAGAGAACTTTTTACTTTTATATTTGTTTACGTTAAAAGGAAGTCATGACAATATTATTATGTTAAAAAAAATTAAACTATTCCTATTAATAAAAATTATTATAGTGTGACTGACTACCGAAATGACACATTTAAAATTTCATGGTAACGCTAAATATATATGTTTGTTGCATTAACAGAATCTTAGAATCTTATATGTTATTTGACATTTACTAATATTTTAACGTGACATTGTTCAATGCAAATTTGACATTGATTATTATTCCATATCTTAACTGATATTGTTACATGTATTGAATTTATTAATTATATTGCGATCTAATTATATTTAATAACTTGAGCTGCCTAAATCAACTAATTCTATTCTAATAAATAAATACAATATTTTATTTAATAATACTTTCACTTAATTAATACCCTAAATTGTTTATTTATATATAAAAAGCAATATGCATGCCTTAGCTTTTGTGTAGAATACAGCGTACACACGGCTACATATCAAGCTATAAATTTCCAATATAAGCTGACCTCTCTTTGTAGGGAAATCCTATCCAATGCGTGATCAGTTTATACTGGAAATTTATAGCTTGATATGTAGCCGTGTGTACAAATAAGTTTAAATTGTACCAATCTTTATAATACCTGTATTGAGAAAATTTAATTGAATTGAATTGAATTTGTATAATAACCACACTTGGTAGTTAAATAGTGTAGCCAAAATGAGCATTAATGTAGCCGTATTCGAAAAGAAAGGTGGCAACACTGTACATTGCGGCGTTTGGCGTTCGCTGGAAAGGTGTAGGTAACAGCACTGATTATGCTAACGATAATGTGATACTTCTGTGCAAATCGGGCTACAAGTGCTAGCAGCCAGCTAGGTTTAAATTATTTCTTATGCTTTGTTTCTTAAGGAATTATAAAGTATGAAAAGAAAACATTTTCATATAAAATACATTAAACATAATATTAAGCAAAGAAAACATTAAGCACGTTATTTGTTTATAAACTAGTCATTACAATATCTATATATCTCTTGGAACGTGTAACACACTGTTTTCTGATCCCAAATTACACTAACTACATATTTTGGATGAATTACTCCCAGATATAGAAAATGTAATAATGTTCTCCAAACAAAGATTTTCCCTGAGTGGATCCATGACTTGGCACTCACTTAACTAAAAACTAACTGGACAGTCAAAAGATCTGATCATACTAATAACCTGCATAAAAATATGCATAGATGAGGATGATCACAAATATCTGAAAATTTAAGTTGAACGGAACTAGATATATGTATTTAGGAATTTCAAGAGCCAAAGTTCAGCGACATGAAAGAGCCATGGTGACTGACAGACGGCTTAATGTCTTGGATAATCTCTTTATGACTGAAGGGAAGGAGAAATTAGAGGCGTTGAAGTCTTAAAGTAAGGCGAAGCCTGCTGCTCAGCAGTGATATACTTCGATACCTAAAACGTGTAAAGATCTTATTTTAGCTACATTATTATTAGATTATGTACCCAACTTTATTATTCTATAACATGAAAATTTCAAATTGTATTTCTCAAATTCAAAGGAACGTTTATATAATCCATTGTATTATATAGATAGCGAATGCTTTATTGTACCAAACCATTCCATAATGTAGAATAGGAGTTGGAATATTTAAAATATAGGTGGAAAATTTTATGAAATAAACTGCGTTATACAAACGAAATCTCTTCTAGACATCTTTTGGATGTAGCAAAGGACTGAGGAAAGAAAAGCAGTGGTTTATAGAGTATTTTGCTTATATAATATTTTTAGGAATTAAAAGGGTTTTATTATAAAAAGAGAGGTTTATTCACACTTCAGAATAAATAATTTAGAAATCAACAACAATTCACTTATAACCAAAAAACAGTAATCACACTACACTTGGGCTTGAAATAAATCGTTACGTAATCCGGCATACTTCCGCCTGCGTCGAAGTCTGGCCCTAAAAAAGAGAGAGAGCCACCGTTGACTCGCCATATATATAGGCAAAGTCCCACGTGACTCATCGCCCATCTTGGAAATTCCTCACAATATATATTCAACAAACTAATGGTATTATTAATTAGCCTCAAAGTAAAAAACACGAAATACGCTAAAAACTTTAGGAAACCGATTGTAACACTTTTCAGCCGCTACCACTATTACAATAGTAAAAATATCCCAAATTTAATGGGAGTTCTTCGTTAAGCGTTAGTGTGAAATCAAATCCCGGTTTGAGCCATACAATAACTTCGAGATATTTCTGTTAAGAATATTTCCAGCCCGAAGCCTGGAAGTTTGCAGTAATTACACCCGGAGAGCCGTCATTCCTATCACTGATCTACTCTGGCTGGTCTCCATTGCGACTGGCCACCATGACCGAACTTCAATAAAATGTATAGTATATAGTCCCAGTATACTCTCCGTTTGAATCCTTTTACATTACAAAAATAACAGTATATTTGCTTTTGGTTCTGGACGACATCATTATTTTAAATGTCATACTCATACGTCATACAGTTGAACAATCACTAATACTTCATAGAATAATTGGCCATCAATGTGTATAAATACCTCTTACTTAAGACGTAGTTCCCGTTTATGCTTGGTCACGTTCGCCTTAAGGCTAACACGAACACCATAACACTTGGACAATGCTTAAAGTATAATTCCCAAAATTTCAATTATTACTATTTTCGAATTCAATATAAGTTTGCAATTGCTTTTTTTACATCTAACGTCAGCAACTCCAAGATATCGGCCTTGTCTGAGAATTCTCTAGGAATGTTCTTGATGGCTTGTGAAGTCTGCTAATACTAAGGTGTAGAATAATTAAAAAACTACATTATAATATTTAAAGTTAGTACCTACCAATAAATAAACGAAACAAATGTATGTAATTAATGTAGTTTAGTTTATACTTTCATACTTTTTGGTTGGTATAGAAATTTGTGTTTTGTTTTCCAAACCGCTTTTTAGGGTTCCGTAGCCAAATGGCAAAAAACGGAACCCTTATAGATTCGTCATGTCTGTCTGTCAGGCTGTCTGTCCATCCGTATGTCACAGCCACTTTTTTCCGAAACTATATGAGCTGTACTGTTGAAACTTGGTAAGTAGATGTATAATGTGAACCGCATTAAGATTTTCACACAAAAATAGAAAAATAATAATAATTTTGGGGGTTCCCCATACATAGAACTGAAACACAAAAAAAAATTTTTCTTTGTACCCATACATGTGCGCTATCTATGGATAGGTCTTCAAAAATGATATTGAGGTTCCTAATATCATTTTTTTCTTAACTGAATAGTTTGCGCGAGAGACACTTCCAAAGTGGAAAAATGACCCCCCCCCCCTGTAACTTCTAACATAAGAAAAAGATAAAACTAAAAAAAATATATTGTGTACATTACCATGTAAATTAACAATGAAAATTGATTAAAACGAGATCTAGGAAGTAGTTTTTTTTTAACGCGTCATAAATCGTAAACCGCAATTTATCTTTCATTTAATCAACTGAAATATTTGCTGCTGCGGAACCCTTCATGGGCGAGTCCGACTCGCACTTGACCGGTTTTTTAGTTTTAAGTAATTAATGTGAAAGGCAGCTATTATAAGTTAAGATATATTATTATAGAGACCAATACAGTGTAAAATACTTTGTTTGATAAAACACTCTATATTTTCATTATTTTCGCATAACCGTGATCTAAGTCTAACAGCCCTGTTTGATAGGAATGTGGATGGGTTTTTGACGACTTAGCTAGTAAGGTCTTCATGTTAGCCTAATGACGGCCACAGCTGGACAAAAGCATCCGCAAAAGATTTCCACAATGGAGTTGTGTCCATAATTTGGCGGGTAATGCTATAATTACCACGCAGTGCAGACGGGCTGGTGATCGCAGTATGATGGTCATAGTACACAAAGACGCTGCCGCCTATTCTCTGAGAGGTATACCTGGGGGTTGACTTCTACGTCTCCCACCGGATGAAATGGGGCAGCGATATTATATGCCTTCAACCACACAGCAAAGCTAGGAAGGTATGTAAATAAAATTTCTATATTTTTTTATTTGTATCTAGTTATTGATACTTTAGTTAAAGTAATTAAAACTATTGTGAGAAGCTGACATATTGACTAACAAATCGCGGACGATTCGGGACGTGACATCGTGCGGATTGCATTCGCCCTGAAGTTGATCTCCTGAAAAGATAGAAAATGTCGCTCGAATCTTATATAAAATTCATTACCTAAAGCATCATTATCCTAAAGTAATTTTATTTTATGTTGGAACAGCAAATAAGTGCTAAATTAATTTATTTTAATCATATGTAAAGTAGTATTTCATTAAGATGACGGATCACTGTTGAATAGGGTTTTAAATAATTGAAATAAAGTTTAACGACAAAACTAGAATAATAATTAGTAAGTCTCCTTTTGGTAGTCTAGTAAAAAATCATATACTTCTGTGAACCAGTGATAAAATAGATAGTTAGATATATCCATAAAGTTTATATAACTGGCGTTCGAAGAGGATAAAAATGAAGTTAAACCTTTAAAACAGTAGGTCGTTTGCTTAAGTGTTATGTGCATTACCTGCACGCCGGGAAAATTCAACCTGTTTGACTTATATTGCGCATAATTCTTGAATGCTTCGCTGCAAACTAAAAATAATATTTAATCGTGGCATTGGTGTCGTAAGTATTTACTTAAAAAGTAATCATAGATAGGCCATTTGATCCCATAATCCACGTTCACTAATGTGTTTTCCGCTTCTCTTTTGATACAATTTACATTCCACTATTAGTCCAATCATCAAAAGACACCCACAGCTGGACAATATCCCCAAAGATCTCCACAACTGCCGGGTTAGCGCAACCCACATATCTTGTAGGGGGCCTGCCCACGCCGTTTTTTCCAGTTCGTGGTTGTTTCAACCTTTCTGCCCCAGCGGCTGTCGGATCTATAAGCATATGTACCCTGCCTAATGCCACTTTAGTTTGGCAATTCTTTGCGCCATGTCGATGTCCAAACTTACTTCTTACTAGACTAAAGTAATAGTGTGTATCTGACTGAAGTTTCAGCTACAGTGACTAATCTAAGCTCAGACTAGCCCCTAATGTCAGACATCTTATAGAGGATAAGTGTCTGCGCTAATACTGGAGCAAAATTCTATGCAGTTTGTTGATGCTGCGTGACCTTTTTCTCAAAGCATCAAAATAGAAATACTGGAGAGATGCACAATTATTTTTTTATTGGCTATAGAAATAGTGTTATGGGAAAGGAATAATGTTTCTAATACTTCATCCTCATAATCTGATAGGTCAGACATTTGATACATTCGAGGAGATTCCAGCACCAGGACCGATGGCTCTCCGAGTCACGGGGGCTCAAACCACTCATTTCCATATTACTGGCTGATTCTGTAAGTTTTTCTTATGACTAAAAACTGAGCCGACTTGGGATTTCAAAATTCCGTAAATAAATTAAGTTTATGTGGGATCGTCATTTTTTTAGCTTACCGTGCATGACGTGACATCTACTGAGAAACACTACCAAAAATCTCAGTAAGAATCCTTTTTTGCATATTTATTATTTCTTAAGATCAATTACATCGTTTTTGCGTGTGTCGACTTAATACAATTCAATCTCAAGTACTGTTGTCACTTAAATAATCAGAAATTTTGTAAGATGCACTCCTACAAAATCTGGCTTTATTGATTTGAATCCAGGACCTCATTTTTGTAGTTGTAGCAAAAGCACTCAAGGTACTATGAAATTATTCTTGTTTTCCCCCTTTGAATGCAGCATCGGATAGCAGCTATCAGAAAAAAAATACGAAACTAGTTGTATTCGGATTAAAGCAATATCGATAAAGAACATTGAAATATGAAGTACGCCGATTGGAATGGAATTTGGCTAGCACATAGATCGTAAATTTCACTTCTAAAATCGTACGGATGTAAAACCTTTAGATTACAATATAGTCTGGATAAAAATTTTTGAACTATGACTTTTTTATGTTCTGGAGAATAATGTAATTACGTTGAAACTGCAAAATTAGCTTACATTACATTACAATTAGACACAGTAGCTGACCATTTGTAATGTGTGGGTCCAGTAGCAGAACAAAGTGACAATTCATGGCACAATCAGTTTTATTTTGTAGTTTTAATTTTATCTAAATAACTATATAAATAAAATAATTTATAATGATTTTTTTAATCACAACAGTTGCGGATGCTGCAGCAATGTACGTATCAATTATGTGATTGACAAAATACAAAAAGTGAATTGAACCCGGTGCCGGGTTCAATCCAGGTATTTTTTTGTATTTTCTTTTAATTTACTTATACTTATATTGTAGGTACTTATTTTATTAACAAAGAAAGAGTTTAATATGACGATAGGCGGTCACTCATAACTGACACAACATTAAATCCTCTTGTAACTAGAGTACTTTATAGGGACAGATATGAAAACGTACCGGCCGCGACGTTTTAATCGATTACCCACAAGACACTGCCAGTAGGTACTAAACTATTGCTTTTCCTTCTAAAATAGCTCTTATAAGAAGGGCAAAGTATCTTTATTGCAGTCAATTTATTTTTGACACAAAATAATGATGCAAAATATGCGACAATTTAGCACCTGTTAACTAATAATTCACCCGGTGAGTACGCCTAATTGATGCGCGAATTATAAGCAGTTTTAGTAGTTTGACAGGTCTTTGTATTCTCTGTTCTTTTCTTAAGAGCTATATTAGAGAGAGACGTAAGGAAATTTACATTAATCTAGTTAAAGTCAAAATCACCAGCAATGGTGTAATTAATATTTTGATTCTTAATACAGATTAAGTGATCTATGAATAAATCATTAAGTTAAGTTACTTATATGATTGCGTGGGTTGGATCAGAATGTCTATGTAATTGACTAGAACATAATTTTTTCGTATCTTTCATGGACAGTTCAAATAATTTGTTATTCCTTTTATAAGTTCGTCAGTTAACCATTTTTACTAAGCAAGAAGCTCTGCAACTAGTTAGAAAAACTTGGTAATTTTCACCAATTCTGAAAAGTAGGAGGTATGACCTCAATTGCTTGTTTCTTTTTGTTTGTAGGTATATTTTTATTTCTCCGTTGTTTGTGGACCGATTTTATATAATGATTTTCATTCAGAATGGAATGCTCTCAAAATGTTCCCATATGGATTTTATTTTTTTTAAAAAAAATAGGTTCCCATATGGATTCTATTTTTTTTTTACTTTTGCATATATTATGTTCGATTGGTTATTTTCTGAAAATGTATTCCGGCTGATGCTATGGCATTAGGTTTCATTGATTATGGTAGCTGAAATGGTATATTGTTGTATAATTATTTTATTATTCAATAGGGAATGCGTTCGAAATGGTCCCGTATACATGTTCGTTTAATCCGATTACAAATTTAAGATTTATACAGAAAAGCGAAAGTACTTTAAACCGTAAATGTTTTTAATAAATTGGTATAAATATACTTCTTTACGTAATAAAGTTAATGGCAAGTTGTACATAGCGCTGCTAGTTTTAACATATCTTCAAAGGATTTTTGTAGGCGTTTTCATTTATCAGAAGCTTTTGAAGAATTGGTAAGACCAGCAACACAATAGCTTGGACAGCTATTGTGTTGCAGCAGAAGCACATTATTAAGGCAAATAATCAAATGTGTTGCCGTTATCAGAATTAATTTGCAACAAAAAAGCCATTTATTAATTTGACCAGCATTAAAAGAATTTGCTTTCATTACCTGAATAAAAATCAGGCTGCACCACTGTTTCTGCATAAAATGTTAGAAATTTTCCGATTTTATAGCTGATTCTCTTTTAGCCACAAAATAATTACATGATCAATAAAATTGCCGCGTGTTCTTTTTATATAGCATAGTGACCAAAAAGTAGGTATGCAGATTATAAAAAAAATACATGTTCATACACGCTTTACTTAAAAAGTGTGCATATTAAAAGAACCATTATCAATGTAAATCATCGGATTGCGTTTGGTTTGAAAAATCGCCAGAGTTCGTTATTGATGGTGGAACGTAAACAGTTCGCGTGACACGAACAGACATTTCGTAATAAGTAGCAGTCAAGTTGCAGTGTCATTAACTTGTTTCCTATAGTAATTAATAATAATCCAATACAAAGCATAAACATATCAGTAATTATTTGTTTCCAAATCAAAATTTTTAGGTACACCAAAGTAAATATAAAGTCTCATAATTGTAAAAATAAAATGTACTGTTTATTTAAATTACATTTACTTCTATTACTGGAATACATCACTCAAACACATAGAATATCATCATTCATGATATTCTATGTGTTTCCGACTTCCGACAAGTTAACCGACTTCAAAAGGAGGAGGTAAGTCTCAAAGAGATGATTCTTTTTTAGTTTGATGCGGAATAATTGCCATTTGGTCCCAGAAAATTTTTATATAGTTTGGCCCAGTAGCTTTCATTTTATGGACATTTTTGTATGATAATGTTTGCTACCTATTGGTAGGTTTGAAGTCGGTGCCAAGCCAAATGTAATAGTAGGTACCACACTCGTCACGCGTTACTTTCAGCGGGATAGTTTCGTATTTCTAGACAAACAACACATGCGGGCAGACTTTATTTTGCACCGAGTTCAAACCTATCAATAGGTAGCACATACAAATTATAGTATTTCATTAATATTAAAGGTATTACGTTTGCGTAAGAGATGTATCTATTAAATTAAATCTTTATTAAGATATTTTTATATACTTTTTAGTTATTGAAGTCGTTTTTTTAAACGAAGAGTTTTTATATTATATTTAAAGAATTTTATTACCAGCAGAATGCTTACTAAAATTTGATAAACGTTTATATATTTAAATTGCTAACCAAAATACTTTTGTTAATGTTTTAGAACGACATTCATTTCTTAAAAATTTAGGAATGTTTTCTGACCATGAGTTTGGAGTTAACTTACCATTTTGGCAGATATTAGTCTGCTCACCAGAATAAGAAAACTTTACTTACTATTTAATTTATACCCAAACATTAATTTGGTATTTATTAAAATAATATATAATAATTATAATTTAGTAATCAATTGAAATTATCAGACTCTAAAGTCTGTTCTAAATGTATTTATACATTTTATTTGTATATTATATGTTATTACAATCTTGTTCAGCTAACAAGATTGTAATAACATATAATTTACAAGACAAGTATTCATGACATATGGACAAGATTAATAAAGTTAATGTAGAAGTATTTTCGCTCAATGCTGCGGTTTTCATTTGAGAGTTAATTAAAACCCGCTCTCAATGTCTATGGTACGGTTGAAAACACACACGTATAGTCTCGACATAAAAGCCCTCCAAATTTAGATACTGTAATCTGCGTTTCAAATATCGTTAAGAGCATGTTAAATTCAAAGTACGTTTTGTTTGTGTGCGTGCAATTTTAATGTGATGTAGGTATAATCATAAAATTAATTCGCTCGTACCAATTAAAAAAATGGACCTATTGTAGTGCTATTGTTGATCATTTTTAAAAGAATTCCAATTTAGGTTACGTTCTAAATTTGTTTAGGACCTTTGGAGGCAAAACGTTCAAAAGTGTACATGGCTGGTATTTTTGGATATATAACCACAGTCAGACCAGACGTATTGTCTAGCAATGGATTCCATTTAAAGATTAGTTTTTAAAGTTTGGTCCGTTTAATAATTAAAAAATATGAGTGCTATTTTGACGACACAAACTTTTGCGGCCTGTCACAACACCCTGAAATCGTTAAACAATTTTGCCATTTACAGCATATGAATTCTTCACAAATACAACAAAATAAGAATTGAATGCTGTGTGGTGACGGCGACAAATATCTGAATCAGAATATCATCACCCCATCTCATCCCGTGGGGGGCGTAGAAGTCGACCCGAGGGAATATCTACCAGAGGATGGGCAGCAGCTTCCTTCTGATTACTATGACCATCTTACTGCGATCGCCAACCCGCCTGCCAAGCGTGGCGATTATGGCATATCCCCCCAAGACGATTCTTGAGGGAGGCTTGTCCAGCAGTGGACTTATTTAGCTGTAATGATGAAGAATTGAATTGAAAGTATATAATTTGTCAGTACAATATTGGGAAAGCTAAGCACGATTATAATGAAAGTAGACGCGGCCCTCAGTAATAAAATAAGAAGGGTATAGCAATGAAGAAAATACAGGTTTGTAGACAATTGTTTCTTAGCTTGACTCTTTTAGTGCTCACGCAAGTTTGAAATTTATAAATTTGTATCTTACGCTATGATTTTACAGTAGTTGATATGGTTAAATTCATCCAAGTTATTTATAAATTATTTTAAATGTGTATGTCATCTATATAAAAAAGTAATAGGACTAGAATAGGATATATTTATTTGCAATAAACATGGTTAAGATTCAACATAAGGTAAGCCATAATTGCTTAGCCTTCTGAAGCCGTAGGACGCTAATGAAATTGTAAGAAATTAAATTTCTGATCATGTAAATCTTTATATCAGTACTTTCATTGTTTCAGGACTTTCATTAATCGTCTAATGATGTTAGTCTCAAGCCAATTCAAATCTACTCTGCCAAACAATGTTATTCCTTCAGTAGAATGATGAATTATATCCAAAGTCTCTTAAATCAATTATCTCCTTTTAAGCTGTCCTAACTGAAATCTGAAAATTTTATTTTATATAAAAAGTCCTTTTTCCCACACTTACACATAGCATAAAGGTTTGATTAGGCGATGTTCAAAAAGCCGTAAATTAAAGTGGGCGTTCCTCCCAAATCCTACGAGTCCACTTTCATCCCGCTATGAATACGTAGCGTCGTAAAATAAGATTGGGTGACCATTCATAAACCCTGTGCTATCTGGCCATCCTACAAAGGTCACTCCTTCAATTTGTTAGGTCGTTCCAAACTAATCTTCTAATATTACGGCTCACACAATCACTGAAGCTCTAGGAATTCCTCAACTATTTAACACGTTCACATTTCTGTGTTTACTGGCATAGTCACAACACGCCCGTAACTTCAAAATAAGCTTACGAGGTTTATATTCGTGTTGACTTGAGGTTTTTACCGAAGATATACTTAGAAGACTAGACTTATTTATAAAGAATAAAAGATCTTTCCAACTTATGTTATAAAATAGTCTTTTGACTGATAAGCTTCACTCGTTTGAGTAATAGTTTGGGTAAACAACTTTTTCAAAGCATACGACCCACATACGTCAATATTTCAGTTTTGAAAACACACAATAATCATGGTAATACACACTTATATATAAGTTACAATACACTATTTATTTAATACTAGCTTCTGCTTCCGTTTTATTCCGCATTGACTTTAGGATTGAGTCCACAGAGATATTTGATTTTTCGCGAATGAAAATAGGCAATAAACTATTATGTATAACAATACCACCGCTATTGCGTGATTGAGGAACAAACATACAAATTTTCACATTTATAATATTATGAGGATTAATATATAAATATAAATAAATTAGTATATAATATAGTGGCATTACTAACTGTAATTTCTAAGCCACAACAAGATTTGCTTAAGCGGTGATGAAAATGAATTGATGACTTAAATATAATTCATTGCCCATTAAGAGGCCTATTACAGTCCACTAGCGCCGCCAATCGAAAAAATGTCACAACTCGTAAATAGAATCAAAAATACAAAATATGTTCTATTATTACTGTGGAAAAGGCAATAACGTAATTGTATAACACCTTATCAACACTTGAAATATAGCTGTTTAGCTAAATCGTGCATTCAAAACATAAACGGCCGTTTTTGTTACAAATGCACGATTTAGCTAAACAGCTATATTTCAAGTATTGACAATGTGTTATAAAATTACGTTATTGCCTCTTCTACAGTAATAATAGACCACATTTTGTATTTTTGATTCTATTTACGAGTTATGACATTTTTTCGATTGGCGGCGCTAGTGGACTGTAAAAGGCCCCTTAAGCGAGTTAACAGCTTTAAATACTTGGGACATATTATAACACCAGACCTTAAAGATGACGAAGACATTGAAAGGGAACGAAGGGCGTTGGCGGTAAGGTGTAATATGCTGGCCCGCAGGTTTGCACGGTGTAGTAAGCAGGTGAAGATAACTCTTTTCAAAGCCTACTGTCAATCTTTCTACACCTGTAGCCTGTGGATTAAGTATACTCGCCAAGCTTATAACGCCCTTCGGGTTCAATACAACAATGGTTTCAGAGTGTTGCTGGGACTACCAAGGCACTGTAGTGCATCGCAAATGTTTGCAGATACCTATACGGATGGTTTCCATGCGATTATCCGCAAGAGAGTGGCGTCAATACTGCACCGGACGCGTGGTAGTCACAACACCATTCTGAGAACCATTTCAGAGCAGTTTGACAACCCCATTTTAAGCCACTGGGTGGGCAAAATCGTAGGGGTTGGCTAATTAATTAAATTTATTTTTATACTAACATAGCTTTAAGATTAATTTACTAACAATACTATGGATGCAATTATCTGAAATAAATGTTTTTATTATTATTATTATTGTTAAGATCGAATTTAAGAATTAATTTTGTTGAGGCAAAAGGTATCTATCTGCGGGTCGGTATATTGCACTTACATCCACTAACTGGTGGGGGTAAGCCTCCCCATTGACGCCATGGCCCAGGTGTTTGGGACACGTAGCCTGGCAGTATCTAGTATGCTCTCCCGGATTGCCAACTGGGCCATCTCCCGATCTTTCTCGGTGGCCTCCTGGCCAATATACATCTAGAGACATAGGAGAATATAACAATTACCACCGAATTACTTCTTTGTCTTAATCTACTATATGAAAATAAGTCGGGTTTTCCTTCCTGACGTTATAACTCCAGAACGCACGAACCGACTTCCACGGTTTTGCATTCGTTGGAAAGGTCTCGGGCTCCGTGAGGTTTATAGCAAAGAAAATTTATAAAATTTAACGCGGGTAACACCGGGGGGCACAGCTAGTTCATTATAAATTGTTCTCACAAGACAACTGATAAACATACTTCATCATATTTCTAAATACAGAAATATTATTGATCAATTAAATCGAGACACAGAACGTATAATAGTGCCTTTCACTCAAATATTTGTCTTGGGTGGTAATCGAACCCATGACCTCTGGTTTAGCAGTTAGGGTCACAAACCAGTAGAAATATAATCTTGAAATGGCTTTGGATTGACCCTAGGTTAGGTTTTAAACGATTTCATAATATGCTATGCTTTCAAGATAATACGTTATACATTTAAAATTGGATATTAATCTTAGAAATTCTTAAGAAAAGAACAAGATTAGCTTTTTGTTAAACTGTCAATTATTATTTTACATTATTTTGAGATTTCACAAACTGATGTTTTACATTTTGTTCAGTGATTGGCAGTTGTAATATGGTGTAGTACAAACGCCAGCACATCAGGCTACCCCAATCTGTCAGCTTTCCTCAATTGAAAGTGAACCTTATGCTTATGTGATAAAGTTGAAAATCTATAAAAGAAATTTGACAGACTGGGGTAGCTGGATGTGCTGGCGTCTGTACAACTCCCGCAAGGAGTTTTGATAATCTTTTAATGTAAAGCTAATAATAGGTGTCCATTAAAACAACCAATAGAACCAGGTTTCATACAAGTCTTATGGCTAATTAGCTCCAAAATAAAAGAGAAGAAAACCGTAATTACATTAGTGACGTTACATACCAATAAACCTTGAGAATTACGAGGCAACTTCGTAATTTACTAAATGAGACGGTGTTGCCAATTTGAACAAACGCAATTACCACCTGAAATGTGACAGAAAGTTAATAATTTGATACTTGCTAATAAAAACGGTAATAATTATAATATGAATGGGATAAGAACAAGCCATATTGGTTTCATTTAGCAAGTCTAGCAAATACATATTAGAAATTTCACTCACTCAATGCATTCAAAACTCAACTTAGCCAGTATCTAGTCACATATCAAAAACTGATGGAGAAATGAACGCATTGAATGGGTAACTGAAGATGGTGAACTTAATTACAACTTATTCTAATTATTATTGTTCTCAAGTAAGTGACATGTAATGTTTTTATTGAGAATAAAAGTTCTTTAAACCTAAACCTAATATCAGTTAGCTTTGCTAAATATCGAGTGCGAGAAGGAAAAAATATGGAATAAAAGTTGACGAACTAAATATAATTTCTGTGTTTTTCTTTAATCTATCCAATTACATGATACAGCTTGAATTTGGAAATTTGCCTCAACAAAAAAAGGAAACACTCAATCGTTTTTATTTTCTGATGTAAAAAATATGATAATAATATGTATGTATGTACTTTAATCATCGAAATTGGTTTTTTCAGAATCGTTACATACCATGATAGAACAGAAAATTCCACAAATTTCAAGTTTTTTTGGAACGTAGTTCCTTATCGCGCGTTGTGAAAGGGGGCTAGACGGAAAAAATACTTAAGAAAAGTTCTCACGACACTTTTTGCAGCTGTGCGGCGTGCGCATGTTTCTCTGTCTGTCTGTCTGTCTCTCTCTCTCTCTCTTATAGAAAGCAAGCCAGATATTTTCATTTCTATTTTTGTTGAGTGTACACAGGTTTTTTGTACATAATAAATAATAAGAAATAACTTCGTTCCATCCGGGTGTCCCTTGACACCTCTTAAGTTTTTTGTAGGTAGGTACTACCTCAATTTTTTACTTAGCATTGAACCAAAACTATTTAATGAAATTCAAAAATATATGTAAAAATACCAAAAGATAAATATCGACGTATTAAAAGTAAATTTACAATCAAGCTTATTTAATGTCAATTAATTCTCGTCACATGTTTCTTATTAAATTAACAAATAAATATTAACTATACAACGTGTAACAGAAAGAGTGAACGTAACTTAAGGGGCATATACGGTCTCCTTAAGCCTACCTATACACAAAATCTCATACCGAAATACCATCATTTTAATCTTGATCGTAAAATAATATACCATTCAATATATCGACAAGTATTTTTATCGATATAACGAACATCCGTACTAACACAGCACAGCTGATTCTGATTTGTACGCTAGAAATTGTTTGACATACCTCTGTGTTTCTATGCACGCCTGGTAGTTTGATTCCGATTGCACTCACTACACATATTTGGTTTATTTTCGAGTTATGTTTTTATTTATAGCACTGCTGAATAGCTATTGGATACTTTACATCGTATAAGTACGTGATACACAAACACATTACGAGAATATTTTTATAGTTTAACTTCTAGTTGAAGTTGTTTTCAGTACTGATGGAAGAATTTCATTATTTCACGTTCACTAAAATCTGCACCGACACCGAAAACTTGACTCTAAGACTTGCCAACTAACACAAGTCTCTCTCATGTACAACATATTCATAGAATCGTAAAGCTTTCATGTTTCTTAGTTATAAAGAGGCGTGGCCTCCATCGCGACACTGTACCCTTCACGACATAGGTTCCTCGTAATTAAACAGCCTTAAATTCTGTGACCTATGAATCCTCATCATCACAAAGTGCACGTCTGAGGCTATTCTTTCATAGATGAATGCATGAAATGTTCAAAATTATTACGATCACTAAACGACATAGTTAAGGATTTCGCGGAACACTTTACTCATTACTAAACGACATTTTAGACGATTTAGTAACTAAACACGACCTAAATAGACAACAGTTTACGAACAACTGATGATTTTAATATTTTTATTAAATAAATGAAATTGCACAATATTTGATGAATTTGGCGGCTTTCATCGAACGCGGCCCCTTTGGCGGCGTCTTTGAGTCCACTCAAAAGAGCCGCCTAGGTATCTACGACGCGCGCGGCTCGCTTCCATGAATATTAAAAGATATTTAACCGTTTATTATTTACCTACATCAACTCTTTGATTTTGCCGCCATATTAGTGTAACTTTGGATATAATCAGGACGGAATTTGAAATGTCCCCTACTGTTCATATGAGCCTAGTACATTATTCATATTTTTTTATTTTTATGAATTGTATGAATGATTAATACAGGGAACCTTTAAAATTTAGAGTACCACTCTAAATTTTAATGATAGAATTGAAAGTGCCCCTGCACTTTCTATTCCATCACTCTCATGATCCGATGGGACGACTAGCGATACGACCGGAAAGATGTCAGGCACAGGAACGACGGCTTTACGTGCTCTCCGAGGCATGGGGGTGTAAAATCGTCAACTCCCAGACTTCGGGCTGATACTGAGAAATTTCTTTTTACGGAAAAATCCCATAATCACTTTTTGGCCCGACCCGGGAATTGAACCCAGGACTTCATTATTCCCATTATCACTTTTTGGCCCGACCCGGGATTTGAACCCAGGACTTTATTATCTGCAGTTGAACACGCTACCGCTAGACCAATGAGTTATACACGAATACATTCAAATGGCGCGGCGCGCGCGCGGGGCCCGCTTTGATGAATATTAAAAAATATTTAACCATTTATTATTTACCTACATCAATCCTTTGTATTCGCCGCCGTATTAGAGTTCCTTGCGACAAAATCAGGACGGAATTCGAAATGTCCCCTAATGTTCATATGAGCCTAGTACATTATCCATATTTTTTCGTAATTTATCAGTAGTCGTACCGCGTTTGTTTATCTGGTTAGTTTGTATAAAAAATTAAGTACCTATTCGTTTCCGGCCAGATTGAATTCACATACTGAAAGAAAAACTTAATATTCTTACTATTTAACACACAAAAAAATATCTACAGTTACATACAGTCTATTTTTCTTTACTTGTCTTATTTAGTACACAAATATGGCGTACTGGTAACCAAAGACAATTGATAGAGTTGGGAAATTATCGAATGAAGGACTGAACGAATTCATACAGCTGTAACCGAATGATATTAGTAATGTAGGATTTCCTGACAAATAAAATTTTAGTTATGGCCCTGGGAATAAATTAGCGTTGATAATTTTGTAGTAAGCTGCCAGAATATCACACATTATCTTAATCACAGAAATAATTCCTGAAATATATCGTTGGCCCTATATAAAAAATAAAACAAAACGATACTACATGTATCTTCACTTCTGGAGTCTTCCGATTCTGACAGGTGTATAATGAAACCCTGGGTAGGTGCATCTGTTGCAGCATCTAAAAGTCCGTCAAGCTGCATCATTTTATCCTCTTCTTTTTTTATATGGTTTATACAATTATTCCAAGACATCGTACCAATTTGGCTTAAGCCTTCTTTAACTATTTTTGCAACTTTTGAACCCACGTTACGGCATTGTGAAATGTGTTTACATTAGCCGTGTTTCAAGCGAACTAAACAAAATAAGAGCTCACGTCTCAATTGCGCTGTTATTTACCGAGACAAATTTGGTGGCGTTGACCCGATATCCAATTATTATTGTTATTCAGGATTGTTTATAGAATTCCCAATATGAATAAATAACATTAAAAAAGATTAATTTACTTACCTTGTTTAAACAAAACAATTGCACTAAAATCACAGTCGTATGCAATATCGATGTCCTTGAAGAATAGCCAAAGGTCGTCATTCTAAAGAATAAAACCGTCCAAATCACAGAAAGAATCAGCAGAGTCCAGTAGAAAGCCAAATCGTTACACTTCAAACACACACAGAGAGCACCCGTAACGTACAACATAAAGCGAGGCGACGAGACGAATGACAGGACGTATCCCGTCAAGTCAAAAAATTTCACTTGTCAAATAATACTTTTAGTCTACGACCAGTTACAACAAAAACTTTAGTTTTTAAAAATAATGCCTTACATTACCATACACACATATAACTTGAGATATATATATATAAACATTCTGCTTTATTATTCAGTTTTTTACATTAAAATTATACAGTTCACACTGGTCAGAATCATTCATTCACTTTTCCCTTCTCTAAGTTCCGAAGACAAACTAGCATTTTGAAATGTCAAATTGCCAATATAATTATTAATCTGTGAAAATGGATTCTGATATTATTTTGATTTTAAGAGAATTAATGTGTTTGGATGGTTAATTTGAAGCAGTTTTTGGTGTTATTTATATAGTATGTGTTTCTTCCAACAATCAAGATGTTCATACCTAACTAAAAGTGCGTGATTGATGACGAAACTAGTGATTTTCGTGCCGAGTAGTGTTTGTGTACCAAATAAGACAAGTAAGAAAAAATGGACCGTAAGTCAATTAAATTATTTATTTCACCTAAATCCAACATCTTGCGGAATATCAATTTTAATTAAATTCAGTGATTTTTCCTGATTATCAAATTTGTATGAATGATTAAAATGTCGTTACTGGGAACCTTTAAAAATTAGGGCAAAAATTCAATTAAACATTTGATTGAATCTAAAATAAACACGTGTAATAAATTAATATGTGACTGTACAGAACCACACTTTT
Source organism: Pseudoips prasinana (assembly GCA_951640165.1). NCBI lineage: Eukaryota > Metazoa > Arthropoda > Insecta > Lepidoptera > Nolidae > Pseudoips > Pseudoips prasinana. The sequence goes on from OX621240.1 coordinate 23,689,258, forward strand.
TATTTACAGTCTAAGTAGTAGGTACCCAAAGAGTTTGTGAAAGGTTCATTGAGTTTTGTTAGTGTTGTTCATAAGTCGGTAATCTTACTTGTTGATTTAGGTTGTCGATAGAAAAATAAATTACTAGTTGAATAAAAAATGATTATTTCTGTTTGAAGTTTCGTCCATAGGTAGCCGTCCTGATACCCTATAACCCCCTTAAGTTACGTTCACACTTTCTGTTACACGTTGTATATATCTAAAAAACTTTTAAAAATGTTTTTAGGTATTATTACTATATGTTGCAACATGAAGAATCAAATATATGTAATGCCCTGGTGATTCCTAAAGTGGCAACACTGTGGAGAGGGCTAAGTTCACAGTGTTTGACCCGTAAGCCTGCTGTCTGCTCTTTCCGACAAACAACATGTTGGCAATGCCTAGCTCACACTAATCGTAGAGGGAGACACGAAGTTTCTACCAAGCTTTAACTAAATTAAGTGGCTCTTACACATTCATTCTGTGTAAATTATTTGCTGAATGAAACTTCTTGCTTATTTTGCTACCATGGTGCATATTGATTAAGTGTGATACATTATCCGACTGTCACAAATAAATAATATTTCTTTCTCGTTTCAACCTCAATAAAAATTGTTCCAAACAGCGTAGATGATGAGGTAGATGGAATGCTAATCCCATATTTTGGGCATGGCAAAATTTTGGATGGCCATGGCAAAATCAAATAAATTGGGATAATTCTTAAAAGTAGAGAAGTTAAAAAGTATACTTACAAACATTGGTATAAAATTGTCTTGCATATGCAATATCTCTCTCTTTTATCGTTGTGGGTATTCTGACCGGACGGGGTCACTAAATAATAATAACAAGTAAAATTAAAGGACATTTTGAAGAATTATTTTAGGACTTAGACTTATTAATAACAGTGAATTAAAAAATAATTCTTTAAAATATCACTGTTCCGTGATATAAAGCATGTTTTATTGGCTAGATTAAAAAAGGCACTAGATATATTGTTTTCTTTATCCTTTACTCTCGTGATGAAGTATGTTGTGAAGTATTTCATAAAGTCACCGGATGTTCTACTGACTGTTTTATTCTGGGACATGTGACACATGAGTTGGACTAGATTGTCAGTCTACATGTCTGCTTGTTCACTCCAACTTTGCGCTTAATTGTGTAATTAAACTGTTGCGCGGTAACAAAGTTACTTTATTAACATTTTCTAACAATTATTACTGCGTTACAATGCAAAGCGAAACAAGATTAAACCATTTACATAATACAAGTTAAGGTTCTGTTACTTACTCTTAAATTTTTATTAAAATTCAATTCATTTTACAAACTATTTTATAAACGCTAATTTAATCCGTAAGTAAGCACTAAAATTTTACGGTTTTTAATAAATTACCCATCTCCTAATTAATTAATGGTTTTAGGTGCATATCTAAAAACCGTCGTTTTTAAATTAGCATTTAATAGAAACAATTCTAGCAAACTTATCACTTACTTGTTTTAAAAATAGAAGAGTGTTTATTAAATAGAGATGGTTTTAGGATGGAATCGTTCAGATAAAATTAAACCACGTTGTAATGAATTTACTTGATCGGCAGCTACGATGCCACAGCCAGTCCAAAAATATAAGACCCATATTTAATAATAATAATAATATCCTGGGACATTATTTACACACGGCCGTTTGATCCCAAACTAAGCAGAGCTCGTTCTATGGAAACCTGATAACTGATATACTACATATTATACAACTTTTCTTTTGTAAATACATACTTATATAGATAATTACACCCAGACTCAGGACAAATATTTGTGTGGATGAACATGTCTGTTATGTTCATGCATACAAATATTTGTCCTGGGTGGGAATCGAACTCACGACCTCCGGCGTGAAAAGCAAGCATTAACCAACCACGCCAACAGGCCCGCCAAATATATTTGGGTATCAAGGGATCAAAATTAAGCAATGTATTCAGGTCCTACCACGGTATAACGTTAAATAAATTAATTAAGGTGAAAAAGCGGATAAATAAAGCATAAAGAGGTGAAAAATCACTGACAAACCACACAAAAATCATTCAAGTTAACGGCATACAGCGATCCGCACTTCGCCGGCTCGTGACCTGCGACCTACCCATTTTTCCTCCCCGCGCGTCAGGCCTCCGTAAAAACAAACAAAAATGTAAGGAAAAAAGAAATGCCAACCCCACCGATATTGAAAACCGGGTACTTGCGTTTCTTTTTTACACTGGCTTACGTTGAGCTAGCTGATTTCTAGAGAAGCTGCCTATTTTGTAATACCGGCGAAATACGTGGTAAACAATAACTAGTTGTGAATTCACTTTTCATTCGATATATTCGTACGAAAAGTACGACTCGATTCGGCTTTAAGCTCACCGAAATGTGGTGTTTTCTATATGAGACTTTTTGCAGGCATATTGACTTTTTAATTCTGTTTTTAAACGCGCCGCATTTGTCTTTGCCGGGCACTTTTTGAATTTGGAACATCTTAGTGTTCAGCGCCAAAGAATTCGTATTCGCTGCCGCGTCGATTGATAAAAAAAATAATCTAATTAAAACGCGCGAACTATACAGCCCGAGTTTTCGTAAATCGGTTTTGTTATGAAAAATGAATTTTTCGTATGAAAGTACAGAATTAACCCCTGAAAGTATTAGAACTGACACAAGAAATGTGATGGATAGGTAATCATTATAAGAAATATACGAAAGCCTATGGTAATTTTATTGAAAGGAGAAATGCAAGAGGCCAAGAATTTTTAGGAATCTGTGTATTTGGCCTACTTCCAGTACTTAGCCAAGATTAAACAACCTTCCGCTCTTTGGAGTACCTCATTAATGCTAAAATGAACAGTCAGTTCTAATAACGACGTAAAACTGGACACATATTCCAAATTAACAGCATGTCTGAAAAGAGTCTGATCGAATTAAACCTAAAAATTCAAGGTGTTCTGAGTCAAAAAAGGGGAGAATTTCCTTAATGAGGTACCCGACAAAGTCTTTAACCCGTAAGAGTAAGTAACTATGTTTATGGTGGATTAGTAAAGTGTAACCGTAGTGTTGCGCTCATAGCTAGATGCTCTTACCGGTCCGTAAGCGATCGGCGAGGTTAAGCAACTAGGCTGGCGGTCAGTCCATAGATGGGTGACCGCCAAAGTGATTTAATTTCTGAGGGCACTCCGTGCTTCGGAGGGCACGTTAAGCTGTCGGTCCCGATTGTAGCCATAAGGCAACAGTCGTTAAGCCATGTCGGAGGCCTACTGGGCGGCTTGAACAACTCTGACACCAGGGTAACCACTGCCCATACGATAAGTAAGTAAGTACCATAGTGTTTTAAAATGTGCCTGTACTTCGATATATAGGTACTTGTCTTATTCACATTCAGTTTTGTTACAGGTGGCTTTAATTTACAAAGTGGGGCCCGTCGTGGCAATGAACTTTTAAAAATAACTGTCGACAATCACTTGGGTGATTTACTGCTAGTAAAGCTAACAGACACAACAAAATTAACTGATCCTTCTTAATCCGAGGAGCATACAAATATCTATTCTATTGCATAGAAATACTTGAAAAACCGATTGGTCTTCACATCAGCAGGATAATGAAGACTAATTAGTTTTTCATCCGTTCAAACAAGTTATGGGAATAAATAAATTTTCTAACGTGCCACAGGAAATCGCAATTTTTTTGAAGTTACCAGATATTAAACTGTATAAAGGACATTGTTTTCGTCGTACTTTGTATTCGGTTACCAGAGGTAAGTGCTTACAAAAAAAAACAATGTTATGTTTTTAATTACGCTTTTGAGTTCAGCGTGGATACGTTAACTAGCTGCCAGGCATTTGCATTAATGGTAGTAGTTGACACACTTTTGAATATAATATGTACAAAAATGTACAGACGCTAGCACATCCAGCTACCCCAATCTATCAAATTTCTTTTATAGATTTTTTATTTTATCACATGTGTTATGATTTCCAAATAATTGGTAACATTTTTGGTGATTTGTTTACTTAAAAAGGTATGATTTTGCTTTGTATTTAATTTAATATTTATTAAAAGGATATAATCTGCCTAAAAGAGGTGAATGAGCGGAATGGCCGATGCATTCAGTTTATTCCCGTTGATTACATTGAGCATGGTCGGCTAGTTCGGCAGTTCTTAGCGAGCGCTCGAACCGAAGGTTGTTAACAAGTGTTGTATATTGGCTGTATCTTGCATTATTATACTACAGAAGTGATGTCATTTAGTTAAAGTTTGCTAAGTGTTGTAATGGTGCAATCCTGATGAGTTAACTATACCTACGTATATGGTTGCTGAATAACGTGTTTTCTTATCACATGTGCATAAGGTTCATTTTCAATTGGGGAAATTTGACAGAATGGGGTAGCTTGATGTGCTGACGTCTGTACAAAATAGATTTATTCAGTGATGAAAGAGATAATAACCCTTAACTTAAAAGTAACCTCCTCCGGGTAAGTCTACATACTAAATATAAGTTATTCACAAAGTTTTATATGTTACGTTCTGAGTTGATCGCCCTTCGTGAGAATAATTATAATTTAGAGAATAATCTCGAATCAATCTCTCCCATTCCGATAACCGCAATGAATTGAGTTAATCCTTCTTGTCTAGTATTTTGACAGCTACGATGCCATAGACAGATGCCGATTTATAGACATAAAAATAAATAAATATATAACAAGCGCCTTTTTGTATGGATAGCTAAAATAAACACATTTTGCTTCCCAATTTCCACTATCCGCCACTGCACGATCTTTAAATCCGTTTATGAGACAGTCATAAAGTTAACCAAACGCTGATTTTATTGGGCCCCATAATTATATTCCGTAAATCATCAATTCCAACACACACCCAGATACAGATAATAATGTATTATTACTCAATCTGAAAGTAATATGTAACTGGTCAAAGAAAATTTATGATTTTTCCCGCGACTAAGTTCTGAAGATTTGGTACGTAAACTTAATGTAAACAACTATATTACTACAAACATGTTCTGACTATTTACAAGCGCTTTTTTAAAGTCTACGTGAATAAAAAACCTTTTTTATTTTATTTATTTTTAAAATATAGCACTAAGTGACCCTCTGCCCTCTGCACTAAGTGACTGCTTAGCGAGAGATCATGGCTTCGATCCCCACTCTGGAAATATCTTTGTGTAATGAAGATATTTTTTCTGTATAGGTATAATTTATCTAGAATATTATTATGTATGTATTTATAAATATATAAGTTTGTTTAATAGTTCTCTGGTTGGCATAGTACAGGTTCTACATAGTTTGGTATTAGATACGATATATACTGGAATTGGCATCAAAACCACCATAGATTCAAAGATTCAAATTCATTTATTCCATAAAAAAATTACATTTATGTGGAATCGTCATATTTTTTTTACCCTACCGTGCAGTGCATGACGTTGCAGCTACTGAAAAACACTGCCAGATAACTCAGTAGGAATCCTTTTTCTAAAATAAAATCTATTTAAGATTCATTATAATCATGTGTGTTGACTCAGAACAACTCAATCCCAAGCACTTTTATCACTTAAATAATCAGAAATTTTGTAATATGCTACACAATTTGGCTTTAATAATTCTTTTAAACTTATTCGTAGACAATTCTCTAATATCATTGGGAAGTTTGTTATAGAATCTTATACATTGCCCCATAAAAGAGTTACTTATTTTGTGGAGACGGGTAGTATTATTCCGGTACGTGATGCATCCGATACATGTCTGGTTAAATCAAAATTGATGACAGATGTCAAAATGCAATACTGAAACAATTGCAACGCAGCTGGGTCCTTATTTCACATTATGTAACTGTCATTAATATTGACATAACCAGCAAGGAGTAACGACGTCCGATGTGATGCGCACGCCATCTAATTATCGTTGATAAAACTATCTCAAAGATCTATATATAAGTGCAAAGATGTACTATATTTGTATGATTTGTATGCCATTTAGCGTTTACGTTTTTGTGAGACTTATTCATGACGTACAGTAAGCCGTAAGCAGTAAGAAACAACGAGTAAACGAGGCAAAAGAGGTGTGCAAAGATCGTGACAAATGGAAATCCGTTTTCTCTGCCTACCCCTCTGGGAAACAGGCGTGAATCTATGTATGAACACAGAGGTACCATGATTTAAACAGTGAATTTAATACTTACCATACATACTTATAAAGTAACTTATATACAATACTATATATAATTATATATGTATATTTTATCAATAATAAACACATACGAGTATATAAAATATATAACCATATCACGAAACACATATAAGAAGGAGCTATTTTTTATGCTGAAGTTCTAAGCAACTGTTAGATAAGTTATAGTCAGTTTATGTTAAATCTTAATAATCAGTACATAGTCAAAATAATTGCTTCTCGTAAATAACGCGGCGCACTACCATTAGCTCTAGTTACCGCCCAACTACCCTACAAACGTACTTGAGGAACGCTCGGGGAGCACTATTGTCTCGTATTACGTCCTCACGTCTCCACTACTCCAACCAAACAAAGCTCTAGACATTAGACGAGCAAAAATAGCTTTATTTCATCAAATAGACAAATACATTAGTAAAAAGTATGGAATTAAAATATAACTCAGTAACTTGTTGTTATATGTAAAACCACAATATAAATGTTATGATTTTAAACCAAAATAAACATCAACCCATAATCCTACGCTACAAAATTTTACCAAGAACATCACAACAAAAAATAATCTTCCAAATTGGTGGGTTAAATATTGTGGCGAGCGGGGGGATTGGATATAAAACGAGTGTTTGCTAACGGAACCTTTATTGACTCGACAGTGACAGTTGGTGCAATATAAGATCACGGATCACACTTAGAATGGCAGCGATAAGCACTCTGTGAAAGTTCATACGTCACGCACTTACAGAGTCCTCGCGACAAGCCGTGTGCGAAAGTTCCGACGTACACTTCTCACTGTGTATGGAACACTTGCCACTGTTAACTTTCACTGAACAATTGCACTTTTTCATTTTTACTTCTTCCTCTTTATTCGTCTTCCATTCACTTGAATTAATTGTAACCGTTCCGTTTGGATTATACTGCTTTTATACCACTAAATTTTTCCAAATTTTTAAATATTCCGAAAGTCATTCTTTTGTTTCTACCACCTTCACCAATATCCCACTTGTCTTCACCTGTCTCTTTCTTTTCTACCAGGAAATTCACACCATCTCTTACTTTTTATTCTAACACCATCTAATGTAAATTTTAGACTAAGAATTTTGTATGTCCTTTTCATCAATTATTATTTTTTTTCTAATATTAACTAGAACATTCGGGAAATGTTACAAAAGCCACCAAAACTAGCCGACCCGGGATTCAAGCAATGGACCTCGCTAAAGATGGCTGAAAATGTAACCGCTAGGCAGTCAAATTGTATGAACATTTATGTAAATAACAAGCATTTTTAGACAAAATAAACTTAAAAAAAATATAATGTAGTTAATTATTTTGAATCAACCATTTGGGTTAACATATACCCAAATGGTTGATTCAAAATAATTGACTACATTTCTACTGCTTATTTATTTAAACTTCAACTTTTAACTTTTATTTAGTATCCAACCCTTCTTAAACGCAAATAATACCTGTGTTAGCCAACTCCACTCTTGCATAATTTTAGCGCAAACTAAAAGTAGAATAATGCTAATTGAGTGTATTTGGAAATTCTTTACAATTGCGAAGCTGAAGTAGCAGTGGGCGATCGAAACGTAACCGCGTAGGTCGTAAAACTGACAGCCGCTGGTCTAGAAAGGTTCTGGAGTGGTGACTTCGAACCGAAAGACGTAGCGTGGTGTGAGGGATGCTGGAAAGCGCTGGATACAGGTAGTGCAAGACATGCATCATGCAGATCTTTGGAGAAGGCCTCTATGTCTGTGACTACTTTCAGCAGAAATGAGTGTGTTTATTGTGATTCGAGTGGCCTGAAGGTACGAGCGTAGGTTGTATGAGTGCATCAACTTACTCGTCAAATACATACAAACATAATTATTATAGTGCGCAAGTTTGCAGTGTTTTGCAGTGCGCTAGCCTTTCTCCTGAACTTTGAGGTCGGATTTCTATTGTCTGTAGTTGAAAATGGTGCCGCTAGGCTAGGGAAGCTAAAATATGATATAATATGACTATGATAAGCTTCTTAAATCGTTGAACCCCTCACGAGATTGAAATTCATTACAAGGAATCTCTTCTATCGAGCTCAAATGTTTCACATATAAGGTATAGAAATATATATAAAAGAGCTACGACTTGTTAAAACGATCAATTTGCTCTGTTTCATTTATAAAATAAACGTGTCTCTCCCAATCTAATTATTTTCTTGTGTATATACGAATAAATGCTTAAACTAATGTCGCAAATTTCGAAATCATGTAGATACCGCTACCCATTTAATTTGGTTTTGAACAAGCATGATTTTAATTATAACTTTTGTTTGGAGAGTTTCAGTGGGTAGCAAAATTAACTGCAAATATTTTAACAGAATAGCGATTCATTCTGCACGTATCCGTATCGCGTTATTATCAGTTATAGCTATTATAGTAATCATGACCCAATTTCGGCTACAGCGGACAACTACGCAGAAGCCTAGTTCGGCACATTTGGACTAAATTAAAATGTGCCGCAGTAGTTTTATTAGTCGCATTGCTACTATCTTCGGCAGTGTCCTAGTGTCGTGGGTTCTTACTTCTTCTACAACTTGTGTAGGAATCAAATCCACTAATCGTCTGACCCATTTATAGTTATTTTGAGTATGAGTGCGCAATGTATCAGTGAACAATCCGTATTTGCCAAGTCCCTAGCTATACAAAGATTTAAGTGATAGTGAAATATATAAAAAAAGCTATAGTGGTTAACTTCCATATCATTTAGAACTTGGTAAACTTGCAATTCGCGGATGCTAACCACACCCAGACTCAGTACAACAAATATGTATTCTGGGCTTTGTATTTTTGAAATTAAAAGTACGTATAAAACACAATCACACTGGATCTATTCCTTTACTGACATATATTTAACACATGGATTTCCATGATGTTGCTACTGGGAGGTATATTTGCCATCTTCTGTTGTTGATCACGCTCACACCAGACTAAGCAAGTAAGTTTATTATATTTGTATAAGATATCATATTTTTTTTCCGACATTATTGTACATTTTATTTCGTTTATATTTTTCTTTATACATTATGGTTGTCCTGGCCTCTTATCCTAGAGCAGCCAGGGCGTAAGCTAAACGTCAGTCAGTAGCCTAAAAATATTTTGTTGAAGTAACTCTTTAAATATTTCCAGTTAATTTTATTACAAAGTCATTAATCATACTAGGTGATACAAATTATTGAGCGTAAAATCGCATATTTACTACCTATCACAACCCTTAGAGATAATCAGTGACGTTTTGGTAATATCTTGTAGCCGATGCGTAATAATTAAAATTAAATAAAAGGCTAGAGCAGAATTGTTACGAAGCAGAGCGTTACTAAACTTTTCTCATATTGTGCTTTCTTTACTTTAGTTTACTTCCAGTTTTTTTAAACTATTAAAACCGTATACAAGTATACAGCCCTCGCGATAGTAAGTGGTTTCTATAGCCAATGACACTTGCGCCACTCATTAGATCACATTTACACACACACGTTAGCAACCTTTTCCTACTTCTAGACAACGTCCGCACTACGCAAATAATCCCAGTATCGCAGAGCTTTGTGTCCATTTACAGACTCACAACCACAAAACTTGGTTCATCACACAAATACTTTTCCCGTGCTGGAATGGAACTCGCAACATGAGAAGGCTTTATCTATCCTTAGCACTATACCACATATGCAGTCTTTTCGAGATCGTACTCACATGACATAAATATAATTAATATCAATGTTTTTAACCTATACCATATTTTAAGGCGAAAAATCTCCATGCTACACTTTTCTTCAGCTGGGTTCGGGGCGGCTAGCAAGTCCCCTGAGTGTAGAAAAATATAGTATCAACAATAACATCCATTAAAAAATAGCGGCTGTGTTTGATACAAACCACTTCCGGGATGGACAGTGCCGTCAATATTTGAGTTGATATTGCAAGTTTCAACGCAATATATATTTTTTATTAACATGAAACCTTTTACCGAACTATATGGTTAAAACAATTCGAATCTTCGCCAAACCGTAACGGTTGTGGCGAGCGCGTGCGGTCTTTTGCTACAACCATAACCATTTCCAAACGAGTGCAGTAATAAAAAAATAACATTATCATAATTTACACGTATATTTTTTGTACAACGTTATTTATTGAATTATGGTATACCTTGATTACAAGTTCCAAAGTAACCTAGAAATAGTCTAGGTCCTTGATGTGTGTTCCTCCTAATTATTTTGAAATCTGTCAGATAGCACGTAGTCAATGTGCTACAGCTTTCATCAGAATTAAGAGAATGTAGGGAACGTTCTCTTAATTGTGATGAATCAAGAACCTTCTGGCTTCTGGTGTGAGAGTGTTCAATAACAGAAGACGCCAAAAATATCTTCCAGTAGCAGGAGCCTGGAAATCCATATTTAACATATGGACGTCCAGTGTTATTTGAATTAAGAAATAGATACAGTGTAATTGTGTTACATAAGGACTTTTAGGTTTTCTTTATGTTAATAGAAACCTCAAACAAATTTTGGACAATGCCCGTGATATGCAATACCAATTAAAATAATTTTAGTATCATTGCATTTCATTCTAAAATAGTTCTTATGATCATCTTGAATCATTAACCTTATTTAGTTTTTGAAATACTAAAGGGTAATATGCAACACGTTAGAACCTGTGCACCAACAAGCACCTGGTACACATAATTGGTGCGCGGATTATAGGCCGTTTAAGAAGGTTGACATTTCTATTTATCGATGTTCTTTTCATAAGAGCCGTATAAGAGAGAGATGAGAGATGAAATGACTTTTAAATTAGTTTAGTGCAGTAAAAGATTTATTCGCTACCAGTATGCATAATTAAGATGGACCGATGATCTTACGAGGGTCGCTGGAAGACGGTGGATGCGGATAGCTCAAGACCGGCAATTGTGGAGATCTTTGGGGGAGGCCTTTGTCCAGCAGTGGGCTTTCGGCTGATGTGTTGAGGATGATGTATAATTATCTCTGCTCTGAAAGAGTCTCCAATCTTTGTGAATCATCTATAGCTACTAAATGGCCTCGACGGAGAGAATTCAGGCGGTTACTCTGTATCTTTAGACTGATCACGTGACAATGTGCTTAATCTCACTTATAAGCTTATATACTGGTCTAAATATTTTTACCTCTCATGGGAACTTTTACTCACCAATCTTATTTTACCAAAAATCATTGATAGATTTTTATTTATTTATTTAAACACACATAAACTATCATTACAGGAACTTAATACCTAATTCAATAGCCAATATACTTATAAATTAAAAACAATAATGGTTACTCAATATTAAAAACTTAAACTATACAAATTGCACAATAAGCGGCCTGTGTGAATTCGTTCAGTGTGCACAAAAAGATAGCTGTGAGTGAGTGATATATGCTGTGAGCCAAATAGTTGGACAAGCATACATAGAAAGCCCGATCAGTGAAGTTGACGCAAAAACCTCATTTCACTCGGAACATCATTGGTAAAAATAAAAATAGAGCATATATTGCGATATTTTGTCGATTGAAATTGGCTATGGTCAATTCATTTTGCCTTGTTTTTGTTCTGACCCTACAAATTGAATAGGGACCCCAAGAGGGTTCGAAATCCGATCTAGTTAATGTTACAAGTCCCTTTCAAGGAGAATAAAGGGAACTGGAATTAAGGGACACCCGTACGTTCACTTTAACTTTTGAAGTTGGAGTGCAATTTGTTTGTTTGTTAAGAAGTTTTTATCACCACAACCTGTATTGTACTTAAGTACAATATAGGGTGTTGGATAAGTCAATGGTAAAATAAGTATATTTAGTTTAAAATTACTTTTAAGTAAAATGATACATGAATAATGTTGATTGTCATATAGTGATATAAGAATTACCCGTGATCTTCTATCCTGAAATAAAACATTATTTTTATTGGGATATGGTTCCTAAATGTATCTTTCAATATATATTTTTTTAGTTTAACAATATAGCTCTTGGCTATTTAGTTAGTATAAGTTTTGAACTGACGTGAAAACATTGAGTTTGAGCCAGAGCTTGATTCAGATTTATATCACGTGTTACATATTAATCTGATAAGATATGGATTTAGGATGGTATATAAATCTGACAAGAAAGGGATTTCGGATGGTCTAATTATTTATCACGTTGTATAAAATATAAATTCTACTCCTACTTAAGGGTTTATCCCTCATTAAACTTGACAATCGTAAACATTTCTTTATCATTATAGATATACTAGCTGTGCGCCACGGTTTAACCCGCGTTAAACTTTATAAATTATAGCCTATGTGTTAATCCAGGGTGTCAGCTAACTCCATACCAAATTTTATTTATATTGCTCCAGCCATTTAGACGTGAAGAAGTAACATACATACACACTCAGACAGTCACAAACTTTCGCCTTAATAATATTAGGGTGATTAAAGATGGCATTTTTCTTATTGTATGGGCATATTACAAATTCTTAACTTGTTTCGTGTTTACGAGAGATCCGTATTACGAGTATAAATGGTCTGAATTTGACCACTCATGACCTCAACATTCTATTGCTTTTCATGATAAAACCTTTATATATTTGTGAGCTCTGCTGTGAAAAAGTTATAAAAATATATTCTTTTTTCTGTGGCAACAATTTTGTAATATTTTATTAGTTTCTCTGGATAGAATATCGGAAAGTTAAATATTAAATATATTCAACTTTTTTTTAGTATTAGTAAAGGTAAAATGGTAGTATCTTTTAAAATAGTACTCAATTCGTTAATCTATTGGCCCATATTTCTTTGGCCTTTTGATCACGTTCAGACGATTAGGTGACATCTATTCCGATACGAAACGGTGTAAAGCTCAATAAACACATTCAATAGAGATTTATACCGCAATAAACCGAATCACATTGGACGTGCTCCACGTGGCAATTGTATTTGCAAACATTGAAGCAGCATTCGCCATTAGAAATATGGTGCATACGTGAACTGTTCTAGAAGTGGTGAGTAACGCTGAATCTGGTCTAAGTAATAGAGATCAATTATTTATTTGTATAATACGAAAAGGGGGATGATGATGATTGGTCCACTTTAACTTGACACGTGTGGTGCAGCGGTTAAGACAGTCGCCTCGCCACTCCGTGTCCCGTGTTCGATTCCCGCATAGGACATCTATTAGTGTGACCTATAAAATTAAATAGTTGTTCTGGGTCTGGATGTGTTTTGTGTCCGTCAATTATATGTTTTTTATTGTGGAGATCTTTGGGGGAGGCCTTTGTCCAGTTGTGGACGTCTTTCGGCTGATATGACGATGATGACGATGATGTATCTAGAGGCTTAATTTCTCTAGTGCGCGTATTGTCTTAAAAAAGCTCCTAGTCGGTACGGCGTTAGTGCGCCCGCAGATAGTTGCCATACTCAATCTTGTTAGTAAGCAGTCGGGTGCACTGACCGCACGTGTTTTTCCCATTAACATAACTATGTTGAATAGTCGCAGGTGGTCAGGTTCTCAGTAATATTAATAATATAACATCCTGGGACATTATTTACACACGGCCATCTAATCCCAAACTAAGCAGAGCTTGTACTATGGAAACCAGATAACTGATATACTACTTTATTTTTGTAAATATATACTTAATACTTATATAGATAATTACACCCAGACTTAACTTAGTTTACCTTCCTTCTAAATCCAAAGGTTGCGGGTTTAATACTAGTACATTACAAATATTTGAGTTCATGATCAAGTCTACATATTTGTCTTATTATGGGTGTTTCTGTGTATGTATATGTACATATATACTTACAAAACAATAAAATAAGTATTTATATCAGTTGTGCAGGATCCATAGATAGATAGATTAACTCTTTATTGTATACCAATATTAAAATCATACAGTACAGGAGCATATAATTAAAAAGTATACAATTGCCAATTTGGTAATATTTTATTAGTTTCTATGGATAGAATTTAGGAACTTTTCTTTAGTATGACTAAAGGTAAAATGGTTGTATCTTTTTAAAATAGTTCAAATTTCTTTAACTTATTGGCCCACATTTCTTTGGCCTTTTGACCACATAGTACAAGCTTTGCTTAGTTTGTGCTAGATAATGTTGTGTGATATGTGCTGGATAATAATTTATTAATTCTTACAGTTATGTGAGTATGATACCGCACTCGGCGTTGGGGTAAAAATACGAAAAAATAAACATATTTGTTTGTAATCGTTATTGCTAAAGATGCGATCAAGTCAATGAAAGGCAGACGCCATTGTTATACAATGGTATTGTATAAGTGTCACAAAGATTGAAAAAGGTATGCTGGGATGATATGGGCATTTAGAAAGGATGGATGAAAGAAGATTGACAAAATAATACCTGGCATGTTTGAATGGTACAACCGGAAGGGGAAGACCTTGTGGAAAATTCTCTGAATAAATCGGAGACGTTCTCAAGAAAGGCCAGGACAGAAGTATCCTAAACCAGCGTACATGAATGAAGAATATAATAACACTAAACGAGGCAAATGAGGTGTGTAAATATCGGGATACGTGGAAATCCGTAGTCTCTACCTACCCCTCCTGCCTAGTCGTGGGTCTATTCTCACTAATGTTATAAATGAGAAAGTACCTGTCTATCTGTCGCGCTTCCACGCCAAAACTACAAAATTGATTTAAATTAAATTTTGGTACACAAATAGTCTATAGCCTAAGAAAATACATGTATATAGTATAGGCTACTTTTTAATGCCAAAAAGGGTTGTAAGGGATTGAAATGGGGGATGAAAAGTTATATGAAAGTATTGTAATTTTTAGAGCTATAATCATAATATAATCGATATAAATAAATATGCATTCAAAGTTTGTTAGTTTTACCCTCAAGAGTGTAAAATAACAATATGGAATAGGAGATGAATGTTTGTATGGAGATATGTACATTTGGTGATAATATTATCTAAGTTTGCGACTAATACAACATACTGGAGATATTCTGATGTAATATTTACGCAGTCATAACAGAATGTGCGGACGAAGTCACGGGCTCAGCTAGTGTATATATGTATTTGTGATGTGTGCCGCTTAACTTAATATTTTCAACCACAACTTTTCTAATGCCAACACACATTTTATCACTATTTGTTTTGTGATCTAATGATGACTTGTCGTGATAGATAATCACGTCATATCATATATAAATAAAATACGATATACTAATTTAATAACTAAAATAGTGTTTCTGTTTGCCTCGTGTTCCTCATTAACAAACATACGACATTAAAACACACGTCAATAACTTCGAAATCCTATATCATCTAATTCCCGTTCGTGACGAAACACATTAAGACAATCGGAGCAAATATTTTTTCCGAGAACTCCCTTATATGTAAGTTTATTCCACACAAGAATACACACACGCACACACATACATATTATATTAAAACAGAAGTATTCAATCACGAAGCCCAAACCTGCCCCCAAGTGTGTAATCGTATTTTAAACAGACTTCAAAAAGCAGGAAGGTTCTCAGTTCTCGAAAACACAATTGTGTTTCATGTTTTTTTTTTGCATATTTAAAAATCTTATTGACTTTAGCGGAGAAGTTTTTAAATTATCTCCTATATTATGAATAATTTTGGTTTGAAGGCCTACTTCATTTATGAAATATACGTGTTTTTTATTTCGATAAGTAGGAGAAACTGCCGAGGTATGTCATAAAAGTATTA
The DNA here is from genome assembly GCA_951640165.1 of Pseudoips prasinana. NCBI lineage: Eukaryota > Metazoa > Arthropoda > Insecta > Lepidoptera > Nolidae > Pseudoips > Pseudoips prasinana. The sequence goes on from OX621240.1 coordinate 23,705,224, forward strand.
ACATAATTTTAGTACTTAATATAATTTCCAAATAGCTAAACGACTTTCAAAAAGAAAATCGATACATCGATTAAAATATTTTCTACAATAACTTATCACGGAGACAAAACGTAAATAAAAAGTCATATATTAGTCATGTTTATAGCTTATTAATTACTTTGATTGTTTCGTTCTGCCTTGTGGTTTTAGTTTGGCTTAATTATAGAGATTGATTGATTTGTGTCGAACCGATTTGAATTGAACTTACAACAAGTGAATTTAATGAATTCCTTCTTATGCAAGACTTATAAAATAATAATTTCAAGTTCCAGCGAGTTTTGATTTTGGTATCTTTTTGTAATGACCGATTGCTTTTTTGCTTGACTTGGAAGAAAGATTATATTTATATAACTAGCTGTGCCCCGCGGTTTTACCCGCGTTAAACTTTATAAATTATCACAGCTCCTCCTCCGTAGGTAATAGCGTGATAATATATAGCCTATATGTTGACCCGACCTCTTAGTAATATTCATGCAGAATTTAAAGTAAATCCATGGAGTACTTTTTGAGTTTAGCCCGGACATACATACAGACAAACAGACACACAGACAAAAATTATAAAAACTATATTTTTGGCTTCGATATCGATTGTAGATCACGCCCCAAGTATCCTTTTTAAAAAATATTTAATGTACAGTTTTGACTGTTCTACGATTTTATTATATGTATAGATGTGGTGTCCATCAATTTATTTATCTATAAGTAGGGGTAGTAAAAATAATTTCTACAAAAGTAAAAAAAAAAACAAATTTATAGCATCAATACTTTATTTAATAATAGATGTTACACAGTCAGGAAACATCCATCTAAAATAAACGTTTCTACCAAATTAAATATTTGAGAAAGCATATAAAATCTTAGGAAATAAGAAAACTAAACGCTTGAAAATTCTTGTAGCTATATTAACTAGGAATCTAGTTCAAACATATTCTTTTACTCATAATCTTTATAGGAAAAAGTATGAGCCCATAAATTATGTCAATGGATCTCGTACTACAACAAGTATGTCCTGAAGGGGAGGGACTTTATATGTTAATACTTGTATACGGCGTATGGGTTATCTCAGGAAATCCGACATCACCGGCGGATGCTGCCTCTGTGCCCTGATAAGCCCCATGATAATACGCCTAAAGATATGTTTTCTGCTTTGGCTAGTATTTAGGTTGTGTTCCTGTTCCTTAATAAAATGAAAAGTTACCATCGATTAATTTTTAGAAGCAGTTCTTATGATGTTTATTTAGATACGTGGGCAGATAAAATTGACAACACTAGTATGTTCGAAATTCAAATATTCTGCATTTGAATTGCGAACATAATAGTGTGATTGTAAGAATCCTTATTTTTTAGGTTGGTACACACGGTGGTACATATCAAGCTATAAATTTCCAGTATTAGCTGATCTCGCGTTGTATAGGATTTCCATACAATGACATATAGGTATGTCGATTAAAAACTTTTTGGATGCACACTTGGTATTTTATAAACAGAATAGAAAGACACGTTTCAATATTAGAAACTGCCAGCCACTTTTACCTATTTTTATGTAGTCAGTACATCAAAAATTCCAGCTTCAGGTAGTCTAGTCTTAGTCTAGCAGTAGGATTACTTACGAGTTTATGTTTAACATCAGAAAAGTATAGTTAATTCGGTCCTGTGGTAAGATTTAATCGATGCTTGGCGATGAGAACACACTTGATACCAATGATGTTATAAGTAAAAAGGTGTAGATAGGTTTCCAACCCAACATTCGATCTTCAAAAACGGCACACCACCGCACACATAAATAACTTAATATTGCAATATCACACTACATTACGATTAGACGTCAAAGTAAGATGGCATGATTCAATAATCGTGAGCGAAAACGAGACAAATGTAATTTGCGATAGTGCGTCGTTGACACTAGTGACGCGATACTGACTGGAGTAAATTCTGGCTAATTAGCCACATTTTAACGTGCCGCTCCCGGAGCGCTTTTAACCTATCTACACCTTTTTACTTATAAAATCATTGCTTGATACTCGTAACATTACCTGTCTTGCGTTCCATGCAGTGTAAACGTAGGTATATCTTTGGCTCCTGATATCCGAGCGAATAAGACTAATAATAAGCTTTTTGACGTAAAATGCTTTAAGAAAATCCATCCAATAATTATTGCGAGATGTTTGAATTCTGCATGTTTTTTTCACTTTTAATAATGGCTTGTTTTTATACTCTATGTTTCACTTTAATATGTATAATGTTTTTCTTTTTCTGCTGGTTCTGTGAGAGAGAATTAAGTATATATTAAGGTCCATCTTGCATATGTTGTTGCTTTATTGTTATCTTTACTTCCATGATAATATGGAACCTAAAGCAATTGTTATAAGAAATATTTTTTATAAATTAGGGTATATTGTAACTATGGTGATTTACATACATAGACTTACGCCTGTTTCCCAGAGGGGTAGGCAGAGATAACGGATTTCCATTTGTCACGATCTTTGCAATCCTTTTTTACTGTCATTATATTCGACATACATGCTCGCCGGTTTAGGGTACTTCTGACCTGGCCTTGGTGTTTTAACTTTGTAGAAATGGATATATTTTAATAAAATTTTAATATGTAATATTTCAATAAAACACTCTACATTTCAAGAAATATCAAACATATTATTCTTTTAATCTAAACCTTTTTATTCTACAGTAAAATAGTAAAAGGTTAGGTTACTTACAATAATATCTCATTAAACCAAAGAATATTCAAACTTCTAATATTGTTATAGGAACATAATGTTAAATAAAGTAAACAATATACGTAGCTTTTTTGGCAGGTGGCTGGTGCTGCTTCTTTTCTAAATGGTATTTGCAAATGTTTCATCACCATCATCATATCAGCCAAAAGACGTCCACTGCTGGATAAAGGCCTCACCCAAGGGTCTCCACAGTAGCCGATCTTGTGCTGCCCGTACCCAGCGGCTTCCCGGAACCCTTAAATGAAAATGTTTAGTATGTCGCAATTAGGTGTTACAAATCTGTTTTTGTTCAATCAGGTTATGGAGCAGAAAGGTTATCGAGTGGCGACCACGAATGGACCGATGATCTTGTGTGGGTCGCTGGAAATCGCTGGATGCGGATAGCGCAAGACCGGCAATTGTGGAGATCTTTGGGGAAGGCCTTTGTCCAGCAGTGGACGTCTTTCGGCTGATATGATGATGATGATACTTGTATCTAATGGTAACTTGCTAAATCAAGTGTTGATAAAGTTCTAAGTTTCCAATACGAATCATTCTTAACTATCGTTCCCATTTTTTTTAACGATACGTTTACTGCTAGCCCCAGGTAAACAGTAAGGTTCTTACGTAAAAATGTCTTTAATCCTTTCGCTTGACAAAGATTTTGTTTTCCTGTTGGATTCCTTGTCTTTGGTACAGCGTGTACGAGGGCATTCTAAAATGAATTACTTGGTTCAACATAGTTATCTCTAATTAATTCTGAAACTTGATTTCTTATTTATTAATTTAATTTAAGTGACTCGCCACGGCTTTGCAGAGCTAGATTCGTAGAAAGATACATCAGTACTTTACGCCCAATAATAATGTCCTCCTAGCCGAATTTCGGCCACGGCGACCAGTCTCAACAGAGATTACCCATCTGCGTGGGACATATTAGTGCTCAAGTGTGTGCGCAAACACAGGACCACTTTCTGTTCCATCACTCTCATGATCCGATGGGAGGCCTAGCGAAACGACCAAGAGGTCAGATACAGGACCGACGGCTTTACGTGCTCTCCGAGGCACGGGGGTATAATACCGCCAACTCCCCGACTTCGGGCTGATGCTGAGAAAATTTTCTTTTTACAGAAAAGTCCCAAAAGCATTTTTGGCCCGACCCAGGACCTCGTTCTCCGCGGGTAAACTCGTTACCGCTAGACCAACGAGGCAGTCCAATAATTATTGCGATACCCTCAATCACATATTTGTGATTTTCATAAGGATTTCTATTTTTGAAAATTCATATTTTCGTTCAACTGTATCTTCTTTATTTTTATACGCACATAATACATAATTTTCAGACACCTTTTTTTAGGCTTACATACATACTTATCTTTAGGCCATTAATAATTCGTAGTCCGCTAAATTTAATCAACTGTAAATCTAAAATCAGTGTACCGATTTTGTTGCTCTAACCTAGTTAGGGGGAGCCCGGAAATAATTTGTGATTTATAACTCCGTTGTATTGGCAACAAGAACAATAGGTTTGGCAAAGTTATTCATCGGTTTTATGTATTCTGAATAAACTTATGATTTATAGGCCAGAACACTAGTGCTAAAAAAATCAACGGCGTCGCAACAACATAAATCTTTTTCAACGTAAAGTTTTCAATTGAGAGTATAAATTCGTTCCTTCGGAAATTCTTAGGAGACTCGATGTAGTCGTAACAACGTCAATTGATTCTACATGAGTATGCGTAATGTAGAAACGATTGACGTTGTTTTGACTACATCGAAAGATTTCCTAAAGAGTTCCGAAGGAGTTAATTTATTCTCTCAATTGAAAATAGAATCTAATGAAGTTGTGATGCACCGTAATATTAATAACTTCTTTAGCGATAGGTAGATAACACTTGATTTAAACATGTAATATGTGTGTAACATAAAATAATGAAATAAAATTTTTTGACACACAAATATGTAAAGCGAATTAAGTGTACCAAAATGCTACATATTATAATTTGTACTATTCTTAATTTGGCTGGGTTGACCGCGTCGTAGTGTTTAGTAATGTAGCTCAAATTAAGCTGTTTTCTATAAATCACCAGTCTCGAAACACAGGTGGGGTGGTCTGCTTTACTGGACGGCACAAACAAGTAAGGATACAACCCATATAGCCTATTAAATTAAAATAAAATAAAATAGGTTTTTATTCACGTAGACTTTAAAAAAGCGCTTGTAAATAGTCAGAACATGTTTGTATACATTAGATATTATTTCTAGTAACATAGATATTTAGGTACATCTTGTATGAAAACATTTATAAAATTTATTTTATTACAGAAACTTAAACAGAAATTACAAACTAAGTCACTTGCTCCAAAGGACACTTCCCTTGGAGTTGAAATGTGAACCCATGGAGGTTTCTAACAGATGTATACGAGGGTCAGTTCTTTCAAAGTTTTGTGTAACTGTCGATCTACATTAATAATACAAGAATGACTGGTCTCATTAAGAATCGGGGGAGGGGTGGAGGGGAAAATTTATCAATACGAATGCAAACTAAGAGTCAAGGATGGTGATTGTTACATGTTCGTGGTCCTACTCTTGGCAAGAACCAGCTATATACAAGGCGCAATTGAACATTGCAGCTTGTGAGCCCTTTTTAAACGTTTGTTGTTATTCATAACCGGCCGAAACCAGATCGTATAACTAAGTTTGTTTGTATGTTTGTCAGAAAATCTAGTTTGTTCCTTAATAGAAAGAGTTCGTTATCTATTCAAACAATTTATTTATTTTCAAATTTATGTACACACTGAAAGTATAAAAGAAAGAAAGAATAAAAAACAAGAGAAGCCATTGCACAAAGGTACTACTTATTTCTAAAGAAATCTCTTCCAGTAGACCTGCAAAAGGAGATTTTAAATACATACATAATTTAAAATAATAAACTACATAAAATACATATATCTAAGGCAAAGAGGAAAGGTAGTGTTCTTTTAAACTTTTTTTTAAATATGGAGATGGTATTACTACTACGTATGTAACAATCTTAATCAATGTGTGCGTAATCCGTATAAAATTAATTAAGTAGTTGTATTTTCATTCCAAACAACCTTTCCATCCATCCAAAATGTAAGTGCTTGGCACTTGACTGCGTAGCATTCTCCATTTATCCATTTTAAAGAGTCATCTCTTTTACTTCTTCAACAACCTTTACACAATTCAAAAAAGACTTTTATCTAACTTTAAAATTTTCCATAAATTGTAGTTACGCCTAATATAAATAATATAAATATAAAATAAATAATATAAATATTGTGTTCCTGTTTTCTTGACTAGAATTAAATGTTTTCGCTTTAATTACATGAATTATCTACTTCTCTCCTAATGACAACTGACCTAAATGTTCATCCCCTAAAATTTATATTTATTTTGTGTGGTGACGGCGGCGAAGAGGAAGTACACTTGATTGCAAAAATAAGTAAAATAAAACAATTATTACAAACAAGGAAATTAACTTATTTTATTGCAATTGGCGACTTTAGCAATGATCCCATATCATCCCGTGGGGGACGTAGAAATTGACCCGAGGGAATATCAGTTAGCCGAACAGAGGACGGGCAGTAGCGTCTCTCTGTGTCCTATGACCATCATACTGCGATGGCTAACCCGTCTGCCAAGCGTGGCGATTATGGCATATCCCTCCAAGATGATTCTTGGAGGAGGCTTTTATCCAGCAGTGAACTTCTTATAGCTGTTGTGATGATGATGAGTCATATTAGCCACAGATTCAAAGTCTACTTCATTATTCGGACAGTATTTGTGCTATCTAGGTGCTGAATAAATATTATTTATGAATTTTGAGTGTAAAGTTTAGCAGAGGGAACACGCCGGCAGAAGCCAGTACTTAAAAAAAAAAGGTTTTATTCACGTAGACTTTAAAAAAGCATTTATAAATAGTCAGAACATGTTTGTAGTAATATATTTAAGTATACATAATTATTCTAGTTACATATAGATATTTAGGTATACGGATTGTTAAAACATTTTTAAAATTTATTTCATAATATGATAATATTTACCTTGTATTAAGTTATTGTCAAAGAATTAAAGTATTAGTTATTACTTAATTTCGTATTTTATTAGTGAGTAAAGATAAAGTCGATGTACCAAGAGATAAAGTCACCCTTTTGCATGTCATCAACTTTAAATTGAAATCAAATATTCACGGAGAGGCTTTTGTTTGGCAAGGATTCTGCAGTTGTTTACAATGTCGATTCTATGGTCCTTGAAAGAGAAGTTTACTGAATTGAACAGTTAATGATGTTTAATATTTGTCAATTATTATTGTATAGCTTTAGTTGTGTAATTAATTTTGAGACTAGGTGGCAGAATTGGGTAGTATGTTCATTATTAATTAATTAAGAACCATTTTCTTTCACTTTTTCACGGGGAATGCCTACTAAGTGCCTGCGGGTGGGTATGTCGGACTCGCACGGACTAAAACTAACCTGTCGTGGACTTGTCTTGGCTTCTGATGGGGTGAGCCCCTTACGGTATCCTCGTGCGATCCGTATGGCCACAACACGCTGCAGGCTTTTTTTAGAATAGCTCTGCAGCGGGAGGGAAATGTCAGGCGTTCAGATCAGAGGAGCGCCCTGTCACAAGGGCCACGGATCCGAAAAGTTACAATTTTGCATTTATCAAGACTCAGCTGCAGTTTGTTTTGATACTTTATATTCTATTTTATCTTACATTAGCTTACAGTATATTTTCTTTAAAAAGTAACATTTTTAAATCACTACAGTCTAAAATAAGAAACTATGAACATACTATACACTCATCGGGGCCAGGAACTGTTTTATACTTTGTCACAGAATTTAAAACTCACTCATATAATGCCGTCATATATACACGTACAGCTTTAAACACTACGTTAGGTTTCGAATAGTGCATGGCTATTGAATTTCGATTCAGTTTGAAATTGAGCCTTACCACAATACAAATAAGGGTAAATTTTAAACTAAATTAAAATGGTTAGGTAGTCATTTAAGAAGTAGGGCGCTTACGATGAGCGTCTCCACCTCGAATCAGCTGACGTTGAGTCACATCACAGACAATGCGGCGATTTGTTCTGTCCTCAGTGCCACTGGGTCTAGTGTTCCATACACTGGCTGCGAGCCAGACACCCATTCTTTGAGCCTTACACTACTATTCCATTATCGTAATAGACGTATGTGGGAGTACGAATGTATGCCGCAGTTACAGGCTTAATGAATGTGCATCCGCGGTATTATTTTATGCTGAAACTAGGCGCAGGCCACAGTACTAGCTAGTATCACATCGTAAGTCAACTCAATTTCAACTTTTTAATTTATTTCTTGCTTCTTAACGTATATTATTGCCTTCTTCATATGTCAGCCTCAGTTAGTTAAATTAATATTTGAATTGGTGTTGACGTCTTTCAACCCTTAGGTGGTTGTAACAACAATAAATCAACAAGGTATTAAATAGCTTTTTATAAACATACTGCTACAATTTGTCTTTGCATATTTGTTAAAATACCCATGTATATATTTGTTATGTTTTTATTTATAAATATTTATCAAGACGTCAGGTGACCAGAGAGCTGGCTCGTACTTAAAACAACGTGTAGCCTCGCTATTTAACGGGGTAATGTTGCCAGCTTTCTGGGCACCTTGCCCACAGGCGACGATTTAAATTCAGTTTTTTTTATAGTTATATAATATGAATAGCATTTAAGATTTGGTTATATGTTAGTATGCATTATTTTGTGAAAATAAAATTGGTAACAATTCAAAAAAAATTAACTCAATATTTGTTATTTATTAATAAATAACCGCATTAAAATAAGTTTAAAAACTAACAGCCAGCCTTAAGCACATAAAATATACAGAAATAGGCTCAAAATATATGACAATCTTCCGTTTTGTCAGAAGTTAATGTATAAAAAAGTAATTTTTCATTGATTAACTAGATATTTTGTAAAACTATCTTTTACTCGTCTGCAGTAGCTTAGTTAATATCAGCTAATACCGACCATTAACATGGTAATATTTATTCACTATGATTTACGGCTCAAACAATTTTGACTGCACGCTAAGACAGTCGCCTCGCCGCTTCGTGTCCCGGGTTCGAATCTCGCGCAGGACAACTATTTATGTGACCCATAAATAGTTGTTCTGAGTCTAGATGTACTTTTGGCCGTCAATTATATGTTTGTAAAGTACCCCGCGACACAGGGATTAAATTCCCTAGTGCGGGCGTTGTCTATATTTAGAAACAATATAATCTGTTCTCTATTAGTACTAGTACAAGGCTTGTTAATTGAATAAGTTTACTGTCTGTGCTCTAAACCTTCTGTGACTAGACATTCGTTGTACACTATTGTCGGTTGCAATTCCAGCTCATTTTAACACCATGTTTTACTTTTTTTTTGGAAAATGCGAACGAACTTAGTGCGTTGAGTTTTGTTTCGTATTTATAACTTTCGCAGTTATAAATGCAATATTATTTTATAAATAAAGCATTGATTAATATGATTTAAAAATAGTAGTAATCAATAAATAGATGTCACGCGATAATATATTGTACTAAGTATATTTTATTAAATCTAATATTTATTGTAACCCTTAAACAGGCGGTGGACTATATAATACGAGACCATATCAATTTCAAACTTATCAGTTTGGAACAAGGTCCAAAACGATGAAAAAGAAATAGGATGGCCTAGTTAACGGTTAAATACTGACACTAAAATATTAAAACATTTAAGAGGTATGCAAAGATCGTGACAAATGGAAGTCCGTTGTCTCTGCCTACCCCTCTGGGAAACAGGCGTGAGTCTATGTATGTATGTATTAAAATATTATTACCACTAGTTGATAAGTACAAAAGTATTCTTTATATTAAATAAGTAAAGGCTGAGTTTTAGTAGTTCAAAAAGTAAAAAACCGGCCAAGTGCGAATCGGACTCGCACATGAAGGGTTCCGTAGCAGCAAGTATTTCAGTTGATTAAAAAAAAAAACTTCGTTTAAAAAAACCGACTTCAAAAACTAAAAAGTATAAAAAAAATATCTTAATAATGATTTAATTTAATACATCACTTATAATATGATATTAATGAAATAATATAATTTGTATGTGCTGCCTATTGATAGGTTTGAAGTCGGTGCCAAGCCAAATGTAATAGTAGGTAACACACTCGCCGCGCGTTATTTTCAGCGGGATAGCTTCGTATTTCTACACAAACAACCCAAGCGTGCAGACGTCGTTGACAGTCGTCATATATTTTTATGATACAGTTTCATATTAATTCATATTGTTCTTTAAGTTTATTTACTTAGGTTAATCTTTAGTGTAGGAATTTCATCACAAAGTATGAAAGCTGTATGTAATATTAACTTTTATTTTGCTCGGGGCTTGGCACCGACTTCAAACCTATCAATAGGCAGCACATACAAATTATATTATTTCATTAATATCATATTATAAGTGATGTATTAAATTAAATCATTATTAAGATATTTTTTTTATACTTTTTAGTTTTTGAAGTCGGTTTTTTTAAACGAAGTTTTTTTTATTTGTTACTTTTTTGTGTTTAGCTATGGTTAGGACTTCTAAAGGTGCCGTGCGCCTCAAAACTATAGATCCCAACAAACGATAACGGAAAAAAGAAACATCTTCCGAAAAAATTTTGTTCGAAACTCTTCTTCGCGTTCTTGTGGGTGACAGTGAATGATCGAAAAGACCGTTTGTAAAGTAAGAAAAACTACATAAAATTACGTTCACTCTAAGAAAACTTACACAGTACGAGTCTAGACTAGCTAAGATTTATGAAAGTCTGAACAGCAAGCGTATAGGTTAGGCCGTATTTATGACCATCTAGCTAACGAGTATGTGTGCTGAGGGCTTATACGCTAGATCTTATTATGAATCGAATGATCTTATGATCGAATAGCCATCTAGTCTGCTGAACAGAGGGTATGAGTCTATGAAGACTAGGTCTTATTAATGATCGATTAGCCAACGAGTCTACTGAGCAGAGGGCTGATAGCCTAGGTCTTATTTATCATTGATTAGATAATGAGTCGGACTCGCCCGTGAAAGGCGGAATGTTTCTGTAGCAGCAAGTATTTGAGTTGATAGAATGGAAGGTAAATTGCGGTTTACGATTTATGACGCATAAAAAAAACTACTTACTAGATCTCGTTCAAACCAATTTTCGGTGGAAGTTTGCATGGTAATGTACATCATCTATTTGTTTTAGTTTTATGATTCTCTTATTTTAAAAGTTACAGGGGGGGGGGGAGTTACATGCCCCCCGCATTTTACGCCTTTGGAAGTGTCTCTCGCGCAAACTATACAGTTAAGAAAAAAATATGTTATACTTAAACCTCAATATCATTTTCGAAGTCCTATCCATAGATACCCCACATGTATAGTTTAATGTTTTTTTTTAAATTCAGTTCTAAGTAAGTATAGGGAACCCCCAAATTTTATTGTTTGTTTTTCTATTTTTGTGTGAAAATCTTAATGCGGCTTACGGAATACATCTGCTGACCAAGATTCGACAGTATAGTTCTTATAGTTTCGTTAAAAAGTGGCTGTGACATACGGACGGGCAGACATACAGACATGACAAATCAAGAAGAACCTTTGTGAAAGACATTTGGCTACAGAACCCTAAAAAATGGCAGCTATTCCGCATCAAACTAAAGAAGAATCACGTAAATCGGTTCATAAATCTCAGCGTAATCGGTGTACGTACATAAAAAATACGCTGGTGCTAAAAGGTGCGCCTACATGCGCTTCCAAAAAAAAAAGCTTATTCGTGCGTATTAAACGCTAGTCGTCTGAAATTGTTGTTTATGTTCATGCCAAGACACACTTGAACAGGGTGAGTCTAGCTTGTCTAGCTAAGATTTACAAACGTCTGTGCCAAAGAGAATTATATCGTCCACTTAAACAAAAAATTTCATACAAAAATGTCCATAAAATGAAAACTACTAAGCCAATCTATATAAAATTTTTATGGGACCAAATGGCAACTATTCCGCATCAAACTAAAAAAGAATCACGTAAATCGGATCATTAATCTCCGAGTAATCGATGTACATACATAAAAAAAAAAAAAAATACCGGTGAACTTGAGAACCTCCTCCTTTGGAAGTCGGTTAAAAAGCTTTAAATCGGATGCTGGTGGTCTATACACACATATTATACAATAAAACTGCGTCTCTACACATGCCACCTCACACACACGCTCAATAGATAGTTGGCATATATCTTTACGTTCTTTAAATTTAATTTGGTCTCGAAGTAGTATCAGTACTCCACCACCCTCTGCCGAAACCCTATTATAAAAGCTGGCGACCCTATAGCCACAGACACTAAAAGCCATCTTGTGTGCCTTCAGCCATGTTTCTGTAAAACAAAGGATATCTATTTCATATTTTTCATTAAAAAGTTCTATGTCTAGAATTTTGCCAGAGAAGCGGTTTATATTTTGATGTGATAGAATTAGAAAGTTATCACACTTCTCTATTGTCATGCTTACATGTTTAAACTACTAACTAAATTGATTTTAATAACATTACTAAAAGATGGTATAAAAAGTGACTTCATCATACTACTTATGACTGAGTTAATATGTGCCGCTACTAAACTTGCAAGTGTGTTCAAAAATTTTCTTGAAACAGTAACTGTACTCATGGTTACCCTACAAGAATCTATAAAACTATTTGTGTCCAAAAATATAAATTTATCACTATAATGGCTAACCAAAAACTGTAGGTGCATATTTAGCTTGTGGATATAATTATTTGTACTATCAGGCACATTGGACACATAGGGGAATCGTCTATCGGTGGGTCAGACCGAGTTCTAGTTCGCCGAAACGTAATGTTTTCTAAGAAATTCATGTTTATAATAACTTAGAAAATTGATAGAAATAGTTTAATTCATCAAATAAATGTCGAAAAATATTTTGGCCAGTCACTTGGATTTGAACTCCGATACTCCAGGACACCCGCCGCTCTGAAGTAGATGCGCTAGACGCTTGACCACGTGCGAATTAGTTTTACGCGTGAAATAGGCGTGTCGTTGTTAAAAATATCTTCTGCCGTGATACGGTAATGACCTTGAAAAGTGAATGGTTGACGTCAGTCGATTCATTGCATTTCATGCATTACCTACACACAACACAAAATGCACTTTATAACGTTCACTTCTAACATTTTTGTAATTGTTTTATTCATAACACTTGAGTTAATTTATGCACAGCTTTGTAATTTAACTGGTTAATTAATCATTACAATATCTTCATATTGGCACAACTTTTTCGTCAAAATATTAGGTTTTAGTTATGTTTTGTAATTATTTATACAGAAGCACTTGTAATGCAACCGCTCGCAGCGGGGTTCGCGGGGGTATGGTACAAACACTAAGACACGACAAGAAATCATCATAATACTTTGTTATCCGAGCATATCTGAAATGGCTCTACTCAGTATTTTTTACGGTTTTTAACTGTGGCTGACGGCCGAAGCCGTGAGGGATTCTCCCGTATGGGTACCCTCCTGGGGAATTGTGTTGTTACGATCTGCCATGTTTATTTTGTCGGAATATTCGCCACGAGCAGGAGTCTCTCACCGGGAGACAAATCCCATTACGAAGAGAGAGACTGCCGCTCGTGCCCAGGGTACACCGCGAGGAGGTTTTCCGACCTAGTACCACAAGCCCTTCATACCTATATAAGAAAAATCTATTAATATATAATATAATAATGGAGCATAGTAAAATTGCTTGCTACTGTCAAGCAGTTTTGGTTAGTCTTGTATTTTAGGTTAGTACATTTAATGATGATAATATCCTGGGACATTATTTACACGTGGCCATCTGATCCCAAACTAAGCAGAGCTTGTACTATGGAAACCAGATAACTGATATACTACATATAATTAAATCCTACGATTCTCGCCATGCATTTGTAAAGTCGGATTAAAATAGTTTGTAGTGTGACAACCTCATCTCGCCGTTTATAAAAATATTCCTACACACTTTTGAAGTGAATTTTGAGGGAAAAGGAATAAAGATTTCAATTGCATGTGTTCTCAAACACAGGTGATGTTTGAGAACCTATTACGCACTTCCTTGAGTCAACGAGTTGGCTACAATTAGACGACATATTATTTTATTACAGTTAGTTAAAATATTATGTCACGATAATTTAATTAATTTATTAAATTGTTTCATAGAGGCAGCAATACCGGTTAACAATGCATATGATATTTACCGAAAGATGTATACCTCCTCACTTCTGAATCAAAATATCATATAGATATATATAAATACTGAAACGTTAGGGTGCAAAATTGGCGCGTCAAATAAATTCTTGTCTATCGTAAATACTTTGCATAAATTGGATTCCAAGGCATTCCCGCAACAAAGACGAAAAACGACCGTTTCAATAAAGAGTGCGATTTGATCGCTTTTGTGGGCAGAGCTTCGCTCGTACTGTCTATGCGTTTCCTAAAAGAATGTAAGATCTCATACCTTAAATCGAGTTCATCATTCATGCATGAATTGAAAATGTGGTATAATGGTAATTTTGTTTCGTGCTGAAGTCGTTTCCATTGTGCTTTGTAGTTTCTATGCAAATTTAAAACGAAATATATTTCCGAAATGGTGTAGGTAAATGTTTAATTAATTTCAGCTTTATATCTCTTATTTACCCAATATTGTCATAAGGACCGTTACGTTATAAAAATAAACTTGACTATTTGTTACATCATCAATAAAAATTACAATTTAAATTTACAACAACAAGCTATCCTTAAAATCTGGTATAAATAAACATTTCAACAAATTTACGAGTTAAATTGTGATATCTCAACTATACAAAGATGCGTGTAACTTAAAAGACTTCATGATTTAGATTGCTAAATATAGCCATCTAATTCATGAAAACTGAGTAAAGAAAACGAAAAATAATAATATACTAAAGACCTTTATTCTATAACGGCAAGTTGATGAACTAAATAAAAAATGTTAAGGGTCTAAGTACCTATCTCGTTTACTACTTCTCTTTTATTTTACTAAAATTACTCGTGAAACTTAATACTGTTTTCTATTCAATAACCGAGTTACTAATATTTCTTAACTTTCTAATATTGACTGTAGGTTCATTAGAGCCTGCCAAACAAAATTGTATATTTCATACCGTGCCTCAGTAAATAACAAGAAATCACATTGTTTAAACTTAAATGTTTTGTGTATTTCAAGTATCTATAAATTAACTTTATTTTATTATTTTTTTATTAAATTAGGTAAACTTGTTTTCAAGCTGGTAAAACTTAAATTAACATCGCTTTCATATAAAAAAAATATGATAGACTTCCATTTCTCATACCAAACACAAGAAAGTATTTTATTCGAAACTTAAGTTGTTCAGGTAATTTATAAACTTGGTTTGTAAATTTGTTTGATTAATGTCAATCTTTTAGGGAAAAAACAAGTGGTGTACCCAACGATAAAAACAGAAAGTACAGTTACTGTTATGAAACGAAATGTTTATTGAGTTTCAATTCATTACTCTTTTAAACGTCATGATTGAATGAATTAATCTGAAGATAAACATTACGGACTAATCTAGACCTCGTAGGAATTAACCAATTTTTTGTTGTTTAGACCTCCCCAAAGATCTTCACAATTTCGGGTCTTGCGCTACTCGCATCTAGTGGATTTCAGCGACCCTTTACAAGATAATCGGTCCATCTTGTAGGGGTCTGCCCACGTTGCGTCTTCCAGTTCGTGGTTGCCACTCAAGAACCTTTCTCCCTCAGCGAATATAAATAATAATTATTGAAATGGATCTATTGCGTACAGTTAAGATCGCGATGCTTACTATTGATCCCGATCCAAAACATAGCGAAATATACTCAGCTGGTTTTCTACTACCCGTAATGACAAGGCTCAATTAAGGTGGTAACTGAGTACCTCTAAGTTGTGTTTCACAATTCAAATAGGTATCAAGGTCACATAATTACTAACAATCTAAATGATGATATGGATGTAGAAAGGGAAGGCAGGCCATTGTGGGTGGAGGGTATTATGTTAACGCGCAGGATTGCTAGATATACAGCCCTAGCTAAGACATCATTATTTAAGGACAGCTAGATGTTCTATACCAGTTGCCTGTGGGCCAAATCTACTCAAGAGGTCTACAATGCTTAGCACGTCCAATATAAAAATACATTGAGGGCTCTGTTCGGGTTCCCTTGGTATTGCAGCGCATCCGGCATGTTCGTAAATACTACAGTTGGTGAATTTTATGCAATTATGCTAGTTACTGCCGAACAAGCTACTGAGAAGGTTAGGGGAAACAACAGATACCGTACTTTTCAGTAGGTTTACAGAACTCCACATCTCGAGAAGTCCTGTAAACTTAATGCGTGGAGCATTCGTTCTGATAAATAATATAATGTAATAAACCTCTTGTGTTCTTTGTTTTGCAATTGTGATCGTTTTTAATACTTTATCATTTTTTAACATAGCGTGTAAGTTCAAATTGATACTAACAAACATGGGCCTTGTATTCTGAAATATTTTTTTTCTACATTTTATAAGCCCTCTTCTACTAACTCTTATATCTTTATTTCTTACTAGCACTGGTTCATATGACTCCTAGCAAAGCTGGACGACTACGATCGGTACCGATAACTTGTATCTCCGAGGCAAGGCGACGTTCAGAAATTAAACGTTTAAGGTGGTCACAAATATACGACTGACCGCGGGACTTATTGCTTAACCTTGCCAACGGTTTATGGGTCACTAGGGGCTCTGCGCTCAGAGCCGCTCACTTAAGAATTATGGCTGCTAAGGGCCGTAGCAAGATATAGCATCGGAACTTGGCATAGTGAGGGTATTAACTTGGCATAATGCTGTATTTTGTTGACTTTTATAAGTATGACGACAGTAATGAAGTATTGTATCGTATTTCGCTTCTTCTGCCCTAATGGAACATTAGTTAAATTAGTGTGCTTAGACCTATTAAAGCCGCCCACTTGGCCTCTTCCTTAGCTAAAAATACTTAATCAATTTAAAGCTGTAAACGGGTTTTAGTAAATTTCTTCTGAACATCAATCTTAATTGAGTTTGACTTGAGTTTTGTTTTTTCTTTCATTTTCTAACTCGATATTAATAGCAGCTATCAGTCAATTACGCCATACTCTTTTGACATTGTATCGATCATGCTGCCATGTTTATAGCGATAAGTGAGCTTTACTGCCTCAAGTGAATGAGACATATTTTACATTTAGTGCTTTTTATCTACAATACATAATTAATATAATGAAGTCAAAAGCTAATATTTTAAACATTGAAAATGTCACAAAAATGCCAAACTATTTTCGGCAATATTGGACGGGTACTGTACAGTACTCCAGTGCCCCACTAAACTGCCGTGGACTTCTCTTGGCGCCTGATGGTAGGAGCCCCAGGTACGCGGGTATAATACCCCAGTGCCCCCCTTTTGCGCTATGTCCCATATGGTCGGAACACGTATCCTGGGAGGGCTCTGGATTGCTCTACCTTATTGCCGACTCCTGATATCCCGGAGCTACTTGCACGTTGCAGCATTAGAGGACATTTATCGTACTGCCTAGAGCATGTTTAGTAAAAAAGGTTGCTTTATATTTGGGGTTGCGGTCCCGAAATATAAAGCAAACTTAACACGCTTTAGCTATTTATTTCATTAACTTGCGAGATACGAATACGACTCTTTTGGACATACCTCGGTCAACATTGCAACTGATAATGATAAAAGTTTGATTGTGTTACAATTAGTATTTTGTTCCTTATAATATTGATGTGAGTGATATCAGACATAGGGAAATATCAGATAGAAATCAAGCATTATTGGATGATTCTGATGGAGACAGGCCCGCAATAGCTATATTTGATGGACATGGGTATTCTTACAGAAAAAATGCAAACTATATATCTAAAAAAATGACGTATAGTTTGCACAAATATGACAATTAGGATAAACCATTAATAACTGTATCATGCAATGGTTGCATCATTAATGTTGTGGGGCCCAATTCTGCAAGACACATTAAAGCCGAAATTATGAAGCATTTTTTTATTCAACTAGACTTTAAAAAAGCGCTTGTAAATTATAGTCATAATATCTGTACAAATATAGTTAAGTAAACATAATTATTTCTAGGTACACACGGCTACATATCAAGCAAAACGTGTCCAGTATAATTAATAAAATATTTTTTTTACGGAATAAATGATTTTTCACTTTGACTATAAGCTAATCCCGCGTTGTATAGGATTTCCATACAATGACAGGTCAGCTTATATTGGAAATGTATAGCTTGATATGTAGCCGTGTGTATGTATAGATATTTAAGTACACGGATTGTATGAAAATATTTAGGTATAGGATTTAATTTTAGAACTATATAGTAAGTTATGATTACTTATACTCATACTTTTGTATATATTCTAAGTTTATATTATTATATATTCTAAATTCTTCTCTGAAATAAATAATAGCGTAGCAGCACAATCATATTTCGGGTCTATGGTATCACCGTAAACCAACATAATCTATTAAATAAATCAGTACAGTTGTACAAAAAATAATAGGCGCAAAATTCAGGCTGGAACTGAACGCCTAACGGAAACCCCACTCTATAATCGGTCCTGACGAGCCGTGCGCTGCATAAATTGCCTATAATTAAAAGCTTCCTTTTAAAGCTAAGACCAAATGAAAGGGTGGTTTAGTAGATGCCAGGGAATTCAGTATTTGAATTCGTAGGGTCGTTGTCGTTCGAAAACACTCGATAGCTCGAACTGGATGAGCCAACCACAAGGATTTGAATTGGATGGAAGAATTTCGCTTCAAAGGTCTCACTGAATTTGAGTAAAAGACACCAACACGGAAAGCATGTCCCTTGTTTTGAATTGAAAGGGCTATTACGTAAATTTATGTAACCATTAATTCTGGCGTAATTCGTGAAAGTGCACAAGGTAATCCGTACATTTACCTACATATCCCTTCAGAATATGCATCGTTAGATATTTTTTTGTTATGTGTATTATAGTTATAATAAGATATAAGCGTAAGAGCACCGCTTCACTTAAAATTTACATGACAAATCAATGGCTATTGTTGTCTTAAAACTGTATTAAAACTGAAAGCAAAAAACAACTGTATTTAGAAAATTATTCCGACTACCAAAATACATACACTAAGACACGACAAGAAATCATAATACTTTGTTATCCGAGCATATCAGAAATGGCTCCACTCAGTATTTTTTACGGTTTTTTCCTGTGGAAGTGCTGATAATTTTTAAGGACCAAGTGATTTTCTTGGTCCGTTTCCTAAAAAAACAAGTGTCATCATATTTTTCTACATTTATTAATCTGTGAGACACTTCAATTGTCTAAGTTAAGGTGTAAGCCTGTGTCAAGCAGTGTCCAAATAAAACAAAAATATAATCTTAGAGGCCATGTATGGATTGGAGAATGTTCATTTAACCACGTCTAATTATTGCGCACCACTGTGTGATTACAATGTGTCCAGCACTAGTCTAGTTATGCGTCACTACAGAAAGAAACAAGTGAGGGTACATTAAAAATTCGATGACCTCATTTACGGATCACTCCGCCGAGCCAATAGGCCCGTGACCACGATCAATACTTGATCGAAACGTCGAGGAATTAATAATAAACCATAATTACGTTACTACCCAAATGAAAGATGTACATCCTGTAATATTACAATCTATGTTCTGATTTAGTTATAAGCACTTTTTAAAGTCTATGGGATTAAATACTCTTTTTATTATATGTTATATGTTCATATATCATAGAATATATAAATTATATATATATTATATACGCTTATATGCTCTTAAAAGTTCGTTTAAGAGCATATAAGCGTATATGATATACTACTAAGGTTAAGTTCATTATATTAACCAACATACATGTAAATAGGATAATGAATGTGATGTGATTACTGGAACAGGAAAACTTAGATTGGTTCACTTATATTATTTAAAAAAGATTATGTTCATGTTGAAATAACAACTGCGCCAAAGTTTATAATCGTAAACAAACTTGGATTCTACGTTCATTAAACGCGACTGCGACCTTAAAACAGCAACTCAAGGGTTATTTTCAAAGGTTTCCATGATATTCCAAAAGAAAAGAGAATTAAAGTACTCACAATAAGGCGTTTTATATATTTTTATCTGCTACGTAATTAATTTAGACGGCTAACGACACAACAGTTGGCAAATGGCACAGTTAAATGCACGTGCTCATCTTCATCTCTTTTGTTTTACATGTGAAGATATTTTAAGGTTCACCTTGGTCTTTTATTTATAAGGTTTTGTAACCATGCCAACGAAACCCTATTACTAAGCGCCTTCTCAGTCCATCCATCTGTCTGTTTGAGAACTGAACCTGTCATATGTAAGTGGACACTTGAAATTTACTGAGTGTGGATACAAATCCACCCTCTTCACATAATGCTGCTATAACAATACATTATAAAAACTAATTCCCACACACAAAAAATTTTGATGTTTTTTGCATGACTTTATTAATTATTGCTATTAAATCTTGTACGATGGCATGAGATCTTTCATTTGAGGATTCGAATCGTACTGGGTTGATATTACTATAAAAAAATATTCAATCGCATCAAAGATTTCATTAATCGCATGAGCGTTTCTTTCTTTATCAAATGTGAAGTTGTTATCTTCGTATCAAAGTTGTTCAAACTAACCAGTGGCATTGGTCAGTCTGACATAGATTAACGAAAACAACTGAGACGGACAAATCAACGTGCCTTTCAAATAACGAAGACGCTCAGGAATTAAACAACTTTGTCGATCACCCATCTATAGGCTGACCAACCTTTCCAATCATTTACGGCCCGGTTAAAGCAACTAAATGTGTTGTGCTAAATGTTGGTCTTGTTTGGGACCACTGTTACTCCATGCATGTATAAAGTACTTTCCAATTGATAGGTCATATTTCTTTAAATGTTATATTAAATTTTTACACACCGTCTAATTGAATAGTTGTATAAAACACGTAGTAATAGCTTGGAGTGTGGAATTGAGCGGTTTTATACGCCCGTGCCCCGGAAAGCTCGTAATGCTCTCGGTCCTGCGCCCGATGTCTTTCCGCTTCAGTGGGTTATACTAGTGAGGCAATATAGAGTGCACCTAGTTATAGTACACACGGCTATATATCAAGCTATATATCTCCAATATAAGCTGACCTCTCATTGTATGGAAGTCCTATACAGCGCGAGATCAGCTTATACTGGAAAATTTTGCTTGATACATATCAAGCTATAGCTTGCTATAGCTGCGGAAGCATTTGTACACACGGCTATGTAGCCGTGTGTACAAATGCTTCCGCAGTTTAATATATCCTGCGTGGTCAACTAGTCTCCGACAAAGTCTAGTCAAAATCCTACTAAAATTATAAATACAAAAATTTGTGAGTATGGTTGTATGGACGTTTGTTACTCTTTCACGAAACTTTGCAGTAATATAGCATATTTGTTCAAATTATAAATTATAGCCTATCTGGCTATAATTTATAAAGTTTAACACAGATGAAACCGCTTGGCATAGCTAGTCTAACATAATAAGAAAATCAACTGAAACAGTCAATCAACACTAAAAACCTTTAAAAAAAGTCTTTAATTCGTATGATTTCCATACACATTTTCAAAACAACCGAGTTCTTACTTATCCTTTGTTAACAACCCCAAAATACTTAGAACGCATACTGATTTTACAACACATAAATTTTTGCGTAATTCCTTTGAACAATGTTTTTGTAAATTCCAATACACTTTTCGTTTCATATAATTTATTAAATGTTTACGCTTACGAAAAGATTCAAGAAAACCTGAATATATGTAATTTTGCTATCCTATTAACACACAGACAAACAGAAAGACATAGAGATTCGTGCCAAAAGGAACCTCCTATACACACATACAAATAGAAATACATTTTTGGAGTTCGCCACGCTTGGCAAACGGGTTGGCGATCGCAGTAAGGTTGACATTGGTACTCAGGAGAACGCTGCTGCCCATTCTCTGGTATATTATATTCCCTCGGGACGAGTTCTACGTCCCCCCACGGGATGAGAGGGGGTGGCGATATTCTTTAGGCCGTCACCACACAGCCATATTAACATATATCAAATGTAAAACATAACTATGTTGTTCGTAGAAGCTAATGATATCTCACAACTCTCCGATTAAGTTTTAGACCTTGTTATATTAGGTCTTTACCTATGAAATTGCCGTTCTGCAGTACTGGCCATTTCAAATCAAAATAATTTTTGTTTGGCTAAGAATTCTAATTTCAAATTAATTTTATTTTAAAAACATGGATTCTTTTTTCCAAAAGTAGTCATTTCTTTATTGATTAGTGTTACATTTTCATCGCATTTCAATCTTTTTCGTCATCATGGATACGTTAAAAATTCGAGTAATTATGGAATATGAGTACCGTCGTGGCAGCAACGCGGCACAAGCGGCACGCAACATCAACGACGTTTACGGAGCTAACACTACAAACCAACGCACCACCTGTTATTGGTTTGCTCGCTTCCGTTCTGGAAATTTCGACCTGAAAAATGAACCTCGCGGTCGTCCGAAGACTTTGGTCGACAATGACGAATTAAAGGCGGTTGTGGAAGCTGATGATACACAATCTACGGCTGAATTAGCAGCAGCTTTCGACGTTAGCGTCAAAACAATATTGGTCCATTTGCGTCAAATTGGCAAGGTAAAAAAGCTTGACAAATGGGTGCCCCACGAACTCAATGATCGCCAGCGCGAAGTACGCGTCGAGACGTGCCTTGCACTGCTCAACAGACACACAAATGAAGGAATTTTGAACCGCATTGTTACCTGCGATGAAAAATGGATTCTGTTTGATAACCGCAAGCGCTCAGCAAGTTGGTTGGATCCTGGTTCAGCACCTAAACAATGCCCTAAACGAAAACTTACCCCTAGAAAAGTGATGGTTACTGTTTGGTGGTCTAGCGCCGGTGTGATTCATCACAGCTTCTTACCAAACGGGGTGAGCATTACTGCAGATGTGTACTGTGAAGAACTGAGCACAATGATGGAGAAGCTGGCGCATCTCCAACCAGCATTGGTCAATCGCTCGTCTCCGCTGCTCCTGCACGACAACGCGCGACCTCATACTGCACAGCAGACGGTCTCCAAGTTGCAAGAACTGGGGTTGGAAGCTCTCCGTCATCCGCCCTACTCACCAGACCTTGCGCCTACAGACTACTACTTTTTCCAGAATTTGGATAACTTCTTGGCGGGAAAAAAATTCAATACCCGAGAGGCAGTACAAAATGCCTTTGAAGAATTTGTTGCCTCCCGTCCAGCTGTTTTCTTTAAGAAGGGCATCAATAAACTGCCACTGCGATGGCAAAGATGCATTGATTGCATGGGTGATTACTTCGATTAATACAAATAAAAAAATTCATGAAAAAAATTCGTTTAAATTTTTTCATACAAAACGGCAATTTCATAGGTAAAGACCTATTATTAAAACTTCTTTTTTAAACAATCTTATATATTATTTTTCTTGCTCAAAACTCATGTCATGTGTTGTTTTCATGGGTTTTGACCAAAAATAATTGAGTTAGGGAAGTAGTAAATTTATGACTACTTAACTAACTATTAAAATTATTTACTACTAAACTTATCAATAATGCCGTAATATTAAACACAACGATACTTAATTTTGGTGTAAATTCTATATTTGGAGTTTTGGAGTTTAACCTTTAATAAATTATTACAAATGAAAGTATTGAAGTAAATTGCAGTAGTTAGGAATAATTTATATAATAATCCTCAACACGAGACGGCGGAGACGTGTCGAATAGGAGTGAGATTTCCATGTTTTATTTCTTTTATTACCAAACATTTAAATAACGGTTTGTTAAAGAAATCAGAGGGTCAGCAACCCTGATGGCGATACGTACCGATGGGGATTCTTAAAATGACACAGCGGGTTATAAGTAGATATCACAAAAAAGTGATAACCCACAAATTTTACAGGTTTACTGTTAAGAAATAAGGGAATGAGTCATCATTTTAGTTATCACAAAAAACGTGATGTTTAAGCAATAATCTACAAATTTTACAGGTTGCCAGTTAAGAAATAACGGAATGAGTCATCTTATAGAGTTTTATTAATGGTGTGTTGAAAAATAACGCGGCCCAAAAAGCACAATATGTTTATTTTAGAATGTACAAATTAAGTAATTTATGTGATACCCCATTTTACGTATAGTCATAGTATTAAGTTTTGGGACCTCACTTGGTCCCTGTTTACATTTTTATTTTCTATAATATTGCAAACAATATGGAAACTGTTTTTATAATTCTGATTACTACATTAGTACTATTCAGAATTTGAGTCAAGACGGACTAATAGTCGAACCATACGGGTTTCTTTTTATCATTTTGGTACGAATCTCTAAAAATGTCTTTCTGTTTGTATGTCTGTTAATATGATAGGAAAATTACATATATGCAGATTTTCTTGAATCTTTTCGTAAGCGTCTAAAATTTAATAAATTATTTGAAACGCAAAGTATATTGGAATTTGCAAAAACATTTTTCAAAGGAATTACGCAAAAAATTATCTCTTGGAAAATCAGTATGCGTTCCGAGTATTTTGGGGTTGTTAACAAAGGTTAAGTAAGAACTCGGTTGTCAAGAAAATGTGTATGGAAATACGTATTAAATAATACGAATTATTTATTTATTTAATTTACTTACGGCTTTACATTTTTAGTTTTGCTTGACTGTTTCAGTTGATTTTCTTACTACTAAATTAACTAAACTTATAAATTATAGCGCGTGAGTTATTCGGATATGTAAGCTATATTACTGGGAAGTTTCATCTAAATCTGTTCGGTAGATTTTGCGTGAAAGAGTAACAAACATCCAAACATACATAGTCACAAACTTTTGCATTTAATAAAATAAAATAACATAAGTAGGATTTTAATAATTTTGGCAGAGACTGATCTCATACGCTCATGTGTCAATATTATAACTCACTGAAACTCCTGACTGACTGCTATACGTCACGAGCGGGAAGAGATCAGACGCGGGACCGACAGCTTGACGTGTTTTCCATGGCACGGGCGTTTAAAACCACCATATTCACAGACTTACACCAGACTCCAAGCTAGTACTGTGTGTTTTATAAAAATATTTAGTTAAACTGTGGGTAAAAATTAATTTAAAGTTAAAAAAAAAATAAGATCTCTTACTGGCAAATTATTTTTTAAATACATGGAGTACCAGTGGTCCTAAACAAGACCAACCTTTAGCACGAACACAAACTGAATAAGGCAATATATTTATTTATTTGTATGTCTTTAAAACAAGGAAAATACATTCGTATTTAGCATAGACCCGTATGTGATTGGTAATGTTGAGCGCCTAGACTCGCGGTCAGTCTATGGGTGACCGTCAAAGTGGTTTAATTTCTGAGCGACTCTTCGGAAGGCACGTTGAGAAGTCCGCCTCCATTATTGTCCACTAGTCAGTTTGAACAACTTTGATACCAGAATGATCACTGCCAATTTGTTAAAGAAAGAAACGCTCTTGCAGCGAATGTTTGGTTCCAGACCAACTCTAATTTTTTAAAGAAAAGTCCATTAAGCGCGATTCTAATCCCCAAAAGAAAGATCCCGTGCCACCGTGAAAGATTTTATAGTGAATGTTACAGCCAAGCAAAAAACATCAAAGATTTTTGTGTGGGGCGCCTTATTTAATTACTTTTTATTGATGTGAAACATCTAATAGCCGCACGTAAAACAGATTTCTGGCGTGGCGACGCATGCCGTGGTTTTTTTTTTTAGTTCCTATCACAATATGTTCTATTCGACTTCGATTTCGACTTCGACTTCGACTTCGACTTCTACTTGGACTTCGACTTGACTTCGACTGCGACTTATACTTCGACTTCGACTGCGACTTATACTTCGACTACGACTTCGTCTTCGACTTCGACATGACTTCGACTTCGACTTTGACTTCGACTGCGACTTATACTTCGACATCGACATCGACATCGACATCGACATCGACTTCGACATCGACTTCGACTTCGACTTCGACTTCGACTTCGACTTCGACTTCGACTTCGACTTCGACTTCGACTTCGACTTCGACTTCGACTTCGACTTCGACTTCGACTTCGACTTCGACTTCGACTTCGACTTCGACTTCGACTTCGACTTCGACTTCGACTTCGACTTCGACTTCGACTTCGACTTCGACTTCGACTTCGACTTCGACTTCGACTTCGACTTCGACTTCGACTTCGACTTCGACTTCGACTTCGACTTCGACTTCGACTTCGACTTCGACTTCGACTTCGACTTCGACTTCGACTTCGACTTCGACTTCGACTTCGACTTCGACTTCGACTTCGACTTCGACTTCGACTTCGACTTCGACTTCGACTTCGACTTCGACTTCGACTTCGACTTCGACTTCGACTTCGACTTCGACTTTGACTGCGACTTATACTTTTTTTTCGGCTCACATTTTTTATTTATTGTTATAGCGGCAATTTGCGAAGAGGGTGGATTTGTATCCACACTCTGTATATTTAAACTGTCCGCCCAAGTATGACGGTTCAGTTCTTTGATAGACAGATGGATGGACGGAGAAGACGCTTAGCAATAGGGTTTCATTGGCGTGGGTACGAAACCTTACAAGTGAAAGACCAAGGTGAACTTAAAATGTCTTCACATATAAAACAAAAGAGATGAAGATGAGCACGTGCATTTAACTGTGCCATTTGCCAACTGTTGTGTCGTTAGCCGTCTAAACAATTATGTTGCAGATAAAAATATATATAACGCCTTATTGTGATGACTTTAATTCCTTTTTCTTTTGGAATATCACGGAAACCCTTGAAAATACCCTTTGAGTTGCTGTTTTAAGGCCGCAGTCGCGTTTAATTAACGTAGAATCCAAGTTTATTTACGATTATAAACTTTGGCGCAGTTGTTATTTCATCATGAACATAATCATGTTTAAATAAAATAAGTGAACTAATCTAAGTTTTGAAAGAAAGAAAGAAAGAAAATCCATTTATTCAGTAAACTGACACAGATAATAATAACAATGTATATAAATGTACACAAACAGAAGTCCTTAGTTCTTATCTGTGTGAGTCCGAATTGGTCCCATCTCAGCACTAGCTGCAACATTAACAGTTGCAGCGCTGGTTTTATGATGGAACCACGTAAAATAACTCACGAACAATTAGTGTACAGCTCGCAGTTAGAATTTTACAGTACCTGGACACCAAAATATAACTTATAGCTAATTTAAACAATAAATGTATGGAAAAAAGAACTTAAAAAATAAATATTTATAAATTAACACCAATTTGGAGATGAATAACACAGACAGTATATAAAATAATTGTTATAATGTCGACATTCTTGTCATAACAATACATAAGTGCACCAAGAAAAATGACTCTATTAAAACACAATCAATATACATACATTACATTTATTTAATCCATGTTTTTTAGATGAGTCGGTCAATTATATGCTCTTGGATTGACTGTCAGACAGATGTGAAGAAAAAAGGGACGCGGAAATTGAATTACTTGAAAAATCTATTATGAACAGTAAATTATTATGCTTCTTAATACTAAGTTTATAGCGTAAATATGTTTGATGTATGGGTAAAAGTGGTACTTAATTGTGAATTTTCGATATAAAAGTGAAATATGTATGAAAACAATATTGATCGAGTAATGGTGATGCTACTGTGACGGAGTTCTTCACTGCATGAGCGTCTGGGCATTGTTGTGTTGAGCTCATTAATAGTGTGTCTTACGATACTCCTTCCTACAAAAGTGTGCAAAGAGATGGGTAAGTTCAGCCTTGAAAAAGTATTAAATAGTATTTGAACTGAGTTTTTGTCGCGTCAACAATTCTTTTTTATAATTGGCATTAAATGTATATACTGTTCGCAGGCACTTCAACGGAGGAGGTATATTGCACCAGACCTTTGCGGCGGCATATTTAAAAGATCCACGAAAAGCTGCAGTCCTATGTCTCGGAATTAGGATCAGGTGAGCTGAAGACCTGGTTCTATAACTATTGACATCTGTTGACCAAGTTAATTTCTTGTACAGATACTCAGGCCTTTTGTTGGCAATCACACCAAATACAAGAGTTGCCAAGTGAAGTAGTCTACGAGCTGACATTTTTAACATGTTGCCACTATTTATGTGCGATGTTACATGTGTTCGTGGTGGTATATTAAAACAGAAACGGGCACAGGCATTTTGTATCCGCTGGACTAGCCGTTGTGTTCTAGCCAGTAGACAGGCTCCATACACAGTGTCTGCATAATTTAGGCTAGAGAGGATTAGTGACTCACATAGTAATATGCGTATATTGGTGTTTATGTAAGGTCTTATTCGATACAATAGTTTGAGGCGATAAAAGCAATTTTGAACTGCACTTGCTACGTGCTTTTCAAACTGTAATAGTGGATCGAAAATAACACCCAGGTTGCGAGCCTCATATACCTGCTCTATAGAGTCTCCATCAATTTTAATAGTAGGGTGATACTGCTCCATTTGACTTATGGTGTTTTTTGACCCCATAACCATAAACTTTGATTTTGATGGGTTTAGGACTAGTGAATTTTCACATGCCCATTTAGATACTTTACTTAAATCATAATTTATTTTTGTTACAGAGTCAAGACAGTCTGTGGGATGGCATGAGAGATACAGTTGCAGATCATCTGCATATTGATGGAATTAGCAATAAGTTATGGAATGGACAATGTCTGCACTGTAAATCAAGAACAGCAGAGGCCCAAGTATTGAGCCTTGTGGCACGCCCCTGTTTACTTGACGAAGCGAGGATGAAGCTTCATGACTATTTTGTCACCACTAATCCGTACTAATTGGTATCTTTTTGTAAGGTAACTATGAAACCACTTAACTGTCTCCACATTGCACCCATAGTATGTCAGTTTGGACAATAGAAGGGAAATATTTATACAGTCGAATGCACGAGAGAAGTCTAGTAAAGTTAATATTGTTCCCATGCCCTGGTCCCTGGCCTGTAGTATATTATCCACTACATCAATTAAAGCTGTAGTAGTGCTGTGGCCTTTTCGGAAGCCTGATTGCCTTGAAGGTAAAATACCAAATTGTTCTACATATTTGCTTAATTGGTCACATACCACCCTCTCCAAAATTTTGGATATACATGGCAATAAGCTAATTGGGCGAAGATCCTTAATATCATTGGGACTATCTTTTTTAGGTATTGGTCTTACAATAGCAGTCTTCCATATGTCGGGGAAAGTTGATGTTGACACTGACCTGTTTATGATTCTCGTGAGGGTTGTCAGTGTTTGTGGCAGTGTCAGTGTTAACATGTCTAGTGATATGTCATCTATTCCCATGGCATTAGACCTAAGGTTATGGATAATCTTTGATACCTGCTCCTCATTGACTAACTGAATTTGAAAACTACCACAACCAAACCTGTCGAATTCAAACTGTGTAAGATGGGATATAGTTACTTCATCACTACTAGGTATATTTAAAAAGTGAATGTTTAAAAGTTCAGGATTGTTGCAGTGCTGTGGTAAATCATGGCTTTGGGTTTTGTGCTTTGTTAAATTTTACTTAATGGACTTCCATAATATTTTAGGTTGTTTAATTTTGCTGTTAATATGAGTCTTAAAGTAAGCAGTTTTTTCTCTGTCTATGGCTGCCCTTACTTCATATTTAAGTTTCTTATAGAATTCTAAATGAATGTCTGATTTGGTCCGCCTAGACTTAGTGTGCTGTTTGTCCCTTATTTGCATCATATCTTTAATAGTGGTGGTGATCCAGGGATAAGATACTTCTTTAATCAAAATTCTTTTAACTGGAGCATGTAGATCAAATAAAGTTGTAATGTAGTTGTTTAGAGTCTCAACCATGCAATTGACATCTCCTAGCTTGCCTATGGAGTCCCAGTCTATACACCCTAAGTCATACTGAAATAAGTCTTGCAGTATGTCATTTAATGGCCGATATCTTACCCAGAAAGGGGCAGGTTTATAAACCTTAAAGTTAAGTTCAGTTGTGGCTATAGCATGATGTCCAAGGTCAGGTATGTGGTTTACTGATACTCCACGGACAGAGGCATCTGTACAAATCAAGTCAATCAAGGTCGCACTGTGATCAGTAAAATGAGTTGGTTCCGTAATTATATTAATGAGATTGGTGCTGTGTAGAAAACAGTTGAGTAGCTTCACTTTGTTATCAGAAGTATCAAGTAAATTAATGTTAAAGTCTCCCTGTAATACTATTTTATCAACATTCCGGAAGGAAGTAACAGAATCAGTAATGGCGTCAAGAAATACGCTGACATCGAGCCAGGGCGGCCTGTACGCGGTGCCGACGACCACCGATTGTGTGTTCACGCTCAGCCGGAGCCACATCTGCTCTACAGTTGGTACAGACGGGTGCGGCAACGCGCGGACTCGCAGCCCCTGACGCACGTAAAACCCAACGCCGCCACCTCGCGACCTTCCCGAGACAGCTGTACGTGGCATGTGTTGTAGTCTATAGTTAGGAACGAATGGTGCCCTACCTTCCTCTCCCGCTTTGATCCAGGTTTCGTTTATTGCCATTAAGTCCACATCCAGATTCTCCATGGCTACTATAAATTCCTCATGCCGTGTTCCGAGTGATCCCGCGTTAAAAAGTCCAACTTTTAATTGTTTTTGTTTAACCATTTGTGTATAATAAGTTATGTGTGTATTGATATGAGATGTATTGAGTGATAACCAATAATGTGAACTGTATGTAGAATAAGCTATAACCTATGTCTATATATTTAGACAATTTACACAATGTAGTCAAGAAAATATCTATATAAATAATATAATGATATTATAAATATTTATATAAGTTAAACCCTATGTTTATTAATTTAGAAAATTGACAATAAGCAGATAAAAGAATAATGTTTAAATGAATAATATAATGTAATTGTAAATATTTATATGAGCCACTCTTAACTAAATTGTGCAAACATGATATATTCAATAGGTGAAATATGGTGTATATGCAGATCCTAAACTGTATATATGATATAAAGACAGCACTAAGATTAATCACATTAGTAAGAGGAGTAATAGTACCACGTTTTACATTATTCTTCTTCACAACATTATGCTTCTTTGTCAAACGATTGCTCGCCAAAAACACGACGGATGTCAGCCTCTGTTCGAATCGCAAAGGTGCGCTTTCCATCAGATTCCTTTGCCAATATTTTACCATGCTTAGTCCAAGTGAAACGCCAATGAACGCGCTGGGCAGCCTGTCGAACGAGGTAGAACAGATGCCTGTTGACGTATGTTAGCCTCTCGTTGACATAGAACCTCTGGGGCGGCACAGCCAGGCCGAGGTGCGCGCTGTCGACAGCTCGGCGGACGCGCACCGCGCGCAGCAGCTCGTCGCGCAGCTGGCGGCGCGCGAGGCGCAGCACGACGTGGCGCGCGCACGGCGCCGGCCCGCTCACAGCGCCAGGCGAGCCAGGCTCGGCCACTCACCCGGGGCCCAGGCCCACCCGTTCGGCAAACACTATGTCTCGCGCTTCGAGGGTGACCCCAAGCTTCTTGGCAACTAGTTCAACGGTGTGTATGATGTTCTCACCCCTATCCTCAGGGAGGTTAGTGATCTCCAAATCCGAGCTTAACAGATCCTGATCTCGATCATTCATCTGTGATTTCAGCTGCGCCACTGTATTTTCCAGCTGCTTAACGGAGTCATCTGTTGCGGTGGCGGGTGGTCTTTTTTCAATGACTGTAATCTTTGATTCCAAGTCATTGACCCGTTGCTCACACTTAGACACCCGCGTCCCTAGTGCTGATACCTGATCCGTCAGCTTCCTGATATCTCGCCTAACTTCAGCCCTCATCTGCTGAATTTCAGACTTGATTTGTCTGAGCAATTCCATCTGTGATATTGGCGCTTCATTCGGGTCCTCTTCATGCTCCAAGTCGGTCAGCTCTCCAGCATCTTCGAATGCGGTGTTGGGGCTATTTTGCGACATAGAACTGCAGCTGTTTGCGTCCGTCTCTTTATTCAGGGTTTTTGCCTTGGAATTGGAGTTTACGCGACATCCGCCACACTTCCAGGTACCCGCTTTCGGTACTGCAGACAGCTGAACACAGTCTAGATGGTATTTTTTCCTGCAGTTACTGCAGGTGGCGCCTCCACGTACTGACAAGAATTTACCACAATGCGCACAGTTGGTCATGGTAAACAGATAGCGTTAGTACTTCTGTTAGCTACTAGATGGCGCTACGCGATCAATAATGTCTGTCTTATATTATAATATTGTATTTTGATGTAATTAATACAACAAGGCGGGTTATTGTATGTGATTTATATAATTAGGCCGAATCCAGGCACTAAACTGACAGTTTATCGTACTTATATAAATATCACTTTTACTTTTAGTTCACTGTGAGGTAGTTTATAAGATGTAAGTTATGTTAAAATTGTATAATTTAGTTTATATTACACTATATCTTTAAATAACAATTGTTCTTATTAATCACAATATTATCCACTTCGGGCAATAAAAATCTTGCACAGTTATTACTTTATTTAATTAATATTAATGGATTTTTATTTTTTAACTGGGAGCTATACCTTCACGTTTGACAGTTAACAGTGAGTTTTCCTGTTCCAGTAATCACATCACCTACATTATCCTTTTTACGTGTATGTTGGTTAATATAATGAACTTAACCGTACCCTAGAATAAAAAGGGTATTTAATTCCATAGACTTTAAAAAGTGCTTGTAACTAAATCGGAACATAGATTATAATATTACAGGATGTAAATCTTTCATTTGGGTGGTAACGTAATTATGGTTTATTATTATTTCCTCGACGTTTCGATCAAGTATTGATCGTGGTCACGGGCCTACTGGCTCGGCGGAGTGATCTGCAAATGAGGTCATCGAATTTTTTATTTAGCCTCACTTGTTTTTTTTTATTTAATTGTATAACTAGACTAGTGCTGGACATAAGAAATGCAACGACACACAGTGGAGACAATAGTTGGACGTGGTTAAGCGAACATTCTCCAATCCATATATGGCCTCTTTAAGATTATATATTTGATTTATTTAGACAGTTGAGGTTAAGGTTTACACCTAAACGTAGACAATTGAAGTGTCTCGCTGAATTAAAAATGTAGTAAAATATGTTGACACTTTTTTAAGGAAATGGTCCATGAAAATCACTTGGTTCAATCAAATTTATCAGCGCTTCCACAGTAAAAAACCGTAATAATACTGAGATGGAGCCATTTCAGCCATGCTCGGATAACAAAGTATTATGATGTTTTCTTGTCTTGTCCTATTGTTTGTATTTCGGTAGTCTGAATAATTTTCTAAATACAGTTGTTTTTTTCTTTTAGTTTTAATACAGTCTTAAGACAACAGTAGCCATTGATTTGTCATTTTAATTTTAAGTGAAGCGGTGCACTTATTTTGCGAACTATAATACACATAACCAAAAAATATGTAACGATACTTATCTTATCGATATCGATATATTAACGTTATCTTAACGGGATAGGTAGGTAAATGTATAGATTATCTAGTTGATGTTCACTTTCCCTAATCACGGCAGACTTAACGCTTACATAAATTTACGTAATAGCCATTTCAATTCAAAACATGGGACATGCTTTCCGTGTTGGTCTCTTTTACTCAAATTCAGTGAGACCTTTGAAGCGAAATTCTTCCATCCATTTCAAATCCTTATGGTTGGCTCATCCAGTTCGAGTTATCTAATGTTTTCGTCCGATGAATTCAATACTAAATTCGCTGTCGCCTACCAAACGGCCCTTTCATTTGGTCTCAACCTTAAAAGGAAGCTTTTAACTATAGGCAATTTATGCAGCGCACGGCTCGCCAGGACCGATTATAGAGGGGGGTTTCCGTTAGGCGCTCAATTCCAGCCTGAATCAAGTTGGCGGAATATGTGCTGTCTACTGGAAAATTTGGCGTCCGTTTTTTTTTGTACAATTGAACTGCGTTATTTAATACATTGCGTTGATTTACTACGGTAATACCATAGTTCCGAAATATGATTATGCTGCTACGCTTTTATTTATTTCAGACTTAAAATACACACAAAAGTTAAAAATAAGTAATCAAAACTTACTTCATTTTCACAATACACTTTTCGCTTTTCACCATTTCGCTAATTGTAAAAATAAGATGACTGTAAAGCAATTTTTATTGGATGTTGCCATCTTTATGTGAGATGCGGTATGGTACCGACGTATAAAATAACGTTGGAACTTTTTACTTAATAAAAACATAAAAGGATGATATTCATAAGCTGCTATTTAATGTCATTAGTTAAAAACAAAATTAAATAATATCTAATTTGCTCCACAAAATATCCTTCAACTAGGTGATGAAGGCAGACCTCTAAATACAAAATCAATATGTAGTGTTAATTCAGCTAATTGTGAGTTCAATCATGCCGGGATGCAATTGGCACCGCCCTCCCGCAAAAATGTGCACATGCAAGAAGGACAATTTAAAAACGCAAATTACATGCACGTTCCTATATTACCCAGCAATTACTTATAAAATAACAAACGTAAGAAGACCTAATTCTAAGCATTCCATAACTAAACCGGGTCCATCGCGTGGTAGGGAACACTCGACAGAGTCTGAGACTAGCGACTCAGACGTAGGTTTAAGGGAGCCCCCTGTAATGCATCAACACTCACCTTCTCTGTCTCTCAGTGGTCCACCCTCTCCCTAGCCTTTGGTATGATCCTAATAATGCCGCTTTGGATACTGATCGTTCTGATACAGATTTCTTTTTATATCAGAGGGCGACAAACGAGCAAGTGGGTCACCTGATGGTAAGTGATCACCGCCGCCCATGGACACTCGCGATACCAGAGGAGTCGCGAGTGCGTTGCCGGCCTTTACGGAAGTTCTTGATAATCCTAAGTTCTTTAATTGCTCGTAGAGGGATTTTGTTGGTATACCCCTCGCACCCACTTCCACGGATTAGTTAATTACAATGTACACAAAAATATTCTCCCGTATTTTACATCTTCCACAAAAAAAGCATCTAACATGGTGTGTTTTTGTTTGCAAATCAGCATCAAGCTTCATGAACAAAAAATATGTACACAATTTATTTTGCCACCTACGGCGTTTACTCCATCCCTTGGCGCCTGAGGAAAATATTATTTTACCGTACCTGTTTTTCTCTAGAAACTGTTATATTATTTAAATTTACGTAAAGAATAAAAATGTTTTGTTCGGGGTACGGGTAATGTGTAGAACTTCTATTTATCTATCTAATTTAAGAGTCATGACCTTGTCGGTGGAACTTCCTCCATTCCTTTTAAGACTCATGACCTGGTGACTTCTTCATACTTCCTGTTTTTCTAGTTAGAAAAATCCGTTTAACAGATTTTTGTCCTGCCCTGGGATTTCAACTTTAGTTGAATACCGCTATACAAACGAAGCAGTCAAAAATTATATTAATCTTCTGATTGCTTGCCTTTCACACCGAAGTTCGTGGGTTCGTATCCCACCAGGACATTATATTTGTGTGCATGAACATTGAACATGTCTGATTGTACTATTTATGGGTCTAATTATCTATAAAAAATAGTATTTACAAAAGAAAAGTAGTATAATGTCATATATCAGTTATCTGATTTTCCATAGTACAAGCTCTGCTTAATTTGGATCAGATGGCCGTGTGTTAATGATTTACCAGAATATTATTATTATTAGTTAGGCAAAAAAAATATCTCACCTACTGGTATTCAGTGATCTTAGCCTATGACCCTTAGCTCTTATGAACTACTCACGCGTTTCCGATCTTACATACGGTATTGACACCTTCATTTCATTTCAATCCTGTGCTACAAAATCAACATAATATTAAGTTAGACCATCCAAATCAAATTAATTCGAATTACCTACTTCCGAAGCTCCAAACTGATCTTAATAATTCACTAATAAGTACCGCTCTATCTGTGAACCAAAGTTACCAACATAGGCTGAAGAATAACCAAGCTAAAGTGGCAGTGGGTAGAACACAACGCTCGTAGAACCGACGGCCGCTGGGGTAGAAAAGTTCTCGAGTGACGACCACGAACCGGAAGACGCAGCAGTGCGCCCCCTACATGATCACCGATGATCTCTGCATGCGGATAGTGCAAGAACAGCAAATGTGGAGATCCTTGGGCAGTGGGCATCTCTCAGCTGATATAATGATGATGATCGCTCTGTCACGACAACACTAGCGCAGCGGTACTAGTGCAGTTCATATTTAGCGAAACCCTGATAAAACAGAAATACTTAGTAATAACGAGTACCATACCACCAAGTAATTTAGACCGTTGGTCAATTCCTAGAAAAGCCCCGCGTTATGGAAAAAAAGCAAAGAACCCAATGCAATGTTTTTCAGAGGACGTTAACTGCATGCACGTTCGTAAATTATACTCAGTAATGTATTATTGCAAAACGTAGCCAACATAACCGCAAAAGAGTTATTTCAGTAATAAATAAAATAAAACTTCTGTTTACTGTGACACGATGCACTTATTAGAAAATTAATGGGATGGAAGCAATGAAATGTTAGTAATTCGATTCAACATGCACGTACAGAAAGTTACAAAAAAGTTGTAAGTAAATGCGAAAAGAATTTTTATTTCTTTTAATAGCTTTACGCATAAATCACAGCCCACTAGTCGTTGCTTTTATTTATTAGGATTCTGTATAATAAATAAAAATTTTAAAAGTAACTTTTTATATGTGGAGCGGTTGGCGTGGTTGATAATTACTTGCCTTTAAGCTGCAGCGCGTGGTTTCGATTCCCAATCAGGACAGATATTTGTGTGCATGAAAATGTCTGTTTGTCCTGAGTCTGTATGAGTATGTATTTACAAAAGAAAAGAAATACGAGTAGGTATATTAGATATCCGGTATCTATAGTACAAGCTCTGCTTAGTTTGGGTTCAGATGTGTGAATAATGTCCCAGGACATTATTTATTATTTACTGTTTGTCCACCCATATTATACAATATTGGTATTTCAATTAAAATCTGCCGTTTTATTTATCCATATTTTTGACAGCCGTAAACCACCGTTTTCTTTTTATAAATTGTAATATTTAATTAATCGAAGTATAATTGATAAATACCTAGTGATATTTTTACTTAAGTTAAAGCCCTTACAGGTTAATTAATCTATGTACTGCGGGTTGCTATACAAACATGAAATTCACGCACACAAAGCACACCACACAACCCAAAATACGAATGTGCCTAGGTGACTATCTTAACCACTGCGCTAAATGTGTCAATTATATTGAAAGTTCTTTTAGCCACATGAAATTCACGCACACAAAGCACACCACACAACCCAAAATACGAAAGTGCCTAGGTGACTATCTTAACCACTGCGCTAAATGTGTCAATTATATTAAAAGTTCTTTTAGCCACATGAAATTCACGCACACAAAGCACACCACACAACCCAAAATACGAAAGTGCCTAGGTGACTATCTTAACCACTGCGCTAAATGTGTCAATTATATTGAAAGTTCTTTTAGCCACATGAAATTCACGCACACAAAGCACACCACACAACCCAAAATACGAAAGTGCCTAGGTGACTATCTTAACCACTGCACTAAATGTGTCAATTATATTGAAAGTTCTTTTAGCCACATGAAATTCACGCACACAAAGCACACCACACAACCCGAAATACGAAAGTGCCTAGGTGACTATCTTAACCACTGCGCTAAATGTGTCAATTATATTGGAAGTTCTTTGATATAATTGAATTAATTGAAATTTAGGATGATTAAAAGTCGATCTATACTTCGTGTAATGGTAGCAATACCATTCTTATGGTTAAAATTAGTTAATTAATCGGAACTTATTTAATATAATAAGTCCATAACATTATGAATATAATTCGGAATATTAATAATAGTGTACGCTAAATTAAAATCTGAACTGAAATATTATCATGGTACCCTTTTTTTTTTTTAAGGTAGGGGGAATGCCTACGCATGCCACCCGCAAAAAGTGTCTACGGGTGGGTATATCGGACTCGCACCGACAAAACCTACCTGCCGTGGACTTCTCTTGGCGCCTTATGGGAGGAGCCCCGGGAACGCGGGTATGCTGCTTTGGTGCCCCCCTTTTTGCGCCATGTCCCAGATGGTCGGGACACGTACCCTGGGAGGGCTCAGAATTGCCCTCCCCTATTGCTGACTCCTGCCAGTCCGTCACAGCGACTGCGCCACAAACAGTACGCTGTCTTCCCGGAGCTGCTTGCATGTGGTGGCAGTGGAGGACACTTCTCTGACTGCCGCCGCAGCCCCGAAGGGGAGTTGGGCTACCGGCTACCGCCGCCGCCCCGACGCCTCCTCCGTCTGCGAGCGGGATCAGCTCTCTCTCGCTCCCGCTCGGCGGCCTCCTTTTGGAGCATGACTGCCTCACAAAAGGAGACCACGGCGTCCCATTTGGGGGGTTACCCGCCAGCATATATACATAATATAATAATATATATGCATAATATATATACTAGGAATAAAAACAAACTAGCCATGCCAGGCTTTAGAGTAAGCAAAACTAATCATTTTTAGGAAATTGTATTAGGTTTTATAACAAGCTTCCTACTCAAATTACTGATCTGTCTGACACAAGTTTTAAAACACATATTAAAGGTATACTTATGGCTAGGGGTTATTACACCACTAAAGAGTACATCGATGACAAAGACGTCTGGCTCTCACTTCCTACCTGCACATTGCTGGCTGGAGATCTTGTAGCCATATAGACATGACTGATCTGCTGTGTCACGTGAACTATCTGTAAATGATTGCTATCATATACTTAATTTAAAATTATTGACTCTGTCTCAAAATGAATAATGTTATTGTTTCGAAGTTTTTCTTTTGTATACCTAAATATAATCTAAAATTGATGATTAAACGAACTTACCTGAAGTGAAGTTCTATCCCAATTACACGAAGGCTCTGTCCGAAGAGATCAAGAAAACTATGTAGTAACGCGCAGCTACTGCTATCCAACCACTAAATTTGAAATCAACAGATTAGCAAAAAAAATACAACTCTTAGCGCCCTCTCTCGATAAGTCATTTAGTTTAAAGTAAAGGAACGGGATCCTCAGTTACCATACATAAAACGCATTAGGGACTCATAAATATTATGTGATTATGAGTGTAAGGGACTGGGTGGGTCTTGATCTCTTCGGACAGAGCCTTCGTGTAATTGGGATAGAACTTCACTTCAGGTAAGTTCGTTTAATCATCAATTACACTCTGCTCTGTCCTCGAGATCAAGAAAACTATGTAGAATTTGAAAGCATCAAAATGCGTTGTATGTATGTAATATATGTATTTATATATTTAATAAAAAGGTATACGTCGTATAACACTTTTAATTGGTTTCACTAAACTATTAAATTGAAATATAATAATATTCATTATAATTATAATTAACACCTTTTATTTAGGCATTTAAAATAGATAAAGCAAAATCATTGGCATTATAATTTAACACGGGGCTTTGATAAAACCTCGCAAACACCGATGAAGACCCACTCCAGCCTGCAGTTTTTCTAATTAGGTCTATGGATACGCCTGACCTAAGAGCTGCTGAAGTAGACGCATGCCTGGTGGAGTGTGCCTTGCATTTACTGGTAGCAACACCACTGTCACATAAAACATTCTGTATCTAGCGGCTTAGCGACTCTGAACTTACAGCTTTATATGGATTTTTAAGGCTTATGAAAAGATGTTGTTCTTCACCTTTAATCGACTGAGTCTTTTTAATATAAGACCTAAGTGCGCTGGACCAATTTCTGGCCGTCTTTAAATAATTGAATCATTCTGTCATGAAATCCAATTCTTGATCCAATTATTAAGGACAAAGCTGATCGATGACTATTTAACGTTCCATATTAGGCTTGTAAGAAAATATATAATATTAGGAATAGGAGCGTCATATAATATAACAACGTTCTGAGATTGTCAAAAATTGAACAATTTTTTTAAACCTGTTTTGTTTCATAGTATTGTTACAAAGTGAAGCAAACATAATATAAATAGAAGAAGGAGGGACGCCTCTTTTTAGTAGTGCCGTCTCCTAACAATCTGCCTGCAGCCATAGTAAGCCGTGGTAGTGGTGCACTGTGGGAACATGACAAAAGAGCTTGGTCATTCGGCTTGAACAGGATAAGTTTGGATACTAACAAACTTTCGAACAAAGGGAACCAAGGCTCAGGAGGCCAGTATGGCACAACAACAATGCCTTCAGCTTCGTCTGTAATAATTTTCCTGAAGGTTTTTCATATGATAGAAAATTGTGAAAATGCATAAAAACTTACATTATTCCAATTCAGTGTAAAGGCATTGATTAAGCGTCAGGGTCTTTTTGCCATGACACACACATTTTTATTGAATCTGGATGCAAACAGATAATTTTTTGGAAAAATTACTTATATGCCATTCTATGTCAGGATGTGTACCCTAGATTATGCGTTTGCTATTTCATTATTTCCAGAACCAATATAAGAGGCGAAAAAACAAATATTTATTTCCTCGCACCAATTCCAAAATTGTTTTGTAATTTTATTTAGATGCGGAAACCTAAAGCCACCCTTACGATTAATATAGGATATGGCTGTGGTACCGATTAATAGAGTATTATCAATGCGTAAAAGAATCTGGGAATTTTTAAGCTGTTTGGTATCTTCAGTCCAAAAAAGGCTGCCATTAGGTCTAGTAAGTTAATGTGCAGATCTTTTTCCGTAGTAGTCCACTGTCCCTTTGCCGTGTCTGCCGCATGCCACCCCCCACCCTGTTTTGCTTGCAAATATTTCAATCCAATAATTTTCGTTACGAATAGGTTTGGCGTTGTTTATAATAGCTTTTAACCCCAAAAATAAATCTTGGTGTATATGTGAAGGTATAACCATATAACATTACTAATCACCTCTCTAACTCTTTTGTATATAACCAGCCGTATTGAATACCTGGACAAGCTGATACAAACAGACCCACAAGGCGAGCGAGGCGATCTTATTTTGCAACTTTTGAGTGTCATAAAATAATTGGTCTCATTTATGATATGTGTCTTTTTACCATAAGTTAAACTGATATGAAATAACTCTGTATTAATAATAAAGCCCAGATATTTACAGCTTTTTGGGGTCAGTGAACTCGTTTCATAGTTAATCAAATCAAACAAATCCTAAAGACTAGAATTAATTAGTCATTTGAACGGTGTATACATTCCTTATAAATTTTTCCAATACACCATATAAATAAATTGTTGACAAATAACCTAAACTTCTTAATAAAGCCATCACAGGCTTGAGAAGTTTCGTAAAAACGTATGGAACTGTGCACAAACCAAATAAAAGCACATTGAATTCGTAAAATTTGTTCAGACCCTGAATAGACGGAATTTCAAAACGCAAAAATTTTGGATAAATTTCGTCGATCGGAATTACAAAATATGCATCCCTTAAATCAACTTGTACCTAGATAATAATACTTAGAAAATTAATTTTATCGTAGTGCAAGGATCTTCTAATTTATAATGGTTTGTATCAATAAATCTTTTCAAGGACTGCAGATTTAAGATAAATCGTTGTCCACCATCAGGTTTGAGCACAAGAAATGTGGTCAAAAGATATTGATCATAACATGACAGGGTGATATTGCGCCATTTTAATTAAATCTTTGATAATGACACCATAATTACTTAAATCAGACTTGTTTAATATAGGTAGTGATGGCGAGTGATTTTGTAACACATTGGTAGTAAAAGGTAATTTATAACCCTTAATCCAAGATAATAGTACTGCATCGTTTGTAATTAGGTGCCATCTTTCAAGGAAGTGTGACAAACGTCCTGCATGACTCACCAGTGTTAGCGGTGGTGCGGTGCGTGGGTCTGTGAGCGCTTGTAGGGTGCGCGCGGCTGTGGCGTCGGCGGCGGACCGCGGCGTTGCTGGCGATGATACTCTGATCGGTTGGTCGGGGCAGGCATTATCGGACGTCTCGCCGCTGCTCCTGTTTGCCTGACCGTGGGCGTCTCGCGTTTAAATTTCCCATGTGGTTAGGTAAAACGTCTTGAAAGCCCAGGTGCAGAGTCACTAGTTTTCATTTCCTCACCTGTTTCGTTTATTGCTTTTGCGGCTTTTAAAACTGGCTGCCAAGGAGATGGCTGTCTATTTGAGTTGTGTGGAAATGATCTTTTATGTCTTTTTTAATGGAGGAGCAAACAAAACTTCTACGAATCATGGATTCCGTGTGTTGCAAGTCGCAAATCAGTTTTCCAGCGTCTGTTAATGACTTAACAAGCTTTAAATTGGTATTGTCCGATGATACGTCAAGTGAAAGAGCATCTCCTAAGCAAGCGATTATCAAGGCAATTTGTTTTTGCATAATTTCAATAGCTTAGTCTTTTTTATTGAGAACATCTTACAAGGCTGCTTTTACCTCTTGATTATAGGAGCGCCAATATTTTAACAGTTTTCTGGTATGTCATGTTTTGTAAAAATGTCTTTCTTTACTTCCTTAGAAAGACCATTTGTCGCAGTATGCTCCCACCTAATGGACAGACTTGAATTTACTGCTGGCCCGGCTGGTTGGTTTACCATGGTTTGTATGCCCTCGATGGCCCTCAGTCACTTCAGGTGAGAATTTTTTAGAGGCTGCTACCTCTGGAGGGTCCATTGATATGCTAGCCCTGTGGTTAGGCGGGACCATTGCCTAATTTGCAGGGTCTGTACCTATTCTGTTCAATTGATTGTAGGGGTATGTTAAGAGACGTTGAGCGGTCTTCACCAATAGGTATTGCTACTAAATAGCTCGTCTGAAATGGGCATGAATTGTTACGTCAAGAGACGGCCATCGGCCTTTTTTATGTGGGTTTATTATTATGTCCGTGACTGCGTATTATAAGTTACCAAGTAGGTATTTAGGAAATCATGACGGAAATATTCCATAGTAATGGTCACAAAGATATTGTTAAAGCACTGGTATCAATCCCTATGAACTGTACACAGCTATGTTTTTATTTCTGGCGGACACATTCCATTGTTTGATGTTCACAAAGATATTGTTATAGCACTGGTATCAGTCCCTATGAACTGTACACAGCTATGTTTTTGTTTCTGGCGGACAAATTCCATTGTAATGTTCACAAAGATATTGTTATAGCACTGGTATCAGTCCCTATGAACTGTACACCGCTATGTATTTATTTCTGGCGAACAAATTCCATTGTGATGTTCACAAATATATTGTTATAGCACTGGTATCAGTCCCTATGAACTGTACACCGTAATGTTTTTATTTCTGGCGGACACATTCCATTGTAATGTTCACAAAGATATTGTTATAGCACTGGTATCAGTCCCTATGAACTGTACACCGCTATGTTTTTATTTCTGGCGGACACATTCCATTGTAATGTTCACAAAGATATTGTTATAGCACTGGTATCAGTCCCTATGAACTGTACACCGCTATGTTTTTATTATTGGCGGACACATTCCATTAAAATGTTCACAACCATCAATCAAAATTTGAGGTTAGGTTTTATGGTATTTTCGTAAATTAGGTGTAAGAGAACCAATAATGCAATTTTTATAAAATTTACTTACCTAAAGTTATTAAATAATCTTGGGAAGATGAGTGTTGTCGGTAATTCTTTTGTGTAATTTTTTCTCAATCTTCCTTATTTTTCGATTGACATTAGCCTCAATATTTTCATCACTATATCGTTTTTTCGGCATAATGATTGTTATACCTACACGATAAAATATTATCCTTTAATAATTATTTTATATTCGTAGCCAAAAAACACTTGATATAACTGAAATATTTAAATTATATAAGGGGAACGAAAAAATGCGTGGCAGATAGCGTGAGCACTAAAACGCGAAATGACTTATCGAGAGAGGGCGCTAAGAGTTGTATTTTTTTTGCCAATCTGTTGATTTCAAATTTAGTGGTTGGATAGCAGTAGCTGCGCGTTACTACATAGTTTTCTTGATCTCGAGGACAGAGCAGAGTGTAATAATAAGCATTCAGACAACCGATCGAGCATATATTGTGTTTGCCTACTAAATAATTACTCTAATTGGACCAAATCCCGTGTTCATGCCCGCTTGAGTATGTTTCGCTGGACCGTCTCAACTGGGTCGTGTTGAAACCGGTAGAAGATGAACCCACTGAGTTTGTTTCGCTGGGTCTTCTCAGTTGGGGCGCATTGGATCCGGTGGTAGCATTAAAGAGTTATTAACACAAGGTCCGTCATAATAATAATACCTTTAATATAGACAGAACCATTGACAATATGTAGTAAAAATATTAGACTTAAACTAGATAATTAAACATAATCTGTTGACAATAACTTGATACGAGCTAGCTAAATATCATTTCTGTAATAAAATAAATTTTATAAATGTTTTCATACAAGATGTACCTAAATATCTATGTTACTAGAAATAATATCTAATGTATACAACTATGTTACTACAAACATGTTCTGACTATTTACAAGCGCTTTTTTAAAGTCTACGTGAATAAAAACCTTTTTTATTTTTATTTCCCCTACAATTGCCGGCGGGGATAGATCCCGTTCGATTTCTGCGACCAAGACTCGCCTTTCGGCCTCCCAGGCCGGGCACTCAGCGAGAGTGTGTTGGGCAGAGTCTAAGTCGCTCCCGCAGTGGTGACAGTGTGTCGTCGCTTCTCGGCCTATCCGGTTCAGATACTCACCGAAACACCCATGTCCGGTGAGTATCTGAGTCAGTCTGTAGGTGACGCTACCACCTCTCCTTCCCACCCAGGCTTCGAGGTGAGGCAGGATGGCACCGACGGCACGCTGGCGAGCGTTTAGACGTAGCTCTAGCCGTGCGCGCCATTGCACTAGTACGTGCTGGTGGACATCCCGTCTATATTCAATGAGCGTCTGTTCTGGCGCCCTCCCGTTCTCCTGGCGGACG
Organism: Pseudoips prasinana; assembly: GCA_951640165.1. Classification (NCBI taxonomy): domain Eukaryota; kingdom Metazoa; phylum Arthropoda; class Insecta; order Lepidoptera; family Nolidae; genus Pseudoips; species Pseudoips prasinana. The sequence goes on from OX621240.1 coordinate 23,750,210, forward strand.
CGGATTTTGGTGAAAACCGTTTCGTCAACTGCCGCCAGGAGGTCAAATGGCGGGAGGGACGAGGGACTGTCCTGGACCCTAGGGAAGAAGGTGTCCACCACTTCCTCAAGAAAATCCGGGTCCAGGGTACTCGTCAACGGAGGGACCCACGGTCTGAGTTTGCCCAGTACCATTTTGTACGGGCGCCCCCATGGATCACTATTCAGTCCCTCGATGAGCTCGTTCTAGGACCGAGGTTTGGCTTCAGCTATCGCAACTGATAGTGCCTTGACGGCGACTTGATAAGCGCTATGCGCTCTGGCAGCCTCTTCGGCATTGGCTCGCCTCCTCCGACGGGCCCGCTGGTGTCGGCGACGCGCAGCGACGTACTCCGATCGGAGTCGCGCGATTTCGGCCGACCACCAATATTGCGAGCCTCGTCTGTTACCCGGCCGGATCCGAGGTATTGCCATGTCGCAAATGCGAGTCATGGTGCCCGGAAACCCGACCGCCTGCGATTCGGGATCGGACGGGATCCTCACTCCACCATCACCGGCGCCCCACTCAAAAGCGACAGCGGCAGCCGCTAACCTATCACGAATATCATAGTACCTAATATATTGCTGCACCCAGAAAATTGCAACCGAAAGAATTTGAATTTCAAATCGTCAAAATAGACTGTTACAGGTTACTCTAGATAGGGAGTTACATAGATATTTATTAATTTTAATATACTTTTACTATTAACTAGCTGTACCCCGCGGTTTTATCCGCGTTGTATTTTATAAATTATCACAGCTCCTCCCCCGTAGGTGATAGCGTGATAATATGTAGCTAATAATCTTTTTTTCGGTGTGTGGGTAGTTGTAACATCAACACAAAAGTTTAATAGCTCTATATTTAAAATTAAAATTTAATTATTTATATATCATTTAAATAGTATTTAATGCTTAAAATCAATAGTTGATACTGTCTACCTACCGGATTAGTGTTATCTCCTACAAGTTCAAGAAGAATAAATACATCACAAATCACATCAACTCAGTCTCACTAAGCACTATGGAGTCAATTGTACAATCCATTGATGGGATGAGAGAGCTTTTCAAAACTAAGATTGCAGATATGGAAGCACAAATTCAGCAGTCCAGCAACCTTCAGCCCACTGGTCTAGCAGCAGAATTTGGTACATTTCGGAACCTTATGTGCCAGCTGCTCAACAGTCTTCAGCAACAGGTACAAATATTAACACATGCAACTGATCGCCTTGAGATGCATAGTAGACGCAAGATCTTGTTACTACATGGAGTTCCGGAAAGCAAGGATGAAGCTGTGGAGACTGTAGTTAACATCATAACAAGCCGTCTAGAGATTCAGGAGTTCGCTGCTAGTAACATTAGACGGTGCCATAGATTGGGTCGGACAGCTAAGCCGGATAAGCCGCGTCCTATCCTTCTTAAATTCCAGGATATGGGTATCCGGGACAAGGTATGGGGGGCAAAAACCAAACTGAAGAGCTCTGGCATCACAATGTCTGAATTTCTAACCAAAGCCAGACACGCGGTATTTCTCGCTTGTCGTCAACGTTATGGCATTCATAGATCGTTCACGAATCGGGGCGTTATTTACGTTGTTGGCCAAGATAATACACGGCATATAATACATTCAATGTCGGACTTAAACAACATCGGGCATCAAAACACAGCTGAAGACAACGAATCTGCTGTCTCCGAGCCGGCCGCATCGAATACTGCGCCGAAGAACACCACAAGGTCCAAGCGAGCCGTCACTAAAAAGTGATATCTTCATTTGTGATCGCAGTCAGGGTAGTAAGTCCCTTATTTTAAGCTTCTACCCCTTTTTCGCTTTTACTTTAGCATGCCATTCGATGTTTGCTTTTCTCGTGGATGTCACACTGATGTTATGAGATGACATTAGACCCAAAGAGAATATAAAAATCAATGATTAGACTAACAATAGTGTTGTCAAATATTCCACGGGCAGATTTGGGCGGATATTCTCGCTCGATTTATCGTTTTTTCTTTAGTTAAGTTTTCTTTTGTGTTGCCATTCTGTTTAACCATTACTATAATTAAAATACCCGACTGCGATAACATTTCCATAAAAATCATAGGATTTTATAAATTTATTAACCATTTTTAGTATGTAGTGTTATTTTATTATGTTTTAAGACTGTCGTGTTACGAGTATAGTGTTTGAGTTATTTTTATCTTTTATATTTGTATTTATTTTTTTTATATTATTGTTGTACCTTAATCAACACATAACCGGTGGGTGGACAATATAAAGCAAATTTTATTAGTATATTATAGGTTAGTTTTAGTAATTATTGTATATCTATATTATTTTATTTATCTATTATTTTCTATTTATGTTACAATCAAGCTCGAATAGTGATGATGAAGACTTTGTTTCATTGACAAGCAATGAAACAAGTTTTGCCAGTATACCCTCCTTGACAGAAACTTTAGATTCTCAGTTCTCTGATGTTCCCAGGAACTTTAATGTTATTCACATCAACGCCCAGAGTATTCCGGCACATTATTCTGCTTTGCTGGCCAGTTTTGACTGTAAGAATATCCATGCAATCCTTGTGTCTGAATCATGGCTTAAACCATGTTTGCTCTCTACTTCATATTCTCTGCCCGGTTTCCATCTGATTAGGAACGATCGTATTAATGGTAATGGCGGGGGCGTAGCTGTATATCTTCGATCACATATACCTTATCGTATTGTTAATATGTCATCGCAGCCTCCCCCATCAAATGCCGGCGAGCATCTTTTCCTAGAAGTAGAGATGCATCATACGAAAGTCCTTCTTGGTGTTTACTACTGTCCTTCTTTGCGTATAAACTACTTCTCCTCTTTGGATATCCTTCTAGAAAACTTAGTTCCAGCTTACAGTCATGTAATAGTCATGGGGGATTTCAACACTTGCCTCCTTAAAAATGACTCTCGTTCATCTACTTTTCAGTCGATAATTCAGTCGCATAATCTTTCTCTATTACCTCTTAATGCTACACATAACTTCCCTAACTGTACACCTTCTCTCTTAGACTAAGTAATTGTTTCTTCCAAAGGGCATGTGGATCATTATGGTCAATGCCCTGCGGACTCTTTTTCATATCATGACCTTATTTTCCTGTCGTACAAAATTCGTCCACCTAAAGCCAAACCAAAAATTCTTTTGCAGCGCAATTTTAGTGGCATGAACACTGACAATCTTCGGAGAGATGCTAGTAATATTGACTGGTGTTCACTAACTTCTTCGAACTCCATTGATACTAAGGTGTATTTGTTTGAAACTTCTATAACTCAACTCTATGATGTCCACGCACCTATTAAAAGGGTCAAACTAAAGCATCTTCCTGCTCCATGGCTTACTCAAGATATTAGGAAATTGATCGATAGGAAAGCAAAAACTAAGTCACGATACAAATCTGATCCATCAGAAAAAAATAAATCAAAGTATAATTCGGCCAGGAATTACTGTAACAAGGTGTGTAGGAATGCTCAACGCCAACACATTCATAGCTCAGTCCAAAATGGTGACCCAGCAAAAGTCTGGAGATACTTAAGATCTTTGGGTATAGGGAAATCACGTCAAAACAACATTTCTAAAGATTTAGATATTAATTCACTAAATCTTCATTTCTCAACGTCGTCCAATTTTGATAGGACTACTAAAAATAACACACTACGGCGTCTTTCATTGCTTCCCAGCCCTAACTATTCACAATTTAATTTTAATCAATTCTCTGCTTGTGATGTTAAGAAAAGCGTACTATCAATCACATCCAATTATATTGGAAGTGATTGTATCAGTCGTAATATGATCATCCCAATACTTGATGAGATCCTACCTGTCCTTGTTCATATCCTTAATTTATCAATTTCCAGCGGTACTTTTCTCTCGGCTTGGAAAACTGCACAAATTACTCCACTACCTAAAAAACATAATCCTTCTTCCTTTTCTGACTACCGGCCCATATCCATATTACCTTTCCTCTCCAAAGTCCTAGAGCGTCTTATCCATTCCAAATTGAGTTCATTCCTGTGTAAAAATTGTCTCCTTAATCCGTGTCAGTCCGGGTTCCGTCCCGGCCACAGTACAACCACAGCCTTGGTCAATATTACGGATGATATACGACTGGGCATGGAGTGTGGAAAGTTGACGGTGCTTGCGCTGCTAGACTTTAGCAACGCATTCAACACCGTGGACTTTGACATTCTGCTTGGCATACTACGCTCTCTTAACATATCTCCAACGGCAATTGATTGGTTTCGTAGTTACCTGTTTGGTCGTCGGCAACGTATCCGCATCGAAGAGTCTTATTCTTCTTGGTGCCATACTAGTGCAGGCGTGCCACAGGGTGGCGTTTTATCTCCATTACTGTTCACGACCACCTTTACGCAGATGATCTACAAATTTTTACTCAGGCACCTGTAGAACGACTTAGTGAAGCCATTGGTATCATCAATAATGACTTAGGCCGGATAAGTCAATGGAGTGCGGAACATGGTCTTACGGTGAACTCCATTAAAACCCAGGCTATTGTCATTGGTAGTTCACGCATGGTATCCAAGGTCGACTGGTCACAGATCCCCCAGATTATCTTTAATAATACCCTAATACCTTTTAGTGATAATGTAAGAAATATGGGGGTTTACTTCGACAAAACATTTTCATGGGGTCCACAGCTTGAGCAAACTAGTCGCAAATTATATGCGGCAGCAGGTTCTTTGCGAAGAATGCGTAATTTCCTTCCAACCGCCACTAAAATTGCACTAGCTCAATCTCTTCTTTTACCCATCCTTGACTATGCTGCTGCCAGCTATCTTGACCTTACAGAGGACAAACTTGATAAACTCGAGCGCCTCCAAAATTTCTGTATTAGATTCGTATTTGGACTCCGCAAATACGATCACGTCACCGAATTTCGTAAAAAACTCGAGTGGTTACCAATCCGACTTCGCCGTAATTCGCACATACTTTGTCTCCTTTACAATATTTTGTTTAATCCAACAGCTCCTATTTACCTTAAGCAACGGTTTGAATTCGTTTGTGATACACATTCTAGGTCTTTGAGATCATCAGAGAACTTAAAACTAAATATTCCAGTGCACTCTACAGATTTTTATGATAAATCTTTTTCTGTCCAAGCAGCTCGACTATGGAATCTACTTCCTATCGAAATAAGACGTGCACAAACTCTGACCTCATTCAAAATTTCTTTAAAAAAACACTTTTTATCTCTTTAAATTATCTTCATAATTTATGTTTTTTATCTCTTAACTGCTTTTCGTAACCTCCTTTTTCAAAACTCCTCAATTGAATAGATGTAGAATATTTTGTATGTATAGTATATTATTATAGTATAGTATTATTAGTATTTAAAATATAAGTATGTTTATGTAAATTGTATATAAGAACATAACGTTGAATATTTGACTGTACACTTACAGCTACTGCCTTTCCTAACTTACTGTTTTCCTTGTCCACCCAACGGTTGTCTGGAAGAGATTGCTACAAAGCAATAAGACCGCCGATTGTACCTGTATTTGCTTATTTGTAAGACATGTATTGTTTCTTTTGGTGCAATAAAGTGTACTCTCTCTCTCTCTCTCTTATATGTTGACCTGACCTCCTAGTAATATACATGCAAAATTTGAAGTAAATTCATGCAGTACTTTTTGAGTTTAGCCTGGACATACACACAGGCAAACAGATAAACAGACAAAAATCCTAAAAACCATATATTTAGCTTCGATGTCGATTGTAGATCACCCTCCAAGTATCCTTTTAAAAAAATATATAATGTACAGTTTTGAATTTCCTACGTTTTTATTATAAGTATAGATGACTTATAAATCACAAATAATCTTTCACGGGTTATTTCATTGTTATATACAGACGCCAGTACATCCAGCTACCTCAATCTGTTAAATTTCTTTTATAGATTGTCAACTTTATCACATAAGCATAAGGTTCACTTTCAATTAGGGAATATTGACAGATTGGAGCAGCTTAATGTGCTGGCGCTTATACGAATCCTTACCAGAACGGGGCATGAGAAAAAAACTATAAAAACAGGGCTTAGTAACAGCCTATATTTTTATCGTTTTCTTGACTAGCAATTACATATAAACATTATGTCTTTACTTTATCGCCCAACAATATGGTAAGCGATTCGATTCAAAGACGATATTTGTTTATTTTTATCTACTAATATTGAGCCCATTTCCCCATTCCAGTGTAGGATTCTCTATGAGGCTAGTAATGTGGATCATGAACTAGTCTCATCTACTTTCGGCCAAGAAATTATACAATGTCATCTGACTATCGTACTGGGCATAATATTAGTACTACGCGTCGTCTTTCTCTTGGCATTCTAGAAACGTCTTCGAACATTTATTAGATAATGCCTAGAAGACACTCTTCTTTATAACTTAAAAAGCTGATATAAAAGAGATATTGCTTATGACAGACCTTATGCATTCTGTTGAGTAATCGAAAACATACTCAACTTTGTGTTGGAATCAAATTTTAAAACCTATATAACACTTTCCCAGATAAGCTTTAGTATAATTAAACTGAAACATTTTTTTATAGCTAAACTGAGGGTGGATTAAGTGGTGACCGCCTAACTACTAGGCTTACATGTCTCTATTTAAAAATCTGGCCCAACCATGAAAAGTTCTGTAGGCTCATGAATTCAAAAGGTCACCTTGGGTTAAACTCGACACCACTGACTCCAACGGTCAAACCACTTTGCTATTTCGTACTTACATAAGTAACGTAATCATTGGATCTCACAGTAAAATATAATCATATAGTCATCACTTATGAACTTACCTAGCCATAGTATCAATTCAATATCGTAGTATCTCAGGTAATCCTATAAACCAGCGCAGAGACGTTCGCTTTCAGGAACTTCATAATACTGTTATATCTGCCGTATGCTACCGAATTTAGGGATGTACGGTACCGTATACGAGCGTTGAATTCGAAATGAAAATTAAATTTGACATTTTCTAAATCCTACCAATGCGAAAGCTTCACGCAAAAGCTACCAAACGGATTTGATGAAACTTTGTACTAATATAGCTTACATATCCAAATAACACACACACAGACTATAATGTATTAAGTTAAACGCGGGCAAAACCGCGGGGCACAGGTAGAACTAAATAATCTCAATAGGAATTCCACTCATTTTGTCTAGTTATTATCTTGACAGAATCCATTAAAACTTTTGGATGAACCTCATTCCATTCCAGATTTTTATCTATTAACTCCGCATGAGATAATAGCTATTTAAATCTGCTAAGAAATTGATTCCAAGTCCGAATTGTAATAGATTAACAATTTCACAAAAAATATAATCGTTATAAGGTATTTCGAATAAGAGGTATTATTTTGATATTCAAAGAAAAATGCATTTTTTTTGTATTAATGATCGGATGTGTATTTTATAATAAAGAGGAAGGTATGCCGTTAATAAAGGAAAAAATTAGATCAGGCAATGTAATTTTGTGAGTCGTTAGCGCCCTTTAAGTAGTTTTCTCCACTGTTTATATAAAACCAGCATAGTAAAATATAATTACAAATCTAAGATTTACAAAAAGCCGGATTTTTATACCAACGATTTTACTTTATCTTTTATACAGTTACGGGAAAATATAAAAATAGTTTGTAAACTCGTTTTTTCCTTAACTGTTGGGGTACTATTCGGATTATGGCATTGGCGTGCCATGATCCGAATAAACAAATAGCCTGAAACATTATTATTTAGAAATTCAAGCAATAGAAATAAATGGAAAGTATTTGCTCTACGATGGCAAATTCGTATTATTTGTCGCTGATAAGTAATAATATAATAATAATATCTAGGGACAATGTCACACAGATCATCCTACCCCTGAACTAAGCAAAGCTTGTACTATGGGTACCAGGCGACAATATACATACTTATATAGATAGATAAATAATTGTATACATAGAAAACATCCATGAATTAGAAACAAATATTCGTGCTCATCACACAAATATTTGCATTTACCGGGATTTGAACCTAGGACCACCAGCTTCGTAGGCAGGAGCACTACCAACTAGGCTACGGTGTCCGTAGATAGATAAATGGAAAGCATTTATTGCACAACATATAAAAAAAACAGAACATAATACAATCGGCGGTCTTATCGCATAACAGCGATTTCTTCCAGACAACCGTAGGATGGACTAGTATAAGTCGAAAATGACATGGAGCTGGTCGCATCGTTAGTTCTACACAGTGTAGTAACCTTGATGTACAGGCTCCAGCACAACAAGCTACCCCAATCTGTCAAATTTTCCCAATTGCAAGTGACCCTTACGCTTTTGTGATAAAGTTAAAAATCTATAAAAAAAATATGGAAAAATTGGGGTAGCTGCATATGCTGGCGTCTGTACTTATACATTTTCATATTCATACATAGACAAGTGTAATAAACGAATAAATATTTCATAATACACTTTATATACAGAAATAAACAAATTTCTATTACGGTAGAAACCGAAATTAAATAGTAAAGTAGAAGAATTAGTTCTAACTGGATAAATAGTGGGTGTTCACCACATTTTTAAATAATTTTAATATTTTGAGCATCGTATTATATTGATATTGGCAGAGCATTCCACGGTTGAATTGCTTGACTTAACTAAGGAGTCTGTACAGTGCAGCGGCATTGTAAGCTTTAGATCATCTGATGATATCAAAGATCTCAAAATATGTGAATCACGTAGGAATTCGATTGTTCCTTAAGGTAATGAGGACAAGCGAGTTAGTGAGTCTTATGGGTAGCCAATTGAGTTTGTTTGAAGGCCAAGTATGAATCTTATGCAGAACTTTTGAAGAAGCTCAAGTTGGTCAGATTGTCCCCCGTAAAATTGAGTATAAATGGCATCTGCGTAGCTAAGGACTAGAAACATAATAATAAAATAAATTAATAAGTCGTAGACATACAAGAAGAAACTTTAAAAATAACGAAAATTCTTTTAAGCATCACAATGTGACCACCACAATTACCAATTGATTTGAATCTGGAATACGAACAAATACGCGTTTGAAGCAAAACAAATAATTCCTGGTATCGATAGTCGAATCATCTCGTGCAACCCTACGATAGTTATTGATAATGCCACGGATCAAAGGGATATGAAAGCAGTATTATTAACAGATATTTTTGTAATATAAAAAGTAACATCTGGGTCTTTTCTTGAGCCGGCACGTGGCTGGATAAGCATTCAATTGATCCCCAATTTAAAGGTGGTCGCTTCCATGCTTTATTTTATTGGTAGAAATATATCCATAAGGTAAAGATCATCTTTCAAAGTAGTTTAAGTTTCTTTAAGTCACTATGAAGTGATTGGAAGGAAGTTAAATACTTATGTTTTATTTTAATACTTTATGTACTCACAATAAGAAATACTCTATTTTTGAATCAAGTATATATAGTACATACAAAACACCCAGACTAAAACAAAAAGACATGTGCAGGGACACAAATAATCGAGTTGTGCGAGACTTGAGCGATTTGTGCAAATGGTGAAAAACAGATAATTTTCTTTTAATCATTAAGATAAAAATGTAAGTATCCTCATTTTATATTTTTGAAATTTAATTGACTATATTAAATTAGGTTAGTTACACACAATTTACATATTTTTATTAATAATCCAAAAAAATATGGATACGTTATTTTTTATGTCTATTTTTCATAAATTTCTTAGGGTGATTACGACACTGCCATCTGATCCCAAACAAGGCAGAGCCTGTGCTATGGCAACCAGACAACTGATTAACATACACATATGTTTCCAAACACACACATTATAGATAAATTACACCTTGACGCAGAACAAATAATTGGGCTAGTCACACAATGATTTGTCCTTGGTGGGGATTGAACTAGGTCGTGAGTATGTTCCTGCGGGCGGTGGACCTGGGGCAGTCCTCCGTCCGACCAGAATAGGCCTGAAACGGTGGCGCGCCGTGTTCCGCGCGCGGCTCTCTTGAGGAGGGGGGCAAGGGTGCCCCCAACGGAAGTGGGGCTCACTAAAAAGTGGGCCAGCGCCTGTCCAGACTGTGGCGAATGCGCGAGCGAATCCCGTTGTCTGGACTATAGGTGGCTGAGGAACACCGTGGGGTCACAGTCGGTAAACCCAGCACTACCATCTGACTGGGAGTCCGACATACCCCGTCGCTTCCCCAGCGGCGGGACGATCCATAAAGGATTTCCCAACGTAAAAAAAAAAAAACAAAAAAAAAAAGGTCGTGAGTATGTAATAGCAAACAGGGTACTGAAGCAAATAACTATGCTTTACAATTATTATGCTCACATTTTTATGCTCTAATATTTATATTTTAAATTATGAGTCAATTATACTTATATTTAAAATGACAGGCGATAGGTAATATTGGTTGCCCTCACTATACAAAAGTACTACAATGTGAGTTCATTATTACTATTTCCAGTAGCTACCAATAACGAAATATCATAAATATAAGGTAAGAGTTCAGTTTCCTCATTCCGTTAAAAGGACAATCGGTCAAAGATAAGGAAAAGCTGCAAGTTAAAATTAAATCATCGGTATTATAAAGCAATATATCATTCAACATAAATGAGAATTTAAATGTCTTCTCCGAAATTACCATTTCATCGGCACAAGAATTATTACAGGGGAGTAAAAAAATATGGCTTAGTTTCGGATTTGTATTCTCATGTGTTTAAGATAAAATTACATCATTAATTGTGCGTGTGGTGCAGCGGTTAAGACAGGCGACTCACCACTTCGTGTCTCGAATTCGATTCTTGCAAAAGACAACTATTTGTGTGACGCATTAATCCAGTTCCAAATACAAACTCCATAGTTAATTTGAAGATATTTTTTTCATTGCAGTACGAGAAATGGTTTACTTTTACTTGTTGTTTATAAATAAAATGAAAAATTTGCTATATTAACACGAGAGAATAATCGTAATTTATAAATAAAATGAAATATTTGCCATATTAACATGGTTCAAGAAAACCCATACATAATTCGCTCCAATAATTATTATGTTACGGTATTATGCGTGGATAAGTTTCTCAGAACTAAGTATACGACTGTATAATAAACTGTAAGTAGCACTTTCGATTACAGTAAAAACTTTGGCTTTTCTTTTAAATTTATTTAATAGATTCTTCATAATGTACTTAGTTCAATATTCTTCGTATTTTGTATGTTACATATGAATATACCAATAGTTTAAAGTGTATTACAAATTTGCATGACCTTGAAGATACTTCAGGAACAGTAAGCGCACTTGTGTTACTTCAAACTTCAATGCTGCTATTATCGTTGTCTGTTGAATTTTCTAAATAAATATTTTTCTTCTTTTTCAATGCAACATGAAAACGGGGATTTATCCGTGATGCCACTATTGATGAGATATTGCTTTAGTGTGTTCTTTTCAGTAATTGTATTTCCAAAAATGGAGCTGCCTCTATTTCTCTATATCTTTCGCAACTGCTTTGACTTCTTGATATGACGCTACATCAACTTTCTGTTTGGTTTGATAAACATAAGTTATCTTTGCTGCCCTATGCAATTTTATTATAATTTTTCTTATATAGAAATCTAGTGCAGTATCAAGTGTCCCTAGATTTTACCACCTCTATTTTCTGTGGCGTTTAAAATAGGTTACTTAATTAACCGATCTAACCTCACTAATGTGTATTTAAATTACGTCCTTAAACCAATTTTCCAAATAAACGCAGTTTTTGTCCCATTGATCAACGTTATTAATACTCTTATTCTCTGGGGCATGATAATTATGCCATGTGAACACTGGTCTCTAAGGAGTGATCTCTGCTAGGATTAGTTGCGGTGTAAAGGTCTTGACATATTACAGAACGAGTGCGGAAGCGATTGCTTTCGTTAAATTTTATACATTACAAACACATTTGATGTAGGTATGTATAATAAAATTCTAACTAGCTGCGAGGAAGGTATTTCCACCACACGCTGTATAATTAATTTGTTAAAGGCGTCTAGGTAGAATATATTGGTTCACGTGGCTCTTCAACCCGGCAAGACTTTTGTAATTATTTTACATTGATATACTACTTTAGTAACTTCAGGGTATAATAGTAATACAGCCCAGTACTGGCGCTCCTCAATGTCTGTCAAACAAAGGGGATAGATGTCCACCACGCTGGTCTAGTACGGAGAAGACAACAAAAATATGTTTAGATGAACTTTTATACATATAATTACAAAAAAACCACCGTCTTTTCGAAATTATATGTACCTATATTAGAAATTTATTATTTCGTAATTAAAACGGTAAAGAAAAACATTGTGAGGAAACCGTTGCCTGAAAGTTCTTCTAAACATCGCGCCTTGGGTTTGAACTTGAGACCATAGACTCCGCACTCCAGCTGACCAACCACTAGGCTATCTAGTACTTAACTTATGGGTAGGTACTATGCGTAAAATAAAAGTAGAAATTATACAACATAAAAATCATTCATATACGTTTAAAGTAGAGAAAATGTATAAGAAAATCATTAGATAATGTATAATCTATCAGTCTAAACCAATTTTTACAGTACATACTCATACGACTTTTTTTTAATTCAACATTCAATTATATTAGTCACTTGGTGTACGAGTATCTTAACCTTCGTATCCGCTCTCGCGTCTTCTCATCATCTCAGTTTCCTGTAGCGATTTTAGACGAAGGCGATAAAATAGCCCGCTGTGATTCATGACACCCTGGGGCGTTTCATTCTTTTTCCTCGCTTTGTATAGCTCCTACTAATTTTCTGTGTATGAGGGTATAAAATACTTTATCTTAGTTTACTTTATTCTTTATTGCACACAGAAACATACATTTAAATAAAATTTTACAAAGAAAAGCCATGTACATAGGCGAGCTTAATTCATTTATGAATTTTCTTCCAGCAAACCATTAGGAGAGTGAAATTATTAAATAATGGGTACAAACAGTGTACAACAAAATATTAAATTAAAAATATTGATAAAATACACACAAATATTTACATACAATACCTAATAAAATATATATATATTTATATAAATAATAAACTACATAAAACCTACATTATCTATTATATACATAAATTAAAGAGATAAGAAGTGATTCTTAGTTCTGTTCTTGAAAATATTCAACGACGAGCTATCACGTATGAAATGTGGTAAAGAGTTCCAAAGGCGCACTGCGCGTACAGTAAACGAGCCATCATAGCGGCTGGAAGTATGAGAAGGAGTCCTTAAAAGAAGAGAGATAGCTGTGCGACAGGGTTTGTCTCTAGGCACCAGATACTCAAAGCGTTCACGGAGATAGATGGGAGCAACAGAGTTATGAAGAATGGAATAAAGTAGAGAAAGGATATGACAGTCTCGACGCCGCCGAATAGGCAACCACTTCAATTGAACCCGGAACTCCGACACGTGGTCGTACTTCCTTAGGCCGAAAATAAAGCGGATGCATAAGTTCTGCAGGCGTTCGAGCTTATCTAGAAGTTCTTCTGTTGCATCAAGAAAACAGACATCAGCGTAGTCAAGAAGAGGGAGTAGAAGTGAATGAGCGAGAGTAACTTTAGTTTGAAATTGTAAGAATTTTTGGAGACGTTTGATAGATTGAAAAGAACAGTATACCCTCCTGCTTACCTCTGCAACGTGATTGGTCCACGAAAGGTTACAGTCGATTAAAACACCTAAATTTTTGGCAAATTTTGTGTAAGGTATCGGCACATTATCGAAAAGAACAGGAGGAATGTCTGAAAAATTTAAGGTGTTAACCATGTGTCTGCCACCAATAATGAGAGCTTGAGATTTAGAAGGGTTGACTAAGAGTCCAAAAGATTTTGCCCACTTGCTTATGTTTTCAAGATCATTATTGATGGCAGCAATGGCTTCCCTACTGTCATTGGCCTTGAAGTGTTGATAAAGCTGCAAGTCGTCTGCATAGAGATGATAGTTAGAAGTAAAGATTTTAGTAATGGCGTTTATAAAAACGGAGAATAAAAGGGGAGAGAGTACGCCACCCTGAGGAACACCCGCAGTAAGATCACACCATTGAGAGAAAGAATCTTCGTAGTGGACAGACTGTGAGCGACCTCGAAGATATGAATCAAACCACGCACTAACAGGCGCTGAGACATTCAAGGAAGAGAGGATACCAAGAAGAATGTCAAAGTCTACCGAATTAAATGCACTGCTAAAATCCAGTAGGATTAAGACGGTGAGTAGCTTCTGTTCCATAGCCAAGCGAATGTCGTCTGTGATTTTCACAAGTGCAGTGACAGTGCTGTGGCCAGGACGAAAGCCGGACTGGAAAGGACTTAAAAGGTTGTGAGTACAGAGATAATGAGACAATTGCTTATGTACAATGCTCTCTAGGATCTTAGACAGGAAAGGAAGGATTGAAATTGGACGGTAATGAGTTAAGGAAGAAGGATTAGTGGTTTTAGGAAGCGGTAAAACGTGAGCTTTTTTCCAAGCGGAAGGGAAGAAACTTGACTCTAGAGAAAAATTTATTAGATGAGTTAAGATAGGAGCAAGTTCCTCCGTAATGATAGTAATCATCTGTGATTGAAGTCCGTCATTACCTACCGCTTTGGTGGATATGGATTTTATGGATTTTATAATGTCCTGCTCGGTGATTGGCGTGAATGAAAATGAAGTATATAATGGCTTTGAAAGGTTAAGAATTTGTTCAAGAGTAGAAGATTTGATGTCGGCACTCATAGCAACAGGTGGTCTTGAAAAATAATTATTAAGAGTATTAATATCCACGTTTACTGTATTGTCACTAGAAGTCTTGCCGACACCTAGAGATTTTAAAAATTGCCATACTTGTGCTGTGTTGAGGTTATTAATAGAATTGTAAATGTGGCGTCTCTTTTCATCTCTACACATACGACTGCATCTATTACGTAGCTTTCTATAAATTTCCCAGTTATCACTAGTTGCCGTAAGGTCTAGTTAGTTTACTGTTGTATCGTGTGCTAAGTTCCCGTTATGTTTGATATAATAAATAAAATAAAACTTTATTTCAGGCCTGTTACGTCCCATAGTGCGTTAGTATAACGAAGAGATCTTAACCCTTATGTTAGTAATTATATTATTTAGAATCCAGGCCGGTGTTCGTCTGCTAGATGCTCATATTTCCCTGCTATAGTTTTCAATAAGGCGGATTTTATCCGACACTGTAGAAACGGCGCAGCCCCATCAATATCCCGGACTCAATATTATATTGGACCAGTAGTGCGCTGAGAGTATAGTTGGTCTAGAGGCTGCACTTGTAAAACAATTGACGATACGATTTTAAAATTGTTAATAATTATAGGTTGATGTTTTTGAATTTGAAAAGGTAGGTTGTACTACTGGCCAAATTTCGGCTACGGTGGCTACGACCACGGAGGCTAGCCTGCGTGCAAGCTGACTATGTAGGTACGCAGGAGATATTATAATGCAAGAATGTGTGCGGAAATACTTGTGCTCTCTCTTTTCTCTCGCTCTGATAATCCAATGGGATAAGTATTCGTCATGAATGGAGGAGATTATCTACAAGACCGACAGCATCACGTGCTCTCTGGACGTATAACACTGCCAACGTCCATACTCGGTTGCTCTTTGGTGATTTTCTTGCCAGAAAAATCCAACTTTTTAGTCTGGCACCCAGACTTTGAAGCTAAGACCTCATTATCTACAGTTAAACACACTACCGCTAGGCCAAAGAGGTAGTCAAAAACATATTGAATGAGGAACTTATAATAATCCTATTTTTTATGCAATGGGTTTGCGCTTGACCATGATCACACCTGATGGTAAGTGAAGATGTGGTCGAAGGTGAACCGCGCGTACCCAAGAATTCTTATAAATATATATGAATTCTTTGGTACGCTAATGTGACGAGCCCAATAAGTAAAGATGTTCTATATTATTTTAAGAAAACGAAGTTCGAATTTCCAATAAATTACCCTAAACTTATTAAAGAGATCATCTTATAACAAATGGATGGTATCAGATATAATATACGGATTCTTAATTTTCTCAGAACTTATTCTACAAGGAGCAATGTTATTAGAAGGATGAAATTGTGTTTGACTGAAATTCATTTTGTTACGATCATTTATAGATATTGGTCTGTGTCAGCATTGGATTTAAGTACACTTTATACAATTTTTATACGAGTTTTAGGTTTGATGACCATATAGCTAGAACTAGGTGTTTATATAATCAGAAACCTTTAATACCGTATCTTTATAGTTTATTTATTCTTTACTTATTCTTTATTCAATTGTATAAACCGTAACCATGGCAACTGTAACATCAAATGATCTCGCCCTCCATTGCCTTCAATAATATAACTTTTCTCTTCATCGTAACGAATAGACTTATTTAAGCTTTATTTAAATTGAAATCTTAATAAATGATGCGTTAAAACATTTAATAGGTTGTTAAATTTAAAAAAGTCTCTGTAAGATATGACTCATTGTGATATAACAGACCATCCCATGTTATGACTGAATAGAACAATCCCTCCTAAAAGATAATACTTTAACATCGTATGTTATGTAATAAAGATATTAAGGAGGTACATGGACCTTTTATCTGAACTAATCTTTCTTTTTCTTTTTTGTTAATCCAAATGTTTTCTGTATTAAATTCAAAAATGCGACAAAACCTCTCATTGTAATAATTATGTAATTTTTCTCCAATGTATTAATACAACTAAGTGTGTACAGTAAAAAGTATTCCATTCTATTTTTAGTAGGTTACCACTATATATATATATATATATATATATATATATATATATATATATATATATATATATATATATATATATATATATATATATATATATATATATATATATATATATATATATATATTTAGTTTCCTTCCCATTACCACTAAAACTGCGCTTTTTCAATCTCTTCTCTTGCCTTTACTCGAATACGCTGAAGTCAGCTATCTAGATCTTACAGAAGAAAAATTTAATTAAGTTGAACGTCGCCAAAACCTTTTGATGAGATTTATATTTTCTTATCTTAATGTTACTTTATATTCCATTCAAGGTTCAAGTGGTTGGCAATTTTCAGTTTAAAACCGTTGCTAAACTTGTTGTAACCCTGTTAAAAGTTTTAATCTTAAAAACTTCTTCTTCAGTTCGATTTTGAAATCCAATCACTATAACACGCCCTTCAATTCGTGCTACGTTCAATTTCTTAAAGATTACTAACTGTATTTAAAGTTACCTTACTTAATTATAAATAAAATACATAAACATACATACTAAGTCTTACATCTACATTTGTTGTACAGACGCCAGCACATCAAGCTACTCCAATCTGTCAAATTTCCCCAATTGAAAGTGAACCTTATGCGTATTTGATAAAATTTAAAATCTATAAAGGAAATTTGACAGATTGGGGTAGATGGATGTGCTGGCGTCTGTACATTTACTTTCGTACCTCCAAAGGTTGTATTAAAGAAATCGTTTAATGCGATAATACCGTTGTGAAAGATGGTTTATTTATTTAATATTTTTGGACGACCAACAGCTATACAATAGTAACAAAGACAGCAATATAATAAGCGACAAAAAGCCAATTTAGTTATGACCTACTTTGAACATTTCTTACAAAAAAATAAATCCAATTGTGTTACTTGTGTCGAATGTATTTTTCCTGTTGAAGTGGGTACGAAGAAGTGTAAGAAGAAATCCTACTAATATTATAAATACGAAAGTTTGTGAGTATGGATGGATGCATGGATGTTTGTTACTCTTTCACGCAAAAACTATCGAACGGATTTTGATGAAACTTTGTAGTAATATAGCTTATACATCCGAATAACACATAGGTTTCAATTTATACATTATAACGCGGGTAAAACCGCGGGGCATGGCTAGTATTAACTATTATTATAAGAAGTATTATATTCCAGTTTAAATCCTCTTAACTTATAGTTTATTTATTCTTTACTTATTCTTTATTCAATTGTATAAACCGTAACCATGGCAACTGTAACATCAAATGATCTCGCCCTCCATTGCCTTCAATAATATAACTTTTCTCTTCATCGTAACGAATAGACTTATTTAAGCGTTATTTAAATTGAAATCTTAATAAATGATGCGTTAAAACATTTAATAGGTTGTTAAATTTAAAAAAGTCTCTGTAAGATATGACTCATTGTGATATAACAGACCATTGAAGCAATAGTTATAACAATAATACAAGTATTTTATGCGTGTTGGTAGCTAATTGTTGATCTCAATTAAAGGGAATCAATCGACGTTAAATCACAAATAATGTCATCTATCATAAATCACGTCACCTTGCTTTAAGAAATAATTTTAATTCTTTATCTATTTATAATCTTTACGTGAAATATTTTGTATGTCTGTGAGTCACGGCAGCGTCAACGATGCAAATCATCCATTCACCACATCGCTTGACACAGGAGGGCTCTTCAAAACCAATCGGGCCTAAATATACATCATCATCATCATCGTTTCAGCTAAATAAGTCCACTGCTGGACAAGCCTCCCTCAAGAATCGTCTTGAGGGGATATGCCATAATCGCCACGCTTGGCAGGCGGGTTGGCGATCGCAGTAAGATAGTCATAGTAATCAGAAGGAAGCTGCTGCCCTTCCTCCGGTAGATATTCCCTCGGGTCGACTTCTACACCCCCCACGGGATGAGATGGGGTGATGATATTCTGATTCTGATATTTGTCGCCGTCACCACACAGCAGCAATATACACCTTGGCAAAATCCATAAGTCAAAAACCATTTCTAGACACCGATATTACCAATAACCATAACTTGATGGAAACAATATATAAAATGAAAAAAAAAATCCCAAGCATCCGGCCCCTGCTGACTACCCTCTTACTTGCCCCTCCTGATGGCAAACAGAACCTATCTGTGACCGCCCGGAAGGTCAGCAGCCATATTTTCCTTCCGCAGAGGCTGCGCCCCGACTGCCTTACATCGCAACATCTCCAAGTTTTAACTTTGATTTTTACATCAGGAAGGGATATTCTATGCAAAGGTCCATATTTCTAAAAACTCTCGGTCAAGCCTTGATGTGGCAGACATAGATGTAGTCATAGCTTTTTCTTCTTATGTAAATATATTTATTGTGTTACGTAAATATTTTTAAAAGTATAATTATTTATTTATAATTTTTAGTTATAATCGTAAACATGGAATCGAATTTATTTAGATATTAAATTTTGAATCGTAATTGTTTTTGACCCTACCGTGCTGTACAAGATGTGGCAAAAACTCAAAACACTGCCTAAGACTCATTTGGAACTCTTTTTATTAAGTAGTGACAAAAATTTTGAATAATATACCTAAACACGTACAATTTTATTTACTGGTGCTTTTCTACCAAAGGCATATTATGCAAATCATCCCTGTTAGTTAAATTTTATGAGAGAACAATTATTTTGTTATTACATGTCTATAATGTTTCCGTCTGGCAATGGTAGAAAATATAATGTCAATCTTTCTTCTTAGGAAAATTATATTGGAGAACAATTATCTTCATATAACATATCTATAATGTATCTGTCTGGCAATGGAAGAAAAATATTGTGTCCTATTTTTGATCTTGTAGCTTTCTTGAATTTATTAGTCCTTGACATTAATACGTACAGTAACAAGGGAACAATAAGACAATAAGTCTGTCAAATAATATTTCGCAGAATAAGCATTATTTCTGTTATGAGTTTCAGGCAAAATATTGGAATAAATTTGAGTCATGTTGACATAATCATAACATTGAATGGATTAAAATTTTGTGCTGTATTAGTACAAAATAAGACTTAGGTCTTAATCTAGAAATATAATAAAATCGTAGGAAAGTCAAAACTGTCCATTGAATATTTTTTTAAAGAATTCCTGGGGCGTGATTTAAAATAGATATCGAAGCCAAAATATTTGTATTTGGAATTTTTGTCTGTTAGTCTGTTTGCCTGTACATGTCCGGGCTAAACTCAAAAAGTACTGCATGGATTTACTTAAAATTTTGCATGACATACAGGCTACATATTATCATGCTATCACCTACAGGGCAGGAGTTGTGATAATTTATAAGATTTAACGCGGGTAAAACCGGGGGTACAGCTAGTTTAATCATAAAAATAGCCCAAATATGCATCGATTAAACCTATAACAACATAATCACTGCTAAAAAAAAACAACTTATTAACGAACAGTTTAAAACGATAATTTTAAAACGAAGTCTTGTAGTCGGATCAATACAATTGTGAAGTCAGACAGATATGGCCGGAATATTATTTTCGTTTACAGATCGATATTAACACGCTTAATGATTTACAAAACAAACCAGAAACTTAATAAGAACATGTTATTAAAATAATTATTAAATGATGGATGATCTAAACGAATTGTCTTACAGTCGGATCAATAACTTTATTCTTAATTTGTGAAGCCAGTCAAAATTGGCCAGTATTTATTAAATAGAATATTATTAAAGATCGATATAACACGTATCCTCTTTAACCGTTCTGTTGCGCAGATGTCAGAACAAAAAGGACAACTTTTTAAACATGACGTTTATATGTAGTCTAGGAAACGTTAAATCATCCCCCTCACTGGAAAATGCAATATTGCGAACTGCCGTGTCGTGAGTGTGTGATGCTTGGAGTATTCATATACGAAAGATTAGGTTTCTATAAAATCGTTCAACTGCGATAGACTAGATTTTTGTGAATAAAAAACTGTTTATAGAACGTCACTCTGCCTTTTTTTAGAATATTTAATACTGTTTCTAAATACTTTGAACATTGTCATTTAAGTAACGATTATAATCGGGCTCAGAAAAATCTTTGGATCAAGACAAACCCGAGAGACTGAGACCGGAAAGCCCTAATACTAAGTTTAAAAAAATAGTACCTAATTTAACCAGTGAGTATTTAGGTATTGTGACCACATATTACCGATCAAATTATTTATTCTTTATATTACCATATTATCTTTGCATCACTAAAAGGTCGACTGGTCGCCTTTAATATTCAATCCGTTTGTGTACAATTTTGTACAATAAGTTTAAATAAATTCGAATGTCAGTTTCATAACCTCGTAACTATTCAACTGATCATATGTCAAGGGTACATATTCACCCATAAAAAGGATTTTTCCCAATGGATAGCAGATCAACTAACGCGGGTGAAAGCAAGTTTATAATATTGCAACTAATGCTTTCTGCAATGAAGGTCCCGATATAATTGGCCAAGCTTCTACGACGGAATAAAGAGATAGACAGAAAAATACCTTAAAAATGAGTTCCCTGGTATACATGCTCTCGGGATGACTTCTACGTCCATGAAAAGGGGTGGATATTCATCGCTGCCCCCACACAAGCAACCGTCACCACACAGTATAAGTGTTTTAGTCATGTGTAATTCTTTTGGTCGCTGCTTTATATCGTATTTTGTCCTGTCAATATAACAGCTACATATTTATCTATACATATAATAAAATCGTAGGAAAGTCTAAACTGTACATTGAATATTTTTTAAATGGATACTTGGGGCGTGATTAAAATCGATACAGAAGCCAAAAATATAGTTTTTAGAATTTTGTCTGTTTATCTGTATGTATGTCCGGGCTAAGCTCAAAAAGTACTGCATGGATTTACTTCCAATTTTGCATGAATAGTACGAAGAGGTCGGGTCACCATATAGGCTACATACTATCACGCTATCACCTACGGGGGAGGAGCTGTGATAATTTATAAACTCAACGCGTGTAAAACCGGGGCACAGCTAGTCTCTTATAAAAAATAAAAGAACGTCATGAGACGTACATTTTTGGCTTTTCATAAAGTTTGATATATGTTTTATTCATTATCGCACACAGAAGTTAAAAAAGAAACATTGTATGATAAGTAAGTATGTACATACATAGGCGAGCTTACCTCATTAATGACTTTTCTAACAACAAACCATTAACGTGAAGTCTACGAACTGACTCTATTGGAAGCTTTAAGCTTTAGAGTGCACTTTAGTTACTTAGAGTCCTATCACTTAACCGTTAGAGCTATATCAACTTTTCTTTTAACCGAACCAGGTCTGTGTCTTGGGTTTAAAAATACGTTTTATTGCGGAAGGTTTGCCTTCAAAAAAGGCGAACGCTCGCACTGATAAAGTAAATGCCGGTATCGCATGGGGCTTTCTGAATATGCTGCAGTTCACGGACACAATACACGCCCAGACACAGAACAAATATATTAAGGCTCCACGAAGGCCTTGAAGCTAAGTGGACCTTAGCTGCTAAGGCACACGAGTTGTCCTATTAATCCAATTTACGACAAACGTTTATTCATGTTATGTTTCTTGGCAATCTATAAACTTAACATACATATTTCCGGCCTAAAAAGATGTCAGGGCCATCCCGTAGGTGTCGTAAAAGACAACTAAGGGTTCAAAGTCAAAGTCAAAAATCATTTATTCCGTAAAATTTTTACATTTATGTGGAATCGTCATATTTTTTTACCCTACCGTGCAGTGCATGACGTGGCAGCTACTGAGAAACACTGCCAGAAAACTCAGTAGGAATCCTTTTTTAAAATAAAATATACTTAAGAATAATTACAATCATGTGTGTTGACTCAGAACAACTCAATCTCAAGCACTTTTATCACTTAAATAATCAGAATTTTTGTAATATGCCCTGCTACATAATTTGGCTATAATAATTCTTTTAAAATTATTCGTAGACAATTCTCTAATATCATTGGGAAGTTTGTTATAGAATCTTATACATTGCCCCATAAAAGAGTTACTTATTTTGTGGAGACGGGTAGTATGCAATATGAGATTATTCTTTTACAACAGCTAGTGGGGCAGCAGTGCCATCTGTGTACTACCACTTAACTGCGGTCGCCGACTCACATGCCAGGCGCAGTGGCTACACCAAACCCCCAAACGGCACCGTTATAGAAACCTTTGGGGGAGGTCTAGAGCCAGCAGTGGACGATATTACGCTTTAGTATTTTGTAGCCTACTCATTTATTCTTGGTATAACCTAATTCCATTACAAATTTCAACTAAATTCATTTAGCTGTTTTCGTGAAACTCAGCATCCAAATTTTCTCAGGAATAACAAAAGACGCGCTAACTGGGGAAATGCATCCCTGTATCGCGGAGAAGTTTAGAAGCATACCATTGACGGACACAAAGCACACATACACTTAGAACAACTACTTATGGACCACAAAAATTGTGTCCTGTGCGGGAATCAAACTCGCAAAAAGGAACGGCGAGGTGACTATCTTAATCACTATGACTTGACGCAGATGCAGTCAAGCGGCTGGAAGTGCTTTTTGGCCATGTGGTTTTATATTCTGTAGTCTTGTACTTCAAAGACATGCACGTTGACAAGACAACTGTTGTTGTGACCCGTAAACGGTTACCCGAGTCTGAATGTCCTTTGTAACCGATTGTATGTTAGTAAATATATAATGTATACGCCGCTATACAGGGGTTCAATTCCCTCGTGCCGTTGTTGTCTTTACTATTTTATTATTGTATTTTTTTTATTAATATTCAAATACAAATCGAATACCTATACCAATATAATTGGTTGTTACAAAATAGGTTTACAAATACAATTATTGTCTTTAGGTACCTTAGTCAAATTGTGCCTTTGAAATACCTTCAAAGCCTAATAAAGCCTTTCAACCAATAACATTTAAACTCGATTGTCGAATACTTTAATATTTTAAAATTAATTCAATTTACAGTCTGTGTGAATTCTACTTATTTTATTTTTAAAATAAATTTGTAATATAAATCGATTTTTAGAAATTCGTTTATTAATGCAAGTAATATTACCAATGTGTATGTTTCTTACTGAATAATTATAATAACCTTACTGTTAGAGAACCTCCGGATTTAACAATAATTACATCATTTTGTAATATTAACCAAATATAGCTAAAACCACCTCAAGGAAACTGGCTTTCAAATGACAAATCGCATCGAAATCGGTTCATCCGTTTGTGATCTATGATACCACAGACACACACACAGACAGACATCGACGTCAAACTTATGATACCCTGTTTTTGCGTCGGGGGTTATAAACTATCGGACGAACTTTAATGTCCTCAAACTCTAATGAAATTAGGTATGGATATATCTATAAAATATAAGCTGTAATAAATTGCTAAATCGTAAGCTTGGCTGTAAGATGCAGACACTAGTATCTGTCTCTATTCAGTATAAGAGCTAGGATCCAGTTAGTGCAGCCTCCTCCATTTCTCACTATCTTCGGTCTTGCTTTGGCTTCTTGATATATTTCTTATTTCACTTTCTATTTCATTTGATTCATTTAAGTTTTCGTTGGTTTGCCTCGGGGGCGTATATTGAAAGTATACAAGGCCAGATCACATACATAGTGTTCGAACACTCCCACCCGGAAAATCACTGTGTGATGAGCACGAATATTTGTTATTGTATAGGTGTTTTTAATTTATATGTAATATGTATGTATTAAGATTGTGAAGCGAAACAATATTTTTGCACAAATTTACTCTTATGTGATCATTTAGGTTAGGTTAGAACTGTTTCTATTAAGACACGAAATTAAGGAAACGAGGCGAGCGTGCCGCGGCAGCGACCGCCGAGCGCTAGATAAAACCGTCAAATTGTAAGCAGTATGTTACAGTTCACAATTGTTCGAGAGTACACAATCACGCGGGGTTAGATAATAATCTAACGGTATTAACATTTTACGGTGACATATATATTTAGCTAGTATCTATTTAAGCAAACGAATACTCGCGTAGTTCTGTGGTGAAATCTGTAACAGAAGAAACGTAAACTATATATGTATATTTATGTTTTTTTTGTCATTATTTTTATTAGTCAATTTTTAATTTAAATTCATAGTTTAAGTAATTATCTAGTAATTTATTTTTATATTTATTCTTTATATTTGGTCTTTTTGTTATAAAAGCACGCTGTGTTCGCTATTTTAGGGCATACAATTTGGATATTTGTTTAATATACACTTGTGTTTCATATGAATGAGTTGTACTATTTTATTGTCCGATTTGTGAACCAATCAAAAATACCAATAACATTGAAATGTTTCTCAATTATATTTCTCAAGTTTCGTTCCAAGAAGTCTATGATTCGAATGACCCAAACTCAGCTTACCAGACATTCTTAGAATTATTTTCAATAATATTTAATTTGTGTAAGACTTATAAAAGGGTCAAAATACATTATAAGAGAATTAATTAAACTTGTTGTTGAAAAATGTGTTTTACGATCTCAATGAGTATTTGACCAAAAAGTAGTCCTTTTTTCCATAAATTGTAATAAATAATTCTAAAATATAGGTATATTATAATAATAAGAATTGTTACGTACTATTATGTCTTATTCATAAACCAAAATTGTATACCATCTACAACCATGTACATTTTAAAATAAATAAATCTTTATCTTTATTTCTAACCTAGCATTAAATTACAACTAAAAATTATAAGTACTCCTATCAACTCAAAAATGTTTTTTTTTAATCTTACTAACGGTTTCTTTATATCTGTAGATTACATTGTATACATGTTAAAAGGTTTCACGTATATCCAACGCCATAGCTTATTTGCGTTTGTACTTGTCTTTGGGGTGAAAAGGGTGACGGATCACGTTTTGATCCGGACGTTAATCACAGTGAATAATGTATCGTATCATATGTCCAATGATTAAATCCTGACGGATCATGGGTCTTCAATAAAAACATATGATTCCCATTCGTATCATCATTATTTAACTTGTTTATGGTTTAAACATTTTGTTACGTAGATATGAAAATGAAAAATGAAACTGGAATGCCCCGTTCATTTTCGCTACTTTTAAAAAATATTAAAAATAAACCTGACTAATCCTACTAAAATTATAAATGTGAAAGTTTGTGAGTATGGATGTTTGTTACTCTTTCATGCAAAACTTACTAAACGGGTTTTTATGAAACTTTGCAGTAATATAGCTTATATATCTGAATAACACATTACAAAGTTTAACGCGGGTGAAACCGCGGATTACAGTATAGAACAACTTTAATTTATCGTATAGGCAGTGGTTATCATGTCAGAGAGTCAGGTCAGAGTAGCACAGTAGGCCTCTGCCAATAAATAATCTTGGCACACATCCATAGACTAGCCGCATGCAGCTAGTCTTAATGTTTATAATCCTAACCGACTAGTTACACACTTGTGATAGCAACTGACTATGACCGCCTTAATGTAAACAATAAATAAGTGAGATTAAAATAAAGTAAATCAAATTTAATTATACGAATTACTTGTAGTGAACTTTAGTTTTACTAAATGCTAATTACTTGCAAATAAGTATTTTTTAACAATAAGCATCGATTGTACGAACTTCAAATGTTTAAACAACTAATGATAATTGTTAAGAAAATTCTATCATTAATTCATAAATTAAGAATAGTATTTTCCAGTTTACTACGAGTTTCTTACAATTACTATAATATATAACATGTATTAAATGAAGTTACTTGATTTAACATATTTAAATCATATAAAATAACATAGAAAACAGAAAATCGTTTTGTTTGATTGCAATATATTTACGATTAGTTATATTTAGAACAAATTTATAAACCGAACGGTGATATTACAGAACCAGATAACTATTTATTATGTACCTACATGATATTTATTCATTTTGATCTGGTTGATAAAAGCATTAGGAGAATAAACTGATTTTTTTTATTCACCATTCAATAATTTATACGTTTACCGTGGTCTAATAACAAATCCTAATAAACAATACTTAAGGTAAACACTAAGTACCTAAATACCTAAAACACTGTACCTATGTGATTAAAATTTAAGAAAAAACTTTCTTTTTGAAATGTAATCATTTAAAAAATCTTAAGTATTTCAGATCCGGAAATACTACTCACCCTCAAATACAAAAACGGCCCGGCGATGTCAAAAGAGCGGGCAGTATAAATAATGCCGTTTGAGCCAATAAAGTGTGCTGGAAGGTAACTCAAAGTAGGAAGCAGGGTTACCATATTTTAAAAAGTAACGTAGTTCTAGTAAAACTGGCCTTGGCTGACTATAAACCGATAAATAACATAATTCTAAGTTAGGTATTTACTCTACTAAGTATTCAATCTTAACCTCATAATTCTGTTATTTATCTGTTAAATATAAATAAGCTTATTATTATGTTAGCTTATTATTACTTTTATGAGTAAGTCTGAATAAAAATAATGAAAAGAACCAACACATTTTTAAATTAATTAAAAATAAATAATATAAACTCGACTATTATAAACTATTCAAATCAAGAAAAATTTAAATCATAAATACTTTCTCAAAATTAACAGCCATGGCACCTAGGAGCATAATCACAACGATACGAAATATTTTTTTTTTTTTCGTTTATTGGTCTACAAAACTGGATACAGACATGTTACATATAAAAGTATAAAACAAACAGTATTTAGAGATACAGCAAGAGTCTATACCCTTCTAGATGCAGACACAGCATGCATAATATAAATTAACATACCTAAACAAAACTTAAACTAAATTCTAAATTAAAAGTACTTTAAATACTTATACAAAATAATTTAAATAAATTACTAATTGACTTTTATTTACTTAGTGTTTTATAGTTTATCTAAATTTTTAAGTTTTTTCTTTAGTGAGGCGATAGAACAATTAAATATGTCAAATTCATTTTGCAGTGCGTTACAAATTTTGGCCATGCGGTATATGGGTGAATGTGTACCAATATTGGTTCTGGAAAGTGGTAAGCAGAATGTTTTTCTGTTGCACAACCTGCTCCCCTGACGAGGAATCGAAAAACATATGCGTTCAAGAATGCTTGGGATGTCAATTAAACCATTAATGACTTTAAACATAATTGTTACATCAGAGGCTCTCCTGCGCGAGTGTAGGGAAGTAACTTTGTAGTACTTCAGCCTATCTTGATACGATGGTAGAGTGCGGCACTTGTGATCAGTGTATGCTATATGATACATAAACCTCTTTTGGATTTGTTCGATTCGGTCTGAATGGACCTGATATCCCGGGCTCCAAACATTGCAGCAATATTCGAGTAAACTGCGTACTATGGTGTTGAAAATGACAATTGTTAGTGTCGGGTTCCGAAAAATTCTCAACTGACGTCCAATAAACCCTGAAAGTTTTGATGCTTTTTTTGTTATTTCGTCTATATGAAATCTAAAAGTCAAAGCGGAATCTAATAACACCCCTAAGTCACGAATGACAGAAACTTCTTTTATAATTTTATCTTCTATTTTATAGACACCAACAAAAGATTTCTTTTTTCGTGAAAATTTTATATAAAAGCATTTGTCCGGATTTAAAGTCATGCAATTTGACACGCACCAGTTCTCTACTTTTTTAATGTCAGCTTCTAAGCATTGCATATCATTGGCACTTAATATACTTCTGTAGATCTTTAAATCATCTGCGTACATTTTAAAATTACTTGTAATGGTATGGGCAAGGTCGTTAATGAAAATTAAAAAGAAAAGGGGACCCAAATGTGATACTTGCGGTACACCTGTTGGAGCTAAAAACTGGTAAGATTTATATCCGCAAACTGATACTAGTTGTGAACGATTTAAAAGATATGACTGGCACCACCTCAGTAAGGAACCATGAATGCCCATTGAGGAGAGCTTTTCAAGAAGTATCGAGTGATTTACCAAATCAAACGCCTTCCGGAAGTCCGTATAAATAGCATGGACTTCTTTATTGTCGTCCAAAGCTTCAGAAATATCCGTTACAAATTCTATTAAGTTGGTGGTAGTAGATTTATGTGGCAAGAAGCCATGTTGATTATTATTAATCTTGGTGACAATATGCGAGAGAATTTTCCTTTGGACCAATGACTCGAAAACCTTCCCAGGGGTAGATAGAATAGAAATAGGTCGATAGTTAGAGATAACATCTGGTTCGCCCGATTTGAATATGGGTGTTATATGAGCCAATTTCCATGCTGAAGGGAAAACACCCGATTTCATAGATTTACGGAAAATTATTGCAAGAGGAATGTGTAACAGATCAGCACAAGTTTTAAGCAGTATCGGTGGGAGTCCGTCAGGTCCTGCTCCCTTTTCACTGTCTAGATCTTTTAGAGTTCTAAGAACCATCTCGTCAGATATTATGCAATTATGAATGGCAAAATGTTCAACATTATTTAATCTTGAATTATTTAGAGCTGGTGTTAAAACATGTGAATTATAAATGGACTGAAAATTCCTTGCAAAAAGATTTGTTATTTCCTTGCCGCCCTTAACAAATGTGTCATCTAAACGCATTTCACTCGGAATAGTTGAACTGCATGTTTTTTGGGATTTTAAGTATTTCCAGAAATATTTAGGACACTTACGAAGATTTTCGCCTGCTTTTTGTTTAAAGTTATTGTAACAATATTTTATCATTTCGTCACATCTTGTCCTTAGGAGATTAAATGTTGCTTTATCAACCGGGTTGCCATATTTTTTATATTTTGAGTGATATTTATTTTTTTCTTGAAGGGCTTTGAGTAATGACGAACTGAACCACATTGGATACTTTTCATTGCAACTGTTGCGCATAGGTGTATATTTGAAGATGATTGGATTTAAAATGTCGTAAAAAATGTCAAGCATGTCATCAACGTGATCTACATCCTTCCATACGTTATTCCAATCAATTTTTGCAAGTTCTTCATTTATTAAACAATAGTCGGCCATAAAAAAATTGTATTTAAGGTGTCTTTTCGTTTTCAGGGGTCCATTATTTGCTTTTTTAATATTTATCTCAATACTAGGATGGTGAAAATCTTTTGGTTCAATACTCGTTTGCGCTCCACGCACATTTGTGTGTGAAGGAGAATTACAAAATACTAAATCCAGCATTCGACTGTTTGCATTGGTGACGTTATTACATTGGCATAGACCATTAAATGCAATGGTATCCAAAATGCGATTGACTAGATTATTAGAGGTAGTTGTATTTACTAAACTGACTGTTTCTGGATTCCATATCCATTCAACTTCTGATAAATTAAAATCGCCTACAATTAGAGTTTGTGAGGAGCTCGATACTTTGTTTTGTATAACATTAGAAGTATTTTTCAAAAAAGTATCAATATAATCTAATTTAAGCGGTGGAGGGATATACACTGCACAAATATTAATGTAACCAGTATTAGTTTTTATCGTAATCCATAGATCCTCACATCTCGACTCCCATCTGGATTTTCGAAGAACTTCATAACGTTTTAGGACAGCTATCAAAATGCCACCGCCGTCTTTTTTCGTGGCAGCAGAGAGTGTTGATGCACGATCACGCCTAAAAATGTTGTATCGCTGGTCTATAATTTCATAGTCATACACACTACTATTTAACCAGGTCTCGCATAAGACAACTACATCATAATTTTGGCTCAGTAACGATATATAGCAATTTTCTGTTTTTGTTCTAAGGCCTCTAACATTTTGATAAAAAATTCTTAAATTGAATTTTATTTGATATTACATTTTTTTTAACGTGCAGCATTATTATAATTAATATTTTACTTACAAAGTTTTCAAATGATCTAAGTCTTTAACAAGTATTGTGGGGGAATTTATTTCTTTACGTATGAAAATGCGACTATTCCGTACCCATGCTGAATTATATTGTTTTTCCTTAATGAGTTGACGAGCTGCTGCGTGTAATTTTTTATTTTCAGGCGTTAAATGTTCCGTTACATACACGGGTTGCTTATCACCATGTATACCTAGATGAGAAGTATTTAGTTTATCAGTCTTGTGGTTTTTATTATAGGCTCTTACGGCTGTGAGCAGCTCATCCCGGGCACGTGGAGTAGATAACTTAACTATGATATTCCTTGGTCGTTGAGAGTCAGGATTAAGTTTCGCAACCCGATGAAAGTTAATTATCATTGAATCCGTCATTTCACTGGACACAGTTGAGCTTAGTTCCTTCAAAATCTTAAGCAGATTTTCTGTTTTTCTTTCAGGTACGCACTGTATTTCCAAGTTGCATTCTCTAGCCAATTGCTCCATTTGTTTAATCTTGTTTTGTAGTAATCTAAGTTCTTTTGTTACTGTGATATTTTCAGTTTTGAGCTCAGTTAGAGACTCGTTCTGCTTTTTGTTTAATTTAATCTGTTCGTCATGATGTTCAGAAAGAAATTGTACTGATTTGGTGACTTCATCAAAATCTTCCCGCATTGTAGAGAATTTTGATCCTATATCCTGGATATCCTGTTTTACCTTCATAAGAGTAGCATTGAAATTATTCAAGCTTGTTTGCTGATTTTTAAATTTATCGTTCATTTCTTGCCGGAACTGATGAATTTCGGCCAACACAGTATCCAAAGTATTAGTAGATTTCATTACAGAATTACTAGGTGATGTCATTCTATCCCTGGATTGATTGCTTGTACATGAGGGACATATCCATTTAGACCGCGCTGTCGTATTCTCAGCAAACTTGACGCATTCCTGGTGAAACGCGTTAATGCAATTTCCATGGGTACATTTAATGCGTTTTTGAGTCACAAGTATGTTGATATTGCATGCCGGGCACTGAACCATGTTAAAGGGCTTCTATTTTGAGTGTAGAAATACTGCCGTCGGATCTCGTAGTAACGGTTTGTTCTCTAGGCTTAGTTTTGTCCGAAGGTACTCTTATTATATACGTTACAACTAATACAACAATCCCCACAAACGCAACAGATGCTATACAAGTTGAGTCGAGTTGCGATGGAACGCGCCGACTCACCAACCGCCGGCGTATGACAGCTCACGCAGTTCTGGCCTTTATACTATATGCATAACCGTGGGAATCGAATGTACTCGCCTGGCCGTCACAATGATCCTGCAAGTTAGTGATATATAATCAAATGTTCAATGTAAGTTATTCCGAGTAATTTCACAGGCTCACTTTCATATACACACTGAAACTTTACATGCTTTGTCCACTGCACAGTGATTTTAATGTCTGAATGTATTATTTATTCACAAAATTATTTATTTTAGTGGGAGTATTTACTAATCGGTGTTGACAGTTTTAGGTGCGTTTACGAATTGAATATTGATAATAAATATAACATAAGAGCAATGACCTCGTGAAAATTTGTTGGTTCTAGAATTACTATAATGTTTACGGAGACTCTAGAAAAATTATTCCCTAACAGTCTACCAGAGGATATCAGAAAATAACCTAATAAAGATAACTTTAAAATGAAGTTAAAAAGTACCTGATAGATAGGCGTCCTTTGAAAATTATATCTCCCAATTTATAACTGCACTATTATAGAATAGCAATAATTTTGATCTCGCAGTGCAACTATTTACAGTTTTGTGAGAATTTGTATAATTGATAAGGTCAACACTAGATGGGCCTGTTGGCGTGGTTGGCAGATGCTTGCTTTTCACTAACGTGCATCGCACTGGAATACATTCGACAATGTGTGAATCGATGTGGCGCACTTTCGCACTAACGTGAGTCGCGTTTCAGTACTTTAGGGCTACAGTTCATCGCTATTTTGAACTTCGAAATACAGTATTACAGTCAGATATTTGTGTACATGAACATCTCTAATTGTCCTGAGTCTGGGTGATATTATCTATTTAAGTATGTACGTCTATAATGTCTTGAAATAAAACTAATTGCGTTGCTCTGAAAAGAGATTATTTTATTTAACAAAATGCTGTACAATTTTTTCTTTTTTCTATACAAATTATTTACAACTACTATTAAAATTAATAACAAATAAACTTACCTGAAAAGAGAAGCAACATTTAAAGTAACTATTTCACACGCTATTATAATAATTACAATATTTTACATTCAATATTCTTTCATTTGATTCTTTGATTAATGTAAAGTGAAGTGAAAGTTGGGTATGGCAGGTCAGAAGTACCCTAAACCAGCGAGAATGTATGAAGAATTTAATGACAGTAATCGAGGCAAAAGAAGTGTGCAAAGATCACGACAAATGGAAATCCGTTGTCTCTGCCTACCCCTCTGGGAAACAGGCGTGAGTCTATGTATGTATGTATGTAATATACTTTGTTCAGTAAACAACATGGTTGACAACATTTAATCATAAAGTTGATCAAAGAGAATATTGCGAACTACATGGCCTACATTAAACGAAGTAAACTTTCATTTACATGTATTTACAAAAAAAGTAGTATATGTAGTATATTAGTTATCTGGTTTCCAAAGTGCAAGCTCCGCTTACTTTTGGATAAGATAGCCGTGTGTAAATAATTATAATATCCCAGGATATTATTATTATTGTATCTAATAATTACAATAAATAATAAAAATAACATTACAATAAATTCCGCTATAATTGAATCAGAAATAATAATATTAAACCAAAAAACCATTTAAGTATCTACTTGACTACCCGTTATATTTTGGCGAGTAGTTCTTATTTAAAACTTGAAGTGGCAACATTAGAAGGTATCGGAGAAACCCGTACTTATCTCTTCTTTGTGCCACGGAGTGTTGAAAGTACCTAAAAGGTGATTAAGATTCAGCTGATTACTTGAACTTCCGCATAAGATATTGCTTTTACTTTTGCACGGAGTTTTGGACAAGTAAATTCTACGTGCCAAATTTTATGTCACTAAGACTTTTTCGGCAATAAAAAAGAATTACCGTCCGTTTTCTCTTAAGTTAACACCCTATTATTTTCACGGTCTACTTAAATATAATAGGATTGCATGACTGTAGAACGTAGAAGGACATGAAATCTTAATATTTGGCTATTCTATCCCAAAACACTGGATGGATAACATGAAAGGCAATAATAATAATTTCCTGGGACATTATTCGCACACGGCCATCTGATACCAAACTAAGCAGAGCTTGTACTATGGAAACCAGATAACTGACAAACTACATATACTTACTAGTTGCCTTTTGTAAATACATACTTATATAGATAATTACACGCAGACTCGGACAAACAGACATGTTCATACACACAAATATCTGTCCACGACCTGCGGCGTGAAAGGCAAACATACCAACCACGTCAACCGGCCCATCATATATGAAACATATATATTTCTTTAATTTTGTAATTAATCATGATTACAAATAAATAAAACTAGGTATATGTTTCATTAAATAAACTTTTATATTATCAAATAATTATGTGCTATCCCAAATAACTTAACTACTTAATTACTATATTACATACATCTATTTTTTTTATGCTACGTGGTTTAAAATTTACCCAAGAAAATATCGCTCAGAGAACGGGCAGCAGCGTCTCTGTATGTACAACCATTATACTGCTATCGCCAACCCGTCTGCCAAGCGTGGCGATTACGGCATACCTAATCCTCCAAATAATGGTGATAACTCCGTCATGAAAATCTGTTGGGGAGACATTTGTCCAGAGGTGGATGTCATTCGGCTGACACGATGAACATCATTTTGAACTTTTATTCCTACCAACCCACTTGAAGACTTTAATTTCAGATGTTCAATTATTTTAATTGTTATCAGTTTTTGAATTTCAGGGTGGAACTGAAAAAGTTTACGTAACAGCATATAGCAAAGTATACTTGTCGATCATAATACTAGCTATGAGGTCCTCGTAGCTTGATATCCTCACTGGTTTGTAAATAATCGGTGATAATAATTTACGGTAAGTAATATCTGTGTTCCTCATGCTCCGTTGATGACGAGGGGTTGCAGTCAACAACTTAGCTGTCCTTTTTATTAAAAGACACAACATTTCTCTTAGATGTGCTTCTCGTATTATACTAGAAGCATATCTAAGACAACCCGTTACCACAATAATTTGCCTAAGAAAATGACATTTAATTTTCTTAGGTAAATTATTGTATTAACGGGTTGTATTTCTACGAATTAATTATTAATCTGTTGGCTTTGATAGTCCTAGCTGAAATCAACCTAAAGGAGATAAGTCGTAGTAAAGCTTGAGGGTTCGGTTTACATATTTCTGCGTAATTTTGAATAGTTGTAGAAGTTTAAAACATTGATCACTGTGATTTGATACTTTATGCTTACACTGATATGTTTTACATCGAAAAGAATAATTAACCGGCAAAGTATAAAATAATATTACTATCTGCATATTATTTCACTTCTGATTATCTTTTATAAATGAGGACATAATTAGTAACGAGACTAGTTAGTTGTATGTCTTTACACATGTTCAATCTACTGCGATGAGGTCCATAAATAATTGGCGAGGTTAAGCAACTAGGCCCGCAGTCAATCCACAGATGGGTGACCACCAAAGTTGTTTAATTTCTTAGCATATCCGTACTTCGGAGGGCCCGTTAAGCTGTCGGTCCCAATTGTAGTCATTTGGCAACGGCCGTTAAGCCATGTCGGAGGCCTATTGGGCGGCATTTACAACTCTGACACCAGGGTAACCACTGCGATTAGTAAGTAGTAATGTTCTGCGATAAAATACCTTGGAAACATTAGATTTATATATATCAGTAAAATATAATAATTTACTATTTCTCCAATAATTTGTACAAAAACACTAACATGTGAAATTGCAATGTAATGTTAGTAACTTGAAAAATAGGATACAGCACAGTAGGTAAGTATGGGTTTGTAATGAGGAGGCAACCATTACCCAAAGTAAGATTTAACTTATGTTATGGATACTGAGACTCTCACAAATAGTAGTCAAAATTTTATCCTATTACATGTAGATGAATGGGGTCCTCAGCTGTAGGTTGCAAACTTTTGGCATCGTTAGGTTCCCTCACCTGCGCAACTTCATTCCTATTACCACTAAAACTGCTCTTGTACAATCACTTATATTACCTATTTCCGAGTATGCCGGAGCCAGCTATATAAATATGAGCGTCTTCAAAACCTATGTATTAGATTCATATTTGGCCTTCGCAAATATGATCACGTTTCACTATTCTGTTCAAAGCTCAAGTGGTTGCGAAGCCGCCTTCGTCGGAATGCGTATGTTCATTTTTTATTAAATAAAACTCTCTTTAACCCCGCTACACGTATACGAGTTTCTCTGTGACAAACATTCCAGTTTCCTAAGATCATCACACAACTTATAGCTGCATACTCCTATGCACCCTACAATATTTACGAAAGTCATTTTCAATATAAGCAGTACAGTTAGTTAAGTAGGCGCTCATAGCTAGATGTTCTCACCGTTCGATAATTGATTGGCGAGGTTAATCTCGCGGTCAATACATAGATGGGTGACCACGAAAGTGGTTTAATATCTGAGCGTCTCCATGCTTCATGTCGGAATCCTACTGGGCGGTTTGAACAACTCTGACACTAGGGTAACCACTGACCATACGATAAGTAAGTAAGATGATGTAATACTTGCCAAATACTATCATATGTACCCACACACAACACAACACAAGTGTTAAATATTTAGCTAGTTTTAACCCAAGACGTGAATAAATATTGTTATTTAATTTAAAAAAAACATACATTTTCATATTTCTTTGGAAGATCAAATTCAGGGATGCTTATAAAGATATAAGCATCACTAAATTTTATAAATGTACTTATGCTTATTATTAGTTATTGCTAAGATAACTTGAGTTATGTGAAGACATATAATTTCAGCTTTGGATAAAGTCCTATAAACCTACTAAAAAAAAACAGAATAAATAAATATCTTGGGTCAACCCACACACTGTCATCTGATCCCAAACGAGGCAGTCTGTATTCTAGCAACCAGACAACTGATATACATACTTCTATATTTCAAATACATACAATTATACATATTAAAGATAAATAATTATGTAAATATTATTAAAAACGATAGTTATAGGACCTTGATTATATTATATAAATTTAAACCTAATGCTCGATTATTATAACACGATGCAAAGATTCCACTCTGTTTGATCTTACTTTATCGAATTCACTCAGTTATTCCCAGAACTTAACTACTAACTAGCTCCCAGAATTCTCTAGTATAGTCGAGAAGTTTACTAAGACCCAATCTAGCCATTCCACCTCATAACACCCGATTACATTAGCGGTACTAATTTATTATGCTGTGCAGCATAATACCCGTTCTCGTTCAAATGATACTGATTGAAGCAATTACTGATAATTGAGCACTAACGACTATGTACTTCAAGCGTAGATTGTATATTGTAATTACCTTTTTAGTATAATTAAATACGCTCTATAGAACTTGTCGTTGGAGATAAGGTTTGTACCCATTTGTGTTTCTATTATGATGTGTTACAGACTATCTAATGTCCGTCGTTTCATATATGTTTAACGCTATAACTAATAATGGTTCATTACAGCTAGACTGAGGTAATAGTAAATAACGTCCTCTTGGTCGCTTTTGGCCTCGACCAGTCTCAATGGAGACTAGGCATATGCGCGGGACATATATAGCACAAGTGTGTGCTCAAATATAGGGGTACTTTTTATTCCATTACTCTCGTGATCCGATGGGACGACTAACGACACGACCGGAAAGAGGTCAGGTACAGTACCGTCAGCTTTACGTTCTCCCAAAGCAAAGGGGTGTGATACTGCAAACTTTCAGACTTCAGATTTTGAGAAATTTTCTAAGAGAATATTTCCAAAATTACTTTAAACCCTGACCCGGGATTTGAACCCAGGACCTCATTATCTGCGATTGAACACGCTACCGCTAGACCAACTGTGTATCAAACACAATGATGTAGTTTTGTACAAACATTGTACGATAAATTGATTGATTTTCATTGCTGACAACGCTCAACTCGTAGCTGAATTCTGGGCTGACTTAATTTAGATTGCCATCGACACGCTAAGAAGAAGATGCACGATACTTTTTACGATCGCGCATTTAATATTTTGAACGTCAATCATTTATTAAATATTTATTTACGTTTATGTCAACAAAACAAAATATTCATGACCTATCCGCCTACAGGCACAAAGACAACGACTTATAGAATAACATGAATATCGAATGAAATAACACAGCTGGTAATATATAAGATTAAGTTACCATCAGGTGACCCACTTGCTCGTTTACTATCCTATTATATAAAACAAACATCACATTATTAAAATACTGCCTCATTGTTCCATCGGTAGCGTGTTCAACCGCAGATAACGAGGTCCTGGATTCAAATCCCGGGTTGGGCCAAATAAGTGATTTTGGGATATTTCCGAAAAAAGAAATTTCTTAGTATCTGCCCGAAGTCTGGAAGTTGGAGGTATTGCACCCCCGTGTCTTGGAGAGCACGTAAAGTCGTCGATCCTGTACTCGACCTCTTTCGGGTCGTGTCGCTAGTCGTCCCATCGGATCATGAGAGTGATGGAATAGAAAGTGCCCCTGTGTTTGCGCACACAATTGTGCACTATATTATGTCCTGTGCAATTGGCTAGTCTCCATTGCGACTGGCTGCCGTGGCCGAAATTCGGCCGGGAGGACATTATTATATAGAATAACATGAAATAAATAAAATAAATCAAATGACTTAAGACAGCTGGTAAAATATACGTATAAGCTACCATCAGGTGTCCCACTTGCTCGTTTGCCATCCTACTAAATAAAAAGAAGTTGATAATTTACGCTGGTAGAAAACTGAGCACGTTTTGTAGGAAGATAACAAATGGTATGATCATGATATGTCCGATATCGTTGCTTAATTTGCACATCCTGGCGTTGCCAAATCCGCCCGATGAAAAATGAACCGCATCGCGGCGTACCGAGCGAGCAGAAAAAGGGAAATTTTTCATTGTTCTCCTTTTGCTGAGTGACTCGGATGCGGGTCGTATTGTATTTATAAATTAAAGACTACTTTGGCTATTTTTTGTCGCAAAGCAAGTAATGATTAGATACCTCGGATCACATAACATATTTAATACAGTATTAGTAGGTACTATGTAATAATAATATTCCATGTGATCCCAAACTAAGTCGAGCTTGTAGACACTGCTACATATAAAGCTATAATTTCCCAGTATA
The DNA here is from genome assembly GCA_951640165.1 of Pseudoips prasinana. Lineage (NCBI taxonomy): Eukaryota > Metazoa > Arthropoda > Insecta > Lepidoptera > Nolidae > Pseudoips > Pseudoips prasinana. The sequence goes on from OX621240.1 coordinate 23,789,318, forward strand.
AGATGATCTTGCCTTGTATAGAATTGCCATACAATGAGAGCTCAGCTTCTATTGGTAATGTATAGCTTGGTATGTAGCCGTGTGTACCTACTATGGAAACAGATAACTGATATACTACTTTTCTTTTGTAAACACATAGGTACTTATATAGATAATTAAACCCAGACGCAGGACACACAGACATGTTCATGCACAAAAATATCTGTCCTGAGTGGGAATTGAACCCACGACTTGCGGCGTGAAAGGCAAATATCTACCATCCACGCCAACCAGTCCGTTTTGTATTGTCGTATAGGACAACATTTTTGCATATTTCTCTTTTCGTTGACCAATTTGGTTGCGGGAGGTATTCTTACAATTAAGGCACTCACAAACATTGACTTAGTACATAGATGGTCACCGTAGCCTAGTTGGTAGTGCTCCTGCCTACGAAGCTGGTGGTCCTGGGTTCGAATCCCGGTAAGTGCAAATATTTGTGTGATGAGCACGAATATTTGTTTCTGAGTCATGGATGTTTTCTATGTATTTAAGTATTTATCTATCTATATAAGTATGTATATCGTCGCCTGGTACCCATAGTACAAGTTTTGCTTAGTTTGGGGCTAGGATGATCTGTGTGACATTGTCCCCAGATATTATTATTATTATAGATGGGTGTCCACTAAAGTGGTTTAACTTTTGAGTGACTCCGTGATTCGGAGGGCACGTTAAGCTATCGGTCCCGTTTGTAGTCATTTGATAATAGTAGTTAAGCCACATCAGAGGTCTACTGGACGGTTTATATTTTTTTTATATTATTTTTTTTTTGATAATTACTTTTATTATGATCCAATAATTTTGAATAAGTATTTTGAAGTTTGGACCTTATTTTTTTAAACGAATGTGTTGAAAATATATCAAGTTATAATAAAGCTTATATAAAGGCCAAAGTCCGTCCTCGCTGCTATCAATTTGCTCAACTTGCCATTCTCGACATGTACCAACGCAATCCTTCGCTTTACTCATCCAATTACTGCCGGCTAATTTCTTCTGATCGTTAATCTAGTCCGCTTCAATAACCTCGGCAGCCAATATTTTAAATCTCAATGTTACTAACCTACATTTAATTTTGTTTACATTCCCTTAAACCGTGTTTATTTTTTCATGAGAATTAATTTGTAAAAGTTAAGTATAAAAATGTCGGTTAATTCCGGTTGGATCCTCTGATTTGATCCCCTGCCGATTATTAATATTTTTTTTATTCCTGATTGATCCACCGTAAACTTTGTCTGATCCTCTTAATCTTTTTGTCAGGCAAGTACAGTCAATAGAAACAGTTGTTGACGTAAAAAATATTAGTTTTATTATAAAGTCATTACAGATAATTAGATATTATATCGACTTTCTACTTGGAAATACCTTAATAATAATTAAAGATTTTGGCCATATTAATTAACTACATAAGAAAAACAGAACTTAAAATTACGGTTTAAAATCATCACAGGTAATCAGACATTTGGTCTCTTTATTTAGGCAGACAATAAAAAATTTATATAATAAAAAAATAAATAAAAAAAAATTCAATCAGTTGCGGTTTAGTTGGCCAAAAAGTTTCCATTACAATGTGTTTTGTTACTGACTGTTCCAAAAATCGGTCAATAGATAACTAGGGCATCGAACCGGAATTAGATGTATGTGTTGTAACGAAACGTTACATGCTCTTAACTTAGATAATTTTAGTTAATTATAGTGTATTTCTTTTATTATTTTTATTAATATATATTTAATTTTTATGCGTCTACATTCCCCTTTTTAACAATTCCAACGTGTGCACGTTCCTTAAGAGTGCACGAGGGGAATCCGCGGGGAAAGGGAGGACCGTCGCAAGCGGCGGACATTTTAATGCAGCGCAGCCAGTCGTGCATAGACTGATCTAACGACAGGTCCACGCTACTTTGTGCCATACCGTGCGTTCTTAGCGGTTCTACGCAGTTAATATTTTATTTATATCTGTTGCTAAATTCATATAAATCAGCCATTGTTTTTAAATTACCAACAACGGCATCTTGGAAAGTGATATCCCGCTTGTAGAGAATTATTTTCCGAGCGTCTATTCGCCACGATTGCCCACCGCAGAACCTACAGGGCCGCACTCAGAGTTTCATCAGGGGGCCCCGGTCGGACATTCATCGGGGGCACATACCGACGTCGGCACAAGGATAGTACCGTACTACGAACGGAAACAGACTGGCCGTATACCACGACCTATAAATTTTGTGTTGCTCTACTGTTGCTTTACTGAGGTGGAATAAATGATATCATTTTATTTATGATCACTGTCGTTTCTTTAAATTCCTTCCGCTTCAGTAGCATAGGATTAGAATAGTAGACGTGACACTGGCGCCCATATCGTGGTTTGTCTGTTTTCGCTTCGTAGTAGTAGTCAGTATTGTGTATTTTGGTTTTTGTAAAACGCTTAATTTTTGTTTAATTTTTGGTTTGCAGTAACTAGAGTGAAATTAGTTCTTTTTTATTTTATTTTTTTTATTATTTCATCTTTTTTTTTCTGTGTGTTATGCAATAATTTGTCGTAATATTCAGAATTTTGGAAATAATTTTCTTTTATACCTACATTTCGTAAATTTGGAAATAATATAGAAGAATTTGTTTTTGTTTATTTTTTTATTCTTTTAAAAAACTTATTTTTGTGTAGCTTCACACTAGTTACATATATTTTATTTATTTCATTTTCATAAGCTCCTTACCTTCATATCCATCAAACCGAAGCGTTCTGTTAAAGTTGATTGTAACAGAACGGAGTATTTCTCTCATCATCAATCATTTGTGTGCTATTTACAACTTACCAGCGGTGATTTTATATATATATATATATATATATATATATTTGTCTCTTTCGATTTCTATTCGGTTACAGTTTATATTAAATTAGTTTTAAAATGGCTTACGCGATAAAGTTCTTGTCGTTACAAAAATCTGAGTTGGGGTATGAGGTTGCCATCCGAGGTGATACTCCGGCAAGTACTGTTGCTGATCTTAGAAAGCAGATCAGTAAACTCAGCCAAATTTTTCCATCCGAGGATATTTTGTGTTCCCATCTCAACCCTCTTGAGGATCTGCACATTTCTTTGGAATTGTTAAACAGAATCAAGACGAGTATTGATTCGGATTGTTTAGATAAGAATGTTTTAGCCCGGATTGAAAATAATTTTAATCACCTCTACCATAGGCTGAATAGAATAGAAGTAGAGGAAAAAATATAAGAACTGCATATGAAATGTACTAATTTATTTAAACAATATTTTGAAGAGTTACAAGGTTTAAAGAAAAGGAGTTTTGATCCATTGTCTTTCGTGGGTTCGAGCTCTGAATCTCAGTCAGACACCAATTCAGGTTTCAGTGACTTGCAATAGTAATTGTAGGACATCAGATTTGGGGAGACTTTAATATGACGGAAAGTCTTGCGTGCGTAACTTTATCCAACGAGCTAGCGAGTTTAGTGAAGCTCAGGGAATATCGGGGACCAAGTTGCTCACGTATGGAACAGAAATCTTTGTCGACGATGCCCTTCATTGGTTTAGAAGTGTTAAGGACCAAGTATCTTCCTGGGATGAACTTGTGATCCGCTTAAAGCAAGATTTTGATAAATCCGATTATGATTTCCGACTTTTGTCTGAGATTCGGTCTAGAACTCAGAGTGATACGGAAAACATAACTATTTATTTGGCAATTTTATCAGGTATGTTTGCGCGTCTCTCCAAACCCTTGTCAGAAGAAGATAAACTTGAAATAGTTTTGCACAATATAAAAGTATGCTATGCTAGCACTATAGCTTCTGCAATTGAAATAAAGACTATTGAATAGTTACGAACTATGTGTAGAAATTTCAAAATTGTAGAATCACGTTTAAAACGATCTCGGCAGCCATCAGCTACACTCAAAAATTTTAATAAACAAGATTTAAATACATTTTATAAACCAAGGCCAAATTTTAATGAATATAATTCTAACAAAAATAAACAACAAAATACTTACACTAAATCTACAGATAATAATATTAATGAAAAATACTTACATGCTATAACGACTGATGATTCAGATAGAAAACAACCATACTGTCCTAGATGTCGCAATCACTCTCATAGTTTGAGTAATTGTCAGAATACTGAAATTTTGTGTTTCAAGTGTGGTCAAAAAGGTGTCAAAAAGCCAGACTGCACAAATTGTACCAATTAAAAAAACTAGTAGCTCAGAATTGTAGTAGCCCATCTTCAAAAGAGAGTCGCTTCAATAAAGAAGATTGGGACAAATGGTTAGAAACACTACGTTTGTTTTTTAACAGTTACAAATTAGCTTCAATTCTGCAGAGTAAGCCTTCTAATGATATGCGACCATATATTAGCATAGATATTGATAGTGTTAGAGTTATGGGTCTCCTTGACTCAGGTTCAGCGATCACCATCGTCGGTAATGATGCACATAACGCATTCCTTAGTCGTGGTCATAAATTATGTTTAGACGATAAAGTGTCAGTCATTGCTGCAGGTGGACAAACATTAAATAGCATAGGTTATATTAATTTACCAATTAGGTTCGAGGATCAATTCCACATAATTAAGACATATGTAGTTCCAGAGATACAATCATGTTTAATCCTAGGAATAGATTTCTGGCGCGCATTTCATATATGTCCCAAGTATTTAAGTTCTCTTCAATTGTTAGATGTATCATGAGTTGATTTGGCGGCTATTGATTCTGTAAACTTTATTAATTCCTACAGTAATTTGGATGACTCTCAGAAATCTATCGCTGATAACGTTATTGACCAGTTTAGAGACATTTCTTTTGAGCGTCGAGGTTTGGGTCGTACTGATTTGATAACTCACCGCATCGACACTGGTGTTTCGCTCCCATTAGACAAAGGTACTATAGACTTTCTCCAGAGAAACAACAAATACTTGTCAATCAGGTTGACGAAATGTTAAAGTTAGATGTGGTGGAACCATGTGAGAGTGCCTGGCAATCTCCTGTGATCATTGTAAAGAAAAAGAGTGGTGAGCCCCGTTTTTGTCTCGACAGCCGAAAGCTGAACTCTGTCACTAAGAAAGATGCATATAATTTACCATACATTTCCGAAATATTGGATAACTTGCGCGATGCTCATTTCCTTAGTAGCATCGATTTGTCTAAGGCATTTTGGCAGATTCCAATTGCAGAGGAAGATCGAGACAAGACTGCATTTTACGTACCAGGCCATGGAACCCTAAGGTTCAAAACCACCGCTTTTGGTTTAACAAATGCTCCGACAACACAACAGCGTTTGGTAGATGCACTGCTAGGTAACGTTGACTATAGGGTATTTGCATATCTTGATGATATTATTCTAGTTAGTAGTACTTTCGATGAGCACGTTTCTCTCCTATTTAGTGTGTTAGAAAAGTTACGGAAAGCTAATTTAACAGTTAATTTTGACAAGTGTGAGTTCTTTCGAAGCCAGCTTAAATATCTAGGTTACGTAGTCGATGCGAGAGGATTACGAACGGATCCAGATAAGGTTGATGCCATCCTAAATTACGCGACCCCTACTAGTAGGAAGGAGTTCAAGCGTTTCCTAGGCACAGCTACTTGGTATCGAAGATTCGTTCCAAATTTTAGTACGATTGCAGGGCCGTTTAACAAGCTGACTTCGCATAAAAAGAATTCACCACCATTCCAGTGGACTGATGAAGCTGACGCTTCTTTTAAAAAACTTAAGGAATGCCTGGTTTCAGCTCCCGTTCTTTCTTGTCCGGACTACAATCTTCCATTCGAAGTACACACGGATGCAAGCAATTATGGTTTAGGTGCTATGCTCACCCAGTTGATGGACGGAAAGGAGCATCCCATAACGTACATGAGCAGGTCTTTAACGTCAGCAGAGAAAAACTACAGTATCACGGAGCGTGAAACCTTTGCTGTTCTGGTTGCACTGGAGCATTGGCGGTGCTATGTGGAGAATGGCAAGACGTTTACTGTTTACACTGATCATAGTGCACTGAAATGGTTTCTTTCTTTGGATAATCCTACAGGCAGACTAGCTCGTTGGGGTGTTCATTTGTCTTCTTTTAATTTTGTTATCAAGCATCGCCGAGGTGTAGATAATGTTATTCCTGATGCACTATCACGCGCAGTACCTTGCTCTTCTATTCTAACTTCTAAATATTTTACGACAACTAACGATGATTGGTACAGGAACCTTTACAATAACTGTGTTAGTACCCCTGAGAGTTTTCCAAATTACATAGTTAAGAACACTTTTTTCCGTCTCAGTAAAAATAAATGGTGCCTTACTAATGAATTTTCGTGGAAAGAGATAGTTCCATCAGAACTTCGCGAGATGGTCATTAAGAAAAACCATGATGAGGAAACAGCTGGTCATTTAGGCATTTTTAAAACATACAAACGTATTACGCTTAGGTATTACTGGCCTGGTATGTATCAACAAGTAGCAAATTATGTTAGTACATGTGATATTTGCTTACAGTATAAATGCCAAAACCATGCCACTCTCGGACAAATGGGACGCCCTAAGCAGTGTTCTCGACCATATCAAATGTTATCAATTGATTTAATGGGACCTCTTCCTGTGACACGGAAACAAAATATTTACATTTTGGTAGTAACGTGTTGTTTTTAAAAATATTGCCATATTTTCCCAATTAAAAAGGCTACTTCTGAGATCATTATTAAAATCTTAGAGGAGCAAATATTTCTGGTTCATGGGGTTCCACAGAGTATTTTTCAGGATAATGGTAGCCAGTTCATAAGTACTCAGATGGATGAATTTTATAAAAAGTACAATGTGCCTAACGTATATTTTACTCCAAGATATACCCCGCAGGTAAACACAGTAGAGAGATATAATAAAACTATAATCACAAGTATTTCCACATTCGTAGATAATGACCATAGGTCTTGGGATACAGTGATTCCTAAAGTGCAATTTGCGATTAATAATTCGGTTAACGAAGTTACTGGGTTTACACCCTCATTTCTGGTTTTTGGTAGGGAATTAGTAACTTGTGGTTCACATTATCAGGACGTAGATCTGGGTGATGAGGTTTTGTTTTTGCCACGTGAGGTTTATGCAGAAAACCTGGGCTGCTTGAGCAATATCTTTGACCAAGTTCAAAAGTCTCTTTATCACGCTCACGTAAAGAACACCTCACGTTATAATTTGAGACGGAAGGCCTTTGAATTTAATGTCGGTGATATAGTTTATAAGCGGGCATACGTTTTGAGTGACAAAGATAAATTTTTTAGCAAAAAGTTGGCTCCAAAGTTCCTAAAGTGTCGGGTAATCCAAAAGTTATCTCCATTGGTTTACGTTTTGGAGAATATGTCGGGTAAAAATTTAGGTACATGGCATATAAAAGATTTAAAATCCCCTGGCCATAATTCATGTTAAGTTTTGCTATATTTCACCGCGTCATTAATATAATTTAGTACATTTCTTTGCAAGAGTCGTTGTCGAATAAATAAACACACGATTTTCGTTTCTCGGTAGGTTTGTTTTCTTACAATTGTAATATTGTTAGATTTTTTTAGGTGGTTGTATGATTGGGATGTATGGAAAGTTTTTTTTAAAAGATTGAGTAATAGGTAAATTGTAAGAAATTGATACTTTAGCAAGTGAATGCGGATTTTATTTGTAGAAATAAAATCCTTATGAGGGACCGGCGGGTAATGTAACGAAACATTACATGCTCTTAACTTAGAAAATTTTAGTTAATTATAGTGTATTTCTTTTATTATTTTTATTAATATATATTTAATTTTTATGCGTCTACATTCCCCTTTTTAACAATTCCAACGTGTGCACGTTCCTTAAGAGTGCACGAGGAAAATCCGCGGGGAAAGGGAGGACCGTCGCAAGCAGCGGACATTTTAATGCAGCGCAGCCAGTCGTGCATAGACTGATCTAACGACAGGTCCACGCTACTTTGTGCCATACCGTGCGTTCTTAGCGGTTCTACGCAGTTAATATTTTATTTATATCTGTTGCTAAATTCATATAAATCAGCCATTGTTTTTAAATTACCAACAACGGCATCTTGGAAAGTGATATCCCGCTTGTAGAGAATTATTTTCCGAGCGTCTATTCGCCACGATTGCCCACCGCAGAACTTACAGGGCCGCACTCAGAGTTTCATCAGGGGGCCCCGGTCGGACATTCATCGGGGGCACATACCGACGTCGGCACAAGGATAGTACCGTACTGCGAACGGAAACAGACTGGCCGTATACCACGACCTATAAATTTTGTGTTGCTCTACTGTTGCTTTACTGAGGTGGAATAAATGATATCATTTTATTTATGATCACTGTCGTTTCTTTAAATTCCTTCCGCTTCAGTAGCATAGGATTAGAATAGTAGGCGTGACAGTGTGATACTCTGCACGGTGGATAAGACTGGAATAGAAAATATTATAAAACAAAATGGATCCCAGGGTATCAAATACCCCGCATTTGATACCCTGGGGGATTCATTTTGTCCAACCGGAATAATTCAAAATTTCAAAGTGGTGAATGTTTTATGAAGCATTGTTAATTTAAGATGGCGTCTTATTATCGATTTGCTTGGTACCATCATCACTTTATTTCAAGGTCAGTTGTGATAATACCTGATTGCAGTGTTATATAATTATGATACGCGAAAGTTTGAAAATGTATAAAATATTGATTGCACAGCAAATAGTTATATCAAAATATCATCTTTACAGCAATTTAAGTTCATGGCGCATTGCTATTTATTTAAAAGTTGATGTTATTCATGAAAAATATAAATTGATGTATGTAAGTGCTTTGATGTGCAGTCGCCAGCGTACCAGCTACCCCAATCTGTCAAATTACTTTTATAGATTTTCAACTTTATCACATAAGCATAAGGTTCACTTTCAATTGGGGAAATTTGACAATTTGGGGTAGCTTGATGTGCTGGCGTCGGTACATATAAAAATATCTTTGTAATTATCTTTACTATTAGGTACAAAAACAAATAATAACAATAACAAATATTATAGACAAATTACAACAACAAATCATTGTGCTTATGAGTCATGAATTTGATTGCACCGTATAAATCATTTGTAATAGTATAGCGTAATATTCACTTTATAATTTATCTATTTAAAGAGTAAACATAAACTAAGTGAATTAGATTATTTAATCTCATTAATCCTTAAAATTTAAATTAGCCTACCCTTCATCCAAGTTAATTATTAAGGCCTGTTCAAATGTATGCGTAGTTATCACCTTCCCTTGTAGATCACGTTAATCTGCGGCTCATTTTGCAGATTAATGGTCCGAGCTTCCAAATCGTAAATAAACTGTGAAGCAAATTAATGGCATCTGCAGCAAAAGTCATTTATTTATTGTGATGGGACTTCCGTACAAACTTTTCCCCCATTATTTCAGAAAATGCGGAATCACAAATATTACCTATAACTTTTTGCCAAAACGACTGGACCGTGAAATTTCGGAACAATAATAAATATTTTGTTACTAATCTATCAAACTGAGCAATTCTGATGAATTTTTTTTAGGATATTTGCACTGCCATCTTTTAAGTACCGACATAACTAAAAAGCTGAACATTCCCCGCGTTTACGTCAAGTAAACTTTCACCATGCATATCATTTGATTCAAAAGAAGAATATTTACTACCTATTAGACATGCGACAGCGTCCCTGGAATCCTATGACTTTCGCTCTTTCAAATGCTTCTAGCTCAGTATTTTTATTATGATAATTTATGTGTAGTGCCACTGTGTTCTCACTATTATAAGAAATGTCGTAGTATAATAATAATAATAAATCCTTTATTGTGGAGCGACCTTAACTCATTTTTGGTTAGTAATACATAACGAAATCTTAAGCCTATGCTAGTAATTCACAAAACTATCAAATTATATAATGAAATTTAATCAGCACTTGGGTATTTACATACACTTTTACCTGTCAAGCTCACAATGTATTACATAAACACAGTAATTAAAGCAACAAAATATTTTGAATTAGTCCGTCCGTGCGGTATGTTTCGTCACATATATTTTTAATATCCTTCAATTTATAATAAATAGTAAGTTCATCATTACAGCTAAATACGTCCACTGCTGGACAAGCCTCCCTCAAGAATCGTCTTGCGGGGATATGCCATAATCGCCACGCTTGGCAGGCGGGTTGGCGATCGCAGTAAGATGGTCATAGTAATCAGAAGGAAGCTGCTGCCCATCCTCTGGTAGATATTCCCTCGGGTCGACTTCTACGCCCCCCACGGGATGAGATGGGGTGATGATATTCTGATTCTGATATTTGTCGCCGTCACCACACAGCAGAAATAAATAGTAAGTTACTAAGCTATTATTGTTACATTTAGCAATTGTATATTAAAATTAAAGAATGGAAAACAACGAGCAGTTGGCTAGCGCAAAAGGCTCTCAGCCAGTAGCTTAATTTAAGCGACTAATACCTGAGGCACCCTTATGGGGTTCGGGCCACAGCTCAGGCGGCCGCTGAAGTAAAAAAACTAAAACAACAATTATTATTATTATTGCATAGGTACTGAATAAAAAAGAATGCCAAATTGCTTAAGCTGTTTTGAACTGATGATCGGTCATATTTGATGCTGATGGAATGGTGGCAAATGATTTTTATTTTGATTTACATTTTTTAGTATGTGATTTTGGCCCAATTATTCCATACACTGATATAATTTTCATATCGGTGACCTATCCGTAACCTAAAATATTTTTTAATATATCATTGTAAGCGGCTATAGTATTGACCAACCGCTTTGAAAGGATCGTCAGACAAAAGTAGCTTTAATATTATTATTTCTGTCAAATTAGATTATTAGTGTGTCACCGTAGTCAAGTAAATATTTGTTTTTTGTGAAGATCATTGTATCAGCATTAACAAATAAATATATTTGTACATATCTAAAATTAGCTCACCAAGATCTTGTATTTGACTCAACATAGGATTCATTATATAAACAACAAAAATCTTAATTTCATTCTTTTATTATGTTTTGTTTAAATGCCGTATTTAATTACATGTTATAGAATGCGCGTAGCCCAAATTTGATAAGACTTAGTAGTTTGGCCAACAGGAGAATCGCATGAACTTACATATAATACAAAAAGTATAACTGGCCTTTCACTTTCCCGTAATCCGGCTAAAAGTAAAAAATCAATGTGGCTTTTACAACGTATTATGTATGGAGGTGAATAAAAGCGATCCTTTTCTTTTGTGAGTGATGGTGTTAACAGCCGAATACATTTTTCATAGAAAATAACACATATTTTACTATGAATTCTTGTCGATCGCGCAGCCCCTTTGTCTTGCTCCTTTTCTTCATTTTTCTTGCTTGATTTGTGTTCCACGAGTTTTCTACTGCACTCGGTCCGCCCGCCTCGAGGAATATTGGTTATCTGTCATAAGTCATAGGGTTTTGCATATGTAAGTACCAACTTTACAATGATTTCTATATTCAACGTCCGCATAACATGGCTAGAGATTGTATTCAAGTTCAACTAATAACTCGGCGATGAAAATTTTCTTTGGAGATTAGGGTAGTCGCTATTATTGTATTTCCTAAAAAGATTTCGATAGAAATGAAACTCACCGTGTAATTTTTCCGTTAATATTGTTTATTTGCGGAATCTCTTTGTGCGGGTTTAGACACGTTCCGTACAAAATAGAAGCGTAAAAACACGCGAGATTCACTTCCTTCTCGCAATATTTATTTCGGCACAAGAAATACCTACGATGGAGAGAAAGCTTGCGAAATGTAATAATACATTTAATCTAGCCAGAGGGATGGGTCTGTAAGCATCGCTAACATGTACAGAGTACTGGTGATAATCGTTTGGTTAGATATAAATAATAAAATGTGAATTCCTATCTGAGTTTAAGTTCTTATAACAAATGTCACTGGTTATAATTTCAAAAGTTAATACTGGTTTAGTTAAAGCTATTTATCTCGAATTAGATAAACCTAATTAAAGGACAGTAAATAGGTTATAGTAATGTGGTTAATACACATTTTTCTTTTTATACCAAAACTAGCTGTGCCCCGCGGTGATACCCGCGTTAAATTTTATAAATTTTCTTTGCTATAAACGTCACGGAGCCCGAGACCTTTCCAACGAATGCAAAACCGTGGAAATCGGTTCGTGCGTTCTGGAGTTATAGCGCCAGGAAGGAAAACCCGACATATTTTTATATAGTAGATTGGGAACATTTATTAAAAATGTAAGTAGAAGAAAACCTGTACAATAAGTTTGCACCACATTTTATAAGTTAAGATTAAAAATAAAACCAATAATAGGACTACAATTTGCTACAAAACAAATTAGCAAATTATATCACAACACATTAGTTTAAAAAATACTGAAATCAATATACATATCACAACTTTTCTATTATTAACATTTAGGCCTCCTACGCACTAAGCGGCTAATCGCAATGGAGCTTGCCGTGCGGCTAGCCATACTCAGATATTTATACGAGAAAGTAGTTTTTAATCGCACTGTAATGATTGCTGACGGCTGACCGCTGACCGCATTCCGGCTAACTGCATAGTGCGTAGGAGGCTTATAATACCTTGGGACAAATAACACACTACTTTATGGAGTTCTCAAACTAGACAGAGCCTGTACTATGGCAACTGGACAACTGATAATAATATATTTCTAAGTATATACATATTATAGAAAAATCACTCTCAGGCTCAAGCCAAATAATCGTGTGCCACGAGCTGTGGCATAAGATGTCCGTGAATTTGGAGATCATTTGTCAGCAGATCAAAAATAAATAAAAGTTATCGTCGCATGCAAGTGAGTTCTATAGTTCCTGATACTAATTAAAAATAGTTCTGCCATTTTTTGTCAGAAAAAGTCAATAAAAAAAATGATCTGCTTACTTCCCATTGCAGATCATTTTCAAAAAACTCACAAAAAATGAGAGTTCTCGATGCATACCAAGGAGTTCTGGCGTTCCTGATATTTTTTAAGTTCTGGCAGATATCCCTAAGAAAATAACGTAAAAGTGACCCTGACTGCTACGTCAGGGTCATTTTTACATTATGTTTTCAATTTTGGTACAAAAAGAAAAATGTGTTTTACACACACTCAGCCCATTAAATGCTCTTAATTAGGCGAACTATCATCAAATAATGTTGTCACGTTATAACGATAATTGTTTGTGGAACGTAGAAAGTCACAACAATGTGTAAAAACGAGATGCTTCACAGCTCAATATTGCGCCTCATAAAGTAGCACGAAGTAGGACAATAAAGGAAATGACAACAGTGTTACAGTTACATGCAATATTGTGACGTAAGAGAGACATGAATATACCCGTTATTAGGCTGGAAAAGCAAATATAGCATATATTTTTCAAAATAAGCGATTGCCTTTTTGTATTATTCCATGATTGCGACGTCAAAGTCGTCCTATTTATATTGCTAGCCCTTAGATTAACTTAATCGTTTGGTCAATCGGGGTTTTTCAAGCCGCCCAGTAGGGCCTTGCCTATTATCTACAGACTACTATCGAGACCGATAGCTTAACCACATTTGGTGGACAACCATTTATAGACTGATGGTTTTGCCTAAGTGCTGGATCTAGCCGGTCACTTACGGAGAAGTGAGACGAACTAGCTATGAAAGCTTATTTATTACATTATAAATAGTATTTGTTCATAATAAGCTTTATAATTTGACTGCACGTGTAGCGCAGCGGTTAAAACAGTCGCCTCGCCGCTTCGTGGCGCGGGTTTGAGTCCCGCGCCGGACAACTATTTGTGTGACCCGTAAATGGTTGTTCTGAGTCTGGATGTAATTTGTGTCCGTCTATTATATGTTTGTAAAGTACCCCGCGACACAGGGATTATATTCCCTAGTGCGGACATTGTCTTCAAAATAAAAATTAGTATGTAAAATTACGTAATAATGTTTATTTATCGGTAACCCAACCCGCCGCACCTCCGTCTGCGAGTGAGATCGTCTCGCTCTCGATCCCGCTCGGCAGCCTCCTTCTTGAGCATGACCGTCTCATAGAAGGAGGCCATGGCGTCCCATTTGGTGGAGTCACCCGGCAGCCTCGCGCGTGCCTATAATTTCTGGTGAGGACCGGTCCCGGCCGAACTTTGCGGCCAGGACTCGCTTTTCGGCCTCCCAGACTGGATACTCGGCGAATGTGTGCTGAGCAGAGTCCATGTCTTTCCCGCAATGGTGACATTGTGTCGTCGCTTCTCAGCCTATCCGTCTTAGATACTCGCCGAAACAGCCGTGTCCGGTAGGTATCTGCGTCTATCTGTAGGTGACGTAACCGCCTTTCCTTCCCATCCAGGCCAAGAGTTGAAGCAGAATAGCACCGACGGCACGCTCGCGTTCACGTGCAATCCAAGCCACGCGCGCCACTGTATTGGTACGCGCATGCATCCTGTCTCTACTCAATGAGCGTCTTAATCGTCCTACAGTTTATAAACCAACAACACCAGTACTTGACAACTGTAATTTTAATGAAATCTATATCCTGGCTGTTAACAGATGTTTTGCTATAGCTGTTGACTATTTTACGGTGCTTTTCTAACCACCTTTCTTATCCGCTAATGTAGTTCATCCTATGGTTGTCTAAAAGAAAACGCTGTTATGCGATGAGACCGCTAATTGTACATACATAAACTAATGTTTTATAAATTTTATTTGACGAATAAACAGTAACACAAGCGATGTGCACAGTAAGGCATATACATAATAATAATCCAACACATGTGTGACGTGGTAATTATAATATCTCTACAAACTCCAAAGCAGTTGTTGAGCGCGCACCACCTTTCAGAATGGCCGTATCGGCATAAAGCAATATGCAACACCAAGCAATATCAACTACGTAATTACACGTGTTCCGAATGGCGGAAACAAGTGATTCACGAGAATAACCCCACTATATTACTTATGAAAAGTTGGACGGCTGGAGCAAGAATCATTCTTGTTCGAGCAGTTCCTAATGTAGTGGGCCGATTGACATGAAGTATTTTTTAACGCCATTCGGAACACATGCAAAATTACGTAGTTTGTGTTGCTAGTTTTCGCATATTGTTGTGCACCGATGTATATATTGTCATTTTATTATGTGCAATAAAGTGTCACAATCTAACTATCTATTCATCTATTTGTGGCATTCCTTCCTGGGCCTGGGAGCCTCCTCAGGATTTCCTGTGTTAGCCTAACGGATAAATGGTGACTATTAGTATCAACGGAAGCTGAATAACGCTTCTTTTGATACTAATATACCTTGGATTGGTTGTATTTTTTTATATATATTATAGGATGGCAAACGAAAAAGTGGATCACCTCCAGATAAGTGCTGCCTCCCTTGGGGGTGATCACACGCTGTCCATAACCCGCAACAACAGATCAGCCGTGCGTTCCAAGCCTTTAAGAAAAGAATAAGCTCGTTTCTTGAAGTTTGCCATGTTAAGTTGTACCTTGACGTGGCCACCTTGTAGCTCGTAACGTCATAGTAATATGTTTTGTGATGTAAAAATACTTAGAATCGAACGCAAAACACGTGGACACATTTTCTTAGTTCTGATATAACGAAGTGATAAGAAGATAATCAGAATCGAGTCAAAGCTTGATAAATATCTGTCCATGTGAAAATAGTAAATATTAAATCTACTGCCAGAAAACATTCAAATCATTTCTGTGCTCCATTTCGGTATACAAACTACGTTCTAGTTCAAAGGTCTCCACTAAAATTACGTAATATAACATGAAGGTATACATTGTTGTATGTAATCAAGTAATAGGAACTTTGTTCACGTTTACATAGGCATTGTGAATAAACCTTTAAGTATATTATTATATGTCACATGTTAAACAAACTTATCATAACCATCAAGACAAAAACTTTATTAAGTATAAAGTAAGTACGCGTAGTTATCTCTTTGTCATAAAGTTCCACTACTCTCAAACAAGTATGTCCCATTTTCCTTTGAAATCGACATACCAACAAATATCGATATCAAATATAAACTGTCTTGGAAAGTTCATCGAGATAATTTTAAACGTAAAACCTGTCACCATAATAGTAACCATAGAAATAATCACTTTTTTACAATACTTTAGCCTATACATCCTTAGATTACTGTCTAGTCGCTCCAATATTTACCATCGATTGATCGTAATAAAATGCTTTCGAACTGGACTACTAAAATTAAAATCGCAATACAGACGCCGGCACAATGTGAGTTCATGTATGAACAAATTTTTTTTTGTAACTGTTTTTTGTTATAGCGGCAACAGAAATACATCATCTATGAAAATGTCAACTGTCTAACTATCACGGTTCATGAGATACAGCCTGGTGACAGACGGACAGACAGACAGCGAAGTCTTAGATATATCCTAAAAATACCTCCTAGAATCCTAAAAACTACTTTTAGAACAAAACACCAACGCAATACTAAAATATAACTTACTGGTTAAATTTCGGCCATGGATATATCACGCAGCATATATTATAGTGCCTAAGTGTGAGCGCAAACACACGTGCACTTTTTATTCACCGCTAGCTGACACGATGGGAAAGAGGTCAAATTAGGGACTGACGGTTTTACTTGTCCTCTGATGCACGTGGGTCAAACACCGCCAACTTCCAGACCTACTCGGAAATTATTCTTATCAATAAGTTCCCAATATCAATATTCTTTATTTTTTGGTCTGACGCGGGATCTAAACCCTCATATCTACGGATGTACACGCTACCGCTAGGCCAACGAGATGATAACGTTATCGATGTACTAAGTTATATTATAATATAATAAAATCGTAGGAAAATCAAAACTGTATCTACATTGAAATTTGTTTTAAAAGGATACTTGGGTTGTGATCTGCAATCGATATCGAAGCCAAAAATATAGTATTTAGAATTTTTGTCTGTTTATCTGTTTGTCTGTATGTATGTCCGGGCTAAACTCAAAAAGTACTGCATGGATTTACTTCAAATTTTGCATGAATATTACTAAGAGGTTGGGTCAACATATAGGCTACATATTATCACGCTATCAACTACGGGGGAGGAGCTGCGATAATTTATAAAGTTTAACGCAGGTAATACCGCGGGGCACAGCTAGTATTATATAAACAAAGTTATTATTATACTTTTAAACAGATTTTGAAGTGGTTGGTTTTTAATAAACAATTTCCTTTTAATTTCTCCATCGAATATTTATAAAAAACTTAATATTTAAATTGTGCCCTACCTATAAATTGGCTAATTTCTTTATAAATCGTAAGAGCTACAAATGATAAGATCTTATTTGATTCTACTTCCATTATGATTGTTATTTATGTCTAAATGGTTAGACTATCTATCTTCTATTATATATATAAAAGAAAGTCGTGTTAGTTACACCACTTATAACTCAAGAACGGGTGGAGCAATTTAAATGATTTTTGTGTTTTTGGATATGTCTTGGTCAGGAATAGGATATAGGATAATAAGTAATAAAATTATTAAAAACAACATTCAAATACATAGAAAGTAATTGCATCGAAATGAAATAAAAACTGTCAAGATTGACAATACAGACTGTAGAGTTTTTAGAATAATCCATTATCGCTTTCTGTCAGTATATAGGCTATATATCGTAAATTGGTAATTAATTAAAGTAATTGGTTTGTTTTTTTAATAGGTTACTGATTAATTTATTTGTTTAGTGCGTATGTTGTTAAAATATTATTGTCCGAGTATTATAAAAAAAAAAGACGCGAAATAATATTTCCCAACGAAGCAGTAATGCAATTAAGCTAGCTAAGTTTATAAATAAGAGGATTCGATATTACAGAATAATTGTTAGTATTTAAAATTGGTGATGATGGTAGGAGAAATAAAACATAAAAATCTTTGAAAAAGTCTGAAGATAATAATTGCAGATAGAATATGATACAAGATTTACGTCACCATAGATATATGAAAAAAAAATCTAAAATACAGGATGTAATCAAAAGATTGACGACAGTTTTACAAGAAAAAAATTACACACATTCAAAACATCGGAAGAATTTACGCCGTTAAAGATATACTGTGTGGTGATGGCGAAGAATATCATCACCCCATCACGGGCGTGACTCGGGAATAATTTTATACTAAATTTACAATAAACCTGCTTAGTGGCAGCGACCAGATTCCCATTTATATTTCTATTTGTGTGGCAGGACGACGTTTGCCGGGACAGCTAGTTAAAATATAAAAAACAAAAACAAAACCGGTCCACAATTACCAGAGTAATCGGTGAACGCACGAAAAAGAAAACAAAAATAAGTATCGAAAATTTTCCTACCGGTTGAAGTCGGTTAAAAAAATATGGATGCAATGAGAACTTCCCTCCATTTAAAGTCTTAGGCTAGAAACTAATTGTAGGCCAAATATTGAGGCGATAACCAACTCAGTTTAATACTCGATCGCACTTAATGTGAATAAAACTCAAATTTGACCTGAATCTCGAATGGTCGGCTGGTTACTCAAGTGCCTTTGAACTCAGAATCCATCTCGTATGCTTCCTTTGAGAACTGATTGAGCGAACCGCTCTGTATGCATACGGAAACGTCTGCCCCACTCCGCGAGATATACAGCGTTTCTTTATAAAAGCTTTTTACGTTTTGGAAGCTTTTCAATGACGAATGAGAGAGAATTTTAAAAGTTGATGAAAAAGTTAGCTTTACGCCCTTACTCAGTTTTTTAAGGGATTTCTATGTAAGTGTGTTAAGAACATTAATGTGTGTCAAATCGAATACTGAGTAGCCAATTATATATAACTACTAGCTATGTCCCGCGGTTTTACCCGCGTTTAAGTAGTTTTGGCGTAAAAGAGTAACAAACATGCATCCATATTCAAAAACGTTCGCATTTATAATACCTCTAGCGGTTTTGGCAGTGCACGCCGGAATAGCTCGCAGATGGTAGATTTTTTCCTTCTTACTTGACACTTATCATCATATTTTGGACAATTCACACAATATCTTAATAAATTTTAGCCTATGTGTTACCCCGATGTATAAGCAACATTATTGTAAAGTTTCATTAGAATCCATTCAGTAATCTTTCGTGAAAGAGTAACAAACATCCATCCATACTTACAAACTTTCGCGTTTATAATATTAGTAGGATTAATCAATTATTTTAGACCATTTATTTTTTGATGTCCATAAGATGTTACTAACAAAAAATCATAACCTAATGTTAGTAATTTCACAATATATATATATATATAATATCGCGGTACTAGAACACTGTCTATGTCGCGTGCAGCCCAATCGACCGTTCTAGTATCGGACTGTCCCATTTATCACATAATTATGTTTTCTAGTTATAAGTTAATCGTGTAGTGAGCCTGGTGACCTGTTATTTAGGTTTCTTAAAAATCTGCAACAGGCCCCCGTCTCTCACAAATTTAATTTCTAGCTTGCCCATGTTTCAATTTGTCTTTGTAATAGGCTGTGTTTCTTTGCGAAAAGAATATAAATGGATTGATTGATTAGATTTCTATAGAATATAATTATCATGTGGATCCGTGCCAACACACCTGACGACCACAACAAAATCTATACATATAATAAAACTGTAGGAAAGTCACAACTGTACATTGAATATTTTTTTAAAAGGATACTTAGAGCGTGATCTACAATCGATATGGAAGCCAAAAATATAGTTTTTAGAATTTTTGTCTGTGTGTCTGTTTGTCTGTATGTATGTCCGTGCTAAACTCAAAAAGTATTGCATGGATTTACTTCACATTTTGCATGAATATTACTAAGAGGTCGGGTCAACATATAGGCTATATATTATCACACTATCACATACGGGGGAGGAGCTATGATAATTTATAAAATTTAACGCGGGTAAAACCGCAGGGCACAGCTAGTAATTAATATTTGTTCAAACTGTTCGAATAAAAATTTCGTTAATTAGTTTGAAACTAATATCGGTTAATTAGTCTGTGTATATATATATCTGCCACAAGAAAGGCCTGTTTTCAGTTTTGTTTTAATTTGTTTTTATCGTATCAGCAGTAATAATAATAATTATAATTTATTTATTTTCACCACATCAAAATCATTGAGTACATTTAGGTAAGTATTCTAAGTGTGCTTAAAAATACAGTGCAGTGCAGTGATAACCCGATAGGTATCGATATATAAATAGCTTATCGATTTTAATTGTCTAATCGACTTCTAGCTAACTCCGTGCTTCGGAGGGCACGTTACCTCCGAAGCACGGAGTCATTCAGAAATAAAACACTTTGTCCGGTCACCCATCTACTGACCATGTGCCTAGGTCCTTTAACTTACCGATAACTAACGGACCGGTCAAATTAACTTGCTGCGAGCTCCTCCCTACATATTTGGGCTATTGAAGCAAGTTGAAGACACCAACTAGAAAAAAAAGTACTGTAACGTTTAAACGGCGCAACAGATCTTGAGTTACCCATAAGGCGGACTAAATCAAGTTTCCCAGCCGACAAAACATACAGAGGTATACCACTCCCTTAAAATAACCTCATGTCAATAAAAAAAGATCCACTATTTCATGAGACAAGGGAACAACAAAAGGCTCTACCGGAATAGGATACATGAAAAAATAACAAAGACTTCAGAGACAGGCAGAATCTATTTGAGGGGAAAGTGTAGGCCCCTCCGTTTTTGTGTATTTTATTGCTGAGCGTCTGAAAAAATATACAATAGAAACTAGAAGTCTAGGTGTGGAAAATAGTCTTGCTCCTGGATTGTTATAATACTGCTTATCAGGTACGTTAATTACTAATGCGTTATTTCGCTCTAGTTATCAGCAATAATTAAGAATTTTATCAATCTTGTACAGACACCGATCATCAATTATATTTATTCATAGAATGTTTTTTTGTTAATCTGATTATTGCTTTTCAAAATCAAATCAAATGCTGCTCACGTTCAATAATGAACAGTAGGCAGTTATATAGCATTATATCTTGTTACGTTTCCGACATGAGATGATTAGGATGTAAGTCAGCACTTTAGGACGGGCCCGTTGGCGTGGTTGGTAGTGCTATCCTTTCATGCCGCAGGTCGTGGGTTTGATTTCCACCCAGGACAGATATTTTCTGGATGTTATTATCTATATATAAGTATGTATCTATAATAGAAAAGTAGTAATGTAGTATTAGTTATCTGGTTTCCACAGTACAAGCTCTGTTTAGTTTAGGATAAGATGACCGTGTGTGAATAATGTATTTTTTTTAATAGAGCGTTTGACATATAAGTGGTGGTTTTGAACTGCAAAATTGTTTAACTTAAGATTTTTTACAAAAGAGCAAAAAGCATCCTATAGCGGATGCTTCAACAAACTTCATAAAATTAAATAATTTTATGAAGTTTGTATTTTATTATTAATATCGGACTGGAAATGTAACAGGCAAATGGACTGTTTTGAAATTCCTGTCTATTGGGATTTGGATTTGGACATTAATGCCAGACTTTTATATCAGCGAAATTAAGAAATTTACAGTTGACAAACAATTATTTTCAGTTAAATATCTACAGTCATAAAAAAGAAGTTCGACCTTAAGAGCATTGGTATTTGTTATAAATATTTTGGCTGGATTATTATAGTGGGATTTTCACAAAACACCGAGACTAATTTGTTATTCTACACAATTTGTCAAAAGAAAAACTTGTCTCATCTTTATTCAATCTCCCAACGGATGTTAATCCTTCATTCCAGAATTTCAACACTAAATAAATAATAACTTTTAGTTACCGCAACACAAAATGTTAGAATTACGGTTTTTCTTATTTTATCTTCACTGTAATATTTTCTTATTAACCTCAATGTACTGTTGGGTAGAAATAGATAGATAGATAAACTCTTTATTGTACACCTATAGAAATAATATAAAGCGACAACATACAAATTATAATGGAACAATTGGCGGCCTTATCGCAAAGTGTAATTTCTTCCAGGCAACCTAGGTATTGATAGGAGAAAGGAGATTGTTCACGCCTAATAAACAATGGCAGCGCATTACACCAACGATAACCCTGTACAACAAGTGCGTTTTTAACCGCTGATTACTAATCGATTTCAAGGCTTTCGAATGTGATTTATGTAGGAAAGAAAAACGTAGTAACGTGGTAGAAAGAGTAAGCAGAATCTACTATATAAAAATAAGTCGGGTTTTCCTTCCTGACGCTATAACTCCAGAACGCACGAACCGATTTCCACGGTTTTGCATTCGTTGGAAAGGTCTCGGGCTCCGTGAGGTTTATAGCAAAGAAAATGTATAAAATTTTAAAATGACGGAATATGAGCATTCCGGCAAAGGCGTATATGTAGCCACTTATTTCTTTTTTTATCTAAAATAATAGATAAATTACACCAGGGCAGAAAAAAATATATTGCTCATCAGACAAAACTCTCTTGGGGGGTTAAATGGTCCGGAATCGATTTTCAAGGTTGAAGCCGATTTAACAAATGATTTAGTAATTTTGAACCTTCATCTATTTGAAAGCCGATTATGATCACGATGACCGGCTAATTAGGCGGTAACCCCCTGGGTGGGGATCGAACCCACGATCTTTGGTTAAGTAGTCAGGGTCACTAACCACTAGGCCAAAAGCCCAGTCCATATATAGAATATAATTTGTGATGGCACTAGATAAAAAAGAATTTGAAAACATTAAACTCAAATAGTTTACAATTTAAAAAAATGTGTTGTATTAATTGAGTAACGAGTACTTGATCAAAAATCCGCCCAAACCTCATAATAATAAATGAAACATGACGACATAGCCGCTTTCTATAACTGGGGCTCTACCGGCTAAGTCGCCAAACATCGATTTCTTAAATGGCGTTCAAATAAATAAAGGTTAAAAATGACTTAATCAATCATTAAATCGGTTTCCATGAGCACATGTGACGTCATAAATGGTCCGTAAACGATTGTCAACGTTGAAGCCAGTTGTCAGTTTAACGACTGATTAAGTAATTTCTAACCTTTATTTATTTGAACGCCATTTAAGAAATCGAAGTTCGGCGACTTAGCCTATAGAGCCCCTGATCCAAAAACGATGGATGGATATGCGTTCGGGCAATCGGGCAGTCAGGCTAAAGTACGTTGAACAGCCTAAACTAAGCTGTAGGTCCCGGCTTTGTCATCAAAAAATGGTAGATGGAGCCCACGGGGCAGCATAAATACCTATCGCCCATACGAATGAAAGAATGAATGCACATTAGTACAAAAAGGTATTGTTTGATACGTTTGTTAATAGAAGTAATTAGTTGCGATTGTAACTAATTACCAACACGCCTTCCGGATATTATGAATATTCTTACAAGATATTATTGCTGCAAAAATGCTGCAGGCACGTTATACGCCTAACGTGTTGGCAAAAACAAGTCATAAATAGTATATAATTTTCCGCATGCCACGTGTCAACACTACATAACATGGTGTTATAGACACTTATGAAAGCCAAACAAGGGGACAGAAAATAAAACTATCATAGGGATGGAAGATTATTTAGTTAGTGTTATCGATACCTGGAAATGATATAAACGAACTGAAATACTGCCAAAGTTGAGCTGTAGTAGGTATACTACGAAAGCTCAACTTTGGCAATTGGAAGTTGATAAACTAGTATTAGCTTTTTAGAAAAGGTGGATTTCTTCTTAAATGTTTGTGTAGATAGATGTATTCTTCCTACCCATTACAGGACTAATGGGTAGGAGAAGTACATACATAGGTTTGAAATAATATTTACAGGATCATTTCGGAGTTGTTTAAAGCATGAGACTATGAACCGTGAATTTTAATACCAATAAAGAGTACCGTTAGTTTGTTTAGTTATGGAAAATTACAATGCAGGTAGGTAGTTTCATTATAGACATGACTTTGAGTTATTATTTCTACCATTTAATTCTACCAGGAACGCTTTTAAGGCCTTATTTGTATGGAAAGTTATTTCTGAATCCCACTAAAACTTATTCCGTTCGTAGTTTGTGTTTGTGAATTACTGTATGTTTTAAAGCCGCCGCGGATTCATGGATGTGTTTTACTAAGGCAGGCGTCGCTGAAAAAATCACTTATGGGGTGCATTAAATAGAAAAATGGCTGGAAAATCAACTCAAATTACAATCCCATTTACGATATACAACATGGGAATTTTTCGGAGATTTTTAGCAGAGATCCTCATAACTCATAACTCATAACAGAGAGCCTCATAACAACTGCAGTCCAATACTGGGGTATTGGACTGCAGTTGTTATGAGGCTCGAAAAATCCAATTAATTTTAAAGACTGATGACATATAAATCTTTTACTTATGTCATGTATTATGGTCATAATGCAGGCTGTAAACATTTTTGGAACGTAATATTGTTAGTTTTTTTAGATTTACGTACCTTCATGAGAAAATGGGAACCCGTAAAGGATCCATCCGTAAGTCTGTCAATACCCTTTATCTAGGGAAAGCATGAAGGTATAGGGTTGAAATGTAAACCATATAATCAGGTCCTCAGTTCCTTGAAGTTGAGAAAACCAAACTGCTAAGTTAACGTAAAAAAATATACGGCTGTTTACGCCGTAAAAACGTAAATAATAATAATAATATCTGGGGACAATGTCACACAGATCATCCTAGCCCCAAACTAAGCAAAGCTTGTACTATGGGTACCAGGCGACGATATACATACTTATATAGATAGATAAATACTTAAATACATAGAAAACATCCATGACTCTGAAACAAATATTCGTGCTCATCACACAAATATTTGCACTTACCGGGATTCGAACCCAAGACCACCAGCTTCGTAGGCTTACGGCTTACGGTCACCGTAGCACTACCAACTAGGCTACGGTGACCGTAAATCAACATTTATTGGGTATTGTCCGACCTAGAACTATAAAATTAGGCAAGTAATACCGTCTTATACTAGAAGTACCTAAGTGAGAAGAAAAAATTGAAAACTATATATTTTTAAATAAATTACAAAAAGTAAGTAACTAATAATCGATTCCAGAACTATTTATAATATGTACAGACACCCGCACATCAAGCTACCTCAATCTGTCAAATTTTCTCATTTGAAAGTGAACCTTATACTTTTGTGATAAAGTTGAAAATGTAGAAAAGGTATAAAAGGACAGATTGGGGTACACAAACTTGTACGGTACCCTCGGTGGGCGCGTCCGAGTCGCACTTGACCGGTTTTTTGTAGGTAGTTCTCTTATTACCTACTTTAAACTGCAATAAGACTACGTAAAGCTAACTGAAGATACATCTTGTATTATTGTATATTTACACACAATACATTTTGACTGGCCTGTTGGAGTCGTTAGTGACCCTGTCTGCTAAGCCAGAGGTCATGGGTTTGATCCCCTCCCAGCACAATCTTTGTGTGATCCCTTGTGTTGGCTTTGAACGCTTACGGCCTTACCTCACTTACCCATGGCGTAAAGTTCATCCCACTTCTGATGTAATCTAAACTCTAATAAAATACCAAATACACGATACTCTTTTTATTCATTATCACTTTCAAATACCAACTTAATACAATCAATAAATTATGTGTTCACTTCAACGGTTCGACTGCAAGAGAGCCCGCTCCACTCGCGCACAGCCATTATAAACACTCTGTTCTTGTTGCAACTTCACCGCTAGATGACGTTGTCGAACCGATGTTGCCAACACTTGTGATGATGATTATTTGTTATGTGGTAGGGTTTCATTTATCTAGATAGAACAATATGTAAGTATGTTTATCATATAGTAGAGGCTCTGAATAGTGTGATATTTATTTCATATCGATATTAATTTCGCCGAATAAAAATTACAGGTCTTCAACACGCCTTGTACGGCGCTAGTAGTGAAACAATTTGACAGAAACCATTACTGCTCTAACTTATATTGTATTAACATCCAAAAAACTGTTTGGCTTGAACAAAACCTTGTAGAAACTATTACCTACAAACTGAAAGGAAACTATAGCCAACCCTACTGAAGGGATGGAGGTAAATAAGGTAATTAGTGAGGTTGGCATCGTCTCTGGCCAGCCTTTGTGTGGCGTCCAGTAATTGTCTCGTATTTCGTAATGTGATGACTTACTCTAAATGAAAGGCGGAGAGAACTTGAAATAGGGATTATTAGAGATTAGAGTAGGTAGGTTTTTGGGTTGATTGTTCTGATATATTGTTGATTATTGTTTTGTTGTAGATACTTAATATATTTTACTTGTTATTATTGGTAGAGGTTATTTGTTCTACTTTGTTTCAATCACATAATTACCAAATATTTAATACAAGCTAGATAAGGATTTTTTTGTAAACTCGTCAATTGAACCTAATAATTCCCTACGTTTGATAGGCTAGTCGTGTAGAAAGGCAAATATATCTTAAGAATCACCTGGTATTTAGATGTCTGCCAGTAATGTTGTATCGTCATTAAACTTTATAAATTATAGACTATGTGTTATTCGCTTATATATGAATATATAAGCTATATTAGTACAAAGTTTCATCAAAATCCGTGCGGTAGTTTTTGCTTGAAAGAGTAACAAACATCCATACTCACAAACTTTGGCATAATAATGTTAGTAGAATGTGTTATTTGGATATCTAAACTATACTACTACAAAGTAACATATAAATCCGTTCGGTAGTTTTTGTCTGAAAGACTAACAAACACCCATACATCCATATTCAAGAATTTTGGCATTTTTATATTATTATGATAACGTTTTAATAAAGACTCTCTATATCGTGTCGTTGCGTCTTTAACTTTATTCACATGGCATGCTTATAGCTCTTGGGTTTAACTAAATCTAACACCTTTACTATCAAAAACTTCACGTTAATTAATTAATGTGAAATTTTTGACTCATCCATCCCAGTCGCCAAAGATATTCAGACATTCACCTTAGTATTTAAAACAGTTTTGGAATGCTAAGAAACAAAAATATTCCCAAATGTCTATAAGTTCTAAAGGTCACTTTCTGTTTCTCAAGGCTCTCATTATATTTATTTATTTTGTTACAAACTTTGTTTCAGTGCAGTACCTACCTATTTATTATTGTATTTTGGAAACAAAACTACATAACTAAGACTAATGTATTAAGATATACAGGCCTCAGCATTTTAGTACTGGACTATCGCTTTTGTGTACGATAGTACTTTAGCTGTCAGACAACTTGCTATGTGTTTGAGTATGGCTTGGAATATATTGGTACGAATCGAATGTCAGTAAACATTTCCGACGGGCTACAGTAGCGTGAAAGTCCCCAATGTTGTACATATGTTCGCTGAATATGACTATGTGGGTTAGATATATTATAGGGGATAGTGTAAAAAAATCCAGTAAGCCTCGAGTAATGTAAATTCACCCTTTTTCGTGCTATATGCAAGTTTTCACTATCCTGTACTGCTTTAAATTATTCACATTTAAAATAGTATAAGTCAAAACTTATAATTGGCCTTAACATAAACATATAATAACATAATAAGGTTGTATACCTTATTATTGTTTAATTAGCTGTAAGTTGTCTACATTTAAAAAAAATACATGTTATTTTTATACCAATACAATTATTTGAAATTGCGACTATGTTAACCGCTGCGCCTCACGTTAAGCGAGTCACCCGAGTTTGATTCTTGCATAGGACATCTATTTCTGTGACCTAAATTAGTTAATCTGACTCAGGGATGTACTTTGATATCCGTCAATCATATGCTTGTAGCATAACGACGGGTCTGTGGCGTGGTTGGTAAATGCTTGCCTTGCACGCCGCAGGTTGTGGGTTCGATTCCCACCTGTCCTGAGTCTGAGTGTAATTCTCTATATAATTATGTATTTACAAAAAAAGTAGTATATGTAGTATATCAGTTATCTGGTTTCCATAGTACAAGCCCTGCTTAGTTTGGGATCAGATGGCCGTGTGTGAATAATGTCCCAGGATATTATTATATAAGCAAAGGTACCCACGACACAAAGTTTCAATTGACTAGTGCGTACGATGTCATTTAAAAATAATATGCCACAGAATTATCAACGTTAACTAATTATCTGCTAGATATTTAGATCATATAACAAATATATAACATTTAAAAAAATAAAAGAAGAAGCAACGCATTATAAAATATATAAATATGAATATATATATAAAGGAGTAGAGAATAAAGAAAAAACCATTGGCTTTAAGTCCGCCTGTCGACCTGCAGTTTTTGTGCAATAGTGTCTGAATAATAAACAAATAAATACAATTACAACACTTCTAAATTCAGTCTTACTTACCAAAGACATATATAAGGCAACTTATTAGTCAATCCATACTTCTATGTCACAGCAAACGCAGAGACGAGGTAGTAATTTCTATGTCATTATTATTTAATCAGGGTACTTACGTTAAGGAGCATATTAACCTTGACAGCCATATTTCCTGAATGTCGGTCAAGATTAATAGGCTCTTATGGGAATGAGGGCAACGGCACGAGCGAGGACTCGATGGAGTGATGACCCGTGTATGGGAACATATATTTTGTAGAAAAGCCGTATAACGTGAATAATAGATGTCTGAAAAGGCTTTATTGCTTTCGAGAATAGTATCGATTAGAGTCAATCTTAGTTCAGGGAAAATAAGCCTTTATTTAGAATCATGAGAAACGGAACCAGGTATAGATTCATTATAGATTCATTAATTCACTGCAAACTACACATATTGCATTAAATTACTAATAGCTCTCATCGAGGCGCTCATAGCTAGATGCTCTCACCGGTCCGTAAGCGATCGACGAGGTTAAGCAACTAGGCTCACGGTCAGTCCATAGATAGGTGACCGCCAAAGTGGTTTAATTTCTGAGCGTCTCCGTGCTTCGGAGGGCAAGTTAAGCTGTCGTTACCGGTTGTAGTCATTAGACAGTCGTTAAGCCATGTCAGAGGCATAGTGGGCGGCTTGAGCAACTCTGACACTAGGGTTACCACTACCCATACGATAAGCAAAAGTTAAAAAAAACTTCGTTTAAAACGACGACTTAGTTTAGTTTAGGTTATTTAGTCCTAATTGGATGGCTAAATAACCTAACGGTGACGGTCACCGTAGCCTAGTTAGTAGTGCTCCTGCCTACGAAGCTGGTGGTCCTGGGTTCGAATCCCGGTAAGTGCAAATATTTGTGTGATGAGCACGAATATTTGTTTCTGAGTTATGGATGTTTTCTATGTATTTAAGAATTTATTTATCTATATAAGTATGTATATCGTCGCCTGGTACCCATAGTACAAGCTTTGCTTAGTTTGGGGCTAGGATGATCTGTGTGACTTTGTCCCTATATATTATTATTATTACCTAACCTAAACTAACCATTGAAAAATCACGATATGAATTCTACCGAGTTACTATTAAAAGTCATATCAAAAGACCGAGTCTCACAGGCCTCACAACACGGCAATCACGGCACTTCCATACATACACGTAGTTCAATTATAAGCCTTGTGCCTATTCGTGTAGGGAAAGCCAGTTAGCGAATTACATGAGTGGACATTGTTCTATTTCAATCGTTTCATCGACATAGTTTCTATTCTGACAAGCATATTAGTAATTGAGAATGGACATAGATGAAAAATAGCTCTACCACTATGGTAAAAATGTTGGTTCTCCTTTTCTTCTCTACAGTAAACCGAAAGTAATTAAGAATAACATTAGGTATAATTAAATTAGTGAGATAAAGCATCGCAGGAATGCGAGTCAAATAGTCATAGCATTAAAAATATGCGGTCGTCACCAACCGCGAAAAATCACGACACGAATTCTACCGAGTTACTATTAACTCGTATCAAAAGACTGAGTTTCACAGACCTCACAACACGGCAATCAGCACTTCCATACATACACGTTGTTCAATTATAAGCCTAGTGCCTATTCGTGTAGGGAAAGCCAGTTAGCGAATTACATGAGTGGATATTGTTCGATTTCGATCGTTTCATCGACATAGTTTCTATTCTGACAAGCATATTAGTAATTGAGAATGGACATAGATGCTAACTAGCGCTACCACGTAAAAATGTTGATCTCCCTATTTTCGCTACAGTAAACCGAAAGTAATTACTAATTAAATAAGGTTTAATTAATAAGTGAGCTAAAGCTTCGCAGGAATGCGAGTCAAACAGTAGTAGCATTAAAAATATGCGGTCATCACCAAGCGCCATTTGTTTGTTCAAAGGAACCTAATTTATGATGTAAAAAAAAACAAATAATGTTTGGCCAGCCTTTGAGTATGATTGCCTTGCCTGCCAAAAATAAAACTACATACAGGGTAGCCGAGGAATTGACGTTCAAACGAAAAATTTTGATATATTATGATGAGGAGTATTCGAATCACCCCTATGTATGTTCTACGATTTTGCGTTGTTTTGATACTTTGAAAATGTATGAGTCCTGAGCTCAAACCCTAATTTTGAACTTTCGAATAAATTCTAAGTCAGTTCTGCAAATAAACCATACTTTTAGGGTGTTAGGTTAAATTATGCAAATTTTTTACTTATGCTTATTTTCTTACTTAATAGTTATCACAAAAAAACTGAACCAGAAATGTTCAAAGAGATCAGAAACCATTAATTATAATAATTTATTTAAAGATGGAAGAGTGCGCTGGAATGTGCAATTTAAGGTTTTCTGATGATCTTAAAAGCCTCGAATGTGTGACACAAAGGAATTCAAAATGTTCTTAAAGATATGAAGGAGTAGTGGGATTGAAAAGTATATTGAATAATAAAGCGAGAATATGGGCATTCCGACGAAAGCGAATTGGCAACCACTTGACCTTGGTGCGAAACTCGGAAACATGATCATATGCGTAAGCCAAATATGAATCTGATACAAAAATTTTGCAGTCGCTCAAGTTTATCAAGTTGTTCTTGTGTGAGATCAAGATAGCTGGTGTCGGCACAGTCGAGAATCGGTAAGAGAAGTGATTGTGCAAGGGCAGTTTTAGTGGTAATGGGTAGGAAGTTTCGAAGACGTCTTAGGAAACCAGCGGATGCAAAAAGTTTTCGACTCACTGTCTTTAATTGTGGACCCCAAGATAGAGTGTTGTCTATTATTATCCCCTGGTTCTTCACTTGATTGCTAAATGGGATCAGAACACCATCAATTTTAATTTGGGGGATTCTAGTCCAATCTACCCTGGAAACCATTCGAGAGCTGCCCACGACAATGGCCTGGGTTTTCAATTAACTTTGAGACCATACTCTTGACTCCATTTACATATCTTAGCGAGATCATTGTTGACTAAGTTAATAGTTTCCGTAAGTGTAGCTAGTGGAGTATGAGTATATTAAAATTTAATTTAAAAAGTATCTATTTTTTGCGTTTACTTTTTTGTCAGAGTAGTATAAACGCTGGTTGCGTTTATACTACTCTGACAAAAAAGTACCGGGAAAAGATCAATAATATACAAAATGTTTGTTATTCATCCAAATTTATTTTATCACCTTCAAAATATGCTCCTTCAGAAACGATACACTTACGCCAACGAATAATCCATTCATCAAAACATTTTTTAAACGCTGCTTGCGGAATTGAGTTCAGTTCTCGCCGCGAATTCTCCTTTATGTCTTCTACCGATTGAAAACGGGCAAGAATTTTCCAAGAATTTTCTTTTCAAAAATCTGGCATTTTTCGTCGAATTTGTTCTCTTAAACGGCGCATACGCTCAAATAATATTCTTTATTTACCGTTCGACCTTCCGATAAGAATTCAGATGCACAACACCGCGATAGTCAAAGAAAACAGTCAACATGACTTTGACTTTCGATCGACTTTGGCGTGGTTTTTTCGGTTTCGGTTCAGTTGGAAGGCGCCACTCCGAAGCTTGTTGACTAGTTTGCATGTCAAACTCGTAAACCCACGTCTCGTCACCAGTAACAATACGTTTCATGAATGTTGGGTCGGAATTGACTCGTTCTACCATGTCCTCAGCGACATTCATGCGATTGAGTTTTTGGAGAAAATTCAGATCTCTTGGGACTAGCCGAGCGGCAACATGTTTCATACCCATATGATTAGTTAAAATGGTACGAATCGACTCGTGAGTTACAGAAAGTTCGGCGGCTATCTCTCTCAGAGTTGAATGAGGAGTTTCAGTCACTATTTCCTTCACTTTTGCGATGTTAACTTCAGTTGCAGACGTTAATGGCCTACTAGAGCGAGGCAAATCTTTCATCACATCTCGACCGCTTTTGAACCACTCATAAGCACGAGTTTTTGATAAAGTCGATTAACCGTGTAAGCCTTCTGTAACACTTTCAGTCACTCCGAACACGAAATTCCATTAGCGATGCAAAATTTAAGACAAACTCTTTGTTCGATATTTTTGTCCATTATGAAATTCGCAATACACACTATATATGATATTACTAAAACCAGCACTGTATTTAATATAAATAACAGATGTAACTCAAACTCCGCGCCAAAATAGAAAACAGTTGTGCCAATCTAACAACAACAACAAAAAAACAAAAAATTGAATTTGGAACCACAAACAAATCATCCATTCCCGATACTTTTGTAACTGAATGTATCAAAAACGAAGTTTAGTTCGAATTCCGTTGATTATATTGAGGATCTTCACATCGAAGATATTTGGAGCCATGTTGCAGCTGGCATTTAATTTCACAATCGCATGTTAGATCTGAAGACCTGACAGATGCTAGTTACACAAATCATCGTAGACTGAAGTCTGAATGGCAGCCTGCAATCTGTTTCGGGAACCATTGTCTGACTAATTTACTCGTACTATTGTTTCCTAAGCGGAAGCCTATACACATTGCATTGAGCTTATGTACTCAAACGGACTGATAATTCAAGGTAGCTTTTCATTTTAATTACTTAGGTCAGTCGGAAATTGCAGCTAGTGATTAGACTGCCCTTTGTACTTTATTATAAAAACTTCTTCTAGTAATTAAGTTGGAATTTATACTGTAAGATAAAATAAGAATTTAAAACTTTTGTGTCTATCCAACTTACTTGGCCAATTGCATCGTACTATGGATGAATCACTCTAGACTACTACTGCTACTACTACAATTAATATAAATACGAAATTTAATAATTATTATCGTTTACCAATGCTCGTTTGTATAATTTGAATCAATACTTTTCACTTATGTTTATTTTTATGACTAAAGAATAAACTATGACTAATAGCTAAAAAATAAACGTGGTTTATAACGCTTCTTTTTGTTATTAGTCATAGTTTATTCTTGTTATTTAATTGATGTGTGTTACCTTAATTTTATTTTTCTGACTAAATTACATTGGCCGTGGTCACGGGATGCCTAGCTCGGTGGGTATTACGAGCATTGATTACTTTATTTTACCCGTACTAACAGTCCAATGAGGGAGAAAGGATGTTAAACTAAACTGAAGGCCTACAAGACATTCAACTCACACGTATTAAACCACAAACATACTACATTTTTCGGTACCATCTTTGCAACTGGCTCCCGAAAAGATCCAATCATATAGGCCACTTGGTAAAACAAGGATAGATATACATTTACAAACCTGGTTTTCAGCGAAATAGTAATACAGCTAGTTATCTAAACCCGTATAAGTGACTATACTGTAACTTGAATTTCAAGAATCGCTGACAAGCAATGCTGACAGCGATATACAAGTTCTTTACTTGTTTACGTTGGGAGATTTCTCGATGGAGTCTAGCCATCTACGTGCAACAAATTAAAGTGCACAAGTGAATACGCAAATACAGTCACGTCATTATCCGATGGGATAGCCAAAACGACTGAAAAGAGGGCCAGTACTGGACTGACGGCTTTACGTGCTCTCCGAGGCATGGGGAAATAACACAGCCAATTTCTAGAGTCCAGGCTCCATCAGAGAATTTAATAAATATCCAAAATCTTAGACATTATGTCCGCAATTGTGCATAAAGTTTAAAATATAAAATACTACTACTACTACTTGGTGCGAACCGGGATTTAAACTCAAGAACTCATTATCTGCTGTTTGAACATGCTACCGCTAGACCGACGAAGAGAAGAAAATGTCTAGAGATGCGGAGTAAGAAGGGGCCTTAAGGTGAAAGTTGGGTACGTTTCACACCAATGTGATATTCCAATATCAATGGTTTCTTATTTGGATTCGATTCTTGGCGGTTTACCCTAACCCGAGAAAATTAAGAAAATACGCGAGCTCTGAATCATCAATCAAGTGAAGCTTATTATAGCTTACAAAGTATGTAGATATGCGTATGCTTTACACCAATCACATGCGTACAGTCAACGCCGCCACAGCAGATCTACTATTAAGGTTATATTTTCCTAATATTTTTTTTGCTCAAGGCAAGGTGTGTAGGTTTATGTAGTTTATTAAATAGATATACATATTTATAAGGTATCGTATGTAATTATTAGTGTGTATTTTATCAATATATTTACCTGACAAGGTACATAATTATAATAGTTTGTTGTACACTGCCTATATCCATAATTTTGAAAATCTCTCTTTCCTGATGGTTTGCTGGAAGAAAATTCAATAATGAATTAAGCTCGCCTATGTACATGCATTTTCTTTTGTAACTTGTAACTAATGTATTTATTTTCTGTGTGCAATAAAGAATAAGAATACCCGCACTAGGTACATTTCTCTTGTCGCAAGGTACTTCACAAGTATCTAATTGACGAACACAAAGTACACCCAAACTCAGACCAACTACTTCTGAGTTACAGAAATAGTTGTGTGTTGTAGTGTAATTAACTTTTATTTTATTTGTCTGGCGTTTCAGTCAAGTAACATTGATACAATATAATATTATAATAATTCTTGATACCGAATAACAATTATTATGATACTATACAGAAACGCTTTTTACCGTGTACTATCTGGAATCAAAAACTGCGGAGGTTTTTCTGTTCTAGTATGAAATGGCAATCTTTAATAAGGGAGCCTATTACTTTCTAGAAAGGTCTACTATCAAGCCAATAAGTGTAGAGGCGGAAAGAGAGGATACACACAGACATAGAACTTAATAATCTTGCTCATCAAACATGGATTTGTCCCGGGTGGGGATCAAACCCACAACTTGTACCTTCTAGCTCACTATGGACTAGACCAACAGCTCAGCCATAGTATAAATAAAGTACTTAAATCTGGATCATTCCACGTACGTAACTTCCTTAAAGGTGTTTCGACGAAGACTCTCCTCCTCCATTGACTTTGATAAATTATTTGCTTACCCAGTGATTTGAGATTCGAGAGACATCTAGGAAATGAACGTAATTCGATCGTAGTGTTCTTCTGTCTCGTCTTGGAAACGTACCTATGAATAGATAATGTACGGTCATCAACAAAAGTATACCCACAAAAAATATTATGTACTTTCAATTTAGAGCTTACCATCGACAAATGTAGACGTTAAAGCCCATTAAACTATTTGAAATGTTTTTTTGCCAATACTTGAGCTTTAGCAACAAAAATTCAGTGTTAATGCAACTCTATAGTCGATGACAAATAATCATAATTTAACAGCCAACAAAACTTTTTTAATTTTCGTTATAAAGAATTTCTAACAAATTCGTGAAGTACCAATTTGGAAAGTGCATTATAAAGCCCCATTAAATTAAAGCTACGGTGACGACTTTAATGGAGACTAACCAACAGACTCAATTTCCTCAATCACTCAGAATTCGATAGTACAGTAATCAAACTTCATCGAAGATAGATTGAACTGCTTGTTTTTGTGTTTAGCCAAAATAATCTAAATAAACTGACCTACCCTCGATTTTGACAAACCTGCGATTTAAAATGCTGCCGCTAAATGACGCAGACTATATGCATTCGCCGATGGTAACATTACTAAAAAAGACATAATAGTTTTCTTTAAGACAGCGCCCGCTCTAATGAAATTAGTCCCTATACCGCGGAATACTGTACCAACGACGTATACAAAG
Source organism: Pseudoips prasinana (assembly GCA_951640165.1). Lineage (NCBI taxonomy): Eukaryota > Metazoa > Arthropoda > Insecta > Lepidoptera > Nolidae > Pseudoips > Pseudoips prasinana. Next base: position 23,825,363 of record OX621240.1, read on the forward strand.
CACACCCAGACAGCTAGTTATGGATCACACAAATTGTTGTCCTGTGCAGAAATCGAACCCGGGACACGAAGTGGCGTGGCGACTATCTTAACCGCTGCGTTACATCTGCATTCAAAGTTTTACTTCTTATGTTCCTGCCTGGTTGATAAGTTAGGTGTAATACAAGTATTAAAAAGACGCTATCACGCATCCAAATTTGTTCATTTGTCAGTTTTTGTAAAATCATACCAAGCCCACAGAGCTACAAATATAATCGCCTGTTAGTATAGAACCAACAGGAGGCTAAATAAACTATTTTGAAGCAGCATTATCATCCGTGTAAAGTCTAAATAATAAGAAAAAAATTATAGCTAAAACTAACTCAGAACTCGACTGTACTTAAACAAAACATTCAGGAATTTCGAAGATAATATATCTAAGTACTTTTGTCACTTAAGTTGTGTAACAGAGCTTCTGTGTAACAGTAAATAAGTACACGACATATATTTAAACAATCAAACGAAGACACGTTATATTATTATACTAGCTGTGCCCGCGACTTCGTTCGCGTGGATGTCGGAACTTAACAATGTATTTTTTAGTGTAAAGCGCGGTGGGAGGATACCGAAAACATTTTTTTATTTAATTTAGTGCTTCTTTATTTTACGTGTGGAACCATCTGGAGCGTACACAAAAACGTTATTGCGGTTGTTTACGCGTGAAAGAGCTACGTATAGTTGACCATGGGAAAAGCATCCAATACTTAGGTCCACCCTCGCAACGGATAATGTCTGGACCTGAGCTTTACTAATCGTCATGGCATAACAGAGACTGACTGGGAATTGCACTCGTTTGAAAGAGAAAGGAAAGTTTTAAGGAATTATAGGTATCCTTGGAATAAAAACAATATCACCGGCGCCGCAACCTGTTAATATTTCAGCTTCGATAATGTTGCAGATTTGTGACTTTGAGCCGAGTGCCGTTACAAAGTTTGGGAGGACATTAATTTCTGAGGAGAATGATTGGTACACCAATTTTTAAAACTATTTTGTGGGCTGAAAGTCCGGGCGTGCTGAGGGAATCCAAAAATTCTACCGGGTAGTGCGTGGCGTTATCTTCTTCCATTCTCTTCATTCATTCTTCACTCATTCTTCCAGTCATCTTCCAAATGTATTTATTGAGCTATATTCTCTACTATTACCGGACGCATGACTCAATATTTTGAAATTAATTGCCGCAGCTTGGTCATTGTGGGGAGTCAAAATAGCTCGCTGACATAGCCAAGAACCGGCTTGATTTCCCATGTTTGTGGTATCTCCGTACACAGAAGAAATTAGCTCTTGCTGTGGTGTAACCTAAGAACAGAGATTACCAATCAAAATAACTTTTCCATCTTCTTGTACGGGGTATGTGCCATCGCCTATTTTTAACAATAAAAAACTCCTGTGCCTTTTCGCAGCCTCTGACTGATCGGGTTCCCTCCTATACTTATAACTATCATTTGAATAGCCAATAAGGACCTGTTGTGACAATTTTCACGTACCCTGTCAGTAATTTGTCCATCAGTATTTAGTTGTACATGTCTCATAAAATCTTCAGCAAACTTGTCATGGTACTTTTGCCATAACTGTTTAGCGTCCGATAACGCACAAAAGGTCAGTAAAATGGCAAACAAATGTCGCAAGCGATGTGGACTATCGCTCACGCATGCTTCCGCTAGAGCGTCATCCCAATGCTTACCTCCAACTTTTTAAAAAAAAATTTAAAATTTAAACTGTTTATTTCAAATAAATTACATAATACAGCGTACAATTATTAGGTCTACTGAAATCTTACATTTAAAGATTATATTGTAGTCCCAGAGCAGCATGAAGTAGCGCTAAGGAAGGTGTCATGATTATAGTGAGTGGTCCCGACATGCATCGCCTTCCAGGTACTTATCACTGATAAAGTATTTTTTTAATAAGTTTTTTACTTGTTCTATTTTTATTTTTTTTATTATCTGTCTAACTAATGGTTTTGGCAGACTATTTAGTACTTGGGCCAAGGTGCACATCGTGACCCTCCGTAATCATTATTGTATTTTGGTAATTTGAACATTGGTATATATGACAAATTTCGGAGATATCTTGGTCTAATGTTAAATTCTAATTTACAATAATTTTCAATGTTTTCGGATACAACAGCCATTTTTAATTTGTCGAATACATTAATCACTTTACAATATTGGAACAACTTATCATAATTATCTTTATATTTATGCTTTATCTTAAGTGGAACAATGGTCTTTAAAATTCTTAATTGCAAGTTATAGATATTTGTCAGGTGGGTTTTATATGTGTTTCCATAGCTAGAAATACCATAATTGATTACTGAGTCTGCCATCGACATGTATAACAGTCTTAGGGTGTTGTATGGTAATTTATATTTGAGGATACTCAGTTTAGATAGTATTACACTAACTAATAAATGGCGTGCTCTGCAAGCGGCCTGGTATGTGGGATGTTCAATATCATCCACTTTACGGCGCTCAGCAAAAGACGTAGGTCCTCGCTCTACATGGATCAGACTGTGGGATGAACTCACACGTGAGCACGCCACGTGAACCTGCCCGCCTTCCTCAAGTCAATTCCAGCTAACTTGAGGGTTTGCCTTTGCAATTTGTTGATGGTTATCGCGACACACACTTTTATAGGGAATTACAGTATTTTAAACTGAAAAGGGAGATCATTTGGCACTAACGGAATACGTGACACGAACACTGCTTCTCCCTGGGCGGATCCAGGCATAATAGTAGACTCTATAACACGATGCAAAGTTTTGACTTGAAGTCTCACAACCATTATAGGTATACCCACACGCAACATACATCCCCTATTATGCGCCCTTAGGAGTGGAAATTCCTAAAATCCTGAAATACATATTTTTTATTTTTAACGGAAAGGCCAAATACCAATTTTCATGCTTTTCACATAAAAAAATATACACTTTTCATACAAACTTACATCCCCTATTTTACGCCCTTGGGGTGGAATTTCCAAAAATTCTAAAATTTTTATTTTTTTTTTGGCTGAACTACTAAATATCAGTTTCAATGCCTTTAACTTCAAAATCTTTCATTATCTTTCATTCTCTGTTTTACCCCTTTAGGGTTAGTATTTCCAAAAACCCCTTCCTTAGTGAATGCATACGTCATAAAAAGTAACTACCGGCAAAATTTCAAGTCTCTAACCCCAGCCGTTCAGGCTGTGCGTTGATATGTCAGTCAGTCAGTTTCCTCTTTTACATAGGTAGGTATATAGATTTGTGCTGAGAAAATTATGAGAGACCGGGTTAATTTACTACATTCAAATACATTCAATCGGACAGGCTCAATAAAATTCGAATCGTCTGTACATTCGCGTTACAAACGAATCGACAGCACAAACTTTCGATCGATTGACATTATAATTTAAAATTAAATTATAACAAATCCAACCATTTACATAATTCAATTTGCCCAAAGAATACAGAATATTTTAATAACCAATTTTGGACAACGACATACTTCTAGCCAACCAAGACCTTATTTCGAAACAATTCGGAACATTCTAAGCCCTACGTAACTCATGCAATTAGCAAACACGGGCAAATCTTAACACCGCGGGTCAAAAGCAATGCACAACGACATCTATCGAAATAAATATCAACTATCAAGCACAACGACATGTATCGAAATAAAAATCAACTATCAATAATTTAAAATGAAATTATAACAAATCCAACCTTCTACATAATTCAATTTGCCCAAAGAAAACAGATTTTTTTAATAACCAATTTTGGACAACGACATACTTCTAGGCAGTCAAGACCTTATTTCGAAACAATTCAGAACATTCAAAACCCTACGTAACTCATGCAATCAGCAAACACGGGCAAAATTAACACCGCGAGTCAAAAGAAATACACAACGACATCTATCGAAACAAAAATCAACTATCAACCTAGTTCATTCAGAAAAGAGATGTCATAATATGCACAAAGACATCTATCGGACAGTTTAGTTCAACTATAAACATTAGTTCATCTTGAAGTACCGAAATGTGTGTTATTTTTCTCCATGATTACTTTAAAATCTAATATCTTTTGATAGACTGAACCGATTGCAATAAAACAAAAACTAAATGTTACCTCAAGTTACGCTCAATTGTTGTGTATAAAAGTTATCTACATTGCTTTCGTATATTTTACGTGATACCCGAACATATAAACAGACAAACAGACACACAGACAAACAGACAAAAATTCTAAAAATGCTGGAAATGGGTTCTATTGGTTGTTCTTTAATACCCAGGCTATTCTTTTTGGATTTTCTTTTGATGTACAAAAATTATTTTTCTACAGATTTATTATATGTATAGATTTTTATGTATAATTCGATTATGGGATCTGCATTAGATTCTTTTATTTTACGATTACAGGGTACTAAACCCTACAACTGTTATTAAATTCAAAGTTCAATTGTTAATTGATTAATTATTAGCGTTAAAGTACTAAAATAGACATTACGTGCCAGTTTGTTCACATTTTTCATTTATGGTATTGTCCTTTACCGAGTTAAGAGATAATTAATTTCTAATACGCACATGAATTCGACAACTCGAGTACACTGAGTCCAACGATCTACCACTAGGCTATCACGACTTTTAATAATGTTTATGTTTAATTCTTGTTAACAATATGCCATAGCATTTACATGTAGAAAAATGCAAGAATATAATAATATGACTTTTTGGTGTATTACACAGGATGACTTCATATATTCCGCACAAAACGCGGCTTATGATTTATAACGGTCTGGTAAAGTTATATACATTATTAAAATTTGGGATATGGGATCGTGCTGCAAAAACAAATCCTCAAACCACTACAAATTATGTAAAACAAAATGATTAAAATACTATTCCGTACTATATAACATACACACTTACTTCATTTAGAAAACAAAACGAATCTTTTGAACATAACACCAATATAGATACATATTCTACACGTTATAGAAAACATGCATGACGTTCTTACCGTGTAACTTTACTCAGAGGATAACGTTTACACGGTACCATCACTTAAGTACAGCATAGCGTTCGTTTCACTATACGAGCTGCTTGGCTGGACACTTACTACTTACAGCAATCCTTTAAAGTTACCCAGGAGAGCAATGTTTAATGATAGCAGCAGTTAAGTAACACTTGGCGTTCATTCGCTATCGAGCAGCTTGAGTGGGCAGTTGCTACTTACAGCTACAGTTTAAAGTTTCTTAGGAGGGTAACGTTAAATGATAACAACATTTAAGTAGCAAATAGCAATCTTTAATTTTAATATAGTAGAACTAAATTTCAAAATAATAGATTAGTAACTTGTTATTTTTTTAAGGATTTCAGAAAATATATGCGATAAAACAAACCGCACGGACGGACTAATTAATATTTTTTTGTAAATTTTATACTATCCACTATGTTTATGTACTGCATTGTGACCTTGACAAGTACAAGTGTATGTTAATACCCAAGTGCTGAATAAATTTCATTTCATACACTATCGTGCAGCTGACTGGGCACTTGCTGCTTATAGCTACAGTTTAAAGTTACCGAAGAGATCAACGTTAAATTATAGCAACAGGGAAGTAGAACATAGCGTTCATTCGCTATCGAGCAGTTTGACTGGGCACTTGCTACTTACAGCTACAATTTAACGTTACCCAGGAGGGCAACGTTAAATGATAGCAGCAGTGACGTAGAACATAGCATTCCTTCGCTATCCAGCAGCTTGACCGGACACTTGCTACTTCCAACTACAGCGTTACCCAGGAGAGCAATGTTAAATGATAGCAGCACTGAAGTAAAACATAGCTTTATTTCATTATTGAGCAGCTTGCCTGGGTACATACTTATAGCTACCGTTTAAAGTTACCCAGGAGGGTAACAGTTAAGTAAAGCATAGCATTCTTTCGCTATACTAGCAGCTTCACTCACATACACACCAGCACACTCACACACACCCAGTCACATCTACAGGCTACACTTTTATTCATATACTCACACACACTCACACATATGTCTAAATTAATTTTAGTTAATTTTAGTAGCCTTACCTGTAAAAAAAAATAACACGCTTTGCTATTGTATAACACGTCTTGCTATGGAAGAGCGAACTCTCCTAATACAGGCACTATCTGCCTAAAAGGAGGATTCAATCACAAATACTGTTTAAAACCTAAACTTGTTAATACCAATAAACTTATTATTATTATAGCTTGACTGGGCTCTTGTTACTTATCATTATCTTACAGTATGCTTACTGTAAATTAGGTTGCCTGCACTGAATGGAATAGGGTATATTGATCAGCAAATCGTAAGTGATGTTCCCGGTGTAGCATACATACGTCCATAATAAACGTTTTCCATTACTTACTTATAGTATGAACAGTTGTTAGGTGCTCATTGCCAGTTAATTTCAGCGGTCCAAAAGAGATCGGCGAGCTTATGCACGCGGTCAGCCATAGATGGGTGACGTCAAAATGGTTGAATTTTAAAACATCTCCGTGCTTTGGAAGGCATGTCAAGCTGTCGGGCTACGTCAGAGGCCTACTGGACGACTTAAATAAGACAGAATTAAATAAGACAGAATTAAATAAGACAGAATAGCTGTCACACTAGGATAACCATTGCCAAAACGATATGTAAATACACCTAGTCATAAAGGAAGTTCTAAAAATGAGTGCCTACTCGGTCTTTAACCAAAAGAGTTAGAATATATTTACTTTTATATTCTCATTTTCCTTCTAATAACACGTATTTACGTCTCCTAATAGTTGTTTACCAACATTCACGTTAGTAAGTTGAGATGAAGCCATTTTCTGTGACGTTTACCTCTTGTTTCTAGTTATTATTTTACCTGTGTATTCAAAGCACGTTGCGAGCTATTTACCGCGGGCTGGGTCGTACAACATAATGTGTAAAGATCTGTTTACATGAGCAAGTTGCTTTTGCACGTGCCTTTTGAAATAAATCACGTTTTTATTCTAACTACCTCGTAGGTGACGATAATAAACAATGAGATAATGATTAAGAGTAACATTTTGAGACACATTTTTTTAAAGACAACGCCCGCACTAGGTAGTCTAATCCCTGTGTTGCGGGGTACTTTACAAACATATAATTGACGAACACATTGCATCCAGACTCAGAACAACTATTTTGTAAAGTGCACTGACCTTTGATTCAACAATAATAGTGCTGTTGGCATGGCATAAATGTCATAATAAAGACAGCATATAAAGCCGCCATGAAGCTTGAAACGTTATTTGGTTACAAACAAAAACAATTTGGGCCATTAAAACACAACAATAGCAGTGCCAATATACCATTGCTATTGTCTGCAAGCTAAGAGCAGCCCCCTAAACAGGCGTATGTAGGCAAAGCCTAACGATAACATTCATTTTAGTAATGTGGGTGAAACCGACTAAGTGTTTATTACAAGATAACAACTAACAGAGTAGACTGGGACTATTCGAACTAGACAAAGATACAAAGGAATACCTTGACTAACTGAGACTGCATATGAAATGGTAATAAGAGACTGAATGATACAAAAACATAGTTTGACGGTCACCGTAGCCTAGTTGGTAGTGCTCCTGCCTACGAAGCTGGTGGTCCTGGGTTCGAATCCCGGTAAGTGCAAATATTTGTGTGATAAGCATGAATATTTGTTTCTGAGTCATGGATGTTTTCTATGTATTTAAGTATTTATCTATCTATATAAGTATGTATATCGTCGCCTGGTACCCATAGTACAAGCTTTGCTTAGTTTGGGGCTAGGATAATCTGTGTGACAATGTAAAAAAAAAAAAAAAATGTGGCATATCGGTTTCAAATATATTTGTGTCTTCATTCAGCAGATCGTCTCTGTTATGGGTAAGGTTCATTTATTTTTCTTCTTTTAGAGTCTACGCTCGCAGTATAGAAATAATGTAATATCCTTCCAGGTCTAATTTCTTTACCACGGCGCGGCAGCCAGTCTCAATGGAGACTAGCTAACTGTGCGGGATATATTATACCTAGGGTACATGTGTGTGCGCAAATACAGGAGCACTTTCTATTACATCACTCTCATGATCCGATGGGACGACTAGCCCCAGGACCGGAAAAAGATCAGGCGCAGGATCGATGATTTATTGTGATATCCCAAGCACGGGAATGAAGTACCGCTGAATAGTCCCAGATTTCGTGCTATTATTGAGAAATTTTTTAGACAAAAATCCCAAAACCACTTTGCCCGTCCTGGGATTTGAATATATATGTCCATGTAAAAATATATATTTGCCACACAAATAGGGATTGAACCCTAAACACGAGGGCGCCGACCTAGTAGCGAAGCGATGTTAACCGCCGCGCTTCAAGTGCAATGAACGTTGGTATGAGAATAAACTTATATTATTCCGAATTTATAGGCGCTTATAGATGTTAAAACCGATCTTTAAACGATTGGCGAGGTCTAAGATCATCTATTTGTGTGATCTCAATCTACAGATGGATGTCGAAAAATGTAGTTTAAATTCTGCGAGCTTTGGAGTGCTATCCCGGGTGGTCACTGGACAACAGTCGTTAGGCCATGTCTGAGCATTCCAACTCTGACATTACATCTGACATTAAACTTTTTTGTGTATTACTCTAATTAAGTTACGCGTTACCTGATTAACAAAGCTACCTATATACTACGTTTAACTTAGCCTTACTCATCACACTAAGTAGTACAGTACCTCGTTGATATGGTTCTTCCCATCACGAGGAAGGTTTCTATTTGGTCATTACAGAGAAGAAAAACTGCGTTACTAACTTCCTTTACTAAAACTTCCTGTACAACTTCAAAATTATAGTTCCTTGTACAATTGGTTATGGGAACACCAGGTTCCATTTTGTATGCACGACATTTGAAATTCCTGCAACATATGAAATTCCTCGCTGACATATGGAATTCAGGACATCAGATTAATGTGAAAGCCGTGTGCGGCTCATAACAATGCAACCGATATGTACGAGCAGAACGTACAGACGCCAGCACATCAAGCTACCCCAATCTGTCAGATTTCCCCAATTGAAAGTGAACCTTATACTTTGTGATAAAGTTGAAAATCTATAATAGAAATTAGACAGATTGGAGTAGCTACTCCAATCTGTCTAATTTCTGGATGTCCTGGCATTCGTACAATATACCATGAGTGCTTTTTGAAATTGCTACTTCTGTGTAGGTAAATACAATCATATTGAGTAATAAAATATTACTTAATGTTTGAGTTCAAGAAGCACAGAGCACAAGTGCGTTATCAACCAAAAGATTGGGCATTTATTGTTTACGCACGATTACCTGTAAGCTCCGCGCGTATCTCATAGTCAGTTGCGCTCCATAATCCATAGACGATATATGAGTTTAAGTACAGACGCCAGCACATCCAGCTACTCCAATCTATCAAAGTCTGTGCCGGCGTCTATACCTATGCGCGTTGACATTCTGTTGATACAAATTTATATAGGACCGCCAAAGTGATGCTTCTCCGTGCTTTGGAGGGCACGTTTAGCTTGGCTTTAGCAGTCATTATGTTAAACAAGCGACGCACAAACAACGATTTCAATGAGTAAATACCATGTTAGAAATAGATATTACGTAAAACTGTTGAGATCTGATTATTACTTTGAACAAAATGTTTTAGGAATACTACTATTATTTAATATAGAAAGACTCATTATCGAGGAAAATACTAATTTACTCTTAACGCCGAGTAAGTACTGCTTAGTTTCTATACAATATTCGACCTTAATGACCTTTTTTCTGAATAGGCAGTGTAATGTCTACTCATGCTACCCGCAAAATGTGTCTGCGGGTGAGTATGTCGGATTCATACCGACTAAACCTAACCTGCCGTGGACTTCTTCTAGCATTTGATAGGGGGAGTCCCGAGAGCGTGGGTATGCTGCTCCGGTGGCACTCGATGAACCTAAGTAGGCATTTGATCCAACCAAATCTTCGATTGTCTTCGATTGTGATGTCTCAATCAGACAATCGGACCGCGTATCCGACAATTAAGGTAGAGTGTCACTCTCCTTTAACTATCGAAGACGCGTGCCGCTCGTCCGATTGAGAATCGGTCACACGGTCGAAGTCACCCTCTCATACATATATACAGACACCAGCATATCAAGCTACCCCAATCTGTCAAATTTCCCCAATTAAAAGTGAACCTTATGCTTATGTGATAAAGTTGAAAATCTATAAAAGAAATTTGACAGATTGGGGTAGCTGAATGTGCTTGCGTCTGGACGTCTGTAAAGCCGAGCCGAAGTTCATACCCTAAAGGGGGTGACCTCTCATTTAAATAACTTAGTTTGCACTCTTAACAACGATTCTAAAATATCACCCTGGTGTAACAAGCATCCATAGGCTATGGTGACCGCTTACCATCAGGCGGACCGTGTGTTTGTGGCTGACTTAAAATAAAACTTCTCTTAAATTTTGCTACCATTTAATTTTTTATGTATTCATACTAGCTGTGCCCCGCGGTTTTACCCGCATTAAACTTTATAAATTATAGTCTATGTGTTATTCCAGGGTGTCAGCTAACTCCATACCAAATTTAATTAAAATCGCTGTAGCCGTTTAGAGGTGAAGAAGTAACAAACATACACAGTCACAAACTTTCGCATTTATTATATTAGTAGGATCTTTCCATTTCACTACCCAGGCGTAACGTAGCCAATAAATAACGTTAGAACGAATTCAAAGTCAAGGTGCTGAGGATCCTATACCTTTGTGACTGATAGACGAACGATATACATACATTTAGCCAACAGAACATACTAGAAATTAGATTTGTAGTACCATGTTTTTACCGTATTTATCTTCTCTTTTGTGTTATTATTAAATGGAATATATGATCGTAATGTGCCCTTTCCAATATAGACAATCTCTACCCTATTAATTTACATAATGTGTGTCAAAGTAATCCAATTTCTAGTAAATGTTTTAAATTGCAAAGGAGGGCAACTCGAAAAGGCGCCCCTTTTTGCGATAGAAACTCATTACACAGCTCGACCTAAATAATAGGCATAACGAAATTGATTCTATGGAAAAAATAAAACAGTTGTCGGAAAAAAGTTCCATCTTCATCTAATTCTGAACCAATTTTTAATTTATAGGTTGGCCGAGGAGTTAACGTTTAAACGCAAAATTTAGATACTTTATGACGAGGAGTATCCGAATCATAAACCATAATCTCCCCATTTTAATTTTTTTTTGATACTTTATAAATTTATAAGTCCTGAGCTCAAACCCTAATTTTGAACTTTCGAATAAAGTCTAATTCAGTTCTGCAATGATTAGGTAAACCATACTTTTTAGGGTGTTAACAGTAGTTATAACAAAAAAACTGAGCCAGAAATGTTCAACAGAACGAGAAAATAATCTAAAACTAATGTTAGGTGAAATTTACGAAAAAAAAACATTAAAACAATTCTATCTCGAACACTACGCAAAATCGTAGAACATACGTGGGGGTAATACGGATACTCCTCATCATAAAGTATCTTAATTTTGCGTTTGAACGTCAACTCCTCTGCCACCCTATATATGAAGAGTACCAAACCATTACTTTTGTATTAAGGAAAGGGGGTAACCATTTTGTCAGAGTTATTCAGTAGAATAAACTAAACAGCGCAGTGATTAAAATACTACTGGGGTCCTTTCGTTTCGGTTTCGATCGCCGTTCAGGGCAACTATTTTTGTAACCATAAATAAAGTATTTTTGAGTAAGGCCTCTCGCGATAAAAGGATTTATTTTACTCTTGTGTTATAGTATTTTAGAATATGTTATGTTATGTTTGGCTGTTTATTAGGGGTCGAGCCGATGTCGAATCACTAGTATTATATCCCCACCCCAGCTTATGCCCTAGGGGATGATGTCATATGATGAGGGAATTCCTACCAGAAATGGGGCAGCAACGTTACTGGGAACTATAACCATCATACTGCGATCACCAACCCGTCTGCCAAGCGTAACGATCATGGCCTAACCCCCAATCGTGGGTGAGGCTCTTATCCAGCATTAGACCTGACATTATGAAAGTCGAGGTTTTCAACTTAAAAGCTCACATTTTAACCAGTATTTGAAATGAAATAGTACGGAAAACTTTTGTGTAGGATAATAATTTCTAATAAACAAAACTTATTAAACTGCTATTCCATTGTTGAACCCTTTATAAAATAAAGGTTAAAGTTATGAGTACAAACTAAATAGATACAAACTAATATGAAACAATTTCTTTCCATTCATTTATTTTGTACAATACCTCGCTTACATATAAATTGCTTTTATAAATTACTTGAGAGGGCAAATAAAACGTAAACATGCTTAATTAAGTTCACAAATAGAGAATTATGTACGTCGTCCATTGTTAAACACAATGTTCATGAATATAATATTGTTCATCCGTTAGTGAAGTCTTAGAAAAGGATCTCTTCAGTCGTGAAAATTTCTTTGATGGTGTCATTAAGGCATTTAATTAAGCGGCTTTTGATAGACAAAGGTTGTAGCCTACTGAAATTTGTATATTAGTTTAGCTGAAAGTATATATACGAGTAGTTTTTTACCACAAATGAAGCCATTTTTTGCATTTACATTTCACACATGTAGATTTGAATGCTAGCGGTTTTCTAAAATTATATGACGTAATTAAGTTTGGATCAAGCTTAATCTTGCAAAAAAGCTTAAATGATAACGTCACCAAAATCTACAAATCAGTTTAAGGATTTATGAACTTCGTTGTAGTGATTATTTAAATATAGAAATTATCATCTATGAACAATTATGAATGTCTACCCTCGAATGATTTTATATTAATGAAGATATTGCTTATCGATAGCGATAGACTGATGGCAATAAAATCATTTGTAGGAAACTGACTCTTCATCGAACGTACGCTACGTTAGATAACGAGTCCGTTTACTACAAACGATTTTATTGCCGTTGATCTATCGCTATCGATAAGCAATCTCTTTCAAACTAAAATAGATTAAAATACCTCTAAATTATGTACAGACGCCAGCACATCAAGCTACCACAATCTATCAAATTTCTTTCATAGATTTCCAACTTTATCACATAAGCATAAGGTTCACTTTCAATTGGGGAAATTTGACAGATTGGGGTAGCTTGACGTGCTGGCGTCTGTACATACTCAAACAGGATAAATTGTTTGAGTATGTACAATAATTTAGTCTACATTGGACACAATTAACACAATCTTGTACATTGGGCGGTCTTACCGCATCCAGCGATTTGGATGGATAGGAATGTGAACGATATGTTACAAGATTGGTGCGATTCACACTCTTTAAATTTAAAAAGAATTCCGCGTTTCTCCAAAATGCAGGTTCAGCACGTTTTCATTATTACAAATTATATATTAAATAGGCCTAATATACTTAAAAAGCTATTTTTCAAGAAAAACTAAGCGAAATTATAGCTCTATTAAGCTAAGTTTTTCTTGAAAAATAACTTTTTGAAATGTATGAAACATCATAATACATTATCTTAATACACGTTATTGTAATGGAACATGGAACCGTTTTATTTTATATGTCACGGGGAACACATGCCACTTCGCCAGACTCGCACCAACTAAACCTAACCTGATGGGGGAGCCCCTGGAACGCGGGCAATGCTGTTCCGGTGCCCCCCTTTTGCGCCATGTCCCAGATGTGTTTTTCTTGTTTGAGACGTGTCGGGACGGGACACGTGGAACACGGAACCCTAGTTTCACATGAAATTAATCGGTTCTTTTATGGTTACCCTCACAAGACGTATTCAATAACGATCCCATATAATCAATTTGTAGGGTTAACACTAATTTACAAAAACCAGTAACAAACACTGAAATAATAGCAAATATTCTTTGGAAACACTATATAAATCGAACTGAAGTTGCCCGAGTTTTACAAGCGATTGCCTACGCAATTAAGCAGCGACTTAATGATTATAGGAACTTGATTTCGGCAGTCTAATGCAATTAGAAGCGGTATCATTTCAATTAAGTTTACAAATGACCTTCTGCTACTACTTTATTTGAACACCAAAAGGTGTAATGTTTTTTTGGTGCTTCAACTTGAATAATAACAATACAATTATTTTTTTATACCAAACCTATTTAAAAGGGATCTCGAGCAAAATAAAAACATCCCTTCCAGATTTGTTTTCTGTGTCTCTTCAGAGATAGTTAAATGGTGGACCATTTTAAAAGGAAGGAAATTTCCCGAAACTTTGTCGAATCTTATTGAAGCCAACGACTTGCTCTCGTAAAAGTTAGGGTTTCGAAATCGAGTTGAGTCCCATTAACTATTCGCGGTTTAATTTTCTCTGAGATGAGGTTTTAATTCCACTCTTAGTTAAACTTGTTTCTTCAGAATATTCGCAACTGGCGTGTTTATTAAAGATGAAAGGTGGTCGTTTACGGCAAAGAAACAGGAGCCTTAATGTTAATGCCGTGTACAGGGAAAATAAATTAGCCTCGTTTCATTCCAGTGGATAAGGTATATTGAGGTGTTTGCGTATTTGAGGTGTATTTGAAGTAAACTCGTTTTAATATCTGGACATGGTGAGGCGTTTATACTTATTTTAAATTGTTTATGTCAAATAGAAAGTGCGCTTGACTTTACAAGGTATGTAAGTTAAGTAAACGCTTCATCATATTTCATCATCATCATCATCATATCAGCCGAAAGACGTCCACTGCTGGACAAAGGCCTCCCCCAAAGATCTCCACAATTGCCGGTCTTGCGCTATCCGCATCCAGCGATTTCCAGCGACCCGCACAAGATCATCGGTCCATCTTGTAGGGGGCCTGCCCACGCTGCGTCTGCCGGTTCGTGGTCGCCACTCGAGAACCTTTCTGCCCCAGCGGCGGTATTTTGGACGAGAAGATGTTACGTAGCTTCCCGAACGCTGCCCATCTGAGTTGGATTCTACGATTGACCTCCTTCTCGAAGTTGGACCTACCTAGTTGGATGGTCTGTCCTAGGTAAATATAGTTCTCTACAACTTCGAGTGCAGAGTCACCAACTTTCAATTGAGTGGGTGTAACATGGACGTTTGACATGATTTTCGTCTTATCCATGTTCATTTTCAGACCCACTTGTTGAGAGACTCTGCTGAGGTCATCGAGCATTGTACCGAGGTCTTCCATGGTCTCAGCCATGACTACGATATCATCGGCAAATCGAAGGTGAGTGATGTACTCGCCATTGACATTGATGCCAAAGCCTTTCCAGTCCAGAAGCTTGAAGACGTCTTCCAATGCAGCGGTGAACAGTTTCGGAGATATAACATCTCCCTGTCTCACGCCTCGCTGCAAGTGGATAGGTTTCGAGATCTGGTCCTGGAGTCGCACTGACATAGTGGCGTTTTCATACAAACACTTTATCACCTCGATATACCGGTAGTCAATTACCTGCACAAATCTAAAAAGTTCTTCTTAGAAAACGGTGTTATTTAATTATTATTGTGTTGTATATTTTATATTGTAAGTAATGTAATGGGCCCATACAGAATACACTATTGTGCATTAAGGTAGTATTTGCTTTACGCAATAACAAACGTCCTTTATCTCTTTGCTGTCGGTGAGAGGATTCGGAAGCATTTTTAAATAAGTTCAAGTTTAGTTTGACAAAGACGGCCAATTCGTATATACATATATAAGCTAGGCAGGGTTAGTATTTTGTATTTTTTAAAATAGGGCCCACAACTGTCAGTATTTTTTAAAGAAAACATTGCTCGTATGCAACGCTTTTGTGCTCTGAAAATTAGTAGTTTGTGAGTTGAGTTGCCCCAAAAGATGATGCCATATCTAAGCACGGACGCTACTTATCCGTGATATGCTGTTAATAGAGCATTTACCTTTACTGTTTGAGCTAATTCATAGAGTGCATAAACGGATGTACTGACTTTTTTGCATAGTTGTTCGATGTGCTGCTTCCATGCTAAGTTACGATCTACCGTTAACCCCAGAAATTTAGTGGCGTCTATGTCCTGTAGGGGCTGGCTGTTGATTTTAATATTAATATTCTCTATTTTAGGGGTTCGCTGACTGAACTGCATTAGAAGCGTTTTCTTAATGTTAATATTTAAGTTATTGGAATTTAACCAGTCAACAATTGAATTAAGGGAGTTATTAATGTCGTTTTCATAAGTATCGATATCATTATTGAGTTTAATAGTGACTGTACTGTCGTCTGCGAATAGAGATGTCGGATGTGATGTTGCTCTAAGTAAGTCATTTATATACAGTATGAACATAAGCGGTCCAATAATGCCACCTTGAGGAACGCCGTATAACATTTTACGTGGGTCCGATCGGTATATTTCCTCCTTTTTTGTACTAGGATTTATTCTTCCTATTTCTGTATACTGTGTGCGGTTTTTTAAATAAGATTCTATTAACTGTAGGATATTGCCACGTATTCCAAGTGTATTTAGTTTGCATAAAAGT
Organism: Pseudoips prasinana; assembly: GCA_951640165.1. Classification (NCBI taxonomy): domain Eukaryota; kingdom Metazoa; phylum Arthropoda; class Insecta; order Lepidoptera; family Nolidae; genus Pseudoips; species Pseudoips prasinana. The sequence continues at coordinate 23,841,913 of OX621240.1, forward strand.
ATGTCGTGCTCTACATAATCAAACACTTGGGTCATATCCATGTATATGGAACATACTGGTATCCTATTGTCGACATTACTGATTATATAATCTAAGAAGTCGTAAATGGCCATATTAATCGTTTTTTTAGGTCGGAATCCTTTTTGTTCGTTAGCTAGTATACCATTTTTTTTCTACAAAATCGCTAATTTCTTTATACATGTATTTTTCAAATATCTTTGATATAATCGGTACTAGTGCTATAGGTCGGTAGTTTGAAATGTTGTCTCTACTTTCCTTTTTATGGAGAGGTTTTACTATGGTTATTTTAAGTTGTTCGGGAAAAATGCCAGTTTCTATACTTAGGTTTATGATATAGCTTTCGCGAGCCCAGGACTACTGGTCCCATTCGAATATTCATATTCGGTGGGAACAGAAGTTTATGGGACGGTGCACGCCGGGCGCAGGTAGTAATCGTTTCTCGGAATGGGATTATTCCCACGTGAAAGGGTTACTGCTTGTGGCTAATATTCCGACACAGGGGGGGGGGGGGGCGGAATCTGCCAAGATCCTGTGGTCGTATTTTGGCGGACCTTCCATACATCATCCATGTATGGTCGGAATTCCGCGACGACCACCCGCGTGTTTGTGCCGTGCGCGGGGACCCGTACGGGGGGATGAAGGAGTCCTGGAGGTTGAGTCGGTGGGGGGTCGGGCAGTTGTTATCCCCCACCCGCAACACGCCTCTTTGGTCCAGATTTCCCCTTACACGGGCGGTCGGGGTCTAGCCGGGCCCCGATCAATCGGCTGCGACGTCCGGTCAGACGGCCGTCAAGGCTAGCCATGGGTAGGCGTATCTGCAGGTGGCGTCTGGGCTGGCGCCGTGTGCCGGTCTGCAGACGAAGGCGCGCGCCGTGCTGGACGTTGGGCTGTCCAGTATCGGTTCGCGTTGGAGGTCTCGCAGATTGGCATAATCCCATGGCTATACCGCCCAATATCCCTGGTGCTTGTAAAGCACCCCCTTTGAGGGCTCGGTGGAGGGTGGGGAATTGGGTTGGTGAACGCCATTTTGTGCACTATATGGATCCAAAAAGAGTAAATAAAATAGCCCAACCAATAGTTAAGGTCATCGCCTTAACTCAGGAGGAGATAGCGGGTGTGCCAGGTAAGGTGCACCACGTAGCAGAAAAGGAGATGGCAGCAAAGGCTGCATCTAAGAAGAAGACAGAGGGAAAGGTTAGGGGGTCCTTTTCTCGCCCGGCCACTCCGGTACCTGGAACGTCGAGGGAAGAAGCCGCGGGCACGGAGAGCGATAGCTCCCTTAGGTCCGCGGTGTCAATGGAGTCCCTGGATAGCCGAGCGGATACTCCGGGGGGGAAACGCCGGATCACCGCGGGACAGGGTGGGCGTCCTGTGAAGGCGCCCAAATTAAGGAAGACTAGCGAGAGCTTACTGGAGCTAGAGAACCAGAGGCTGCGCTCCCAGCTGGTCTCCCTGGAGGCGCGTGTGGCCGCCATGTCGGCGGAGATAGCGGAGCTTCGCCGGGGTGAAGTTGCAAATTTTTCGCCTCTGATGTCTCCATCCCGGACGTCGGAACCTGCTCCACAATCGCCGCTGACGTTGAGATCGTCTCGGCCACCAGCACCGGTTGTCTGCGCTCCAGCATTGCCACATCCGGCCTCGGCAACACAGAGGAGCAATTTGAATGCTCCTCCTTCGGTCCGTGTCCGGGAAGATCAGGCCTCTCCAGAAGAGAGGTTTGCGGCCATAATGGACCGCAAAATTAGAGAAATGGGGCGCATCTGGGACTAACGTCTGGTCCAGATGCGCCAGGAGGTCATGGCGGAGATCTTCCCGGGCAGGGCCATTCGCCCGCCGCTCGCTGGGAGCGCAGCACCGCCCCGGTTGCCACCCATCGCGATGGCCGCGACGGGAGGAAAGCGGGGTGGCCCCCGTCTGAGACAACGGGCTGCCGGTGCGGAGGCTGCTGCGGCTCGAGCTGCAACGGTGCCGGTGCGGTCAGCGCCACCGCCACCTGCCGAGGGCACATGGGCCCAGGTGGTGGGCCGAAAGGCTAGAGCCAAAGCTGCCCGATTGAGTCAGCCACCGCCGCCTCCGCCTCCAAAGAGGCCGATAGCACTGCCGCGACCTCCACCAACCGCGGCAGTGACTATTAACCTGCCATCGACCTCGGCCACTACCATGGCTGAGGTCATGAAAATGGCAAGGACCAAGGTCCAATTGAAGGACCTTGGCCTAGAAGCGGGCCTGCGCCCTAAGAGGGCTTTGACCGGGGGTCTCATTTTGAGAATACCCGGTCCAGAGGGATCCGCGAAGGCAGAGGCCCTCACATCTCGCCTTAAGGAAGCCTTGGCTGAGACGGGTGCAGTGGTGGCGCACCCTGTGGCGATGGGGGAGCTCCGGGTGCTAGACCTGGACGACTCCACCGACCCCACTGAGGTAGCTGAAACAATAGCCACGACGGGAGGTTGCACTGTCGCCGACGTAAAGGTCGGCGAAATTCGTTATTCCCCGTCGGGCTTAGGTTCGGTGTGGGTTCGGTGCCCACTAGTGGCCGCCCGCAAATTAGCGGTAGTCGGCCGAGCACTAGTGGGCTGGATGTCGGTCCGGGTGGTAGCGCTTCCACCCAGAGCTCTTCAATGTTACCGCTGCCTGGAGAGGGGGCATGTCAGGGCTCGGTGCACCGGGTGCGACCGGAGCGCGTCGTGCTTCGTCTGTGGCCAACAGGGCCACAAGGCGAAGGAATGCACGGCGCGCGCTCCTCACTGCGTGGTGTGTGCCGACCTTGGCAGGCCGTCAAACCATCGCCTGGGCAGCGGTAGGTGTACGCCACCAAAACGAAAGGGAGCGGGACGTCCTGCCACGTCCGCTCATACATCGTCGCGGTCCAACGAACCGGGTTCTGGCCCCGGTGGGGTGTCTATGGAGGTCTAAGAATTCTTTCCCCCCCAACTTATTTTGCAGGGCAACTTGAACCACTGCATCGCTGCGCAAGCTCTTCTTGCGCAGACGATTGCTGAGCGTTCGGTTGCCCTAGCGATAGTGGCGGAGCCTTACTCCGTTCCCGACCACCCTCGTTGGTTCGGGGCGGATGGGGGCCTCGTCGCCATTTATTGGGCAGGGGGGGAATATGACCCCCATTGCGCACTCCTGGCCAAGGGGCCCGGATTTGTCGTCGTGGAGTGGGGACCAGCAGTCGTGGTGGGCTGCTACATCTCCCCGAATTGCGGCCTCGCAAATTTTGAGGCGTACCTGGACGGGCTAACGAGCCATATTAGCTCTTACCAGTCCCGTCCGGTACTCGTCCTGGGCGATTTTAACGCCCACTCTAGTGTGTGGGGCGATGCCCGGGACGACGTTCGAGGGGAGTTACTGCTGGAATGGGCCGCCGGACTGGACCTCCGTCTTTTAAATCAGGGTTCAGTCAGCACCTGTGTGCGGTGGCAGGGGGAGTCGATCGTCGACTTGACGTGGGCGACTCCCTCGGCCATGCACCTGGTCTCGGGGTGGAAAGTTGCGGAGGAAATTGCCACGCTGTCGGATCACCGACACATACTTTTCAGCGTGGCCTTCCGTCCGCCCCGAGGCGGCCCTGACCGCAGTAGTGTTGTCCCACCGCGGCGCTGGTGCCTACGCCGCTTGGACCACGACATGCTGACGGCTGCCGCCGTCGCCATCGCCTGGGGGGCGAGTGAGGGTGGAGAGAGGATCCCGTCCGATCCCAATTCGCAAGCGGGCTGGTTCCGTGGCATCATGTCTCGCATCTGCGACACGTCGATGCCCCGGATCCGTCCGGGTGACAGACGAGGCTCGCAGTATTGGTGGTCGGCCGAAATCGCGCGACTCCGTTCGGAGTATGTTGCAGCGCGTCGCCGACACCAGCGGGCCCGTCGGAGGAGGCGAGCCAATGCCGAAGAGGCTGCCGGAGCGCACAGGGCGTATCAAGTCGCCGTCAAGGCGCTATCTGTTGCGATAGCGGAAGCCAAAGCTCGGTCTTGGAACGAGCTCATCGAGGGACTGGATAGGGACCCATGGGGGCGCCCGTACAAAATGGTACTGGGCAAGCTCAGACCGTGGGTCCCTCCTTTGACGAGTACCCTGGACCCGGATTTCCTGAGGAGGGTGGTAGACACCCTCTTCCCTAGGGTCCAGGACAGTCCCTCGGACCCTCCGTCACCGTCGTACCATGATTGGGACGATCAGTTGGAGGTGACGGAGGGGGAGTTGGACCGAGCAGTACGGCGACTTGCGGCCCGTAATACCGCCCCTGGCCCGGATGGAATACCGGGCAGGGCGTGGGTTTGCGCCCTGGCAGTCCTGGGGGACCGGATGAGGCAACTGTTCACCAGCTGCCTCCGTAGTGCCGTGTTCCCCACCTGCTGGAAAGAGGCAAGGCTTGTGCTTCTGCAGAAGCCGGGCAGGACCGCCGATTCTCCCTCGGCGTTCCGACCAATCTGCTTGCTGGACGAGGCGGGCAAGCTCTTTGAGCGTGTCATAGCCGCCCGTCTCAGCGAGCATCTGTCGCGCGTTGGCCCCGACTTATCGGACAACCAGTTCGGTTTCCGGCAGGGACGTTCGACGCTGGACGCGATCAACCGCGTCCGCGCCCTGTCGGAGCCCGCCATTCGGGCGGGGGGGGTGGCGTTGGCGGTGAGCTTAGACATCGTCAACGCCTTCAACTCCGTCCCCTGGCGGGCGATACGGGAGGCACTGGTGCATCACAACGTGCCTCCCTATCTCCGTGGTATAGTCGGGGCATATTTGCGCGACAGGACGATCAAATTCGTCGGTCGGAACGGGATTGAGATCCAGAGGGAGCTCTCCTGCGGGGTTCCTCAGGGGTCCGTGTTGGGACCTCTGCTATGGAGCCTCGCGTACGATGCGGTCCTGCGGATAAGCCTCCCTCCCGAAGTGAGCGTCGTCTGCTATGCGGACGACACGCTCGTCATAGCCCGGGAGGTAAGCTTCCAGCGGGCGGTACGGCTCGCCGAACTCGGAGTTGCGTGTGTCGTCGCGGCCATTTTGAGACTGGGCCTTCGGGTAGCGCCTCACAAGACCGAGGCGCTGTGGTTCCACGGCTTACGCCGTAGGGTGGAACCTCCCAGTACGTCGATGCGTGTAGGTGACGCAGAGGTCAGGGTGGGGCGGTACATGAAGTACCTGGGCCTCACCCTAGACAGCCGATGGGGCTTCGAGGAGCATTTCGAGCGTCTGGCCCCCCGAGTGCGCCGGGTAACCGGTGCGTTACACCGGCTTTTGCCGAACCTCGGGGGTCCCAGGGAAGAAGTTCGCCGCCTCTACGGAGGTGTCGTGCGATCCATGGTCCTTTATGGGGCGCCCGTCTGGTCTGAACGCCTGACGGGCGCCTCCCGCTGCAGGGCTATTTTGAATAGCCTGCAGCGTGTGGTGGCCATACGTATCGCACGAGGATACCGGACGGTATCCTTTGAGGCGGCGACACTCCTGGCGCGCTTCCCGCCGTTTGATCTCCTGGCGGCAGTCGACGCGACGGTTTACACCGAGATCCGCGTCCGCCGGGAGAGCGGTGAGGCGCCAGAGCAGACGCTCATTGCCTATAGGCGGGATGCACACCGGCGCGTACTAACACAGTGGCGCGTACGACTGGAGTTGCGCCTGAACGCGCGCCAACGTGCCGTCGGTGCTATCCTGCCTCACCTCGAGGCCTGGGTGGGAAGGCCCTTCCTTCGTTACGTCACCTACAGACTGACACAGATACTCACCGGACACGGGTGTTTCGGTGAGTATCTGTGCCGGATCGGCCGAGAAGCGACGACACATTGTCACCATTGCGGGAGCGACCTGGACTCTGCCCAGCATACGCTGGAGGAGTGCCCGGCCTGGGAGGCCGAGAGACGAGTCTTGGTCGCTGAGATCGGACGGGATCTTTCGCCGCCAGCAGTCGTGTATGCGATGCTGGCTGGCGACTCCACCAAATGGGACGCCGTGGTCTCCTTCTGTGAGGCAGTTTTGCTGCAGAAGGAGGCCGCCGAACGGGATCGAGAAAGAGCCGATCCCGCTCGTAGGCGGAGGAGGCGTCGGGGTGGCGGCGGCAGCCGTTAGCCCAACTCCCCTCGGGGCTGCGGTGGCAGTATGAGAAGTGTCCTCAACTGCCGCCACGTGCAAGCAGCCCCGGGAAGACAGCGAACTGTTTGTGGCGCAGTCGCTGTGCCGTACTGGCAGGAGTCGGCAAATGGGGAGGGCAACCCACAGTCCTCCCCGGGTGCGTGTCCCGACCATCTGGGACACGGCGCAAAAGGGGGGCACCGGAGCAGCATACCCGCGTTCCCGGGGCTCCCCCTATCAGGCGCCAGTAGAAGTCCACGGCAGGTTAGGTTTAGTCGGTGCGAGTCCGACATACCCACCCGCAGACACTTTTTGCGGGTGGCATGCGTAGGCATTCCCCCTGCCTAATCAAAAAAAAAAAAAAAAAAGGTTTATGATATAGCTTATGTGGTAGCAAATGCTAATCGCAACAAATTTTATTACTTTAGTTGCGATTTCATCGATGCCAACGCTATTAGTATTTTTTAAGTTTTTGATAATTTGGAATATGTCAAATGGAGAACATGGTTTCATGAACATCGATTTCTGAGTGGAACACATATCGTATGGGTATTTTGGCTTATTTAGGGTAGGGCTTGGAATAGTTTTATCGATAAAATAATTGTTAAAGGCGTTACATATTTTTTTAGGATCTGTGATTGTTTCATCTTGTATTTTTATACTGGTTATCGATTCACGTGGGGTGTTTTTTTTCGAATTATTAATGATGCTCCATGCGGTCTTTGTTTTGTTGCTTGACATATTTATGGCGTGGGTGTTTTGTGCTAGCTGTGTGAATTTTATTATTTTTTTATATCTCTTAGAGTATTGTACAAATGTGTTTTTGTTTGCAGCATTGGGTTTCTTACAATATTGCCATAAAAGTTTTCTTTTATTTAAACTACATGCTTTTATTTTTTTGTTTGCTTTTATGTTGCCAGTTGCTTTTATGTTTGACCATCTAGTATGACGGAGTTAAATAACTTCTGAAGGCCCCGTAGGATTGGTGTACCACCCGCCTTCAGAAGCTCTGCTGTAACTCCATCATCACCAGGCGCGTTGTTGTTCTTGAGTTGTTTGAGAGCCATTCTAATCTCGTACAGGCTGACGTGCGGGATGTCTTCGGTGTAATGTCGGGTTAGTCGTGCTCTGGGATCTGAGGCATGACTTTTGACAGGTGGCTGTGTTGTCGTATATAACTGTCCGTAGAACTTCTCGATCTCTCCCAGCAACTCAGGTTTAGACGTGACGATTCTACCATCCTCAGTCTTCAGCTTCGTCAGTTGGCTCTGTCCAACAGACAGAGCTCTTGCGAACACTTTAGAGGCTTTGTTTCGCTCGATGGCCTCTTTAATACTAATTGTATTAAATTGCCGCGTGTCGCGAGTCAAAGACTTTGAGATCTGTCTGTTGAGCTGCCGATATCTGGTAGCATCATCTGAGGATGTCAGAACCATTTTCCGTCTATCTTCCATAAGTTGCAGGGTAAAGTCAGAGATCTTTTTAGTTCTGTTTGTACGGCGGGCCTTGAAGACCTTAGACCCAGCCGTATGGACAGCTTCTACGAGCCTGTCATAGTATGAGTCCACTTCCTCGCAGTCTGCTAGGCATTCGAAACGGTTTTGCAGTTCGAGCTGAACTGGTTCGGGGTTTTGGACGTGGATAGGTAAAGGTCGGAGCGTAGACTTTATCAGTCGGGACCTCTGGAGTTTGACATTAAGGTTCAATGAGCCTCTGACCAGTCTGTGATCGCTCCCGGTTTTAACCGCATTGATCACGGAGACATCATTGAACATCTGTCGTCTCGTCGACAAGATAAAGTCTATCTCATTTTTAGTTTTACCATCCGGGCTCACCCAGGTCCATTTGCGGTGATCCGGCTTCCTGAAGAAGGAATTCATCATAAAGAGTCCCTCCTTCTCCATGAAGTCGGCCAACATTTGGCCCCGGGGGTTCCAGTCACCAGTTCCAAATTGCCCCACTCTCAGCTCATTACCGAATCGTTTGCCCAGCTTCGCGTTAAAGTCCCCCATGACCACAGTGAAATAGGAGTTAGAGGTATGTATGGCTCTGGATATGTCCTCATACATAACCTCAACCTCATCGTCGGAGTGTGTCGAAGTGGGTGCGTATACCTGTATAACCTTCAACGAATACCGCTGGTGATTCTGAGTATAAGGTACGACGCAACCCTCGTCGACACACTCTCGATTTTCACTAGGTTGTTCACGAGGGACTTGTGGACTATGAACCCGACACCACCTTGGGATATTTGGTCACCCTCCCGGTAATAGAGCAGGTTTCCGGATTTCAGTATTATCGAGTCCTCCCCCTCTCTTCGGACTTCAGATAATCCTACAATATCCCAATGTAACCTGCTCAATTCTTCCTCCAGTTCGGTTATCTACTCGTCGGACCGCAGTGTACGTGTGTTATATGTTGCCAGGGCCAGAGGTCGTCGGTGTTGGTAACGCGGAATCTGCCGGGGATTCTTAGCACCCCCTGCCCTGCCGTAACCACGCCTGTTACCACGGCTGGGAATAGCAGGGCTGCCGGGGACTGGGGGCCGCGGTTTGGTTGTGTCCATCATTTGAGGGGATTTGCCATAATCGCCACGCTTGGCAGACGGGTTGGTTGATCATATTTAACAGCTGTCAAAAGTCCAATACTGGTCAAAAACCTCCTCCAAAAATCATCTTGGGGGTATATGCCATAATCGCCACGTTTGTCAGATGGGTTGGTGATCGCAGTGTGATGGTCATAGTACTCAGACGCTGCGCTGCCCGTCCTCTGGTAGATTTTCCCTCGGGTCGTCTTCGACTGATATTCGCCGTCATCACCACTTAAGATTAAGTAAACGCATATAATCGTTTATCATCAAGATATACTGATGTTAAATTACTTTGCAACAGTACTTTTTAATATTAGATTGGTAGTTTTACCATCTCTACCTCATCTTCCTGTCTACCTACGTTTAATATTTTTTACATTTCGGTGAAACACTATAATTGACCCTGAAAATGAATAAAATATTGCTGTATACATTTTCATTTAACTTAGACAATTAAATTGGCTCAGAACTTTGATAGCAAATGTTCTTTTAAATGTTAAATCTCTATAAAATATACGTAAATTTAATTGTCAAGTTTCAACAAACCGCTTTTGGCAAAGTAAAACGGGACTAAACAAAATTCTTAAATACCCTACAACTTTGTTTATTAAAATTAGTTTAGTGGGTCTTAGATAACAATTTGGTATAGGTTTTTAATACCTAAAACTGTGTGTGGTCGTATCTCATCAAGGTTTTTAGCCATCTTCATAAGTAAATAAGCTTACGGCCCAACAGATGGAGAGCTGACACGATAACGTACGGACGCTAGCAACAACTTTTAGAAACCCTGTTACTCCTTTTTTGAAGTGTTGCATGTCTCTTGAGAAAGCCGTGACAGGAAGTTCATTTCAAGGAAGTTAATTTAAAAGCAATTTTGCTAGAAGACTCCGATGACAAAGCAGAACAAACAGTTTCGCTATGCAGTATCACACCTTGAATCTCGATGGCATATGTACGTCGCTGCGTTGGGTGCACCAAATGTCAGTGTACCACCACCACCAAAATGTAGTAGAGCGACCGGGACGAAACCCATATTGACAGTCACTGATTACGTTGTCATCATCTAGATATCTTAAGAACTGGTTGCCAATAATGCGTTTCATTATTTTGGCCTATAGTTTGATGGGTCTAATCTATCACCTTAATAGGCACCGGGTCATGGACATCCGGTTCTCTAAGGAGACGGGGTGTTAATATGGGGGATTTTACACCACTGTCGATATACAGATATCGGCCCAGCTCTACTTGTCGTAAATGCTGCCGGACCTTCCGTTGGGTAATAAAGATTTCCAGCATAACGTTAGCATGTCACGAGATAGTGGGTGGCACAGTGTGTCTATTTAACTCATAAGTCGACTCGAAGGTACAGAGAGTACTAAAAAGATCGGCTTTTTTAGCACTATAGGCCTCGAATATTTTCAGATAACTGAAAAATACGAGTATTTTCCTCAGTAGCTCAGGCAAGAGCCCAGAAGGTACATCTCCCGGAGGGATAGGTACCTAATCGGTCATCCTGTAAATTGATACTTCTGGACCTCAAAGCACCGTCTAATTTGCGTTTCACTTATACGAGGATATTGGGATCTTTATTTGTGCAAGACGTGATCCAGGCCTCATCTACAGATTGCTTTGCTTAACTAGCTCATCCGCTAGACCGATTAAACCATGGCGTTTTTTGATCCGTGAAGTACGAGCCTCTTAGGATCACGTCAGACGATAACTAAAACAATCCATTCCAGTTGGCTAACTTATAATGATAGATACAGCGCCAATCAGTTGCCCGGGGAGATCAAGTATCCTACTAATATTATAAATGCGAACGTTTGTGATTATAAATGTATTGTACTTGTACTAATGTACTTGTTACTCTTCCACGCTAAATCTAACGAATGGATTTTGATGAAACTTTAATAATAATTTATTTATTTTTCACCACATCAAATTCATTGAGTACGTTTAGGTATATTAAGTGTGCTTAAAAATACAGTATGTGTAGCATACTGGTACAATAAAAATGTAAAGGTTCATTACGATGCTAGGTCACATAGATTTTTGTGGTGACTAGCATCTTCGTTAAGTTATTTTTAAAATAACTTTGCTGTATTATAGATTATATATTTGAATAACACATAGGCTATAATTTATTACGTTTATCGCGGGTAAAACTGCGGGTCACAGCTAATGTATAATAACTTCTTCTCTCTTTCAAAAAGAAAACATGTGAGCACATTTTAAATAAAATAAAGTCAGAAACCTCTCATCAGTAATCTTATTTATGTACATATGTATTTATAATAATATATATTGTATAATATGTATAAAATAATATTTATAGTAAGTAGTTATGTATTTATGTTTATATAGAGTACAAACGTATCTACAATTTTCTTAAACGTTCATTCGTACACCTACCATATCATCTCTGCATCACCCAAAGGTCGACTGGTAGATGCCTTTGGCATTAAGTCCGCCTTTGTACAGTTTGTGTGCAAAAGTTTAAATAAATAACTTAATAGGTATTAAGTAATAAATTTTCGGAAGAATTTATAAGTTTGAATAATATTCCATGCATATAATTTAGATGTATTTCTCGAGAATGTTTAAATACTTATACTTACTTACACTTACATTTGTTTCAATTGTACTATTCACACTTGCCTTTTATACTTATATCGTGAACCTTATTCGTCGATATATAAACTTGATTTTTAGAATAGATGAATATAATTACTCTTTTTTTTTAGAAATTGTTATGTACGCGGGAGCGGGGACAGAAGTGAAACACTCGCTAGCTAGCAACGCACTGCTTTATTGGCGGTTAAGACGCGCTGACACGGGAGCGGGCGCGGGGGGCGCCCGCCTTGCACACAACATACATAACAATTCCTCCCTCTTAGTCCAATACACCAAATACAATCAACATTCCTAACCATAGTATTATTCTAGTCTACTTGACATCTAACGCTAGAAGTACTTTTTAAAACAAATAACTGGGCGATTACGTAACGATCTCTTTGGAGTAACAACTATTGGCTCATCGTGTTTTGCGGTCTGGGTATCGGGTTCCGTCCCTGCCTTGTGACCCACATCTCCGTCGTTCGAACTAGCTTCGTCCATTTCTGGCTCGACTTCTCTCGATGCCGAAGAAGTACTTCGTACGTACGATTCTGCTCTCCTCCCTCTGGCCGAAGTACCCGGCCCGGGATCTGGTAAGTTAGGTTCCGGCCGGAGTATGTGCGCTTCTGGAGCGGCTGCCGACGGAAAATGCGGCGGCGACGACGACGGCGACGACGGAGGCGACGACGACGACGGCGACGACGGAGGCGACGACGACGGTGAGTGCGGCGGTGACGGCTGCTGTGCAGGAGGACGACCCGACCCAGGTGAGTACACTTCCGAGTTTTGTACATTATTATAAATACTGTTACTTGTTCCTTTATATAACATCAGTTGATCAATGTGCCTTTTGTAACTTTCTGAACTATTACTGTCTTTTACTAAATACAAAACATTTCCTATTCTTTTAAGTATGACGCCCTTACACCATGTATAACTTGCTTTGTTAACAAATTTTTTGTACAATACAACATTGTTTTTCTTAAAATATCTTGTTTTACTTTTCCCTTGTTGCTTAATTTGCGTACACTGTTGATTTTTTACAACGTTAGGATCGGACGGTGACAAGGGTGCCGATGACTTTGGATCCATCCCCAAGCAGCAAAATTATCCTATAGTGCAGACGTTATAGGACTCCAGCACTTTTAATGTTCTCTTAAGGGTTCTAGTTTTTGCTGCATCGCTTATAATAGCAAGCATGGAGTTAGTTGGGCCTTATAGTATATCTCCTCCTATACATTAGCTTATAATTACTTATAGGCCGAAATTAAAGGTCAAATATAAGCTTGGGTGACCTATAAAAGTATCGCGAGGGTGTAAACGCACTCAAGAGCAGATAAACTGGTAAGCTATGCTTATAACTACTAACAAGAAACATTATAGAACCACTATAAGTAAAGTACACCAATAAGAGTGATAAACAGAACTAAACATTCTGGATACTATTTGCATTTATTACTTGGTTTTATAAGGGTTTATAAATTTTCTTTACAGAACAATTATCAGTAAAATGGAGCGGTTATATAGTGGTATAAACCAATATCGTTATAATCTTAACACGCTTATAAAGGTTTAATATAATATACTTAGTATCCAAAACTATATCCGTGGTGACCTGAACAAGAAAACATTGGTTTGTAGTGGTCTTGCAAATTCTGTTATAGTCTCAGTACGGATATTTTGATTTTGTTGAATCGTAGAAATATGAGAAGGTTCCGTACAAAATTGTTATTGTGAAAATTTAAGACAAAATGTTTATTTTAATGATTCTGCACGAAAAAACGTTTAATCGATAAAAGCAATTTTAAATGTAGACTTGGAAGATTGTGTTAGTGAGGAACCTGTACAAGAAGATGAATGCGATATTGAAAACTATTCCAATTTTCAACTACATAGCGATCTTAGAAAATGGGCTGTAGAATACAATACGACATGCGGCATTCAATTCTTTATTAGAAATTTTGAATAAATGTATTTGTTAAGTTTGTTTCAAATTCTTCAAGTTCTCTTAGATTTCTTATAACATGTCTACATCTACGTCTTCTTGCTTTCTTGAAACGGTCATTGGATGTACGGGTTTAATTCATTCTGAATCTCTCTTCGACACAGCACTCAGCACATGTTAGTTTGTATTTCATAAAGTGGATTTTGATTTGGTATGATGGTTTTAATGTCTTCTTTGATTGACTTTACTTCATGTTGAAGTTGTAGAATTTGACCATCCTCGACAGGCTGTATTTGGTTATCCGTGTTGTAAAGAACGAAATGTTGAGCATTTAAACTGACATTTGACAGTGTTTTTTCTGCTTCTGTTATGACAAGTTGAGGGTTTTGCGCGACAAAAGAAGATACAGGTAAAATTGCTGATCCGGATTGAATGGTAGCCGAGTTTTGTTGTAAATGAAGTGATCTTGTAGTATTTGAACGAGTTTCTTCTCGAGAGACCGTTGGCATCTCACTAATTTGGTCTTGATCACGATTCTGTGAAACAATAAACCAAGTTAGCAAGGGAAAGCACAAAATAGAATTAGAAAATATTTCAAACAATTTTTAAAGCTCGAAAATCCCTTTTAGTTAAAAAGCTATCGACGTCCAGAAACATTACCATTTTCACACCTGACACCTAAACAAAAATATGAAAATAAGACATCGGTACCTAATAACAACATAGAGTAACATTACAATATTTGCGGAACTCTAATTCCAAACAATATGGCCAAGCAATAGTTCTGATATTTACCATTTGTAACAAAGTACGCCTATAACGGTTTGTTAATGTATTTGGGAAGACCAAGTTTGTCAAGATGGCGACTTTTCGTTGTATATCTTACTGAAACCAACATTATTTTAAAATTCAACTTAATGAAAACGTGAATTTCGAGGGGCGTTTAAAAATTTTGACAAAAAACTTATTACACTTCACCGAAAATATACCTGCGCCATGCACATTCAAACACGGCTTCACTTATTGTTAACTAACACCCTACTCTTATTCTAGATAATATTTATTATAAAAATATAATAACTTACCTTTATCAATATTAATTAATCTTTACCAATGTGCATAGCAACATTTACAAATTCACATCACTTTGTATGAGCTTGTAAGATATTCACCGTGTACGTTATTGTCGTGTTTGGTTCCATTTAGCGCTCATAGTTAGCTTCGCGAGAGCAAATAGTTCTACGTGGTCTAACTATAAGGTTACTATTGTCGTGATTGGTTCCATTAAGCGCTGATAGTTGGCTTCGCGGGAGAAAATAGTTTTACATAGTCCAACTATATGGCCGTTATTGGTCAAAATGGTATTCACCAAGTCTACTATAGATATTTAATTAGCTAAAATACGCCTATAAATTGGGCCCTTTTCCGTGGTTATAATTGCTTACTATTCCGTTATAGTCTAATGGAATGGTGGTTCCAGGACAATTACTAGACCACATTTTGCTGCTTGGGTCAGATCTAGTCGCGACCTTACTTTGTGCCCAAACACCAATTGCGCAGGGGACAACCCAGTAGCAGAGTGAACTGAATTACGGTAATCCATAAGATATTTAAGTAATTTAACTGATGTTTCTTTCGCGCTGTGAGTCGACCAAATACAAGACTTTATTCCCTTTTTAATTACCTTAACCAAACTTTCGGCCTGGCCGTTACTAGGTGGGTGATAGACTGGTGACGTCAAATGCGAAATTCCGTTTGTTGCGCAAAATAGTTCAAATTCCCGTGAACAAAAAGCTGTGCCATTATCACTTACTAATGTTTTCGGAACTCCGAACCGTGACATAAAGTCATACAGCTTTTCAATCACCGCGGCCGAAGAAGTAGCCGTGTTCATGTTGTAAACTTCTACCCATTTAGTATGTGCATCTACCACTACCAAATAAACGCATCCTTTAATCGGACCTAGGATGTCTATGTGTATTCTGTGGAAGGGACAAGGTGGATATTCCCAGTGAGCAGGCGCCGCTCGCGGCGGCGCGGGGCGCAGCTGAATACACACATCGCATGAACCTATCATTGTTTCTATAGCCTGGTCAATTCCCGGGAACCAAAATCTTGATCGCGCTTCAGCCTTGGTTTTTACTACACCTAAATGGGAAGAATGTAACTCCTTAAGAATAATTTTGTATAAACTCGAAGGAATAACTACCTTGTGACCACGCATGACGCAACCATTCTCGTACGATAATTGTGATCTACATAAAAAGTATGGTTTTACACTTACATCGTTTATCTTCGGTGGCCAACCATTTAAAATAAAGTCTTTTACTCGCCTTAAAACTACGTCATTACTAGTTTCCTCACGCAATTTATCTAACGTAACGGGCATGCTTCCGTCTACAACAAAACAAACATAAGTCGCTCGGTCGTATGATACTTTGCAATCACAACACTTACACTGTTCGGTGCACGCGCACTCGTGAACCGTGCGCGGTAAGCTCGCGCGGGAGAAGTAATCTGCGCTGTTGTTAGCGCTGCGAACATATTCTATTTTATAGTTATAACTACTTAAGAACAAGGCGTACCGTTGTAACCTATTTGCGGACATTTCCGGTATACCCTTATGGGGCCCAAAAATTGCCAATAGGGGCTTGTGATCCGTTCGAAGAATAAACGGTTCCGATCTTCCATACAAATATTGATGGAACCGCCGCACGCCGTAAATAATGGCGGTAGCTTCCTTTTGGATCTGAGCATATCGCTTTTCCGCAGAGTTTAAGGTACGCGAAACAAATGAAATAGGTTTTTCCACACCATCTGAACCTACTTGTGAGAGGACTGCTCCCAACCCACTTGGGGACGCGTCTACCGTTAATATTATAGTCGCGTTCGGGTCAAAATGTGCAAGAACTTGTTCCGATGTCATGAATTCTTTTATTGCCCTAAAAGCCGAGTCGTGGGTATCAGTCCATGTCCACTCGCAACCCTTTTTTAGCAGATCGTACAACGGGCTGAGGATAGTGGATGCGTTAGGTACGAAATTCCTATAATAGTTAATTAGGCCCAAAAACGATTGAAGCTGATTAACATTAGTGGGCACCGGTGCTTCCAACATTGCCTTAATTTTTCCGGCGATTTTTTTAGTCCATCCTTAGTGATAATATAACCTAAATAACTGATTTCGTCTTGAAAAAAACTACATTTTTCTTTTTGTAAAGTTAACCCTGCTTCTTCTAAGCGCTTTAAAACTAAATTTAGTTTTTCTGAATGTTCCTGCCTATCCTTGCCCGTTATCAAAATATCATCTAGCAGGCACAACACTCCGTCTATACCAGATAACAACCCCTCGATAGCGCGTTGGAAGATAGACGGCGAGCTGGACATTCCAAACACTAGACGTGTAAACCTATATAGTCCGCGATTAGTATTTATACAAGTTAGGTTTTTTGACTCCTCATCCAAAACTAACTGGTTATAGGCCATAGATAAATCGAGTTTACTAAACTGTTGACCCCCATGGATCTTTGAAAATAATTCGGTAGTCGTGGGGAGCGGGTACTGTTGAATAAGTAACTGTTTATTTATACTAAATGAATAGTCGGCACATAATCTGACAGTCCCGTTTCGCTTTAGCACTGGAACTATCGGTGAAGCGTATTCCGAATATTCTACGGATTCGAGTATACCTAATTCAACCAATCTGTCGATTTCTTTGTCGACCATTGTCCGCAACGCAAACGCAACCGGGCGCGCTTTACAAAAAACCGGCTTTGCTCCTTCCTTCAACAATAGTTTTATTTCATATTTATTAAATTTCCCTAATTCATTCGAAAATAACTTTGGGTATAACTGCTGTAATCCCGTAGTCTCACAATAATTGACCGGTATTAACTGTAAGCGAAATAATGATAAGAAATCCCGACCAAGAATGGGCGGGGCCGCCTTCGCGCACGACATACAAGTACATAATATTCGTTCGATCCGCGTAGCGTATCGGCAGACGTAACGTACCTAGGCACACAATTTTCCCGCCGTTATACGTTACGAGCTGTTTACATGTATTTGATAATGGCACATTTTTGAAATAACTTTTATAAAACGTCTCCGGAACCACGGTTACCGCGGACCCGCTATCAATTTCGAATTTGAATGCCACGTTCTCAATCCAGACAGTTTCTACCATGGGTTCTCCCCTGAATGAACGGATATAATACAGCTTACCGTCATCACCATCCTCACCCTTGTCACCGACATCCACCTGTACGTAATTCACTTTAGGACACATTTTACGCAGGTGGCCTTTTACATGACACTTTTTACACACTAAGTTTGCGAATCTACAGTCCACCGATTTATGATTCGTATACCCACATACACTACATTTCACTTTCACTACACTGGTACCACTTTTGCCTTTATCCGCTATCTTGAAGAGCTGCTGGTCTGCCACCGACGCCTGCGCCTGCGCTCCCGCACTGGCCGCGGCGGCAGCGCGCGAGCACCGGAGGTTTTCTGCCATCTCCACGACCTTGGCCAGCGTAAGGTCGGCCAGGTCTTTCGTGTACAGCTTCTCCTTCTCTTGTCCTGGTTGCATCCCCATAATAAACTTGTCGCGGAGTGCCTCCTCCACGTTAAGAAAGGCACATTTTTCTGTCAGCCCTCGCAGTCTCGCTGCCCATTGAGAATGGGACTCTCCTGCTTGTTATGACGCCGCGTAGAAGTTGTGACGCTCACCAAACCCGACACATTTAGGGGTGAAATGGTTATCCAGTAGTGATAAAAGATCTTCGTAGGGCACATCCTCAACGGCTTTAGGTAAAACTAAATCCGTTGTTAGCTTGTAGGTACCTTCAGTGAGTGCGCTGAGTAAGATGGCCTTTCGTTTTCCACCCGCGGAATCCGTCTGCTCGTTGATGTTATTTGCCACGAAATATTGCGAAATACGTCCTTTGTACGTCTTCCATGTCTGTGTATTATGATCAAACGTATGTAGAATCCCAAATTGCACAGAACTAGACATTTCGAACACGTGTTGAGGTTAATTTCTCGTCGCCAATGTTATGTACGCGGGAGCGGGGACAGAAGTGAAACACTCGCTAGCTAGCAACGCACTGCTTTATTGGCGGTTAAGACGCGCTGACACGGGAGCGGGCGCGGGGGGCGCCCGCCTTGCACACAACATACATAACAGAAATATATAATTTATTTATAATGAGAACTTAAAGAGATTAATTTGCATATTAACAATAACCAAAACTTACATACTATAATATTTGATACCTATAAATAAAAAAACTGAATTTAAATCGTTGCCTGCGGGCAAGGTGCCCAGAAAGCTGGCCACATTACCCCGTTGAATAGCGAGGCTAATGCGTTGTTTTAAGTACGAGCCAGCTCTCTGGTCACCTGACGACTTGATTAGACGCCTGGACAGCTCCCTAATAAAAATACGTGCTTCTGGACCCCAGGGATCCATTGTTTCCACCCCAAAGGGAAGAAAGATATATCCTCCACCGATTGATGTATATTTTCTTCGCTTAAGGGCCTCCGCGGATTCAGCCACAACTCCCGCCGCCCTCGAGCTGATTGGTAGGTGGGAGGGAGCCAGTGTGTCAAAACAAGTTGCATCCCACACCAAAGGCTTCCCTCGACTCCAAGGAACCAACGTCATTCCATCAGGCCTCTTGCCATCGTCATGTGAAATACCGTTAGGCTTTAAAAGAGCCGGCACGTGGACGGTAGCAAGGGTCCGGTGGATGACGTCATTGAGGGCGGCATAGCGCGATTGACGTCCAGCGCTACGGCGGCAAGATAGACCATGATGACCTAAGCGATCTACTTCAACTCCACAGGGACAATTGTGTGGTTCTGTTTGGGAGATGCCCAGGCGCAGACCGACTGCAATGGAAAACATATTGTTATCCAAAAGCGTTCCTATATTGGTCGAAGGGATTGCCTGCAGCCAGTAACCCGACTCACGTTCGGAAGTGGCTAGTAGACGAGCCCGGTCTCGAATATCTGAACATGTATTAAGCTATCGCTCTCGTATAACATATACTTACTTGTATATGTTATACGAGAGCGATAATATTAGGTAAGTATAATATAATAGAAGTGGGTAATCAATTCAACTTTCAGGTTAGTTTGTTTGTTTTTGCATCAATCTCGCAAAGAAAACATTGGTACATAGCCAGCTGTTTGTTGTCGGATACATTGGAAATGTCAACTCAACAAAATTAAATTTATTAACATTTTTTGATATAGTTTGACTTTGATCAATTCAGGGCACTATTTGATTGGAGGCAGTGGGAACTTCTAGTCGATACCAACTGGTTCTTGCTTCTCTAGTGTTGTTTGAGTGCTGACGGCTATATCGCCCTCTGCAATAGAGCTGTTAGACAACCTTCACACATTAAAATTGGCAAAGGGATACAAGCTTAGGGCTCACCGTAGGTACTCATCCTCCTTGCCTATATCCGGCGAGGAGGGTGTCACAAACACATTCTCGGGCCCTTCCAATACATGGCAATAGGTATTAGGGTCCCCAGCGACTGTTAGGGAGTTTGTTGGTACTTATCCTTGCAATGCTATGCGAGTCAAACAACTTTAATTCTCGGTAATAATTAGCTCCTAACTAAAATTTTAATCCCGCAATGTCGTCCCACAATGCTACCTCCGGTTTCTACGAAGCTATCCGCCCGCCTTATTGCTGCAAAAGATCCGGAATACTGGGAAAGCGTTTGTAACTCTTACATAGGCCAAACCTTAATTAACGAACCCATTGTTCTTTTACCTAAGCTTGCTAATTGCCCGTCGGCTAATCTCCTGCCGACCACCTTTTGTTCTTCCGCAAATTGTTCTGCCGCACCTGTAGCAGAACAACAATCATACATCTCTGACTCGCAGTCGAACACGCCCGATCTCCAGGCTGCTTGGCATCGCGACTCTAATTGGTCTATACCAAAGCCGAAATACATGTCCACCCGAACCCAGCACCGTCACCTCATTGGGCCAACCTAGTTCCCCATCGCCTTCACTCGTGATCAATCGCGACTGAGAGCGATCACCGGTGCCCACACTCCGTACTACTTCCCCTGCGCCGTCTGGATGGTCCGATATGCGGTGCGGTGGCAACTGTCGCTGAGGTTTAGCCTCAGACAACGCACCAGATGGAGAAGAAGATTGGACATTGAAACCTCCTCCACTCATGCTCCTGAGCACAGATTGATGGCTCGAGCTATAGTCCATGCTCAAAAGCGCGGTGTAATTGCACTCAAAGCGACTGACATCGAAAAGCAGAGGACCTACAAGATCCAATTTCAGACGTCCTCTGAATATAGGACAGCCACTTCCCGTTTTGACGCCAGAATGGTGGATTATTATACGGTAAGGAAATACCTCTCCGCGCCGTCATCCGACGCGTCTTGCGCCATCTCCTCCCAGATGCAAACATCATTATCATCAACACAACCCCATTCGAGAGGTGCATCGCATGCGCCATTCATATGGGGGTTAACCTTACGATATGGTGCTAGTGCTCCTAGACTCAACTGCGGCACGTCAAAAGATCTTCCGCACCCTAAAGACAGTGTGCGGAACCAATTCTGGTCAAAAAATCTGATTCGATCTCGCAGGAATCATGAATTACTATATCCACAGGCGAACCATTAACCGTCATACGAACCGAAAGACGCAGAGAGGGCAGGCCCCCTACAAGATGGACCGATGACCTTGTGAGGGTCGCTGGAAGCGGCTGGATGAGGGTGGTTCAAGGGCGGTAATTATTTTAATGCTACTCAAAGGACATACGTTATAATAAATCAGACTAATATTAAACAAAGCCGAAAGATTGTGAGTGTGTGGGTGTGTATGTTTGTTACTTCTTCACGTCTAAACGGCTGGAGCGAATTTAATAAAATTTGGTATTGAATAAGTTGGCACCCTGGATTAACACATAGGCTATAATTTATTAAGTGTAACGCAGTAAAACCGGGAGGCACTGCTTGTGAATAATATATCTGATAATAGTTTTTAAAAATATTACAATTACTATTTTTCCGTAAAGCCTCTTAGAAAGAAACGTAAAAAACAATTGCTGCATACAGCATGCAATAATAT
The DNA here is from genome assembly GCA_951640165.1 of Pseudoips prasinana. Taxonomy (NCBI): domain Eukaryota; kingdom Metazoa; phylum Arthropoda; class Insecta; order Lepidoptera; family Nolidae; genus Pseudoips; species Pseudoips prasinana. The sequence continues at coordinate 23,863,266 of OX621240.1, forward strand.
AAATCAGCACTTTTAGAATTTATATTAATTACCTACTGTCATTATATTCTTCATACATGCTCGCCGGTTTAGGGTACTTCCGACCTGCCCTTTCTTGAGAACGTCTCCGATTTTGGTCAGAGAATGTTCGACGAGGTGTGTAAAGATCGTGACAAATAGAAATCCGTTGTCTCTGCCTACCCCTCTGGGAAGCAGGCGTGAGTCTATGTATGTATAATACTATGCAGATATACAAACTTAGAAATTCTTCATTTGTGAATAATAGTAATATTTTTATAATCTATACAACGTGCTTCTTGTCAATGTCGTACGCTTACAACTCCGAATAATGTCAAACGATTCGCAAAGCAAAACGGCATCAACTTTGTCGTGTACATAAATTTGTATATATAATAATAATAACAGGGTCAACTGCAAATTTATGCAGATTGAGTTTGTTTCATAGCTCTGCTGTGCGTATACGTTTGCCGTTGGAGATAACAATGGATTTATGTTTAAGACTTTATTACTTCAGTGTGAGATACGCAGTTTTGCGCTGAATTAAGCGCTTGTTTGACCGATACCATCACTCATGCTAATTAATGACTAACAGACCATTCCAATTTCATTCCATATTAATCCTTATTATTATAGAGATATGGTCCAATATCCATGTTAATTGAAATGGTGCTTATGGTACAAAAAATGGCGTTCGCGATACCACTAACCGTTTCATTCAATTTTGCACTTGCATACGGCCGTCACATATCGCCGCTATTACTGTAATTATGCTGTAAATAGCTAAATTAACATTTTCCAACTGAGAAATTCGTTGATTTTCCATTCATATTTGGTATGAATATTAGTTTTGTTTATTAGATTTTCTTTGAATCATTTTAGAAGGTTTTGGACTTATATAATCGATATCATTATAATATATATTACAATTATAATGATGACATTATTTTATACCGGTAATCTTACTTTTTAAAACCTGACATGTCAATTTTATCTGCAGCCAATATACGCATAATATTTCTTCAAAATTATTAGAAGAATCATACATACATAGACTCACGCCTGTTTCCCAGAAGGGTAGGCAGAGACAACGGGTTTCCAATTGTCACGATCTTTGCACACCTTTTATGCCTCGTTTACTGTCACTATATTCTTCATACATGTCCGCCAGTTCAGGGTACTTCCAACCTGGCCTTTCTTGAGAACGTCTCCAATTTAGTCAGAGAATGTTTTACGAGGTCTTCCCCTTCCAGTTGTCCCATTCACAACCAGATAATATACACCTAAACTTAAATTCACATTCCATATTATTGAAATTCATATTTATTTTTAAAGAAGTGATTTAAACAGGGTGTAAATTGCGGTGCATCAAACCTGATACAAAGGTTTATTTTATGCATTCGAACTGAATAGCTACGACGGTGGCAAATATCACCAGCCATATGAGACATAGAAGTCGTTTTGACTATCTCAGAAAATTAGCAGCAGCGTCTCTCTCAGTACTATGGCCATTGTACTGTGTTCACCAACCCGTCTGCCAAGTGTGGTGATCCCCTTAATGATCCCTGGTAGAGCCCTATGTCCAGCAGTGAACGACTAAGGCCCGGCACCCACTATCGGTCGGCATCGATGCGGCTCGGTAGAGCTCGGGCGCTTTACGGCGTCTTCGGGCGGCTTCGGGCGCTTGAGAGCTGCGTCGGGCACCTGAGAGCTGCGTCGGGCGACTTCGGACTGCCTCGGCAGCCGTAAGCACCCAAAATATTCTTCTTTGCCTTAAGGATCCAAGTTTCTCTTCTTCTTCAGCGAGATGAACAATGAGGACTAAGTCCCAATCCACCGTTATAAATACACACGCACAACTGTTTACACGTAACGTTACGACTGCTCTGCAATGTTTCTGCCACCCGAACTATTTTGTGGCTACCCAAAATCAGCTACGGCGTCCTTAGGCGTGCTTACGACTGCCGAGGCAGCTTTCAGGTGCCCGAAGCCGGCGTAAGGCGCCTGAGCTCTACCGAGCCGCACCGATGCCTACCGATAGTGAGCGCCGGGCCTAACATGATGATGTTAATTGGTTAAGGTCCAAAAATTCATAAACACTGGATGAAAAAGACTTAAAGCTTGTACTGAAACACGTATCCACTTTCGTCACGCACGTCACATCTTCTACAAAACATACTAATTCATGAAAACACAACACACCGTTCCCACCCACACAGTCCATAAAAAGCTCTACTTTATATTCCAAAGCGTTAACACCATTATAGCTCTTTTAATGCAACACAATGTATTGTGGCACACGCGCAAAGCATTGTAAGATACAATATAAATAATTTCCTGTACCAAGTACCCTTAGAACACGAAGAAACACTTGTTTGTTCAATATCGTATGGAATAATAACTCTTTACGCCATGAATAACGTGAAATTGTGAGGTAGAGGACAAAGGTAGACTACAGACTTTAGCGAGATCATTCATTATATAAAAATTGTCTGGATTTGTAATTTATTTGCAGTATATAATTTGTTTTTTTTTTTTTGTTTATTAGGTTAACCAACAATTGCTTACACATTCAATTTGAGTTTGGTATATCTTAACTTACACAATATATTTTCTTGTGTAGCAACCAGTTACAGGTTAACACCACTTGCGAAATTAAAGGTTAGCGTGTATAAATTACATTAATTAAAAATAAAATTATAAATTATCTAACTTAAAAATTAAAGTGAAATTAAATTGTAACGAATGACATAAAATTAAAATATAAAAGTAAGAAATCAAACAAAAAATTATTAAACAAAAAATTAAAAAATTGTTAACAATTTAAAAAATTTGGTATGATTCAAATTAAGTACATAATAATAAAATTGCATTGCATTAAATAATACTAAAATTAATTACAACATATAAAAGTATATATAGCAAATCGCTTTACGTGTCATGGCTCTAATGGTACACGGAAACAATACTTAACTCTATATCTTTACAATATATTATTATTATTCGGAAGATGTTGTTTTGTAACTCTGCAGAATGTGGAAATTGCATCATAATTGATGTCTATCAAGTCGCTGCAGCTATTTACAATTTTACACATTCTGCAAATGGGTGAGTTGGCTCCAAGTACTGTTCGATGCAGGGGTGGGCATAGAGGTGTGATCGGATTACGAGGATCGATCGATCGATATACGTGATGGAACTCTAAACCTTAGGAGATGTAACAGATCTGGGCAATTAATATTGCCTCTGATAATTTTATAAAGCAGAAGAGCATCTGACATATCTCTACGCGTCCCTAATGTCTGCATTTTCAAAATATTGAAGGCGAGCTTTATAGGAAGATAGCTCCTTGGATTTTCCTTTGGAGAAAGCTAGATGCCATAGGAATCTTTTTTGAATTCTTTCTATGCTTAGAATATGTGTAGCATAGTGCGGTCTCCACACACTACTGCAATAGTCCAAAATGCTGCGGATAAGATTATTATACAGCAGAATTTTCGTGGAACTATTTTTAAACCCCCTTGAATTTCTAATCACAAAACCCAACATTTTAGATGCTCTCTTTGTTATAGTGTCCATATGAGGCATAAAGGCTAGTTTTCTGTCAAACCAAATTCCCAGGTCCCTGATTGTATTAACTTCTTGAATTTTATGGTTTTGTATGAGGTACTCAGTGTTACTTAGTTTAGATTTTCTGGAAAATTTAACATGATAGCATTTGGATGCATTTAGTTCCATTTTGTTGATTTTACACCACTCTATTAGCCGATTCAAGTCTTCTTGAAGAAGTCTCATGTCATTAGGTGATTCTATTGTTCTTGCAAACTTAAGGTCATCTGCATATAAATAGCATTTTGAATGAAGAAAGCAACTTGGGACGTCATTTATAAAAATATTAAATAGTAGTGGGGCCATATGAGATCCCTGTGGAGCCCCGGAGGCTATGGAATAGCTGTCAGATTTGTATCCATTTACGACGACATAGAATTTCCGGTCGGTTAGATACGATTTTAGCCATTCTAGCAAGGGTCCGGTAATGCCATATTCTGTCAATTTATGAATTAAGATTGAATGCGACATTTTATCAAAAGCCTTGCTAAAGTCTATAATATAATACGTCCACCTGTTTATTTAGGTCTACAGTCTTAATGATTGACTTCGAGAAGGATAACAAGTTCGTAGTTGTAGAACGCGATACCACAAAACCGTGTTGGTGGTCACTAATATATTTTGCAAAATGTTGTTGAACGTGAGTACAAATCATTGATTCCAATATTTTTGCAAACGTTGATAGAATAGCAATCGGTCTGTAGTTAGTTATCACATCTTTCTTATCAGATTTATGTACAGTATGTTATTATAAATGCATAACAGTGGTGTAACCAAGACACGAGCACATGCCGACATAAAAAATGGAGGGATTCCATCTGGACCAGCTCCTTTGGTTAAATTTAATGATAGTAGTTTTGTTTGTAAACTTTCTCTGGTTATTATGGGGTATGTTAGGCATTGACTATTTTTTATATTCAAAATTAAACTTGGAGTCCAGATGATCCCCTGAATTAGTATTATCAACAAAAACCGATGAGAAGTGATTGGCAAATAGATCACAAATAGATGGGCCGTTGGAAGTAGTGGTCAGTCCGTCCATCATTGTCAACGGATATGCACCAGATCCACCTCGTTTGGTTTTTATGTAAGACCAAAATAATTTCGGATTTCTTTTTATTCCAGATTCTATGTTATCCATATACTTATTATACAATTTCCTAGCCATATCCATACATCTTCTCGTTAATAAGTTAAATTAAATTTTATCAAGTGGGTTTTTATATTTTTTGAAACGTAATCTTAATTTATTTTTTTCATTTAAAGACTTTATAATTGCTTTATTAAACCACGGTGGGTAACGTCTTGATCCCGGTTTATGACACGGGACATGTTTATTTATTGCAATCCTAAGAACTGCATAGAAAATTTCTAACATGCTATTTACATCATTCGTATGCCGAAATAGCTCTTCCCAGTCTTGTTCGTTAAGAAATTTTTTTATTAGTTCATAATCAGCTTTATAGAAGTTTGGTTGCGAGTTTGATTTTTAGAAAGGAAGATTTGACTTTTTTATTTCTGAAATGGTTATTTCAAGTGGAGGGTGTAACTTATCAATAGGTATTAAGGAACAACACGTTTTACAGCAGACGACGACAAACAAGCCAGTGGGTCACCTGATGTTAAGTGATCACCGTCGCCTATGTACACTCGCAATACCAGAGGAGTAGCGAGTGCGTTGTCGGCCTTTAAGAGTCAGCAAACTTAAGCGTACACGCTTTAAGTGTTGCTGAGCCTTCCCCCCACCCCGATGAGCTCTGGTGACCTTACTCACGCGCAGAAACACAACATTAAAGTTATTAATGTTATTGTTAAGGAATGTCTCTTTGAGCGAATGAACGCTGTGCCCTACCTTGAAACATACGTCGAAAACCACGTTGCATAATATATCTGTTATAGAATGTACATCCCTCCTCACATCTCTCCTTGTATGAGGAAAAATGGCAGAACTATTTTTAAATAGTATCAGGAACTATAGAACGCACCTGCATGCGACGAGAACTCTTATTTATTTTTGATCTGCTGACAAATGATCTGCCAAATTCACGGACATTAAATTGTATGACTTTTTAGAAGAGACTTTGGTTGTAAGTACATCTTAATATTAGCAAAATAAAATATGCGTACGGTATCAAGTTCCCATTAAAACCGACAAGTAAGTACCTTTCTCACTTCAGATGATATACGGTAAAAAATGTAATACTAAATATAAATGTAATATATATTTTTATCATTACGTGGTCCACTAGCGATGATGTTCTGTTTTGTTCGTGGATTATAAAGTTGAAGCAATTGTGTGTAAATTGATATGCCCTGACCACCATTAGCCGATGCGGCGGATGGAAATATTTTTAGAATGCTTTTATTCTAAAAAGATTTCCACCCGCCGCAACAGCTAATGGTGGTCAGGGCTCCATACTGAAGAACCATCGCACGACGCGGAATGAGCCCATGATAAAACTAGATTCTTGAAAAATGTTGGTACACCGTTCTCTCTAAGCTGTGGTCGGAGGAAAAAATGCGCGGTTCGTAACAAAATTTTCTCTAGGCGCGTTATTCGCGACATCCTTTTCCGACAGTAAATTGTGTTGATGGTACGGCGTTTATTCCGCGACAAAAGACAAGCCACGGTTGTGCTTATATTTTAATCATTACGCCATTTTAATACACCCAGATGGGAACAGCGACGGGGAATTTTAAAGAGATAAGATTTTTTCGTGCTTCCGTTTTAATACGGAAATAATGAATACATTTTTGCTTCATTTGCCTTTGTACAGTTGACGTCATGTATTTTAATACTACTAAGTGGGTATATGTTCCACCTTGTAGTAAGCGGTCACCATTCCCTACGGTCTTGTGCCACACATGGTATGACTCACTCATTGCCGGCCCTTTACCCTTCCCGCTGATTTTTGTCGACCTTACTCGCTCACCAAGGACCATAACATGAACTGAAGTGTATTTTGTAACGAGTGAAGATCTTCCCCAGTCGAACTACAAAAGATTATTAAAATTGGTCCAGCTGTTTAGAAGAAGAAGAAAGTTCAGTAACAAACATAAATACTGAATAATTATACATACGATCCTTGCTCTTTTGTGTGGTTTACTCTCATTATATTCTTCATACTTGCTCGCTTGTTTCGGGTACTTTTGACCTGGCGTTTTTTGAGAACATCTCCAATTTGTTCAGTGAATGTTCGACGAGATCTTCCCCGTCCTGTTCTACCATTTCTACAGACCAGGTATACTTATTTTGTCAATATTCTTTCTTTCATCCTTTCTAAATACCCAAGCCATCTCATATCTTTTTCAAAAATACGCTAGTGAGATAACTAGAGATGGTAGTCTAGGCTTCAATAGCATTAACATTTTTGATGTCTTGTGAGTAGATAGCTTTTGGCTCCCGTACAAGAAATAGTTTTGATAACTGTACTAAAACTTAATGCATTGAAAATGAGCGCCTATGCCGCCAATTTTTGTTGAACTGTGCAAGTAACTACATAAAAGAGTTTTAAATAGTAGATTAACCCATATTAATAAATTATTATAGGCTTTCCACGATATTTTGCACATATTTTTTTGTCTTCGCTTTGAGCGAATACAAAAAATTAATATTAGTGATTCTATAACGATTCCAATTATAGTTTTGAAGGTATGGTTTACCCTGAAAAATAAAAACTGGAAACGTTATAGAATCACTCATTTGTTGACCTGACTGTTTGCCTGGAATATTCATCCCAATGGACTAATATAAGAATTCAGTACATATATGAAATTTCTTACTCCAAACACGAACGAAATTCGTATTTACAATGCATGTAAATATTAATTTCGAATTCACGGTGACAACTGTCAATTGCAGGGTGGTTAGTAATGAAATATAGGTACATGTAATACATAAAAATAATGAACATATATGTGGAGGCAGGACGGCTTGAAGGCTCTTCACCACAACTCATCCTCTTATAATTTCATGGGTAGGTGAGGGAGGAACAGAAATAAATTACTTCAAATCACAATCAACGTAATTCACAAGAATCACGATTTAATTAGATGTTTAGTGATTACTACAATGTAAAATCAATCAAATGAAATCTTAAAATATCGTGATGGCGAAGATTCTCAGCGATTCGTCACAAGCGTGGTGCGCGGGCGCCGTCTCGTTCAAAAGTGACTTCAAGATGGCCGCCCACACCACCATCGACAATGACGCTTCGCTAGGTTGACATTGACAGTCATGTCAACCTGACGTTTTGACGTAAACGCCGTCACGGCCGGACTGACATACGACCGTCCACGGGCGATTTATCTGAAACAAACTAAGATAACTGCATAGTCCGTTCACTCATCCTGACTTAATAATTTTCATCAGTATACAAACACTAAAAACATTTAATAACTTGGACTAACCAGGCAAGTGTACCGCTTAGTCAACCGTGAGGTGTGACTCGGACTACACTTCAGTAAGACCAGTCGAGAAACGCATTAGATATCATAACTGGCTAGAATTTAGCCCAGACAGCACATTTTCGTTCTTGTGAACATCTAGACAAGCCAATCCTAACAAGGATGTGACCCGGACGACACAATTCGTCTTACACTTAGCAGGCAAGCAGCCAGAACAAGTCAGTCCTCCCGAGGGAACCGACTCGGACGACACAATTCGTCTCGGAAATAGCAAGCGATCATCCATGACAAGTCAGCCCTCTCGAGGCAACTGACTTGGACGACACAATTCGTCTCGGATATAGCAAGCGATCATCCATGACAAGTCAGCCCTCTCGAGGCAACCGACTCGGACGATTATTTAAGTATAGCGTTAAATCATGATATCATAACGTAAACGACGATTGGGTTGTCCATGAAAAACAACGAAACATTATCGATCTCGATCTGTGTTGAAATTTGTAAGCTACAAGAATAATTAACAACATTATTAAACAGTTTTGCTCGAAATTTATAAGCCGTCTGTAGCTTGTGAGTAATCAGCTCATGAGTCATAAGTGAGCAATCAGTGCTAGAAACGTATAAACATGGAACTACTCACCAAAATGTCCTCTCTGGTGTGTTAACGACGTAGACGTTAACGGGCATCTCTTGTGATCACGTTGTTCATTGCCACGGTTGCACTTCGAAACTAAATGGCCACAGCGTAAACAGCAGCGATGTCTGGTTTCTGGTCGCAGAAGACCAGGTCGCTGCCGGCGTTTTTGACCTTCTCTTTTTCGGACGACATTCACATGCACCATGTCCTAGCTTGCCGCACTGAAAACACTTTAAAAGCACTTTAAAAAAACAATTTAAAAACACTATAAAACCACATTAAGAACGATACAGTTTCGGATCGTTTTGCGTCTACACAATTATATTCAGATACTTAAGGCGCATTCCTTTTCATAAAATTAGACGGTTTCAATTCTCGCTGCAGCTTCTTTCTCGTAATAATCTCCGTATTGAAGGCTAATCGTTGTAGGTGGTTGTGGAATTTTGACGAATGTGACAGTGCAGTGGACAGCAATGTAGTCTTCGCTCATATTTGGCCATTTTGAGGTTTATGTATGGTCACGCGCAGATATTCATTTTCCTTGCGTTTGCTATTTTGCAGGTTAATGAGGTCAGTCACGGGTGTTTCAACACTATCATTCCGTGGAGTAAATAACTCGAATCTGCAACCACCGCATCTCAAGGAACGATATTTGTGATAGCCACTGCGACGCCGTGCTTTTCAGCGCACCATAGCTATTATAAATGATTTTCACCGAAACAAAGATCAACAGTATGCCAAGCACGTGCGTTTGTGTTAGTTTGGGGTCGAAATTGGGTAGCTTCATATTGTGGGCGCTCACTTGATTTTTAATCGCTTCCATCAGACTCAACATCCGGCTATTTTCTAGCTCAAACATTTTTCGAAAAATTTCTTCACCATGTGGCTTATCTTCGGTTCTTGATCCCACGCCTGATGTGGAGGCAGGACGGCTTGAAGGCTCTTCACCACAACTCATCCTCTTATAATTTCATGGGTAGGTGAGGGAGGAACAGAAATAAATTACTTCAAATCACAATCAACGTAATTCACAAGAATCACGATTTAATTAGATGTTTAGTGATTACTACAATGTAAAATCAATCAAATGAAATCTTAAAATATCGTGATGGCGAAGATTCTCAGCGATTCGTCACAAGCGTGGTGCGCGGGCGCCGTCTCGTTCAAAAGTGACTTCAAGATGGCCGCCCACACCACCATCGACAATGACGCTTCGCTAGGTTGACATTGACAGTCATGTCAACCTGACGTTTTGACGTAAACGCCGTCATATAAATGACATATCAAAAGGTCGTCTCGAGAGAGTTTCTACACATTTAATTTTTATTTTGTATTGTAATTAAATACCTTAAGAACCGTGACAAGAATTTCTATGAAAAGTCTTAAAATATATGTATACTAAATATGTTATATTGTGTGGTTTTCGATATCATATTCATCATACGGTCAACACGGTAATAAAAAATACACTCGTTGAGAGGGTTCTGCGAGTGTTGACATCACACTTGTCCAGTTTATCTTTCATCCTAAGGGTGTAAAACTACTTTGTCTTTAGTAACGTTTATGTAGCTTTCTTTTCCTCAACACGGCGCCCGGCCTTAGTACAAGCTCTTTTCTACTCTTCGAACTACTAAACCTCAGCCATTGCTAACCACATTAATATTATAAAGGCGAAAGTTTGTAAGTGTGTGACTGTGTATGTGTGTACGTTTGTTACTTCTTCACGTCTAAGCGGTTGAAGCGATTTCAATAAAATTTGGTATAGTGTTAGCTCACACCCTAGATTAACACATAGGCTATAATTTAAATTTATAAAAATATAAGGTAAAACCGCGGGTCACAGTTAGTTTGATATAAAATAAACTGTTGTATGTATCAGCTAGTGGTAACAATATTTTAATGTCAGTATTTAACCTTTAACTATGCCATTCATTTTTTTTTTTCGGTTTGGACCTTATTCCAAACTGATAAGGTTTAAATTGATGTGGTCTCGTATAGTCCACCGCCTGTTTAACGGTTGAAATAAATTTTAGATTTAATAAGATATAGTACAATATATTATCGAGTGACATGTGACGGTCACCGTAGCCTAGTTGGTAGTGCTCCTGCCTACGAAGCTGGTGGTCCTGGGTTCAAATCCCGGTAAGTGAAAATGTTTGTGTGATGAGCACGAATGTTTGTTTCTGAGTTATGAATGTTTTCTACGTATATAAGTATTTATCTATCTATATAAGTATGTATATCGTCGCCTGGTACCCATAGTACAAGCTTTGCTTAGTTTGGGGCTAGGATGATCTGTGTGACATTGTCCCAATATATTATTATTATGTATTTATTGATAACTGTTTTTAATTATAGTAACCAATTATTTATTTATTTAATAATATCGCATTTATAACTACGAAACAAAAACTCGACGAATTGTGTTCGTTCGCATTTTCCAAAAAAAAAAGTAAAACATGGTGTTAAAATGAGCTGGAATTGCAACCGACAATAGTGTACAACGAATGTCTAGTCACAGAAGGTTAAGAGCACAGACAGTAAACTTATTCAATTAACAAGCCTGGTACTAATACTAATAGAGAACAGATTATATTGTTTCTAAATTAAGACAACGCCCGCACTCGGGAATTTAATCCCTGTGTCGTGGGGTACTTTACAAACATATAATTGACGGCCAGTACTTTGTGGCCGTCAACTATATGTTTGTAAAGTACCCCACGACACAGGGATTAAATTCCAGACTCGGAACAACTATTTATGGGTCACATAAATAGTTGTCCTGCGCGAGATTCGAACCCGGGACACGAAGCGGCGAGGCGACTGTTTTAGCCGCTGCGCCACAGGTGCAGTCAAAATTGTTTGAGCCGTAAATCATAGTGAATAAATATTACCATGTTAATGGTCGGTATTAGATGATATTAACTAAGCTACTGCAGACAAGTAAAATATAGTTATTGTCTGTTACAAATCTAGTTATTCAATGAAAAATTACTTTATTCATATATTAACTTCTGACAAAACAGGGGATTGTTATATATTTTGAGCCTATTTCCGTTATATTTCATGTGCTTAAGGCTGCCTGTTAGCTTTTAAACTTATTTTAATGCGGTTATTTATTAATAAATAACAAATAAATAGATTGTTTTTAATTATTACCAATTTTATTTTCACAAAATAATCCATACTAACATATAACCAAAACTTAAATACTATTAATATTATATAACTATAAAAAAAACTAAATTTAAATCGTCGCCTGTGGGCAAGGTGCCCAGAAAGCTGGCAACATTACCCCGTTAAATATCGAGGCTACACGTTGTTTTAAGTACGAGCCAGCTCTCTGGTCACCTGAAGTCTTGATAAATATTTGTAAATAAAAACATAACAAATATATACATGGGTATTTTAACAACTATGCAAAGAAAAATTGTAGCAGTATGTTTATAAAAAGCTATTTAATACCTAGTTGATTATTGTTGTTAAAAGCACCTAAGGGAAGAAAGACGTCAACACCAATTCAAATATTAATTTAACTAACTGAGGCTGACATATGAAGAAGGCAATAATATACGTTAAGAAGCAAGAAATAAATTAAAAAGTAGAAATTGAGTTGACATACGATGTGATACTAGCTAGTACTGTGGCCTGCGCCTAGTTTCAGCATAAAATAATACCGCGGATGCACATTCATTAAGCCTGTAACTGCGGCATACATTCGTACTCCCACATACGTCTATTACGATAATGGAATAGTAGTGTAAGGCTCAAAGAATGGGTGTCTGGCTCGCAGCCAGTGTATGGAACACTAGAACCAGTGGCACTGAGGACAGAACAAATCGCCGCATTGTCTGTGATGTGACTCAACGTCAGCTGATTCGAGGTGGAGACGCTCGTCGTAAGCGCCCTACTTCTTAAATGACTACCTAACCATTTTAATTTAGTTTAAAATTTATCCTTATTTGTATTGTGGTAAGGCTCAATTTCAAACTGAATTGAAATTCAATAGCCATGCACTATTCGAAACCTAACGTAGTGTTTAAAGCTGTACGTGTATATATGACGGCATTATATGAGTGAGTTTAAAAATTCTGTGGCAAAGTATAAAACAGTTCCTGGCCCCGATGACTGTATAGTATGTTCATCGTTTCTTATTTTTAGACTGTAGTGATTTAAAAATGTTACTTTTTAAAGAAAATATACTGAAAGCTAAGGTAAGATAAAATATAATTTAAATGAATTGTCAAAACAAACTGCAGCTGAGTCTTGACTGGGCGCTCCTCTGATCTGAACGCCTGATATTTCCCTCCCGCTGCAGAGCTATTCTAAAAAGAACCTGCAGCGTGTTGTGGCCATACGGGTCGCGCGAGGATACCGTAAGGGGCTCACCCCATCAGGCGCCAAGACAAGTCCACGACAGGTTAGTTTTAGTCGGTACGAGTCCGACATACCCACCCGCAGACACTTAGTAGACATTCCCCGTGAAAAAATGAAAGAAAATGGTTCTTAATTAATTAATAATGAACATACTACGCAATTCTGCTACCTAGTCTCAAGATTGATTACACAACTAAAGCTATACAATAATAATTGACAAATATTAAACATCATTAACTGTTCAATTCAGTAAACTTCTCTTTCAAGGACCATAGAATCGACATTGTAAACAACTGCAGAATCCTTTGAAACCTTGCCAAACAAAAGCCTCTCCGTGAATATTTGATTTCAATTTAAAGTTGATGACATGCAAAAGGGTAACTTTATCTCTTGGTACATCGACTTTATTTTTACTTACTAATAAAATGCGAAATTAAGTTATAACTAATACTTTAATTCTTTGACAATAACTTAATACAAGGTAGCTAAATATCATTAGGTATATTATGAAATAAGTATTAAAATTTTTTTATAAATCCGTATACCTAAATATCTATATGTAACTAGAAATAATTATAGGTATATACTTAACTATACTACTACAAACATGTTCTGACTATTTACAAGCGCTTTTTTAAAGTCTACGTGAATAAAAACTTTTTTATTTTATTTAAGTTACTGGCTTCTGCCAGCGTGTTCCCTCTGCTAATAATATAATAATAATATCTGGGGACAATGTCACACAGATCATCCTAGCCCCAAACTAAGCAGCTTGTACTATGGGTACCAGGCGACGATATACATAGAAAACATACATGACTCAGAAACAAATATTCGTGCTCATCACACAATATTTGCACTTACCGGCATTCGAACCCAGGACCACCAGCTTCATAGGCAGGAGCACTACCAACTAAGCTACGGTGACCGTCAACCTACTAAACTTTACACTCAAAATTCTTAAATAATATTTATTCAGCACCAAGACAGCACAAATACTGTCCGAATAATGAAGTAGACTTTGAATCTGTGGCTAATATGATTCATCATCATCACAACAGCTATATGAAGTTCACTGCTGGACAAAAGCCTCCCCCAAGAATCATCTTGCAGGAATATACCATAATCGCCACGCTTGCCTGACGGGTTAGCCATCGCAGTATGATGGTCATCGGACACAGAGAGACGCTACTGCCCGTCCTCTGTTCGGCTGACTGATATTCCCCCGGGTCAATTTCTACGTCCCCCACGGTATGAGATGGGGTCATCGCTAAAGCCACCAATTGCAATAAAATAAGTTAATTTCCTTGTTTGTAATCATTGTTTTATTTTACTTATTTTTGCAATAAAGTGTACTTCTTCTTCTTTTTCGCCGCCGTCACCACACAAAATAAATATCAATTTTAGGGGATGAACATTTAGGTAAGTTTTCATTAGGAGAGGAGTAGATAATTCATGTAATTAAAGCGAAAACATTTAATTCTAGTCAAGAAAACAGGAACACAATACTTATATTAGGGCGTAACTACAATTTATGGAAAATTTTAAAGTTAGATAAAAGTATTTTTTGAATTGTGTAAAGGTTGTTGAAGAAGTAAAAGAGATGACTCTTTAAAATGGATAAATGGAGAATGCTACGCAGTCAAGTGCCAAGCACTTACATTTTGGATGGATGGATAGGTTGTTTGGAATGAAAATACAACTGCTTAATTAATTTTATGCGGATTACGCACACATTGACTAAGATTGTTACATACGTAATAGTAATACCATCTCCACATTTCAAAAAAAGTTTAAAAGAACTCTACCTCTTTGCCTTAGATATATGTATTTTATGTAGTTTATTATTTTTAATTATGTATGTATTTAAAATCTCCTCTTGCAGGTCTACTGGAAGATATTTCTTTAGAAATAAGTAGTACCTTTGTGCAATGGCTTCTCTTGTTTTTTATTCTTTCTTTCTTTTATACTTTCAGTGTGTACATAAATTTGAAAATAAATAAATTGTTTAAATAGATAACGAACTCTTTCTATTAAGGAACAAACTAGATTTTCTGACAAACATACAAACAAACTTAGTTATACGATCTGGTTTCGGGCGGTTATGAATAACAACAAACGTTTAAAAAGGGCTCACAAGCTGCAATGTTCGATTGCGCCTTGTATATAGCTGGTTCTAGCCAAGAGTAGAACCACGAACATGTAACAATCTCCATCCTTGACTCTTATTTTGCATTCGTATTGATAAATTTTCCCCTCCGCCCCTCCCCCGATTCTTAATGAGACCAGTCATTCTTGTATTATTAATGTAGATCGACAGTTACACAAAACTTTCCTAAGAACTGACCCTCGTATACATCTGTTAGAAACCTCCATGGGTTCACATTTCAACTCCAAGGGAAGTGTCCTTTGGAGCAAGTGACTTAGTTTGTAATTTAATAGGCTAGATGGATTGTATCCTTACTTGTTTGTGCCGTCCAGTAAAGCAGACCACTCCACCTGTGTTTCGAGGCTGGTGATTTAAAGAAAACAGCTTAATTTGAGCTACATTACTAAACACTACGACGCGGTCAACCCAGCCAAATTAAGAATAGTACAAATTATAATATGTAGCATACATTTTGGTACACTTAATTCCCTTTACATATTTGTACGCTTTACAATTTTATTTCATTATTTTATGTTACACACATATTATATGTTTAAATCAAGTGTTATCTACCTATCGCTAAAGAAGTTATTAATATCACGGTGCATCACAACTTCATTAGATTCTATTTTCAATTGAGGGAATAAATTAGCTTCTTTGGAACTCCTTAGGAAATTTCTTCGATGTAGTCATAACAACGTCAATCGTTTCTACATGACGCATACTCATGTATGTAGAATCAATTGACGTTGTTACGACTAGATCGAATCTCTTAAGAAGTTCCGAAGGAGCGAATTTATTCCCTCAATTGAAAACTTTACGTTGAAAAAGATTTATGTTGTTGCGACGTCGTTGATTTTTTTAGCACTAGTGTTCTGGCCTATAAATCATAAGTTTATTCAGAATACATAAAACCGATGAATAACTTTGCCAAACCTATTGTTCTTGTTGCCAATACAACGGAGTTATAAATCACAAATTATTTCCGGGCTCCCCTAACTAGGTTAGAGCAACAAAATCGGTATACTGATTTTAGATTTATAGTTGATTAAATTTAGGGGATTACGAATTATTAATGGCCTAAAGATAAGTGTGTATGTCAACCTAAAAAAAGGTGTCTGAAAATTATGTATTATGTGCGTTTAAAAATAAAGAAGAGACAGTTAAACGAAAATATAAATTTTCAAAAAATAACGATCCTTATGAAAATTACAAAAATGTGATTGAGGGTATCGCAAAAATTGTCTACAAAAGTAATTATTGGACTGCCTCGTTTGTCTAGCGGTAGCGAGTTCACCCGCAGAGAACGAAGTCCTGGGTTCAAATCCTCGGTCGGGCCAAAAATGATTTTGGGACTTTTCTGTAAAAAGAAAAATTTCCCAGCATCAGCCCGAAGTCAGGGAGTTGGCGGTATTATACGCCCGTGCCTCGGAGAGCACGTAAAGCCGTCGGTCCTGTATCTGACCTCTTGGTCGTGGCGCTAGGCGTCCCATCGGATCATGAGAGTGATGGAATAGAAAGTGCTCCTGTGTTTGCGCACACACTTGAGCACTAGTATCTCCCGTGCAGATGGCTAATCTCTGTTGAGACTGGCCGCCGTGGCCGAAATTCGGCTAGGAGGACATTATTATTGGGCGTAAAGTACTGATGTATCTTTCTACGAATCTAGCTGTGCAGAGCCGTGGCGGGTCACTTAAATTAAATTAATAAATAAGAAATCAAGTCTCAGAATGAATTAGAGATAACTATGTTGAACCAAGAAATTGACTTTAGAATGCCCCCGTACACGCTGTACCAAAGACAAGGAATGCAACAGGAAAACAAAATTTTTGGCGAGCGAAAGGATTAAAGCCATATTTGCGTAAGAACGTTACTGTTAACCTGGGGCTAGCAGTAAACGTATCGTTAAAAAAGTTGGGAACAAAAGTTAAGAATGATTCAACTATTGAAAACTTAGAACTTATTCAACACTTGATTTAGCAAGTGGCTACCATCAGATAGAATTATCATTACCGGATTGTATAATTAATGAATACGTGTAATTATATTAATATGTAATGTAAACTGTAAATGTTAATTAAATAATAATAAATTCTTAGGTATATGTAGTAGTATAAATTAGTATCCATGTATAGAGTAAGTGAAATTTTGTAAGTCACGACATAAAATGACTAATGTGTGAGACTCATTGTTATTATGACATCTGTAATGCACCACAGTTTTTAAATGAATTGATTTGATTGACCAAAAACAGATTTTGATACGTAATTGACGGGCCAGTTGGCGTGGTTGGCAAATGCTTGCTTTTCACGCCGGAGGTCGTGGGTTCGATTCCCACCCAGGACAGATATTTGTGTGCATGAACATGTTTGTCCTGAGTGTTACTATCTATATGAGTATGTATTTACAAAAGAAAAGTAGTATATGTAGTATATCAGTTATCTGATTTCCATAGTACAAGTTCTGCTTAGTTTGGAATCAGAAGGCCGTGTGTAAATAATGTCCCAGGATATTATTATTATTATAATTGGGACAAACTAAACATTTTCATTGAAGGGTCCCGGAAAGGCGCTGTATGCGGGCAGCACAAGACCGGCTATTGTGGAGATCCTTGGGGGAGGCCTTTATCCAGCAGTGGACGTCTTTCGGCTGATATAATGATGATGATGAAACATTTGCAAATACCTTTTGGAAAAGAAGCAGCACCTGCTAAAAAAGCTACGGATATTGTTTACTTTATGTTCCTATAACAATATTAGAAGTTAGAATATTCTTAGGTTTCATTCTATATTATTGTAAATAACCTAACCTTTTACTATTTTACTGTAGAATCAAAAGGTTAAGACTAAAAGAATAATATGTTTGAAATTTCTTGAAATGTAGAGTGTTTTATTGATTTTTTATTTTTTTTTATATCCATTTCTACAAAATTAGAACACCAAGGACAGGTCAGAAGTACCCAAAACCGGCGAGCATGTATGTCGATTATAATGACAGTAAAAAAGGTTTGCAAAAATCGTGACAAATGGAAATCCGTTGTCTCTGCCTACCCCTCTGGGAAACAAGCGTGAGTCTATGTATGTAAATCACCATAGTTACAATATACCCTAATTTATAAAAAATATTTCTTATAACAATTGTTTTAGGTTCCATATTATAAAGAAAAAAATAAAGAAAAACATTTATTCAGAATAATGCACAGACAACAAAAATATAAAATAACATAATGACAAATAAAAATAAAAAAAACAGACACTAGTTGTCCGTGCAAGCCTGAAATGGCACCATCTCAGCATTAGCTAGAACATTTTATTGTTCTAGCGCTGGTAATTCTGATGGGGCCAAGTGACTGTCACGGAACATTAACATAAATACTTAACATTCAAGTATGTCACGGACAAAACAATGAAAAAATAAGAACAAAACAAACACAATTTTTAACAATAAAACATAACAACATGGTTTTTACACTTTAAATAAATAAAATAATTAAAAACTGGTGTAATAGTGGCGCATCACTAATATGCGTTCCTTTCGAGCATTATGCATTTTATATCACGGGCGAAGCGAGTATCAAACTATAACATGTTACATACTCTTTGAAGCAGGGTATAAATGTTATGTTACATGCTCTGTGGGTGGACAAACAACAACAAGATTCGATAATGGTTTGTTTACATAAACCTATTAAAGGAACATAATAATTTTCCGATCATATGAACATAAACTTATCAGATACGACAATACTAAGTTTGTTAAATGTAGTGTATATATGAACTGGAATATGGAAGTAAAGATAATAATAAAGAAATAACATATGCAAGATGGACCTTAATATAATATTTAATTCTCTCTCACAGAACCAGCAGAAAAAGAAAAACATTATACACATTAAAGTGAAACATAGAATATAAAAACAAGCCATTATTAAAAGTGAAAAAAACATGCAGAATTCAAACATCTCGCAATAATTATTGGATGGATTTTCTTAAAGCATTTTACGTCAAAAAGCTTATTATTAGTCTTATTCGCTCGGATATCAGGAGCCAAAGATATACCTACGTTTACACTGCATGGAACGCAAGACAGGTAATGTTACGAGTATCAAGTGTGTTCTCATCGCCAAGCATCGATTAAATCTTACCACAGGACCGAATTAACTATACTATTCTGATGTTAGACATAAACACGTTTCAATATTAGAAACTGCCAGCCACTTTTACCTATTTTTATGTAGTCAGTACATCAAAAATTCCAGCTTCAGGTAGTCTAGTCTTAGTCTAGCAGTAGACTAAGACTAGACTACCTGAAGCTGGAATTTTTGATGTACTGACTACATAAAAATAGGTAAAAGTGGCTGGCAGTTTCTAATATTGAAACGTGTCTTACTATTCTGTTTATAAAATACCAAGTGTGCATCCAAAAAGTTTTTAATCGACATACCTATATGTCATTGTCTGGAAATCCTATACAACGCGAGATCAGCTAATACTGGAAATTTATAGCTTGATATGTAGCCGTGTGTACCAACCTAAAAAATAAGGATTCTTACAATCACACTATTATGTTCGCAATTCAAATGCGGAATATTTGAATTTCGAACATAATAGTGTTGTCAATTTTTATCTGCCCCCGTATCTAAATAAAAATCACAACAACTGCTTCTAAAAATTTATCGATGGTAACTTTTCATTTTATTAAGGAACAGGAACACAACCTAAATACTAGCCAAAGCAGAAAACATATCTTTAGGCGTATTATCATGGGGCTTATCAGGGCACAGAGGCAGCATCCGCCGGTGATGTCGGATTTCCTGAGATAACCCATACGTTCTATACAAGTATTAACATATAAAGTCCCTCCCCTTCAGGGCATACTTGTTGTAGTACGAGATCCATTGACATAATTTATGGGCTCATACATTTTCCTATAAAGATTATAAGTAAAAGAATAGGTTTGAACTAGATTCCTAGTAAATATGGCTACAAGAATTTTCAAGCGTATAGTTTTCTTATTTAATAAGATTCTATATAAACTGCTTTCCCAAATATTTAATTTGGTAGAAACGTTTCTTTTAGATGGATGTTTCCTGACTGTGTAACATCTATCATTAAATAAAGTATTGATGGTATAACTTTGTTTTATTTTAAGCTATTGGATAGCTTCTATCGCGGGCCTTGAGCGTGGGGACCGAATCCAGAAATTCCGTAACGAAAAAAACCTAACACCCCCCCACTCCGACCGCCATCTATCGATAAATACCAGAACTTTTAATGACTTTTTGAAATATCACGCTTGTCTCTTTAGTTCAGCAACCCGCATTTAGGTGGCATTGGTTGTATTGGAAAACTACCGTAATCAGCTGTTTGTGAGAAAGTATATTGGTGTATAGGTATTTATCATCTACGTACAACAGTGAATATCTGTACTCGTATAATTTGTGTACAAAGTGTTTTAAATATGAATAAACAAAGTGCATTTATAAATGAAGAAAGTCACGAAAAAATAATGAAAGAAAATGAGTTAGTACTCTATATACATTCATTTTATTATTATTATCACAAATGCAGTATTATAAAATAAATAAATAATTATAATTGCATAAGTTGATAAAAAATGCTATTCAATAGCTTTACCGCGGCAGTCTACGAGTGCCACACGTCTTTTTATTTTTGTAGAAATGATTTTTACTACCCCTACTTATAGATAAATAAATTGATGGACACCACATTATATAAATATAATCTTTCTTCCAAATCAAGCAAAAAAGCAATCGGTAATTACAAAAAGATACCAAAATCAAAAGTCGCTGGAACTTGAAATTATTATTTTATAAATCTTGCATAAGAAGGAATTAATTAAATTCACTTGTTGTAAGTTCAATTCTAATCGGTTCGACACAAATCAATCAATCTCTATAATTAAGCCAAACTAAACCCACAAGGCAGAACGAAACAATCAAAGTAGGTAATTAATAAGCTATAAACATGACTAATATATGACTTTTTATTCACGTTTCGTCTCCGTGATAAGTTATTGTAGAAAATATTTTAACCGATGTATCGATTTTCTTTTTGAAAGTCGTTTAGCTATTTGGAAATTATATTAAGTACTAAAATTATTTAAATATGTTTTTTGACATACCTCGGCAGTTTTTCCTACATATTAAAATAAAAAACACGTAAATTTCATAAATGTAGTAGGCCCTTAAACCAAAATTATTCATAATATAGGAGATAATTTAAAAACTTCTCCGCTAAAGTCAATAAGATTTTTATATTTGAAAAAACAAACATGATACACAATTGTGTTTTCGAGAACTGAGAACCTTCCAGCTTTTTGAAGTCTGTTTAAAATACGATTACATACTTCGGGGCAGCTTTGGGCTTCCTGAATGAATACTTCTGTACTTATAAAAATGTATGTGTGTGCGTGTGTGTATACTTGTGTGGAATAAACTTACATATAAGGGAGTTCTTGGAAAAAATATTTGCTCCGATTGTCTTAATGTGTTTCGTCACGAATGGGAATTAGATGATATAGGATTTCGAAGTTATTGATGTATGTTTTAATATCGAATGTTTGTTGATGAGGAACACGAGGCAAACAAAATCACTATTTTAATAGTGCTTATATCGTATTTTATTTATATATGATATGTCGTGATTATATATCATGATATGTCGTCATTAGATCACAATAAAAAAAAAATAACAAATAGTAATAAAATGTCTGTTCGCATTAGAAAAGTTGTGGTTGAAAATATAACATTAAGCGGCACACATCACAAATACACTCTTAGTTTGCTTTCGTGTTGATAAATTTTCCCCTCCACCTCCCTACATACACTAGCTGTGCCCACAAATTCGGCCGCACATTATTTTACACACTTTAGGGTAAACCTTTTACAAACTTTTAATGACATATTTATTTATATCGAATCAACAGCTTAAAATATAAGTTGCATGCTTCTAGGTCAAAAAATCACAATACTTCAGCTTTTCATCTCCCTTTTCAACCCCTTACAACCCTTATTTGGCATTAAAAAGTAGCCTATATCCTTTGTCAGGCTATAGACTATTTGTGTACCAAAATTTCATTTAAATTGGTTTTGTAATTTTGGCGTGGAAGCGCGAGAGATAGACAGGTACTTTCTCATTTATAACATTAGTGAGAATAGATCCACGACAGTTTCCCAGAGGGGTAGGCAGAGACAACGGATTTCCACATATCACGATATTTACACACCTATTTTGCCTGTTTACTGTCGTTATATTCTTTAGGTTTAGGGTACTTCTTTCCTGGCCTTTCTCGAGAACATCTCCGATTTATTCAGAGAATTTTCCACGAAGTCTTCCCCTTCCGGTTGTACCATTCAAACGTGCCAGGTATTCTTTTGTCAATCTTCTTTCATCCATCCTTTTTAAATGCCCAAATCATCACAGCATACCTCTTTCAATATTTGTGACAATCTTTATCGGAAATACCTTAGTATAACAATGGCGTCTGCCTTTCATTGGCTTGATGGCATCTTTAGCAATAACGATTACAAACAAATATGTTTATTGTTTCGTATTTTACCCCAACGCGGAGTGCGTTATCATACTCACATAACTGTTAGAATAAATAAATTATTATCCGGCACATATCACACAACACCATCTAGCCCAAACTAAGCAAAGCTTGTACTATGTGATCAAAAGGCCAAAGATATGTGGCCCAATAAGTTAAAGAAATTGAAACTATTTTGAAAAGATACACCCATTTTACCTTTAGTCATACTAAAGAAAAGTTGAATATATTTAACATTTAACTTTCCTAAATTCTATCCAGAGAAACTAATAAAATATTACCAGATTGGCAATTGTATACTTTTTAATTATATGCTCCTGTACGGTATGATTTTAATATTGGTATACAATAAAGAGTTAATCTATCTATCAATCTATGGGTCCTACACAACTGATATAAATACTTATTTAATTTTTATTGTTTTGTAAATATATATGTACATATACATACACAGAAACACCCATATTAAGACAAATATGTAGACTTGATCATGAACTCAAATATTTGTCTTGTACTGGTATTAAACCCGCAATCTTTGGATTTAGAAGGAATAACTACTAAGTTAAGTCTGGGTGTAATTATCTATATAAGTATTAAGTATATATTTACAAAAATAAAGTAGTATATCAGTTATCTGGTTTCCATAGTACAAGCTCTGCTTAGTTTGGGATTAGATGGCCGTGTGTAAATAATGTCCCAGGATATTATATTATTAATATTACTGAGAACCTGACAACCCGCGACTATTCAACATAATTATGTTAAACAAATTATAAAATTATATTATATTAATGGGAAACACACGTACGCTCAGTACGCCCGACAGCTTACTAAGAAGATTGGATATGGCAATATCTGCAGGCGCACTAACGCCGTACCGACAAGGAGATTTTTTAAGACAACACGTGCAATAGACAAATTAAGGCTCTAGATCCATCATCGTCATCATCATCATATCAGCCGAAAGACGTCCACTGCTGGACAAAGGCCTCCCCCAAAGGTCTCCACAATTAAAAACATATAGATGACAGACACAAAGCACATCCAGACCCAGAACAACTATTTATAGGTCACACAAATAGATGTCCTGTGCGGGAATCGAACACGGGACACGGAGTGGCGAGGCGACTGTCTTAACCGCTGCACCACACGTGTCAAGTTAAAGTGGACCAATCATCATCATCCCCCTTTTCGTATTATACAAATAAATAATTGATCTCTATTACTTAGATCAGATTCAGCGTTACTCACCACTTCTAGAACAGTTCACGTATGCACCATATTTCTAATGGCGAATGCTGCTTCAATGTTTGCAAATACAATTGCCACGTGGAGCACGTCCAATGTGATTCGGTTTATTGCGGTATAAATCTCTATTGAATGTGTTTATTGAGCTTTACACCGTTTCGTATCGGAATAGATGTCATCTAATCGTCTGCACGTGATCAAAAGGCTAAAGAAATATGGGCCTAAAGATTAACGAATTGATAACTATTTCAAAAAGATACAACCATTTTACCTTTACTCACACTAAAGAAAAGTTTAATATATTTAACTTTCTTATAGGTAAAACATTACCAAATTGACGTCTCAGAAAAATAAATATATTTTTATAACTTTTTCACAGTAGAGCTCTCAAATATATAAAGTTTTTATCATGAAAAACAATAGAATGATGAGATGTCAAAGTGATCAAATTCAGACCATTTATACTCGTAATACGGATCTCTCGTAAACACGAAACAAGTTAAGAATTTGTTATATTTCTATATAACCCATACAAAAAGAAAAATATAAATGCCGTCTTTAATATATCTATAATGATAAAGAAATTTTGACGATTGTCAAGTTTAATGACGGATAAAAACCTTAAGTAGGAGTAGAATTTATATTTTATACAACGTGTTAAATAATTAGACCATCCGAAATCCCTTTCTTATCAGATTTATATATCATCCTAAATCCCTATCTTATCAGTTTAATATCCAGCACGTGATATAAATCTGAATCAAGCTCTGGCTAAAACTCAATGTTTTCACGTCAGTTCAAAACTTATACTAGTTAAATAGAGTTATATTGTAAAAAAATATATATTGAAACATACATTTAGAAACTTTATCCCAATAAAAATAATGTTTTATTTCAGGATAGAAGATCACGGGTAATTCTTATATCACTATATGACAATCAACATTATTCATGTATCATTTTACTTAAAAGTAATGTTAAACTAAATATACTTATTTTACCATTGGCTTATCCAACACCCTATTGTACTTAAGTACAATACAGGTTGTGGTGATAAAAACTTCTTAACAAACAAACAAATTGCACTCCAACTTCAAAAGTTAAAGTGAACGTACGGGGTCCCTTAATTCCAGTTCCCTTTATTCTCCTTGAAAGGGACTTGTAACATTAACTAGATCGGATTTCGAACCCTCTTGGGGTCCCTATTCAATTTGTAGGGTCAGAACAAAAACAAGGCAAAATGAATTGACCATAGCCAATTTCAATCGACAAAATATCGCAATATATGCTCTATTTTTATTTTTACCAATGATGTTCCGAGTGAAATGAGGTTTTTGCGTCAACTTCGAGTGATTGGGCTTTCTATGTATGCTTGTCCAACTATGATCTTTCAATGATTTTCGGTAAAATAAAATTAGTGAGTAAAAGTTCGCATGAAAGTTTAAAATATTTAGACCAGTGGGTACATAAGCTTATAAGTGAGATTAAGCACATTGTAACGTGATCAGTCTAAAGATACAGGGTAACAGCTTGATTTCTCTCCGTCGAGACCATTTGGTAGCTATAGATGATTCACAAAGATTGGTGACTCTTTCAGAGTGATAATTATACATCAGCCGAAAGCCCACTGCTGGAAAAAGGCCTCCCCCAAAGATCTCCACAATTAACGGTCTATAATCCGCGCACCAATTATGTGTACCAGGTGCTTGTTGGTGCACAGGTTCTAACATGTTGCCTATTACCCTTTAGTATTTCAAAAACTAAATAAGATTAAATATTCAGGATAATCATATGAACTATTTTAGAATGAAATGCAATGATACTAAAATTATTTTAATTGGTATTGCATATCACGGGCATTGTCTAAAATTCGTTTGTGGTTTCTATTAACATACATAAAACCTAAAAGTCCTTATGTAACACAATTACACTGAATCTATTTCTTTATTCAAATAACACTTAACATATGGATTTCCAGGCTCCGGCTACTAGAAGATATATTTCCTATCTTCTGGTGTTGAACACTCTCATACCAGAAGCCAGAAGGTCCTTGAGTCATCAGAATTAAGAGAATGTCCCCAACATTCTCTTAATTCTGATGAAAACTGTAGCACATTGCCTACGTAATAAGGACCTAGACTATTTCCAGGTTACTTTGGAACTTGTAATAAAGGTATATCATAATTCAATATAAAACGTTGTACAAAAATTATTCGTATAAATTGTGATTATGTCATTTTTTTATTACTGCTCTTGTTTGGAAATGGTTATGGTTGTAGCAAAAGAACGCGCGCGCTCGCCGTTACGGTTTGGCGAAGGTTCAAATTGTTTTAACCATATAGTTCGGTAAAAGGTTTCATGTTAATAAAAAATATATATTGCGTTTACACTTGCAAAATCAACTCAAATATTGACGATGCTGTCCATCCCGGGGGTAGTTTGTATCAAACACAATCATAATAAATACTTATAATTTTTGTAATGATGAATGCCATATACTTCAATTTATAATAATATTTAATTTTAATTCTATTTTGATATTTGTTATTAGAGATAATGTTCTAGTCTTAATTAATTCTAAGCTGTAACTAGTGCATGCGGCGTTAACCTTTAATTAATTGTTGCACCTAATAATTTGCCTGTATTTAATGTAATTTATTCATGTATCGTGTAAACAATTGTTGGTTGACCTTAAGAGCCATTTCACAAAATGATTACGCTCGAGTTAAGGTAAAAGACTGCATCATTGTTTATGTGTGCGTGTCTACCCACTCAAACGCAATGTAAACTGTGTAATACACGTGTCAAGACGGACGAGGCTATCTTGAGCCGTAATCGTAATGTGAATAGATAAGAGATTTATAAAAAAAAGTTATATTTACTCTAACAAAGATTTCTAGCTAGATTAATAAGAAAACACGGATAGGTATGTTATGTAAAATATTTGTATTTAGAACAAATCTAGATCCACACATTGCACACTTCATGTCAAATTTAGATATGAGACCCACCTGTTTCTCTTTACATATTTTTAAATAGCTTAATTTGCATCCAAATTTCTCGCTGTGTTCGCTTATAATTATTATTTGACTCCAAAAGTATTGAAAAGCAATTATTCTTCTACCATCGACTATGTAATCGTCCTGAAAAAAGTTTCATATATAAGAATAAAACATCGCATCGCATTAAATAAAATTTAAAGAAACATTTTAACTAGCACATAAATATTTACGATTGAGTCTCAAAATTCATTGATTCATCTAGGTCTCCAGGGTCTACTGCACCATGTTCTTTCTCCTATAAATTTTTATATAATTATTACAAACACTAAATAAACTTCTGATACAAATAAATAATTGTTAAAATGTTACGTACAACTTCTGTTGCCGAATCTGAATTATCACTTGCACGGCTAGTACCTGGCACCGCGTCTGATCTAAAGGCCCTACCCTCCTCTGTACGTTTCAGACGATTATTCATTCTAAAATAAAAACAAAATGGCTGTTAATTTTCAATATCTACGTATAAGTTACATATTAAATCAATAATAATCGGTTACAGTAAATATGAATATTGTAAATAAAAAAAAAATGTGAGCCGTCACGGGACGCCTGGCAGATGTGAAACATCGCCATTATTTTGTAAAAGTAATATGCAGAAGTCGAAGTCGAAGTATAAGTCGCAGTCGAAGTCGAAGTCGAAATCGAAGTCGATGTCGAAGTCGAAGTATAAGTCGCAGTCGAAGTCAAAGTCGAAGTCATGTCGAAGACGAAGTCGAAGTCGAAGTATAAGTCGCAGTCGAAGTCGAAGTCGAAGTATAAGTCGCAGTCGAAGTCGAAGTATAAGTCGCAGTCGAAGTCAAAGTCGAAGTCAAGTCGAAGTCCAAGTAGATGTCGAAGTTGAAGTCGAAGTCGAAAAGAACATATTGTGATAGGAAAAAAAAAAATAAAAAAAAACCACGGCATGCGTCGCCACGCCAGAAATCTGTTTTACGTGCGGCTATAGATGTTTCACATCAAAAATAGGTATCTACCTCACTTCTGTTGCTTTTTTTAAAGCTGCAGAATTATCACGTTTCATTTTTTTTACGCAACGGTATACACATTCCTTGCGCCCCATAGCTAGTAATGAAACAAAACTATATAATTATTCTACAAAAAACTAAAATCTTACATACATACATACTTCATAATAAATAAAACCGTACCTTATGAAAAATTACAGAACGAATCAAAACTATGTGGTCGCAGTATATGAATTACTTCACTATACGAGCGCTCGAAAGTCGGGACGCGGGAAAAATGGCACAGGTCCTACCTTGATGGGCGCTCGCACCGTACTAATCGGTGCCCACCCGTGTATCGTATTTTATTGTAATTTAAACTGATGTTCAAATCGATATTATGACAAATTAATTGCCAATATTTAAAAAAAAAGAGAATTCGATTCTACAAAGAACATAGTTTATAATGGTATAATTTTATTTTAGTAATTACGCTTGATTTAAACCAAAAATCACTATAAAATTCCAAAATAAAACTTAAAATTGGTGTAAGGATTTATTTTTTTACTAGTTAATGGTAACAAAATTCAAGAATCTGTTACATT
Source organism: Pseudoips prasinana (assembly GCA_951640165.1). Lineage (NCBI taxonomy): Eukaryota > Metazoa > Arthropoda > Insecta > Lepidoptera > Nolidae > Pseudoips > Pseudoips prasinana. Next base: position 23,891,870 of record OX621240.1, read on the forward strand.
AAACGACGAATAAAATATATGTCTCATGCTGAATGTATTTTTTTTAGCTTAGTTTATAAGTATTATTGCTAGTTACAGGACTTTGAAATTCACTCTGCGGCGATTTTTCATTAAAATTGTTGTGGGAGATGAGTCACTACAGAACAAGCAAATTTTTTTGGTAAATGTGATACATTAAACGTCAGCAAAAACAATATTTCCATATTTAACATGTATTCAATAATTTCTGGGTATTACTTAAGATGGTAATAGAGGAGCCCAAAATCTTAGAAATTTGCGCGAAAGCGTGAAATGGCTCTTAAATAAATAAACACAGCCGCTATTTTTTTATAGATATTTTCGTTGATATTTTGCTACACACAGGAGACTTGCAAGCCGCCCCGAACCCAGCTGAAGCAAAGTGGAGCATGGAGATTTTTCGCCTTAGAATATGGTACAGGTTAATTCTAATAACATTAATATTAATTATATTTATGTCATGTTAATAAGATCTCTGGAAGACTGTACAAGTGGTATAGTGGTTAAAATAATCACCTTCCTACTTCCTCAGCTTTCTCATGTTGCGGGCTCCATTCCAGCACAGGAAAACTATTTGTGTGGCGTCCCATGTTTTGTAGTTCTGAGTCTGTAAAGCATAGACTTCACGGACACAAAGCTCTGCGATACTGGGATTATTTGCCTAGGGCGGGCGATGTCTAGAAACAGAAAAAGGTTGGTAACGTGTTTGTGTGTGTGTATTATGTGATCTAATGAGTGGCGCAAGTGTCATTGGCTATAGAAACCACTTACCATCGCGAGGGCTGTATACTTGTATACGGTTTTAATAGTTTAAAAAAACTGGAAGTAAACTAAAGTAAAGAAAACACAATATGAGAAAAGTTTAGTAACGCTCTGCTTCGTAACAATTTTGCACTAGCCTTTTTTTACCAAAACGTCACTGATTATCTCTAAGGGTTGTGATAGGTAGTAAATATGCGATTTAACGCTCAATAATTTATATCACCTAGTATGATTAATGACTTTGTAATAAAATTAACTGGAAATATTTAAAGAGTTACTTCAACAAAATCATGGTTTAGGCTATTGACTGACGACACGGATAAGAGGCCAGGAACTTCAAGCTTATCCATAATGTATAAAGAAAAATATAAACAAAATAAAGTGTACAATAATGTCGGAAATAAATATATGATATCTTATACAAATATATTAAGCTTACTTGCTTAGTCTGGTGTGAGCGTGATCAACAACAGAAGAAGGCAAAATACCTCCCAATAGCAACAGCATGGAAATCCATGTGTTAAATATAATGTCAGTAAAGGAATAGAACAGTGTGATTGTATTTTATAAGTACTTTTAGTTTTAAAAATACAACGCCCAGCATACAAATTTGTTGTACTGAGTGGGTGAACATGGCAAGCTTGCAATTCACGGATGCTAACATCCGTGAATTGCAAGCTTGCCATGTTCTAAATGATATGGAAATTATCCATTATAGTTTTTTTATATATATTTCGCTATCACGTAAATCTTTGTATAGCAGGGGACTTGGATCTATGGATTGGTCACAGATATAAGCGCACTCATAATCAAAACAACTATAAATGGGTCAGACGATTAGTTTACCTTATGTAAAAATCGAACCTTCAACACCAAGACTCCGCGACTAATAGAACTACTACAGCCTATCTTCTGCGTAATTCTCCGCCGTAGTTGACATTAGGTCATATGTAACCAATTATAACGCTATAGAGATACTTCCAGAATGAATCGCTATTCTGTTAAAATATTTGCAGTTAATTTTGCTACCCACTAAAACTCTCCAAACAAAAGTTATAATTAAAATCATGCTTGTTCAAAACCAAATTAAATGGGTAGCGGTATCTACATGATTTCGAAATTTGCGACATAAGTTTAAACATTTATACGTATATACACAAGAAAATAATTAGATTGGGAGAGACACGTTTATTTTATAAATTAAACAGAGCAAATTGATCGTATTAACAAGCCTAGACAAGGAATCCCTTCAATTGAGTTCAAATGTTTCACATATAAGATATAGAAATATATAGAAAAGTGTTACTTCTATATATTTCTATATCTTACATGTGAAACATTTGAACTCGATAGAAGAGATTGCTTGTAATGAATTTCAATCTCGTAAGGGGATCAACGATTTAAGAAGCTTATCATAGTCATATTATATCATATATTGGCTTCCCTAGCCTAGCGGCACCGTTTTCAACTACAAACAATAGGAATCCGACTTCAAAATCCAGGACAGACCAAACCCTGCCAGTCCGGAAGGAAGGTCTAAAAGTAAGCTGTGATACACCATTATGTATGAGCATAAACTTGCGCACTATAATAATTATGTTTTGTGTATTTGACGAGGAGGTTGATAGCTTCCGTTGGACGTCGGCACTCACACAACCTACTCTCATACCTTCAGACCACTCAATTCACAATAAACACACTCAGAATTTCTACTGAAAGTAGTCACAGACATAGGCCTTCTCCAAAGATCTGTATGATAGCCGGTCTTGCACTACCTGCATCCAGCGCTTTCCAGCGTCCCTCACACCACGCTACGTCTTTCGGTTCGAGGTCACCACTCCAGAACCTTTCTAGACCAGGGGCTGTCAGTTTTATGACCTAAGTGCCAATCGCCCACAGCTACTTCAGCTTCGCAATTGTAAAGAATTTCCAAATACACTCAATTAGCATTATTCTACTTTTAGTTTGCCCTAAAATTATGCAAGAGTGGAGTTTGCTAACACAGGCATTATTTGCTTTTAAGAAGGTTTGGATACTAAATTGTAATTGTAAGCTGTTGAAGTTTAAATAAATAAACAGTAGAAATGTAGTCAATTATATTGAATCAACCATTTGGGTATATGTTAACCCAAATGGTTGAATCAAAATAATTAACTTCTTTACATTTTTTTAAAGTTTAGTTCGATTAAAGGTACTTCTTATTTACTTAAATGTTGGCATAAAATTTGACTGCCTCGTTAGTCTAGCGGTTACATTTTCAGCCACCTATAGTGAGGTCCATTGTTTAAATCCCGGGTTGGCTAGTTTTTGGTGGCTTTTGTAACATTTTCCGAATGTTCCAGTTAATACTAGAACAAAAGAAAAAGTATAAATGATGAAAAGGACATAACAAAGTTCTTATTGCAAAATTGTCATTAGATTGTTCGAGAATGAAAAGAGATGTTGTGCATTTTCCTGATAGATAAGGAAGAGATAGGTGAAGACAAGGACTGAAGTATTTCAATTATTATTATTATTAGTGAACAGACAAGCAGTTGATACAACTGGTAAGTGCCTGTATCCAGATCTTCTCCACTAGTTTCTATTGCAGCTTTGATATTTGTCGAGTCTATTTTTGAATTGATTCACATTTTGGGCTGAGATATCGTTTTCTGGGAGTTTATTCCACGCTTTGACTTATCTGTTGTTTAAAAGTGTTTGTGAGGGTTGTTGTGAAATAAAGTAATACACAGTTTAAGATGATGTTCTCGTAAATGGGAATTATCACTGCGTAGGAATAGATTATCAAAGCCTTCTATGTTATAATGCCCATTTAAGATCTTGAACGTCTCAATTAGATCCCCACGTTCCCTGCGATCTTTTAGTAATATAAGGTTCAGGAATAAGGTTGTAGAAAGACAATAATGACTTTCGGAATGTTTAAAATTTGGAACTCTCACACAGTGCTTATCGCTGGCATTCTAAGTGCGATCCGTGATCTACATTACACCAACCGTCACTGTCGAGTCAATAAAGGTTCCGTTAGCAAACACTCGTTTTATATCCAATCCCACCGCTCTCGCCACAATATTTAACCCACTAATTTGGATGATTATTTTTTGTTGTGGTGTTCTAGGTAAAATTTTGAAACATAGGATTGCGGGTTGATGTTTATTTTGGTTTAAAATTATAACATTTATATTGCTGTTTTACATATAACAACAAGTTACTGAGTTATATTTGAATTCCATACTTTTTACTAATGTATTTGTCTATTTCATGAAATAAAGCTATTTTTGCTCGTCTAATGTCTAGAGCTTTGTTTGGTTGGAGTAGTGGAGACATGAGTACGTAATACGAGACAATGGTGCTCCCCGAGCGTTTCTCAAGTACGTTTGTAGGGTAGTAGAGCGGTAACTAGAGCTAATGGTAGCACAGCGCGTTATTTACGGGAAGCAATTTATTTTGATTATGTACTGATTCAATTATTAAGTTTTAACATAAACTGACTATAACTTATAATAGTTACTTAGAGCTTCAGCATTCAAACTAGCTCCTTCTTATATTTGTTTCGTGATATGGTTATATATTTTATTATTCGTATGTATTTTTTATTGATAAAATATACATATATAGTACTGTATGTAAGTTATTTTATAAGTATGTATCGTAAGTATTAAATTCACTGTTTTAGTCATGGTACCTGTGTGTACATACATAGACTCACGCCTGTTTCCCAGAGGGGTAGGCAGAGACAACGGATTTCCATTTGTCACGATCTTTGCACACCTCTTTTGCCTCGTTTACTCGTTGGTTCTGGTTGTATTTATAAAGAAACTTTCATCAAGCCATCTCAGGGGCTTACTGTACGTCATGAACCAGTCTGACAAAAACGTAAACTCTAAATGACATACAACTCATACAAATATAGTCTCATCTACATTTTTGCATTTTTTTAAGGATCTTTGAAATAGTTTTATCAAAGATAATAAGAAGGCGTGCGCATCACATCGGACGTTGTTACTCCTTGCTGGTTACGTCAATATCAATGACAGTTACCTAATGTGAAATAAGGACCCAGCTGCGTTGCAATTGTTTCAGTATTGCATTTTGACATCTGTCATCAATTTTGATTTAACCAGACATGTATCGGATGCATCACGTACCGGAACAATACTACCCGTCTCCACAAAATAAGTAACTCTTTTATGGGGCAATGTATAAGATTCTATAACAAACTTCCCAATGATATTAGAGAATTGTCTACGAATAAGTTTAAAAGAATTATTAAAGCCAAATTGTGTAGCAGGGCATATTACAAAATTTCTGATTATTTAAGTGATAAAAGTGCTTGGGATTGAGTTGTTCTGAGTCAACACACATGATTATAATTAATCTAAAGTATATTTTATTTTAGAAAAAGGATTCCTACTGAGTTTTCTGGCAGTGTTTCTCAGTAGCTGCCACGTCATGCACTGCACGGTAGGGTAAAAAAAAAATGACGATTCCAAATAAATGTAAAATTTTTATGGAATAAATGAATTTGAATCTTTGAATCTATGGTGGTTTTGATGCCAATTCCAGTGTATATCGTATCTAATACCAAACTATGTAGAACCTGTACTATGCCAACCAGAGAACTATTAAACAAACTTATATATTTATAAATACATACATAATAATATTCTAGATAAATTATACCTATACAGAAAAAATATCTTCATTCGTTTCATCGATCGAGCAGATATTGTGTTTGCCTGCTAAATAATTACTTTAAGTGGACCAAATCCCGTTTTCATGCCCGCTTGAGTATGTTTCGCCGGACCGTCTCAACTGGGCCGTGTTGAAACCGGTAGTAGATGAACCTGCTGAGTTTGTTTCGCTGGGTCTTCTCAGTTGGGGCGCATTGGATCCGGTGGTAAGCGGCTGTCCGGCGACCGTCGTTTTAAACACAAGGTCCGTTATAATAATAATACTGAATTCATACCCTAATATAGACAGAACCATTCAGACAATATGTAGTAAAATTTAAATTTCAATACATAATATTATAAACATAATCTCCTTAACAATAACTTAATACAAGCTAGCTAAATGTTACTACCATTATAAAATAAATTGTATAAATGTTATAACATTCCGTGTACCTAAATATCTGTAATAAGTAACTAGAAATAATAACTGTATTACTACAAACATGTTCTGACTATTTACAAGAGCTTTTTTAAAGTCTACATGAATAAAATCCTTTTTTATTTATTATTGATTTATTTATTACACAAAGATTTTTCCAGAGTGGGGATCGAAGCCACGATATCTCGCTAAGCAGTCAGGGTCACTTAGCACTATATAAAGTTTACGTACCAATTCTTTTGAACTTAGTCGAGGGCAAAATCATAAATTTTCTTTTAACAGTTGCATGTTACTGTCAGGTTCAGTAATAATACATTGATATCTGTATCTGTGGGAGGCTTGGAAATGATGATTAACGGAATATAATTATGGAGCCCAATAAAATCAGCGTTTGGTTACTTTATGACTGTCTCATAAACGGATTTAACGATCGTGCAGTGGCGGATAGTGGAAATTGGGAAGCAAAATGTGTTTATTTTAGCTATCCATACAAAAAGGAGCTTGTTATACATTTATTTATTTTGATGTCTATAAATCGGCATCTATCTATGGCATCGTAGCTGTCAAAATACTAGACAAGATGGATTTACTCAATTCATTGCGGTTATCGGAATGGGAGAGATTGATTCGAGATTATTCTCTAAATTATAATTATTCTCACGAAGGGCGATCAACTCAGAGCGTAACCTATAAAACTTTATGAATAACTTATATTTAGTATGTAAACTTACCGGGAGGAAGTTCTTTTTAAATTTGGGGTTAATGTAATCAATAACTCATTTATTGATTTTCCGCTGTTGCGACACTATAGTCTGAATCAAACACGCCGACAAAAGACATTTCATTCTCACTTTCATCACTGAATAAATCCATTTTGTACATGTTTGTTGATAATATGTATATTCACTTATGCGTCAACTTCTACCATTTAAAAAATCCTGACAGCTAGTTTACGTATCCACGCTAAACTCAAAAGCGTAATTAAAAACATAACATTGTTTTTCTTTGTAAGCACTTACCTCTGGTAACCGAATACGAAGTACGACGAAAACAATGTCCTTTATACAGTTTAATATCTGGTAACTTCAAATAAATAGCGATTTCCTGTGGCACGTTTGAAAATTGATTTATTCCCTTAACCTGTTTGAACGGATGGAAAACTAATTGGTCTTCATTATCCTGCTGATATGAAGACCAATCGGTTTTTCAAGTATTTCTATGCAATAGAATAGATATTTGTATGCTCCTTGGATTAAGAAGGATCAGTTAATTTTTGTTGTTATTTTTAAAAGTTCATTGCCACGACGAGCCCCACTTTGTAAATTAAAGTCACCTGTAACAAAACCGAATGTGAATAAGACAAGTATATATCGAAGTACAGGCGCATTTTAAAACACTATGGCACTTATTTATCTTATGGGCAGTGGTTACCCTGGTGTCAGAGTTGTTCAAGCCGCCCAGTAGGCCTCCGACATGGCTTAACGACTGTTGCCTTATGGCTACAATCGGGACCGACAGCTTAACGTGCCCTCCGAAGCACGGAGACGCTCAGAAATTAAACCACTTTGGCGGTCACCCATCTATGGACTGACCGCCAGCCTAGTTGCTTAACCTCACCGATCGCTTACGGACCGGTAAGAGCATCTAGTTATGAGCGCAACACTATGGTTACACTTTAATAATCCACCATAAACATAGTTACTTACTTTTACAGGTTAAAAAGACTTTGTCGGGTACATCATTAAGGAAAGTCTCCCCTTTTTTGACTCGGAACACCTTGAATTTTTAGATTTAAATCGATCAGATTTCCTCTTCAGATACGCTATTAATTTGGAATATGTGTCCAGTTTTACGTCGTTATTAGAACTGACTGTTGATTTTAGCATTTTTGAGGTACTCCAAAAGCGGAAGGTTGTTTAGTTTTGGCTAATTACTGGAAGTAGGCCATTTGGCCTACTTCCAGTAATTTTTAGGAATCTGTGTATTTACACAGATTCCTAAAAATTCTTGGCGCCTCTAGCATTTCTCCTTTCAATAAAATTACCATAGGCTTTCGTATATTTCTTATGATGATTATCCATCACATTTCTTGTGTCAGTTCTAATACTTTCAGGAGTTAATTCTGTACTTTCATATGAAGAATTCATTTTTCAAAACAAAACCGATTTACAAAAAACGCGGGTTTAAATCAGTTTCGCGCGTTTTAATTAGTTTTTTTTTATTCAATCGACACGGCAGCGATTACGAATTCTTTGGCGCTGAACACTAAGATGTTCCAAATTCAAAAAGTGCCCGGCAAAGATAATTGCGGCGCATTTAAAAATAGAATTAAAAAGTCAATACTGCCCGCTAAAAGTTTCATATAGAAAACACCACCTTTGGGTGAGCTTAAAGGCGGACCGAGTCGTACTTTTCGAATATATGGAATGAAAAGTGAATTCACTACTAGTTATTGTTCACTACGTATTTTGCCGGTATTACAAAATAGGCAGCTTCTCTAGAAATCAGCTAGCTCAACGTAAGCCAGTGTAAAAAAGAAACGCAAGTACCCGGTTTTCAATATCGTTGGGGTTGGCATTTCTTTTTTCCTTACATTTTTGTTTGTTTTTACGGAGGCCTGACGCGCGGGGAGGAAAAATGGGTGGGTCGCAGGTCACGAGCCGGCGAAGTGCGGATCGCTGTATGCCGTTAACTTGAATGATTTTTGTGTGGTTTGTCAGTGATTTTTCACCTCTTTATGCTTTATTTACCCGCTTTTTCACCTTACTTAATTTATTTAACGTTATACCGTGGTAGGACCTGAATACATTGCTTAATTTTGATCCCTTGATACCCAAATATATTTGGCGGGCCTGTTAGCGTGGTTAGCTAATGCTTGCTTTTCACGCCGTAGGTCGTGGGTCCGATTCCCACCCAGGACAAATATTTGTATGGGTGATGAACATAACAGACATGTTCATCCACACAAATATTTGTCCTGAGTCTGGGTGTAATTATCTATATAAGTATGTATTTACAAAAGAAAAGTTGTATATGTAGTATATCAGTTATCAGGTTTCCATAGAACGAGCTCTGCTTAGTTTGGGATCAGACGGCCGTGTGTAAATAATGTCCCAGGATATTATTATTATTATTAAATATGGGTCTTATAACTTTGGACTGCCTGTGGCATCGTAGCTGCCAATCAAGTAAATTCATTACAACGTGGTTTAATTTCATCTGAACGATTCCATCCTAAAACCATCTCTATTTAATAAACACTCTTCTATTTTTAAAACAAGTAAGTGATAAGTTTGCTAGAATGGGAGATGGGTAATTTACTAAAAACCGTAAAATTCTAGAGCTTACTTACGGATTAAATTAGCGTTTATAAAATAGTTTGTAAAATGAATTGAATTGTAATAAAAAATTAAGAGTAAGTAACAGAACCTTAACTTGTATTTTGTAAATGGTTTAATCTTGTTTCGCTTTGAATTGTAACGCAGTAATAATTGTTAGAAAATGTTAATAAAGTAACTTTGTTACCGCGCAACAGTTTAATTACACAATTAAGCGCAAAGTTGGAGTGAACAAGCAGACATGTAGACTGACAATCTAGTCCAACTCATGTGTCACATGTCCCAGAATAAAACAGTCAGTAGAACATCCGGTGACTGTATGAAATACTTCACAACATATTTCATCACGAGTGTAAAGGATAAAGGAAACAATATATCGAGTGACTTTTTTAATCTAGCCAATAAAAGGTGCCTTATATCACGGAACAGTGATATTTTAATAATTATTTTTTAATACACTGTTATTAATAAGTCTAAGTCCTAAAATGATTCTTCAAAATATCATCACCTTAAATATATTAAAAGTAATTATGTAAATATATATAATGATATCTGCATACGTAATTTTAATTGTTATTATTGTTTAGTTACCCTGTCCGTCAGAATACCCACAACGATAAAAGAGAGAGATATTGCATATGCAATATGCAAGACAATTTGTTTGACCAATGTTTGTAAGTATACTTTTTAACTTCTCTACTTATAAGGATTATCCCAATTTATTTGGTTTTGCCATGGCCATCCAAAATTTTTCCATGGCTAAAATATGGAATTAACATTCCATCTACTTCATCATCTACGCTGTTTGGAACTATTTTATGGAGGTTGAATCGAGAAAGAAATATTATTTATTTGTGACAGTCGGATAATGTATCACACTTAATCAAGATGCACCATGGTAGCAAAATAAGCAAGAAGTTTCATTCTGCAAATAATTTACACAGAATGAATGTGTAAGAGCCACTTAATTTAGTTAAAGCTGGGGAGAAACTTCGTGTCTCCCTCTACGATTAGTGTGAGATAGGCATTGCCAACATGTTGTTTGTCGGAAAGAGCAGACAGCAGGCTTACGGGTCAAACACTGTGAACTTAGCCCTCTCCACAGTGTTGCCACTTTAGGAATCACCAGGGCATTACATAATATATTTGATTCTTCATGTTGCAACATATAGTAATAATACCTAAAAACATTTTTAAAAGATTTTTATATATATATAGTTAATATTTATTTGTTAATTTAATTAAAAACATGTGATGAGAATTAATTGACATTAAATAAGCTTGATTGTAAATTTACTTTTGATACGTCGATATTTATCTTTTGGTATTTTCATATATATTTTTGAATTTCATTAAATAGTTTTGGTTCAATGCTAAGTAAAAAATTGGGGTAGTACCTACCTACAAAAACTTAAGAGGTGTCAAGGGACACTCGGATGGAACGAAGTTATTTCTTATTGTTTATTATGTACAAAAAACCTGTGTACACTCAACAAAAATAATCGGCGCAAGTATTTAATGCGAAATAGAAATGAAAATATCTGGCTTGCTTTCTATAAGAGAGAGAGAGAGAGAGAGAGAGAGAGAGACAGACAGACAGACAGAGAAACATGCGCACGCCGCACAGCTGCAAAAAGTGTCGTGAGAACTTTTCTTAAGAATTTTTTCCGTCTAGCCCCCTTTCACAACGCGCGATAAGGAACTTCGTTCCAAAAATACTTGAAATGTATTTGTGGAATTTTCTGTTCTATCATGGTATGTACCGATTCTGAAAAAACCAATTTCGATGATTAAAGTACATACATACATACTATTATCATATTTTTTAACATCAGAAAATAAAAACGATTGAGTTTTTCCTTTTTTTGTTGAGGCAAATTTCCAAATTCAAGCTGTATCAAGTAATTGGATAGATTAAAGAAAAACACAGAAATTATATTTAGTTCGTCTACTTTTATTCCATATTTTTCCTTCTCGCACTCGATATTTAGCAAAGCTAACTTATATTAGGTTTAGGTTTAAAGAACTTTTATTCTCAATAAAAACATTACATGTCACTTACTTGAGAACAATACTAATTAGAATAAGTTGTAATTAAGTTCACCATCTTCAGTTACCCATTCAATGCGTTCATTTCTCCATCAGTTTTTGATATGCGACTAGATACTGGCTAAGTTGAGTTTTGAATGCATTGAGTGAGTGAGATTTCTAATATGTATTTGCTAGACTTGCTAAATGAAACCAATATGGCTTGTTCTTAGCCCATTCATATTATAATTATTACCGTTTTTATTAGCAAGTATCAAATTATTAACTTTCTGTCACATTTCAGGTGGTAATTGCGTTTGTTCAAATTGGCAACACCGTCTCATTTAGTAAATTACGAAGTTCCCTCGTAATTCTCAAGGTTCATTGGTATGTAACGTCACTAATGTAATTACGGTTTTCTTCTCTTTTATTTTGGAGCTAATTAGCCATAAGACTTGTATGAAACCTGGTTCTATTGGTTGTTTTAATGGACACCTATTATTAGCTTTACATTAAAAGATTATCAAAACTCTTTGCGGGAGTTGTACAGAGGCCAGCACATCCAGCTACCCCAGTCTGTCAAATTTCTTTTATAGATTTTCAACTTTATCACATAAGCATAAGGTTCACTTTCAATTGAGGAAAGCTGACAGATTGGGGTAGCTTGATGTGCTGGCGTCTGTAGGTACTACACCATATTACGACTGCCAATCACTGAACAAAATGTAAAACATCAGTTTGTGAAATCTCAAAATAATGTAAAATAATAATTGAGAACATGTTTGTAGTATTATAGTTGTATACATTATTATTTCTAGTAACATAGATATTTAGGTACACATTGTATTAATTGTATTAAAACATTTATAAAATTTATTTTATAACAGCAATGATATTTAGCTAGCTCGTATCAAGTTATTGTCAAGAGATTATGTTAAAGTTTAATTATCTAGTTTAAGTCTAATATTTTAAATACATATTGTCAATGGTTCTGTCTATATTAAGGTGTTATTATTATGACGGACCTTGTGTTAATAACGACGGTCGCGCTTTAATGCTTCCACCGGATCCAATGCGCCCCAACTGATATTATCTTGAAAGCATAGTATATTATGAAATCGTTTAAAATCTAACCTAGGGTCAATTTAAAGCCATTTCAAGATTAAATTTCTACTGGTTTGTGACCCTAACTGCTAAACCAGAGGTCGTGGGTTCGATTACCACCCAAGACAAATATTTGAGTGATAGCCACTATTATACCTTCTGTGTCTCGATTTAATTGATCAATAATATTTATGTACTAGCTGTGCCCGCGACTTCGTCCGCGTGTTAATTAGTTTATTTTGTTTTGATTTAGTTTTTTCATAAATAAAAGATTTTTCGAAAATTAAAGTAGCCTAAGTTACTCCTGATTACATCAGCTACCTGCCAATAAAAGTCCCATCAAAATCACTCCAGCCATTTCAGAGATTAGCCGGAACAAACAGACAGACAGACAAAAATTGAAAAAAATGTTATTTTGGTGTATGTACCGTATATACAATGTGGATCTGGAACTACGACATTAAATTAAAACGAGCACAGTACTAGTCCATCAAAACATTTTAAGACACGAAGATTAGTAGTTACTGGAAAATATTAAAATTGCAATTTTCAAACAAAATAAATAGCAGAATCAACTGCATAAAAAGTAAACACGCTTTATCTACGAAAAGTCACTGACCTAGTGCGCGGCGTGGTGCGGCGTGCAGCGGGCGGCGGCCGTTTGCCTATTATTACGGACTCCGATCTACATCATGTTGAAAATTATGAAAATGAAAAATAATTTCCTGTGGCTAAAGTATTCATTGGATTTGATTGATTTTTTGTATACGGGTAAAGAGCATGCCATTCTTTACGTGGTTTAGAGGAATGTCAATCGTCCTGCTCCACAATGTATATTCATATACATGTAGTAAAAAACGGTTATTTTAATATTACAAACAGACACTTCAATTTTATTTATTTGTATAGATGTATAGATTTAGAAATATGATAAAGTATGTTTATCAGTTGTCTAGTGAGAACAATTTATAATGAATTAAGACAAAGAAGTAATTCGGTGGTAATTGTTATATTCTCGTATGTCTCTAGATGTATATTGGCCAGGAGGCCGCCGAGAAAAATCGGGAGATAGCCCAGTTGGCAAACCGGGAGAGCAAACGAGATACTGCCAGGCTACGTGTCCCAAACACCTGGGCCATGGCGTAAATGGGGAAGCTTACCCCCACCAGTTAGTGGATGTAAGTGCAATATACTTCTGCCTCAACAAAATTAATTCTTAAATTCGATCTTAACAATGAATTATTTCAATGAATTATATTTAAGTCAAATTCATTTTCATCACCGCTTAAGCAACCCTTGTTGTGGCTTAGAAATTACAGTTAGTAATGCAACAAAATATACTAATTGATTTATATTAATATATTAATCCTCATAATATTATAAATGGGAAAATTTGTATTTTTGATCCTCAATCACGCAATAGCGGCGGTATTGTTATACATAATAGTTTATTGCCTATTTTCATTTGCCAAAAATCAAATACCTCTGTGGACTCAATCCTAAAGTCAATGCGGAATAAAACGGAGGCAGAAGTTAGTATTAAATAAATAGTGTATTGTAACTTATATATAAGTGTGTATTACCATGATTATTGTGTGTTTTCAAAACTGAAATATTGACGTATGTGGGTCGCATGCTTTGAAAAAGTTGTTTACCCAAACTAACACTCAAACGAGTGAAGCTTATCAGTCAAAAGACCATCTTATAAGATCGTTGGAAAGATCTTTTATTCTTTATAAATAAGTCTAGTCTTCTAAGTATATCGTCGGTAAAAACCTCAAGTCAACACGAATATAAACCTCGTAAGCTTATTCTGAAGTTACGGGCGTGTTGTGACTATGCCAGTAAACACAGAAATGTGAACGTGTTAAATAGTTGAGGAATTCCTAGAGCTTCAGTGATTGTGTGAGCCGTAATATTAGAAGATTAGTTTGGAACGACCTAACAAATTGAAGGAGTAACCTTTGTAGGATGGCCAGATAGCACAGGGTTTATGAATGGTCACCCAATCTTATTTTACGACGCTACGTATTCATAGCGGGATGAAAGTGGACTCGTAGGATTTGGGAGGAACGCCCACTTTAATTTACGGCTTTTTGAACATTGCCTAATCAAACCTTTATGCTATGTGTAAGTGTGGGAAAAAAGGATTTTATATATAAAATTTAATTTCCTGATTGTTAGCGCAGTCTGAAACGAGATAATTGATTTTGAGACTTTGGATATAATTCATAATTCTACTGAAGGAATAGCATTGGTTGGCAGCGTAGATTTGAATTGACTTGAAACTGATATCATTAAACGATTAATGAAAGTCCTGAAATAATGAAAGTACTGATATAAAGATTTACATGACCAGAAATTTAATTTCTTACCATTTCTTTAGCGTCCTGCAGCTCCAGAAGGCTAAGCAATTATGACTTACCTTATGTTGAATCTTAACCATGTTTATTGCAAATAAATATATTCTATTCTAGTCCTATTACTTTTTTATATGGTTGACGTACACATTTAAAATAATTTATAAATAAATTGGATGAATTTAACCATATCAACTACTGTAAAATCATAGCGTAAGATACAAATTTATAAATTTCAAACTTGCGTGAGCACGAAAAGAGCCAAGCTAAGAAACAATTGTCTACAAACCTGTATTTTCTTCATTGTTATACACTTTTTATTTTATTACTGAGGGACGCGTCTACTTTCATTATAATCGTGCTTAGCTTTCTCAATAATGTACTGTCAAATTATATACTTTCAATTCAATTCTTATTTTGTTGTCTTTGTGAAGAATTCATATGCTGTAAATGGCAAAATTGTTTAACGATTTCAGGGTGTTGTGACAGGCTGCAAAAGTTTGTGACGTCAAAATAGCACTCATATTTTTTAATTACTAAACGGACCAAACTGTAAAAACCAATCTTTAATTGGAATCCATTGTTAGACAATACGTCTGGTCTGACTGTGGTTATATATCCAAAAATACCAGCCATGTACACTTTTGAACGTTTTGCCTCCAAAGATCCTAAACAAATTTAGAACGTAACCTAAATTGGAATTCTTTTAAAAATGATCAACAATAGCACTACAATAGGTCCATTTTTTTAATTGGTACGAGCGAATTAATTTTATCATTATACCTACATCACATTAAAATTGCACGCACACAAACAAAACGTACTTTGAATTTAACATGCTCTTAACGATATTTGAAACGCAGATTACAGTATCTAAATTTGGAGGGCTTTTATGTCGAGACTATACGTGTGTGTTTTCAACCGTACCATAGACATTGAGAGCGGGTTTTAATTAACTCTCAAATGAAAACCGCAGCATTGAGCGAAAATACTTCTACATTAACTTTATTAATCTTGTCCATATGTCATGAATCCTTGTCTTGTAAATTATATGTTATTACAATCTTGTTAGCTGAACAAGATTGTAATAACTAATAATATACAAATAAAATGTATAAATAAATTTAAAATTTGCTATCAATAGGTAGCAAAAATTTTCATATAAAAATGTCCATAAAATGAAAGCTACTGGGCCAAACTATATAAAAATTTTCTGGGACCAAATGGCATTTATTTCGCATCAAACTAAAAGAGAATCATCTCTTTGAGACTTATTTCCTCCTTTTGAAGTCGGTTAACAAAATCTAATTAAAATAATAAGGCAATAATAGTTTGTTCAACAGGTCAGTCATAAAAATGTCTGCAACTCTTAAAATTATCATTACAATATATTCTATGTGTTTGAGTGATGTATTCCAGTAATAGAAGTAAATGTAATTTAAATAAACAAAACATATTATTTTTACAATTATGAGATTTATAAATATATATTTTCTTTATTTACTTTGGTGGACCTAAAAATTTTGATTTGGAAACAAATAATTACTGATATTTTTATGTTTTGTATTGCATTATTATTAATTACTATAGGAAACAAGTTAATAACACTGCAATTTTACTGCTACTTATTACGAAATGTCTGCTCGTGTCACGCGAACTGTTTACGTTCCACCAACAACGACGAACTCTGCCGATTTTTCAAACCAAACGCAATCCGATGGTTTACATTGATAATAGTTATTTTAATATGCATACTTTTTAAATAAAGCGTGTATGAACATGTATTTTTAGGGTTCCGTAGCCAAATGACAAAAAACGGAACCCTTATAGATGCGTCATGTCTGTCTGTCTGTCCGTCCGTATGTCACAGCCACTTTTTTCCGAAACTTTAAGAGCCTTACTGTTGAAACTTGGTAAGTAGATGTATGCTGTGAACCGCATTAAGATTTTCACACAAAAATAGAAAAAGAACAATTATTTTGGGGTGTCCCCATACATAGAACAGAAACTCAAATTTTTTTTGTGAGGGGTAATGTGTGGGGTATGTATGGATAGGTCTTCAAAAATGATATTGAGGTTTCTAATATCATTTTTTTCTAAACTGAATAGTTTGCGCGAGAGACACTTCCAAAGTGGTAAAATGAGTGTCCCCCCCCCCCCCCTGTAACTTCTAAAATAAGAGAATGATAAAACTAGAAAAAATATATGATGTACATTACCATGCAAACTAACAACGAAAATTGGTTTGAACGAGATCTAGTAAGTTGTTTTTTTTTAATACCCCATTAACGTTAACCGCAATTTGCTTTCATTTAATCAACTGAAATACTTGCTGCTACGGCACCCTTCATGTGCGAGTCCGACTCGCACTTGGCCGGTTTTATTTTTATAATCTGCATACCTGTTTTTTGGTCACTATGCTATATGAAAAGAACACGCGGCAATTTTACTGACCATGTAATTATTTTGTGGCTTGACTGTCTTGATTAAGCAGACATAATATAATAATAAAATCGGAAATATTGTAACAAATTTATGCAGAAACAGTGGTGCAGCCTGATTCTTTTTCAGGTAATTAAAGCAAATTCTTTTAATGCTGGTCAAATGAATAAATAGCTATTTCTGTTGCAAATTAATTCTAATAACGGCAACTCATTTAATTATTTGCCTTAATAATGTGCTTCTTGGACAGCTATTGTGTTGCTGGTCTTACTAATTCTTCAAAAGCTTCTGATAACTGAAAACGCCTACAAAAATCCTCTGAAGATATGTAAAAACTAGCAGAGCTACAACTTGCCATGATCTATATCACGTAAAGAAGTATATTTATACCAATTTATTAAAAACATATACGGTTTAAAGTACTTTTGCTTTTCTGTATAAATCTTAAATTTGTAATCGGATTAAACGAACATGTATATGGGACCATTTCAAACGCATTCCCTTTTGAATAATAAAATAATTATACAACAATTTACTATTTCAGCTACCATAATCAATGAAACCTAATGCCATAGCATCAGCCGGAATACATTTTCAGAAAATAACCAATCGAACATAATATACGCAAAAGTAAAAAAAAAATAGAATCGGTTTTTAAACCTTACACAATCGGTTTACAAACAGAATAATCGCATAACATGCATAGAAAATCCATATGGGAACATTTTGAGAGCATTCCATTCTGAATGAAAATCATTATATAAAATCGGTCCACAAACAACGGAGAAATAAAAGTATACCTACAAAGAAAAAGAAACAAGCAAACGAGGTAATACCTCCTTCTTTTCAAAATTGGTAAAAAATACCAAGTTTTTGAAAAAGCGTAGCTTAGTAAAAATGGTTAACTTACGAACTTATAAAAGGAATAACAAATTATTTGAAATGCCCATGAAAGATACGAAAAAGTTATGTCCTAGTCAAAAGTGCATTTGGTCAGTTTCAGTTACTTATAGTCATTTACTGCTGTTGTTATCACTGTCACTGTGGCCAATCACAAACAAAAATAGTGCGACCATACCTCCAATATTTTTATCGCGCTATTCGGATAAAACAGTCACGCAGTATCAACAAACTGTGTAGAACGCAGCACCGCGCTGGGAGAAAATGAACCTTATAGTTCTAAATAAAACTGGAGTGAACATTTGAAACGTACACTGTTATTGTCGGCTAAAGAATTCAAAAGGTATTTTATTCTAACAGTCCTGTATTTTTTGGATATCCCGAGTCACCCCCGAGTCTCTTCGGTGTATTCACCACATTCACGCTTGATGCATAAATATCAATTCATAAGGTACATTGGGTACGAGTCGAGCAATAATAGAAATAAAATTACTTTCAAAAAATCAAGTCCAAAGAATATGAAGATAATACAGATACGGGCATTCATAAAAGGTGACGTAAAAAACACACACATGGAACATACATAAACTTCATTCATACGTTCGTATATTTGTTTTGTACCATTCATTTTCAGTCAACGACGTTATGCCTTGGAAATGTTGCTTTTTGTCTAGATGAAAGGTATATTTTCCTTACCAATTTCGAAAGAAAGCCATAATAGTGAGTGCAATATTTCATAACAATCGGTTAAGTAGTTAAAACATGAACGTGTAACACATAAACAAACTTATAAGATACACTTTCAATTCGGATAAAGATAATAAAACATATTTCAAGGTCATTTTCTAAATAATACTTCACGTTATATAAAAAACGGAATTTATAGCCCCGGCCTCCCCTATTAGCATATTATAATTTCTTTTTGGCTTCAAACCTTCCTACTGGGAATAAATAGGGGGAGAAAACTATTATTTAATGATGTAGAAATAATTAAACAGAAATTGTGGAGTCTGAATCCCTTAGAGTAAAAGGGTCAATTTCATATTTAAACAAAACAAATGATTCAAATACACAGTCTGGCATTTTAGGTTTTGGTAGTTTTGTAGCCTAAATGAATATAAATTCGAATTATAATTACATAGACATTCTGCTCCAACCCACGCAATCATATAAGTAACTTAACTTAATGATTTTTTCATAGATCACTTAATCTGTATTAAGAATCAAAATATTAATTACACCATTGCTGGTGATTTTGACTTTAACATCACTAGATTAATGTAAATTTCCTTACGTCTCTCTCTAATATAGCTCGTAAGAAAGGAACAGAGAATACAAAGACCTGTCAAACTAAAACTGCTTATAATTTGCGCATCAATTAGGCGTACGCACCGGGTGAATTATTAGTTAAAAGGTGCTAAATTGTCGCATATATTGCATCATTATTTCGTGTCTAAAATAAATTGACTGTAATAAAGATACTTGCCCTTCTTATAAGAGCTATTTTAGATGGAAAAGCAATAGTTTAGTACCTACTAGCAGTGTCTTGTGGGTAATCGATTAAAACGTCGCGGCCGGTACGTTTTCATTCCTGTTCCTGTAAAGTACTCTAGTTACAAGAGGATTTAATGTTGTGTCTATTATGAGTGACAGCCTATCGTCATATAAAACTCTTTCTCTGTTAATCAAATAAGTACCTACAATATAAGTATAAGTAAATTAAAAGAAAATACCATAAAATACTTGGATTGAACCCGGGTTCAATACAGGTATTTTTTTGCATTTTCTCAATCACATAATTGATGCGTACGTTGTTGCAGCGTCCGCACCTGTTGTGATTAAAAAAATCATTATACATTATTTTATTTATATATTTATTCAGATAAAATATAAACTACAAAATAAAACTGATTGTGCCATGAAATGTCACTTTATTCTGCTCCCACACATTACAATTAGTCAGCTAGTGTGTCTAATTGTAATTACATTATGCTCCAGAACATAAAAAAGTCATTGTTCAAAAAATTTTGATCCAGACTACATTGTAATATAAAGGTTTTATATCCGTACGAATTTAGAAGTGAAATTTACGATCCATGTGCTAGCCAAATTCCATTCCAATCGGCGTACTTCATATTTCAATGTTCTTTATCGATATTGCTTTAATCCACATACAACTAGTTTCGTATTTTTTTTCTGATAGCTGCTATCCGATGCTGCATTCAAAGGGGGAAGGGGCTAAAAATCGGGATAACAAGAATAATTTCATAGTACCTTGACTGCTTTTGCTACAACTACAAAAATGAGGTCCTGGATTCAAATCAATAAAGCCAGATAGTGTAAGAGTGCATCTTACAAAATTTCTGATTATTTAAGTGACAACAGTCCTTGGGATTGAATTGTTTTAAGTCGACTCACGTAAAAACTATGTAATTGATCTTAAGAAATAATAAATATGAAAAAAAGGATTCTTACTGAGTTTTCTGGTAATGTTTCTCAGTAGATGTCACGTCATGCACGGTAAGCTAAAAATGGTTTAAGCCCCCGCGATTCGGAGAGCCATCGGTCCTGGTGCTGGAATCTCCTCGATTGTATCAAATTTCTGACCTATCAGATTATGAGGATGAAGTATTAGAAACATTATTCCTTTCCCATAACACTATTTCTATAGCCAATAAAAAAATAATTGTGCATCTCTCCAGTATTTCTATTTTGATGCTTTGAGAAAAAGGTCACGCAGCATCAACAAACTGCATAGAATTTTGCTCCAGTATTAGCGCAGACACTTATCCTCTATAAGATGTCTGACATTAGGGGCTAGTCTGAGCTTAGATTAGTCACTGTAGCTGAAACTTCAGTCAGATACACACTATTACTTTAGTCTAGTAAGAAGTAAGTTTGGACATCGACATGGCGCAAAGAATTGCCAAACTAAAGTGGCATTAGGCAGGGTACATATGCTTATAGATCCGACAGCCGCTGGGGCAGAAAGGTTGAAACGACCACGAACTGGAAAAAACGGCGTGGGCAGGCCCCCTACAAGATATGTGGGTTGCGCTAACCCGGCAGTTGTGGAGATCTTTGGGGATATTGTCCAGCTGTGGGTGTCTTTTGATGATTGGACTAATAGTGGAATGTAAATTGTATCAAAAGAGAAGCGGAAAACACATTAGTGAACGTGGATTATGGGATCAAATGGCCTATCTATGATTACTTTTTAAGTAAATACTTACGACACCAATGCCACGATTAAATAGTATTTTTGGTTTATAGTGCAGCGAAGCATTCAAGATTTATGCGCAATATAAGTCAAACAGGTTGAATGTTCCCGGCGTGCAGGTAATGCACATAACACTTAAGCAAACGACCTACTGTTTTAAAGGTTTTACTTCATTTTTATCCTCTTCGAACGCCAGTTATATAAACTTTATGGATATATCTAACTAAATATCTATTTTATCACTGATTCACAGAAGTATATGTTTTTTACCAGACTACCAAAAGGAGACTTACTAATTATTATTCTAGTTTTCTCGTTAAACTTTATTTCAATTATTTAAATCCCTATTCAACAGTGATCCGTCATCTAAATGAAATACTACTTTACATATGATTAAAATAAATACATTTAGCACTTATTTGCTGTTCCAACATAAAATAAAATTACTTTAGGATAATGATGCTTTAGGTAATGAATTTTATATAGGATTCGAGCGACATTTTCAATCTTTTCAGGAGATCAACTTCAGGGCGAATGCAATCCGTACGATGTCACGTCCCGAATCGTCCGCGATTTGTTAGTCAATATGTCAGCTCCTCACAATAGTTTTAATTACTTTAATTTAAGAACAAATAACTAGAGACAAATAAAAATATATAGAAATTTTATATACCTTACTTGCTTTCCTGTGTGACTGAAGGCATAGAATATCGCTGCCCCATTTCATCCCGTGGGGGCGTATAAGTCAAAACCCGGGTATACCTCTCAGAGAACGGGCGGCAGCGTCTCTGTGTACTATGACCATCATACTGCGATCACCAGCCCATCTGCAATGCGTGGTAATTATAGCATTACCCTCCAAATTATGGACACAACTCTTGTCCAGCTGTGGCCGTCATTAGGCTAACATGAAGACCTTACTAACTAAGTCGTCAAAAACCCATCCACATTCCTATCAAACAGGGCTGTTAGACTTAGATCACGGTTATACGAAAATAATGATAATATAGAGGATTTTATCAAACAAAGTATTTCACACTGTATTGCTCTCTATAATAATATATTTTAACTTATAATAGTCGCCTTCTACATTAAACACTTAAAATAAATAAAATGCCTGCGAATTAATAGAAAAACCGGCCAAGTGCGAGTCGGACTCGCCCATGAAGGGTTCCGCAGCAGCAAGTGTTGATTAAATGAAAGATAAATTGCGGTGTGCGGTAAAAAAAACTACTTGCTAGATCTCGTTCAAACCAATTTTCATTGTTAGTTTACATGGTAATGTACACCATATATTTTTTTAGTTTTATCATTCTCTTATTTTAGAAGTTACAGGGGGGGGGGGGGGGGGCGGCCTAATTTTTCCACTTTGGATGTGTCTCTCGCGCAAACTATTCAGTTTAGAAAAAAATGATATTAGGAACCTCAATATCATTTTTGAAGACCTATCCATAGATAGCCCACACGATGAAAAAAAAAATTGAGTTGCAGTTCTATGTATGTGAAAATCTTAATGCGGTTCATAGAATACATCTACTTACCAAGTTTCAACAGTACAGCTCTTATAGTTTCGGAAAAAAGTGACTGTAACATACGGATGGACAGACAGACAGACATGACGAATCGGTTCCGTTTTTTGCCATTTGGCTACGGAACCCTAAAAGCGGTTTGAAAAACAAAACACAAATTTCTATACCAACCAAAAAGTATGAAAGTATAAACTAAACTACATTAATTACATACATTTGTTTCGTTTATTTATTGGCAGGTACTAACTTTAAATATTATAATGTAGTTTAGTTCTACACCTACTACTTTTAGTTAGTGAACATTCCTAGAGAATTCTCAGGCAAGGCCGATATCTTGGAGATGACGTTAGATGTAAAAAAAGCAATTGCGAACTTATATTGAACGTGGAATTCGAAAATAGTAATAATTGAAATTTTGGGTATTATACATAAGCATTGTCCAAGTGTTATAGTGTTCGTGTTAGCCTTAAGGCGAACGTGACCAAGCATAAACGGGAACTACGTCTTAAGTAAGAGGTATTTATACACATTGATGGCCAATTATTCTATGAAGTATTAGTGATTGTTCAACTGTATGACGTATGAGTATGACATTTAAAATAAAGGTGTCCTCCAGATCCAAAAGCAAATATCGTACTGTTATTTTTTAATGAAAAAGAATTCAAACGGAGAGTATACTGGGACTATATACTATACATTTTATTGAAGTTCGGTCATGGTGGTCAGTCGCAATGGAGACCAGCCAGAGTAGATCAGTGATAGGAATGACGGCTCTCCGGGTGTAATTACTGCAAACTTCCAGGCTTCGGGCTGGAAATATTCTTAACAGAAATATCTCGAAGTTATTGTATGGCTCAAACCGGGATTTGATTTCACACTAACGCTTAACGAAGAACTCCCATTAAATTTGGGATATTTTTACTATTGTAATAGTGGTAGCGACTGAAAAGTGTTACAATCGGTTTCCCAAAGTTTTTAGCGTATTTCGTGTTTTGTACTTTGAGGCTAATTAATAATACCATTAGTTTGTTGAATATATATTGTGAGGAATTTCCAAGATGGGCGATGAGTCACGTGGGACTTTGCCTATATATATGGCGAGTCAACGGTGGCCCGATCGACGTGTACCGTGGCCTCACACGGGACGCCGCGATAGAACGGGATGACACCGACTCAGACGATGGAGCAGCCGAAGATGAGGAGGAGGAATACGAGTCCTCACCCACTGACTCCACAAGAAAGGAGAACCCCGCTGGTCACCTACGCTCCGCGGCGCACTCGTCCACGGCCGAGCCGCCCAACGGAACAACAGAACCAGCCAACACAACAAGGCCCGCCTCACCGATGGACCTTGTACCCTCCCTGACCGAAAACACGTCGGCAAGGAGGCAACGAAGCCCCGAGGAAGAGGACACAACGGGGGGTAAGCGCCCGAAAATGGACAGCTACCGACCGCGTCCCTCTACACTGCAACAAAATACGGCCACATACTCGGAGGTTGCTGGTGGATCCCGCGCTACAGGCAGCGCGACCCCGCCACCCCCCGGGATGTCAGAACAACTACCATTGGAAACCCCTCCCAGAAAGGGACCAAGGTACCCACCGATGGTGGTCGAACGCTTCCCAAACTGGGTAAATCACCTGCGTTTAATAAGAAACACGCTGGGTTTCACCCCACACGTCCACCCCTACGGGCACGGCGTGCGCTTCACCCCTCACAGCGAGAGAGAGTACCGACTGATCCACCGGTACCTCACCGACTTGGAAAAGGCGGAGGAGGTATCGTGGTTCACATACACGCCTCAAGCGGACAGGAGGATAAAGGTGGCCCTGAGAGGACTACCGACCCAGACCGACCCCGAGGACATAAAGCAAGCCCTCAAGGACAAAGGCTTCGAGCCGGAATATGTCCGAGAGATACGAGCCCGACACGGCAGACCGGGCTGCGTCTACTACTGCCAACTAATACAGACGACCAACGTTTTGCCGGGCATATACGAAATCTCAGAGATTCTCTGCATGCCCGGTATCCGCATAGAACCATGGCGGGGGAAGAGGGGCCCCGCTCAATGCCACCGCTGCCAAGGCTTCAGGCACTCATCGCACATGTGCCACCGCCCGCTCGCCTGTGTTCGGTGTGGCGGGCCTCACTTCGCGAGGGAGTGCCCCATCCCGAGGCAGGAGAAGCCTCGTTGCACCAACTGCAATGGCGACCACCCGGCCAATAGCATCAAGTGCCCTACCTACAAGCGCGAACTACGCAACAAGAAGGCCGGCACGGTCGCCATCACGGCTAGACCGCGCCCGCCCCAGACCATCACACAACTGGAGCCGATACCAAGAGGAGAGGCGCCCAGCACTACCCTCATGGCTGCGGCTAACCTCCCCAATATCCACCCTCCAAAGGCCAAGAAGGCCAAAAGGAGGAAAAAGCGACACAGACCGAAAGGGGCCCACCCCCTCTCCGACTGTGTCCAAAGCACATCCCAAACGGATGCGCTACAGGCCCACCCCACAGTAATGGGAACACCGAACACCTTGCGGAGCGCGAGGAGAAACTCCCCTGTACCACCAGCACCGCAACCACAAGGAGCAACCACACGCTCAGAGAAACGAAGGCAGAAATACCCAATAAGGCTGCTAAATGACCTTAGAAAAAGGCTAGAGGCGGCAAGAGAATCGGTAGCGGCCGGGGATGACCCCTGGCCAGAGCTGCTGAACCACCTGGCCTCGCTAGTGGCCGGATACATGATGCTGGAGAAGAACCCACACCTAGTCACCCGCGACTCCGGTAGCGAGAGAGACGGGGACAGCGACGCCGCATAGTCATCGCCTAGTCTTACGTGTGAACCCCCCCTCCCCCCCCCCTGCCGCTGTGTCGCAGGTCGGCCTTGCTGGGCCTCGCCACATGGCGTCTCACCCGGCAGGACCTGACCGCCCAGCTGGCGGGGAGGCGGACCGGGGAAGAGGTACCCCACGGACTAATAAACAGCCCAAGGGCTACGCACAATCCCCAAGCGGGATATGCACCCTAGTGAGCAAAGCCTCACGCCCCAAAGACCGTGCCATCTTCATGGCATGCGATGGAAACCTCGGACGAGGGGCACAGCCCCGTTACCGACTCCTCGTTCGCCCCAGAAGGGGTGAACAGAGATGACTCGCGAAGGAAGGCTCTCTCTCTTTTTTAGGGCCAGACTTCGACGCAGGCGGAAGTATGCCGGATTACGTAACGATTTATTTCAAGCCCAAGTGTAGTGTGATTACTGTTTTTTCGTTATAAGTGAATTGTTGTTGATTTCTAAATTATTTATTCTGAAGTGTGAATAAACCTCTCTTTTTATAATAAAACCCTTTTAATTCCTAAAAATATTATATAAGCAAAATACTCTATAAACCACTGCTTTTCTTTCCTCAGTCCTTTGCTACATCCAAAAGATGTCTAGAACAGATTTCGTTTGTATAACGCAGTTTATTTCATAAAATTTTCCATCTATATTTTAAATGTTCCAACTCCTATTCTATATTATGGAATGGTTTGGTACAATAAAGCATTCGCTATCTATATAATACAATGGTTTATATAAACGTACCTTTGAATTTGAGAAATACAGTTTTGAAATTTTCGATATCTAATTTCAACTTGCTAAGTTATAGAATAATAAAGTTGGTTACATAATCTAATAATAATGTAGCTAAAATAAGATCTTTACACGTTTTAGGTATCGAAGTATATCACTGCTGAGCAGCAGGCTTCGCCTTACTTTAAGACTTCAACGCCTCTAATTTCTCCTTCCCTTGCTTCGTCCAGTCATAAAGAGATTATCCAAGACATTAAGCCGTCTGTCAGTCGCCATGGCTCTTTCATGTCGCTGAACTTTGGCTCTTGAAATTCCTAAATACATATATCTAGTTCCGTTCAACTTAAATTTTCAGATATTTGTGATCATCCTCATCTATGCATATTTTTATGCAGGTTATTAGTATGATCAGATCTTTTAACTGGCCAGTTAGTTTTTAGTTAAGTGAGTGCCAACTGCCAAGCCATGGATCCACTCAGGGAAAATCTTTGTTTGGAGAACATTATTACATTTTCTATATCTGGGAGTAATTCATCCAAAATATGTAGTTAGTGTAATTTGGGATCAGAAAACAGTGTGTTACACGTTCCAAGAGATATATAGATATTGTAATGACTAGTTTGTAAACAAATAACGTGCTTAATGTTTTCTTTGCTTAATATTATGTTTAATGTATTTTAGATGAAAATGTTTTCTTTTCATACTTTATAATTCCTTAAGAAACAAAGCATAAGAAATAATTTAAACCTAGCTGGCTGCTAGCACTTGTAGCCCGATTTGCACAGAAGTATCACATTATCGTTAGCATAATCAGTGCTGTTACCTACACCTTTCCAGCGAACGCCAAACGCCGCAATGTACAGTGTTGCCACCTTTCTTTTCGAATACGGCTACATTAATGCTCATTTTGGCTACACTATTTAACTACCAAGTGAGTACTACTCAATACAGGTAGGTATTACAAAGATTGGTACGACCTTATTTGTATTCTACCTATAAGCTAAGGCATGCAAATTTTATAAACCTCTATATAAATAAACGATGTAGTGTATTAATTAAGTGAAAGTAGTATTAACTAAAATAGGGCAGTTATTTAGCTCAACTTATACAAATATAATTAAATTACAATATAATGAAGTAATTCTGCTTCTGTTTGGCGTTCGCTGGAAAGGTGTAGGTAACAGCACTGATTATGCTAACGATAATGTGATACTTCTGTGCAAATCGGGCTACAAGTGCTAGCAGCCAGCTAGGTTTAAATTATTTCTTATGCTTTGTTTCTTAAGGAATTATAAAGTATGAAAAGAAAACATTTTCATCTAAAATACATTAAACATAATATTAAGCAAAGAAAACATTAAGCACGTTATTTGTTTACAAACTAGTCATTACAATATCTATATATCTCTTGGAACGTGTAACACACTGTTTTCTGATCCCAAATTACACTAACTACATATTTTGGATGAATTACTCCCAGATATAGAAAATGTAATAATGTTCTCCAAACAAAGATTTTCCCTGAGTGGATCCATGGCTTGGCAGTTGGCACTCACTTAACTAAAAACTAACTGGCCAGTTAAAAGATCTGATCATACTAATAACCTGCATAAAAATATGCATAGATGAGGATGATCACAAATATCTGAAAATTTAAGTTGAACGGAACTAGATATATGTATTTAGGAATTTCAAGAGCCAAAGTTCAGCGACATGAAAGAGCCATGGCGACTGACAGACGGCTTAATGTCTTGGATAATCTCTTTATGACTGGACGAAGCAAGGGAAGGAGAAATTAGAGGCGTTGAAGTCTTAAAGTAAGGCGAAGCCTGCTGCTCAGCAGTGATATACTTCGATACCTAAAACGTGTAAAGATCTTATTTTAGCTACATTATTATTAGATTATGTAACCAACTTTATTATTCTATAACTTAGCAAGTTGAAATTAGATATCGAAAATTTCAAAACTGTATTTCTCAAATTCAAAGGTACGTTTATATAAACCATTGTATTATATAGATAGCGAATGCTTTATTGTACCAAACCATTCCATAATATAGAATAGGAGTTGGAACATTTAAAATATAGATGGAAAATTTTATGAAATAAACTGCGTTATACAAACGAAATCTGTTCTAGACATCTTTTGGATGTAGCAAAGGACTGAGGAAAGAAAAGCAGTGGTTTATAGAGTATTTTGCTTATATAATATTTTTAGGAATTAAAAGGGTTTTATTATAAAAAGAGAGGTTTATTCACACTTCAGAATAAATAATTTAGAAATCAACAATTGTTTCAATTCTTTTTTGAACATTTTGTTATTGATTCCTTTTAAAGTAAAAAAATTAAAAGTTAAAGTTAAATAATCTTTTTGTACACTATAACTTTATTCTGATTGTGATTGATTATAATTAATATTGAGCTACATAAATAAGTTACAAAGGGCGGCCTTATCGCTACTGCAATTATTTCCAGACAACAAAGCCTGGAGTGGATAGACGAAGGAAAGGCAAAACTGGATAGATAATATAATATGTATATTTACGTTCAATTCTTATCCTAATTATTTAATGGAATTCCACGTTGTCCACACACGATCTTGTAAGTTCAAGGATTGGTGTTACGGACAGTATTTTTAGAGATACGTGTTCCAAACACTCCTCTTTAAAATGAATAATAATAAAAGACAGTTGGATTGCGAGACCGTTATAGCCAGCCGAATAACTTCAATAATATTTCTGGTAATAAAATTTAAACTATCCAAAAATGACTAAAGGAATTAACTAATATATAAGATACTAGCTATGCCCCGTGGTTTCACCCTCGTTAAGTCGTTTTGGCGTAAAAGAGTAACTAACATACATCCAGACATCTATCCATAATCTATATTATTGTAAAGTTTCATTAAAATCCATTCAGTTGTTTTTACGTGAAAGAGTAACAAACATCCATCCATACTTACAAACTTTCGCGTTTATAATATAAGTAGGATTAGTAGGATAGATAGATAGATAGAGATATGTAAGACGGAACTTTGCTCCGATTTGTAAAAACACCTGACCTCAAAAGAACAAATGTGGCAATACTAAAACACAGCTAGATGAGAATTTGAAGTGCGCCGTAATGGTTTTCTTTTCAGTGGCTGTGCTTTAAGTAAGGAAGACTTTAACGGTCTACCGTAAAAGTGTAGCATCAGCACATATAGACGAAGTGAAGTTTGGTCGATTGTTATTTTATAACTTAGTCGTTAATACCCCAACTCAAAAGTAGATTAACTAATATAAAACACATAGAACTGACCCCATTTTTCTATATAATATCCATTTTAAACAACATTTATACAGGACTATACAAATAACATTGCGAATCGCTTAAAAGAGGGTGATCAAGATCGGTTCATAAAAAATAAAGACGTAACATGCATGCAAAAAAATACTAAAAAATTAAACGACTGTTCGGCGGAACGAAGTCGGGTCAGCTAGTTGTTAATATATTATGTACATATCCTATATCAATTCAAAATCCGTTAATCCAGTTTTTTTGCTCATATACATGAGCAACAACCATCTAAATATTTACACTTACATATTCATAATATGGTTAAAGGAAAAAGAAAGGAACGAAAGGTTCTCAAGTGGTGACCTTGAACCGGTAGACGCACCGTGGGCAGGCGCCCTACAAGGTGGACTGACAATCTTGCATGGGGCGAGGGAAGCCACTGGATGCGGGTAGCACAAGACCGGCCATTGTGGAGGTCCTTGGGGGAGGCCTTGTCCAGCAGTGGACGTATTTCAGCTGATATGATGATGATTAATGATATTAGTGGAATCACGTAATTTAAATTATTAAACCGAAATCTCTTTGGACTTTTCCTACGTTAAAAATAAAAGGAAATTTATGTTTTATTATAAGATTAAATCCACTTCAAAAGTTTAGCGCTAAGACGAAACCAAGAATAATGTATATTTCAAGGTGTAATGGCGTACAGCACTTCGCTCTATGCCGTAATGAGGGCCATTTCCCCCTAAATGAAAACAAGTGGCTTAACCGAGACACGGCATAACGACGCTGTTAAACCCAAAGGATGGTATCTAACCAAACGTGTGACGAAATTATAAATTTAAATAATAATATCAGAATATTTTATCTTAACATTTATTACTCCCGTTGGTTTTAATACCTAACATGAGGACTATTTGTGACACATAGCCCACAAGTGGATGGATGAATGTTCAGCCATTACAACTTTTGTATTTGATATTGAGCAAAATTTGGGTAGTATACGTAACAAGAAACAAAGTCATGTACATACGCAACCTAACAAATAAAGGATTTTACTATAACTGACTGTGTATAAAAAACAAAAATATAAATTAAAAGAGCTTTTTTTATTCCTATAGACTATAAAAAGAGATAAAGATAAAATAAAGATAAAATCATTAATTTACATGAAACATGGTTTACAAATTATAGGTGTTGTAATCATAGTAAGGTTTCACATGCTTCGCCATATATATGGCATGTAATTTTTTACAAATAAGTAGACAACTAAACTAAACAATAAACTAACGATCAAATATTCAATTACAAAATTAAAGGATTTCTATTATAAAGACATTATATAACAATATTTGAATTTAAATGGTTATTACAATCGTCAACCTTAGGATTACAATTACTAGAAGGTATAAATTACATAAAAATACATTATTACATTGCTAACATAAGTAAAGCTAAGTATTAAGTGAATTATAAAATTAATAAATGGCCAGGAGCTTGTAAATGGTCAGGTTATGGATTGTAGTATTACAAGTTCACTATTTTTATTCTAGTACAAGAAACATATTAGATTTATGACTGATATTTGATAATTTAGAAACATAATTACTTTAAGTCATTATATTTAGGTATAACGTTTAATACTAGTTGTAATTTTTTATAGTTTAAGACATATTTTACTGCATCTTATATATTTTATTGTGTGATTTAACGTCTTTCTGTCGGTCGTTCCGTAGTTTCCTAGTTAATGGACTGGTGTTAATATGATTTTATTTCATCGCTTAAGCTTGTTGAATCGTGATATTCTTAAGCTATGATTTATATAAATACATTAATTCATTCAAAGTTATTAGACTTTTTCTAGCTGAAATTGTCGAGTATTATGATGACAGGTTATATTAATATAGTTTGAAGCTCTTAGTACGCTGCAGTAGTAACCTACATGTCTACCACAAGTTTATTTGGTTTACTTTAACTAGCACCGTCGCTAGCAGAAACTTCAATGAATTTAAAATGTCTATACTAAAAAGCGGTAAAGTTTATTTTATCATTCATCCGGAAAACTTACACCTAGAACAGAAATAAAACGTACAATAAAGAAAAATAACATACAATTACAAGTTTTCGCTGATATTCATAAGTTTAAAAACAAAAAGAGAGAAAAAAATTGGAATATTTGTGGAAATTTACATAACATGGTAATCACAAAAAAAATGAAAATTAAAGAGACTAGCTGAAAAACTAGGTCAAATAGAAGTAATAAATGGCAGTTATTTAGGCATCTACTCCAAAAAGTTATTGGCTAATTTAGTCTTAATTCTGCAGGTGGTGGTGGAATAGGTCAATATCAACAACCTTCTGACGATTTTTCATCAAGTAAGTTAACCATATGGAGTCGAGGTAGAGGTACTGTAGTGTATGCTACGCCGTAGCAGTTAAATAGAATATTCTTTTTTATGCTCAACAAATCAAACCACTACGCAACATCCTGCATCCTTAGATGACATAAACGCTACGCATAAAGCATTATTAGCATTATGCCTACTCAATGAACTTAAATTATCTACTACAACATAATCATAAAACTATATTCATATCTTATCACAATCTAATTAACAGAACAACCATTTAAATTAAAATGTAATTCACATATCCAATACAGCAAAACAATAATAATCAACGAGATTTATAGCGAGTAGCAGGTGCTTGGGAAATAAGTAATGATCGTTTAATGCTACGAGTAATAGCTCTTCAAATTTAGGGGAAGTTCATTTATTTGTATTTTGCACCAAAGTTTATCTGGCAGAAGGCGATTCCCGAGGAGCTTATTAAGTATAAATAATATGGAGTCATCTGTACGTTTTTATTAATCGCGCTTAAAACAAATGAATTGCTTCACTTTATAATATAATAGGGACTATCATAGAAGAAATTGATTTGCGATAAACAGTCATGGAACATGTTACGCATTTGTTTTTCATTGCATGTATCGTGTCTCGATTATTATCGATGGCACCAACCAATATTTATGAAAATTACATTAACATTATACTAAATGTCATTAAACTCGGTCCTTTTCAATAATATATAACCATTCTAAAACTTTCAATGGTGACTAACGGATAAACCACATAGATAGTCAGGCATCATCGCCTCCTGTGTATTACCTACCACCTAACTGCGGTCGCAAAGTCGCATGTCAAGCGCAGTGACTACGGCAAAACCCTTCCAAATGGTAAAGTTATAGAAACCTTTGGAGGAGGCTTATGTCTAGCAGTTGACGATGTCAGGCTGATGGTGTGTATATTCTAAAACGTGATATGAAATAATATCTATTATACATAAACAAATTGTGACATTTTACGAAGCTAAGCTCATAGAAACTGTGCCTATTATTGAAATACATAAAAATAAAATACACTTCATTGCATTATACACAAAAAAGGACATTTTGCAATGAAATATTGAATACAATGTACGATGAGCGGTCTTATTGCATTAAACGATTTTTTCCAAACAACCTTTGGATGAATAACAAGATGCTGGTAACGGTGCAACAAAGTGTAGTACACAAAAAATAAAGACAAACAAAATAATAATTAAATGAAAATTATAGGGACTCAAAACTAAAAATATGTTAACAAACATATTATTACACATACTTATATGTAAATAAGATAGTATATTATACTATAAATAAAATACTGTATTCATCAAAATACAAAATCAATATTTAGTGTTAATTCCGCTAATTGTCAGTTTAATCATGCTGGGATGCAATTTGCACCGCCCTCCCGCCCGCAAAAATGTGCACATGCAAGAAGGACAATATAAAAAAAGCAAATTACATGCGTCGAGTATAAAAAACAGTATAAAAAAGCAAATTACATTCGTCGAGTGCTCGAAGGAGAGGTCTCCTTCGAGCACTCGACGAGTTAGCAGCCCTTGAGAATGGTCCGTGGAGGACCGAAACACATGTTGGGTATCGTACTGGCGCATGTAATTTGCTTTTTTTATATTGTCCTTCTTGCATGTGCACATTTTTGCGGGCGGGAGGGCGGTGCAAATTGCATCCCAGCATGATTAAACTGACAATTAGCGGAATTAACACTAAATATTGATTTTGTATTTTGATTGTTATGGATTTCCGCAAAGTAACGCCTGATTCCATTACTTACTGTATTCATGTAAAATAAATATTAATAATTATTATAATACAGTTAGTGGTCTGACTCGAGTTTTTTGAATATTAGTATACTCTGAAAACATTTAATTGAATTTGGTAAATCAAGTTTAACCTTATTCAGAATTATAATTATAATCATAGAACTAAATTATAAATAAAGATTTCACAAAATATTTAGGTGAACATTTTGTTAGTAAAGTAGTATAGTGAAATTATTTTGGTGAACATTTCAAGGTACTTAACTGAAAAATAAATTGATGATAAAATGCCTCCGCTGCCCAAGAAAAATATTTATATACCTATACTATTTTACGGTATTGCGATTGTACTTAAAATATTTATTTTTATTTATTTATTTTTCCTCTTACATATATCATTACAGGTATAAGTCCAATGCAATAGATCGCTTATCTAAGTGCAATACAATTTTATACCCCTAAACAAATTTTACTTAATATATTTCAAAGGTCACAAATTTACAGTACCCCGGAGAGATATTATCATCAGTTAAACAAAATTCTTTAGTTACTTTAAACTGTTCACCGAAGTTATTTCACACCCAAGTTTTACAAAGAGTTAGAAGTAATTGTTGGCAAGAATCCAAGCTCATTGACTTTTTAGATATTTTATAATTAACATATTTAACGGTCTGACAGACTTTTTGACTTTTACTTAGGATGAATATTTTTGCAGTTGTGAATCGTTAGTTATACCTTTTTTTGTTCAAGCAGGCTTTTTAATTCTAATATATTTTAGTTATAAATTGTGTTTGTTTTAATAATTGTCTAGGTATATAGCTTAACTAACAAACCTTACAGTATTTGGAAATCAGTTGAAGAAACCGATTTACGATAATATCTTTCTGGTCAAATTCGATGATCGACTTTGTTTCTTTTTCTTAGAGGTAATCTTAGTCAACATAATTCATAGGTATTATTTATTATTATGTAATATATTTATTTGTGATATATTTATTATAATATATATTTCTGACAATATTTTTGACAGAAAAATCCAATAAAGGTTAGGTCCGTCCTGGGATTTCAATGCGAAACCTTGTTGTCAGGAATTCAAATTACATCTTAACATCAAGCGGGTTGGGTTTTGTAATTTATGTTACTTTTTCAGCTTACAGAAACGCTATTAATATCTCGGGAGTCACTTTTAGATATTATTAATACAAAAAAAAATATGTAAACTAGAAATAAATAAGTCGCTATTAAACTGAAATTGTGATATTACCGAAGAACCTTTCCCATGCACTCACATTGGTCAAAAATATACATTCACACATAAATCCTCAGTTTTTATGCAGACTTACTATTTTAAGTTATGGATTTTGTTACAACACTATCTATACAAAACACTGATTAGTTAAACTTGAAAATTTAAGAACCTGTCCCTGCGTGCGATCCATTGATCATGCTCTATTGCAAATGATAAACCCTTTATTACCCTTTAAATAACAATTTGCTTGATATGACTAGGTTAAAGTGTCGATGGACCCTTAACAAATGGCTCCAGTCCAAAAATTATATTGAAACGGAGCAAATTATACAAATTGTACTATGAGTCTACTGACACACACCCACACACACACACACATACACAGACCCACACACCCCCAAACTCACACACACACACACACAAACAAACCACACATATCTTTTTCTTTTAAATTCTATTCTTATATCTAAAAATGTAAATGTGCTATACAAATAATTATAATAAAGAAAATACTTTAATTATCACAAACTAGATCCGGCCCTGCACATGTCAAACTTACTTGCTGCCTATTAGCGGTTCACGCAAAAATGTCATCATTAGTAAACTACCTACGTAGTCAAAATATAAATGTGCAAGTTTAGTCATGGTAAATACTTTGAATATGTAATAGATTTTAGAATAAGTACCAACATCTTCAAATATGTATGTATAAAGGGCAATGTATGGGCAGGATTATCGTACTAAAGTTAAATTAGAAATTAGAATACTACAACATTGTATACTTTTATAAGGGAAGACACTAGTCTCCACGACACAGGGAATCCTAGTGTGGAGTCTAGTGGACTGCCAAAGTTCAATTACCTGTATTGTTACTGTTAAGTACTCGTAAATATGTTAAACTGAAATGTACTAAATTATTTGGATTCAATAAATAACTTATAACTTTATCTCCGTCAAGCGCTCCGTTAAATACATAAAATCATTAACTTCCACCATAAACAGAAAAATTTTTTCAAGGAAAATGAATCCCCGAGTCGCGAGATACTTTATAAACATATAATTGACGGATACAAAGACCACCCAGGATCAGAACACAAAAAGGGCACGACCTGGAGATGCTCCTGTCTTAACCACTGCGCCACACGTGCACTCAAATTGTTAGGTTTGTGAAGAGAAATAAGGATTTGATATTGCCTCCCGTAAGTTTACCGTACGTACTAGAGGAATAAATCATCTCCGTTTATATCCTACTAAACGCGAAAGTTTGTAAGTATGGATGGATGTTTGTTACACTTTCACGAAAAACTACTGAATGGATTTTAATGAAACTTTATAATAATATAGCTTATACATCAGAATAACAGATAGGCTACAATTTATAAAGGTATTGTGTGAACTGTCCAAAATATGACGATAAGTTTCAAGTAAGTAGGCAAATCTACCATTTGCGAGCTATTCCGGCGTGCACTGCAAAAACCGCTAGAGGTACACATTCTTCTAATATTATAAATGCGAAAGTTTGTGAGTGTAGATGTATGTTTGTTACTCTTTTACGCCAAAACCACTTTAAGGCGGGTGAAACCGCGGGGCGCAGGTTGTAACGAATAATTTAAGATTATTAAGAAAAGAAATGGTTACATACGACGATCACCGTAGCCTAGTTGGTAGTGCTCCTGCCTTCGAAGCTGGTGGTCCTGGGTTCGAATCCCGGTAAGTGCAAATATTTGTGTGATGAGCACGATTGTATCTATATAAGTATGTATATCGTCCGTACCCATAGTACAAGCTTTGCTTAGTTTGGGGCTAGGGTGATCGGTGTGACACTGTCCCTAAATATTATTATTATATTCACAAGTGTCAGTGGAAAAAAAACTAAAACATAAAACGAAAGCCTACGATTTTTCCCAATAATTCAGGAATTAACGTTGACCTATTAAGTAATCAAGAATTTAAAATTTTCTGAAACTATATAACTTATTAGGTATTTAATCATTGTGATTCATATATTATTATTATATTATATTATTATATTATTCATATATTATTATTCTATATTAAAACATAGTAAGGTGGATAGTTTATGATCCCCCAACAAAAGCCGATAAAATCAAACAATAGAGCAATTTGAATTCCAATTAAAGCACAACCAATAACAGCTAGTAAAGGCAATATAGTAGCAGTTACAGTGCCATGATTTAGTCTTACATTATCTGGTCAATTTAATACAAATTGTCAACCGCTATAAATTAGGACCTATCTGGTCGCGCCATCGAACCAAACATACAGATAGAAGGGGCAGGAGTCGATATCATTACACATAAATTTCACTTATCTCCTACATTCGGCACAATTTGCTCGGATGCCTCCGTTACCGGGCTTACAATGGCCTAACTGCCTTACATATACTCACTTTCACATGTTCAACTGTGAATCGTATTTCAATCTAAATCAAGTCTAAATCGTCGGATCTTTAGAGCGTTGGCTTTATTGTGAAGTGATCCGTAGGATTTGTCGTTTTATTTGGTAGTTTTCCTGGTGCCTCAATATATTTACCGTAAGTATACTTAATAGTCCAAAAAGATCAAAGTCTATTAAACCAGAACTATCGATCTAGACCGTTGCCCGTTTGAAGATAATTTTTTAATGTTCAAGAATTACTGTTGCACCTACAAATACCTATATTTATGATGCTAATAAATATAATCTATGTATTAATAAAACTTCTTTGATGTTCGGTTCCTAATCATATATATATGAACATGAGCAGCCATGAGCTGTTCTCAGTGGGCAAGACTCAATTGCACATGATCATTTCTTATGTCCTCTCCTTCATCGTAAGAGTAGTGACTACTCTGATGTCATAATTGCCACGCTTGGCGAAGGGAGTTTGATGGTCGGCGTTTTTCTGTGAACAATACAGAAAAACGCCGATGCCTCTGGATGTTCTCTGGTAGGTATTTCCTCGGACGATTTCTACGGCCCCCACGGGATGAGATGGGGCGATGATATTCTATGGCGTCACCACACACATGGCTAAACGGCTGTTTTTTAACAACAAAGACTGACCGCTTAGTGTGCCCTGCGAAATATGAAACTTAGAAATTACTCTGTCGGTCAAGTCATGCCTAGGTGCTTTACCTCGCCTATAACTTACGGGCCGGTGAGTGCATTGGCTACGAGTGCTTTATTATCTGCCTATATGAAGGCAATATTAACATCATAATGTAGGTATACTTGTGATACTATGTTAATAACTTACATTTTGTAGGACAGACGGCAAAAGTGCCCCGTTTAGTATGTATAACACTACTTTTTGGTACACTTTGAGTAATCTGGAGCCCTATAAACACATAAAATATAAAGAAAACTATTGTGTTCATCAGATGTTTTGCTTATATTTTGAGATAACAGACGAACGGATTCCCATATTCATTTTAATCCAGACCCAAGGCTTGCTCTGTGGTTGTAAAACATAATAAGTTCCAAATGGCATCATACATACAAACTTTGTAGTTGTAAACAACTTAACTGAGTAAACCTACACTTTGCAGCACTTGCACTACGCTTATCTTTCTATAAGTTTAGACACAAGTTAGCACTTTGACGCATAACCTGTATGCCTGTATTAAAGTTGTTCAGAATCATCTCAGAATGTTTTCAATTCAAACTTAAAAAACCGGCCAAGTGCGAGTCGGACATAAAGGGTTCCGTAGCAGCAAGTATTTAGATATTATTAATACAAAAAAAAATATGTAAACTAGAAATAAATAAGTCGCTATTAAACTGAAATTGTGATATTACCGAAGAACCTTTCCCATGCACTCACATTGGTCAAAAATATACATTCACACATAAGTCCTCAGTTTTTACGCAGACTTACTATTTTAAGTTATGGATTTTGTTACAACACTATCTATACAAAACACTGATTAGTTAAACTTGAAAATTTAAGAACCAGTCCCTGCGTGCGATCCATTGATCATGCTCTATTGCAAATGATAAACCCTTTATCTCCGTCAAGCGCTCCGTTAAATACATAAAATCATTAACTTCCACCATAAACAGTATAATTTTCTCAAGGAAAATGAATCCCCGAGTCGCGAGATACTTTATAAACATATAATTGACGGATACAAAGACCACCCAGGATCAGAACACAAAAAGGGCACGACCTGGAGATGCTCCTGTCTTAACCACTGCGCCACACGTGCACTCAAATTGTTAGTTTGTGAAGAGAAATAAGGATTTGATATTACCTTCCGTAAGTTTACCGTACATACAAGTGGAATAAATCATCTCCGTTTATATCCTACTAATATTATAAACGCTAAAGTTTGTAAGCATAAATGGATATTTGTTACTCTTTCACGTAAAAACTACTAAATGAATTTTATTGAAACTTTATAATAATATAGCTTATGCATCAGAATAACACATAGGCTTCAATTTATAAACATATTATGTGAATTATCAAAAATATGACAAAAAGTGCCCCGTTTAGTATGTATAACACTACTTTTTGGTACACTTTGAGTAATCTGGAGCCCTATAAACACATAAAATATAAAGAAAACTATTGTGTTCATCAGATGTTTTGCTTATATTTAGAGTTAACAGACGAACGGATTCCCATATTCATTTTAATCCAGACCTAAGGCTTGCTCTGTGGTTGTAAAACATAATAAGTTCCAAATGGCATCATACATGCAAACTTTGTAGTTGTAAACAACTTAACTGAGTAAACCTACACTTTGCAGCACTTGCACTACGCTTATCGTTCTATAAGTTTAGACACAAGTTAGCACTTTGACGCATAACCTGTATTCCTGTATTAAAGTTGTTCAGAATCATTTCAGAATGTTTTCAATTCAAACTTAAAAAACCGGCCAAGTGCGAGTCGGACATGAAGGGTTCCGTAGCAGCAAGTATTTCAGTTGATTAAATGAAAGCAAATTTCGGTTTATGACGTATTCAAAAAAAAACTACTTGCTAGATCTCGTTCAAAACAATTTTCGTTGTTAGTTTCTATGGTAATGTACATCATATATTTTTTTTAGTTTTATTATGCTCTTATTTTAGAAGTTACAGGGGGGGACACTCGTTTTACCACTTTGGAAGTGTCTCTCTCGCAAACTATTCAGTTCAGAAAAAAATGATATTAGAAACCTCAATATGTGGTATGTATGGGTAAGATGAAAAAAAAAATGAGTTTCAGTTCTATGTATGGCGACCCCCCAAAATTATTATTCTTTTTCTATTTTTGTGTAAAAATATTAATGCGGTTTACAGAATACATATACTTACCAAGTTTCAATAGTACAGCTCTTATATTTTCGGAAAAAAGTGGCTGTGACATACATGACGAATCTATAAGGGTTCCGTTTTTTGCCATTTGGCTACGGAACCTAATTGGGTATAATAAATATATAATTGAATATCTTGGGACAAATAACACAAAGCCATCTGATTCCAAACTAGACATAGCCCGTACTACGGCAACGACGAAACTGAAAAACATACATATTATAGATAAATAACACCAAGACACATGAAAAATAATCGTGCTCATCATTCATAGATTTGTCATTGGTGGGGATCCAACCCACGACCTCTGGGTTAGCAGGCACGGTCGCTAACCATTAGACCAACATATCAGTAGATACGATGCGCAATATGATGTTTGTACAGACGCCAGCACATCAAGCTACTATTTCCTTGCTAACACCCTTTCTCAGGATCAAGGTGTTATTTGTTTTTTTTATTTATTTAATTAAGGTTCACCAACAGTTGTTACAGATTTATATATAGATAAAAAATTTACATGCATTGGGTCTTAAATCTAACTGCTGCAATTATAGGCAAACACTACTTGCAAAGTGTTTATTGTATCACCAGTTTAATTTTAAAAATGAATACATACCTATTACTTACTTAAATTATAAATACTAAAAACTAGAAACTAATCACTACTGATCACAGTTCATGCGTTTGACTTCTCAGACAAATGTCGATATTGAGTCGGAGTGGACGTCAACCAGGTCGCTGTACTGGTTTATAAGTTTACACATGCGGGGAATTGGCGACTTAACACCAAACACTGTACGACGAAGAGGTGGCGCAAGGGGTGTTATAGGTTTTCGAGGTGGTCTACGGGGTACTCTTAAATTGAATCGTTATCCAGATCAGTATTTTGTTTTCTAGAAACGTAGCCGACTGTTTGCTGTTGCATTTGAAAGATCATATCATATTGAAAACGCCTTCTAAACTATAAAATTTTGGTTTTATAGCATTATTAGTAATGCAAAGCGTAAATGTAGACTCAAAAATGGGATATCATAAATTTAATCGGCCAAACCAAACCGCTCTAGACTAAGCTACAAACTATAAACACTAGCAGATCAAATTTAGGATACCCTTTCTAACATTCTTTCCGGTTTTGGAAAGGATGACGTAATCTTACCGTGTATATAGCTAGAAACTTTAAACAACTCTTCACCTGATTCACGACACCATCACGTTCGGTACAAAATATGCCGACTTGTTTATTATATATTTGCAAATTTAAGTACCTAAAGTAATTTATTAGACTACAACGAAACTTGTTTCAAATTAAATTTGCAAAGAATAACGTTGCACTGAACGAAAATGTATGTTTAGAATACTACAAGCAACAGAATAATTTTTCACACAACTTTTAAAATGTTACATCAGACAAGTTCTACTAACTTTAAGTTAGCTTAAGCATTTCTAATTTTTTCTGTTCTCGACCTCTTATATTTAGTTTTACCATTGACTTGGCTTCTTTTACAAGGTTAATAATCATGAAAAGTCCCTCTATCTCCAAGAAGTTGGCCATCATCTAGCCTCGGCATTTTCGGTCTCCTGCTACAAATTAATTCAATTCCAGCTCATCACTGGAACATTTGCCAATTTCATGTTGAAATCCTACATGGCGACAGTGCAAAGAGTGTTAAAAGGATGTATAGTTCTACATATAATAATATCTTGCCTTGTAGACTATAGACCTGACCATGAACTACCTCGAGGAATAGGTTTCCAGACTTCAGTTATCCTTTGCCTCTCTTTCGAATTTAGACAATCGTATGATATCCCATTGAAAGCTGCATAGTTCTTCCTTCAGCTTGATGATATTCTATTTGAACCATCAACCAGAAGTCATCGTGCTGCAGATTCTAATCAATGCAATTGAGGAAACATTAGCACACGTACTGCTACACTGCAGCTGCCTGGCCTGCCAACGGGAAAAGTTTATGATCCTGCAGGGGGCACTAAAGCCAAGTTTTCGATGTCTTTTGGATTTCCGGATGGAACTTAAATGGTTCGAGTAGCGAAATAAGTTCAATTTGAGGGCTAAGTGCGAAAGCCAATCACCCAACTAAGCAAAACTAACGCAATTGCCGGAGACTGGGGGTTGCGGTTTGATTGTTTGCATCATTAGTGGAGTTATACAGTAATCGCTCCGCATTGCTGACGGGTTGGAGATCGCAGTATAATGGTCATAGTACTCAGATACTCGTGGAGACCTATTAATGGCTCTCTGTTATGT
Source organism: Pseudoips prasinana (assembly GCA_951640165.1). Classification (NCBI taxonomy): domain Eukaryota; kingdom Metazoa; phylum Arthropoda; class Insecta; order Lepidoptera; family Nolidae; genus Pseudoips; species Pseudoips prasinana. The sequence goes on from OX621240.1 coordinate 23,934,520, forward strand.
ACACATACAACGCTAAAATGTCGCTGAAAGTTGTTGGTCTTCCTAAGAGAAATAAATAAATAAATACGTTTTCTGGTAGATATGCCCTAAGACAAACTCATTTGCGCCCCACAGGATGAAATACGGTGATGATATTCGTCGCCTGAGCCATGAATATAACTGATACTCGGGAACTTTACAAACATACAATTCACACACACAAAGCACACCTCAACTCATATATGGACCATACACAGAGTTAATAGGTGACTAACTACTACGCTACATACATATTTTGATTATTGTATGAAAAATTATAATATGTATTTTTTTATTATATAATTCCCTTAAGGGAAATATAATATTTACACAAACTCTCAGCACGAAAAAGTCGGTAACCGCGGTTCAAATTGAATTACAAAAAACATTTCAACATTGCGGCTCCTACAATTCCCTGAAACGAGACCTAATTTCACCACAAAAAGGCATGAAATCCACAAATTCAACGGATTTGAGATCAAAAATAAACACAAATACGCTTTTATAAAATCGTCAAAAGCGACTAAACTCGAAGCGGGTGACAAAAACCCAAAACCAGGAATCCGTTTAATTTTAATTAAAATTCTCACTGGAAATGGAACGTATTAGAATAAGCTTTTGTTTCTTTTCATATTATGTAAGGGATATCGTAACGCAAATTGATATAGCTACCAGCAAGATATGGTTACCAGTAGGTTCTTCTATATAGATTTCTTTGACTGCCTTGTAACTCTAGCGATAGCGTGTCCAAACACGCTATCGCTGAAGATAAAATGCTGTGTTCAAATTCTGGATTGAGCCAGAATGTGGATTTTTTTGGAAAACATAATTCTCAGTATCCCATTTGGTATTATCACACTATCAGATAATATACGGTCTTACATTCACCATCTGTTACGTTGACGACCAGACCTGCATTTCAGCTGCCGATGGTGTTATAACTCGCATAATCTGTTATAATGGACTGGCCGCCATGGCAGACAGTTGACAAGACGAACATTATATCCTAGACAGAAAAAGTAATATGCAAACTGTTAAATTTCTCTTCATATTAAATTTTATTTATTATATTATATAAACGCTTTACCGCCGATTTCGGTAGATCTTCGAAATTGCATAAAAACTCCAAAGAACTTCTTTATTAGGTTGTCATGACAACCGAGACCCACTTAATGTGCCCCTCAAGGCACTAGTCCCACAATCAACCTGATTCCAAAACAAATCATCGATGTTTCATATACCGTGACTATTCAGACGGTTGACGGGATTGAAAGACTTACACCACTCAGACGCCAAAATCGTTAAGGATGAGAAAGTCAAGGTACTTAAGGCCCAGAATTCAGCGCGTAACTATCTATATGTTTTATGGGTTATAAATTTATTGAATGTAATTTTGAGACATGTGCTTCAGATATCATTGCCAACTCGCACTAGGCCAGCCTACGACTGCGACGGACGGATTACGATCTATGCCCCCTCATTGTGAGTGAAGACCGTAATGTGGGACGGTAAAGTCCGACATTGTCATCTTGTGTGTTTTGTAATGACCATAAAAATGGCCTGTACAATACTAAGGGTAACAAACTTTATATAGCTCAAAAAACTTTTTTATATTCTTATAATAATGCGTGACCGAGATAGCTCCGCGATGAATTCGACGCATTAAGGCCATCCCATATACATTTGTTAACAGCTATCGTTAATTTTTAATTTCTCCATGTGTAAAGTAGGTATCTATTAATAATAAATCTGTGACTCGGACCCATACCTAACCTATTTCATACAAAAATATTTTGAGACGAAATTCTGAGAGGGATTAAGTTCCTTTTGTCCTATCCACATTATTTCCATGTAAATATTACAGTCCACTCAAGACATCCACGAAGGTGATTGATCTCACTCTATAGGAATAAACTAGGCACATAGACGGTGCCGGCAGCATAGGTGCCGGTAATACATCCGACACTTCTTCCCAAGTGGTTTTACTTAGGTATACGTTTATTGACACCATAATAACCTTTTTTTTTTTATAGAAATTCAATTCAAAGATCATTTATTACGTAAAACATTACTTTTATTTATTTATATTTATAAGGGATAACAACAGTCGTTACAAATGTATTTCCAACTATTGAGACCAATTACAGTTATCCACAGTTATTACATTGAACAGACTAGTTATTAATTCTAATAAAAGACTAAATAATGTATATATCCTTATATATGAAAAGACATACATACGTGCAAATTAACTATATATAATAACCCACCGCTAGCGATATGGCCACCAATAAGCAATATTCATCTAAAAAGACTAACCCAGTCAAGATTATTTATGTTGGATCGTATTTTTTTTACCCTACCGGCCAGTGCATGACGTGACAGCTACAGAGACACACTGCCAGAAAACTCAGTAGGAGCATATAGATAATTACATCCCGACTCTGTCCTGGGTGGGAATCGAACCAACGAATTGCGGCGTGAAAGGCAAGTATTTACAAACCACGCCAACCAGCCTGTAAAAAGAATCGTGAAATACTATAACTCGATTTAATTGAATTTTTAAATTTGGTGCTATAAGTAATAAGGATCATTTTAGTCTTTAAATTGTCATAAAGATTGTATTTTACCGACCTTTCATGGTTTTTTTTTTAAATTGTACTTATTATATTTAATTTGTTTCGATAGTTGTCTTTTTACTCTACGGTGAGATTGGCTTGATACGGCAAAATTAGGTATAGTCAATCTTTTAACGTAAATTAGTAATCAAGGCAATCTTACGTATTTCGACTTAATAAAACAAATATAAATACTAAATAAAAACGAGTAAAAGGATTGAAAGAGCACTCTTTGCATAATTGATTAGTTTTACGACAGACAGGGTATGTGCTACTTGTTTATTTCAAACTTTAGTTTAGTAACTGGCCTGTTGGTATATTGTTAAGTGGACCCTGACTGCTAAGTGGGTTAGATTCGGTCCCCACACAGAACAACTCTATGTGTGACTAGATTATTTGTCCCTTGTCTGAGTACTTCTTATCTATAATATGAATGAATTTAGAAATACATAAGTTTGTATATAATCTGGTTGCCGTAGTACAACTTTAACTCTAGGGTAACGACAAACAACGGATAGTTAAAAATCCAAAACTGTCCAATGTAGCTATTTGATAGTATGACTCATCTGTGGTACTATTTTAAACCACTGTTTGTAACGGTTTAATGTCTTCCGCGGTTCACTGGGACATTATTAACACACGACTATCTGATCCAAAACTAAACGGATTACTACCTATCACTATAGGATACATTGATAGAACAAGTAGGTAATATAAAATAAAATATGGTAATTTATAAGTTTCTATCTATTATAGGTATGTATGTATGTATATAGTACGTATGTATTTAGTATATATAGTAGGCTTTTGTACTGAGTACCAATGGGTACTGTTAACAAAGTATATGTACACCGACAACTGCCCTGTTAAATAATCCCTATTATTGTCCATTCTTTGGTTATCTGGAAGAGATCACATTTTAGTGATAAGACCGCCAATTGTATACTTTTTAATTGCATGCTCCTGTACTGTATGATTTTAATATTAGTGTACAATAAAGAGTTAATCTATCTATTTATCTGAACAGGGCTTGTATTGTAGAAACCACCAGATAACTGATATACTACTTTTCTTTTGTAAATACATATTTACACATATAGATAATCAACTATCATCATATAAGTAAACATCATAAAAGAGGATATAGAAGCTACAGAGAACATAGTCACAGGGGAGATTAATCAATGCCAGTTATGGACCAGAAAAAAAACCAACGTCAATTTTCTTTGTTAATCTTGCCGCTGGTCCCAATAATAAGACTATTAAAGATTTACGGTACATTTATTATCAATCAGTTACCATAGAGGAACCAAAAAAACGAAGAACAGGATTCCATACTGTTGGCATCTTTGGCATTGGACTATAGTCCAATGTCAAAGATGCCAACAGTATGGCCATACTAAGAATTACTGCATGCGTCCTTACAGATGTGTGAAATGTGGGCAATCACATAAGACCTCAGAATGCCCAAAACGAGACCGCAACACCCCTGCCATGTGCGCTCTTTGCAATGGACCTCACCCTGCTAATTAGAAGGGATGTGAAGTCTACTAAGAAATCCTCACAAGAAAAAGATTTTAAAAAACCAACAACACCCATTACCAACATCGAAAAACAACCAACAACAATTATCTCCCAAAATAAAGATCGTACTCAAAATACAGAGCCAGCAAAACAAAACCAGAGAACATCATATGCCTAGATCATAAAAAACAAATACCAGAAAACAATAAAAACAGTAAAAACAGTTCCAGTGCTGAAAACTCAGAACAAATAAATGTAACTCTAGAAAATGTACTTATAAAACAGGCTGAAAAATTTGATATCATACTCCAACAAATGATCACTCTTATGAATCTCATAGCAAAACTAGTCAACAAGCTAACAAAATGACTGCACTAAGAATATGTACCTGGAGCATAAATGGTCTAACTCCAAACAAACAGACTGAACATAAACTGCTTCCTCTTGAATAGCAGACATTTTTTTATTAACTAAAATAGCACAGAGTCGTATAGAATCTCCTCATCTTTTTTATAAAATTCACATTAAAGTTCCAACCAGATCCGTTAGATATCCTATTACTTTGCAAACTCCTTTCAGTTCTACAAATTATAGACAAAATTCTTTTTTCAGTAGATCTGCTAATTAAAATTAAAAATATTAGACTTAAACTAGATAATTAAACATAATCTCTTGACAATAACTTGATACGAGCTAGCTAAATATCATTTCTGTAATAAAATTAATTTTATAAATGTTTTCATACAAGATGTACCTAAATATCTATGTTACTAGAAATAATATCTAATGTATACAACTATATAACTACAAACATGTTCTGACTATTTACAAGCGCTTTTTTAAAGTCTACGTTACCTTTTTTATTTATTTTATTTATTTATTTATAGTAACCACCTGGACGATTTTCCGGATTTTGATCTATTTAACACTACGTCTCAAAAACTTACGTCTATTATTTGCAAGAACTGGTTTAGTGCTAATTCTAAATTCTAAACAAACATAATATCAATTTTTCTTCTCTTTCTTTTATAACAATTTTGTAATTGTATAATTTTATGCATACCAAGTTATAGTCTTAAATATGTGGAAAATGTTAAATAGTCTTAAGTTATCCTTATTTTAGACTACCTTAGATAATTGACACTGTAATTATCCCAAATAAAATAAATAAGTCAAGTCAAGTCAAAGTCAAGTCAAAGTCAAGTCAAAGTCAAGTCAAAGTCAAGTCAAAGTCAAGTCAAAGTCAAGTCAAAGTCAAGTCAAAGTCAAGTCAAAGTCAAGTCAAAGTCAAGTCAAAGTCAAGTCAAAGTCAAGTCAAAGTCAAGTCAAAGTCAAGTCAAAGTCAAGTCAAAGTCAAGTCAAAGTCAAGTCAAAGTCAAGTCAAAGTCAAGTCAAAGTCAAGTCAAAGTCAAGTCAAAGTCAAGTCAAAGTCAAGTCAAAGTCAAGTCAAAGTCAAGTCAAAGTCAAGTCAAAGTCAAGTCAAAGTCAAGTCAAAGTCAAGTCAAAGTCAAGTCAAAGTCAAGTCAAAGTCAAGTCAAAGTCAAGTCAAAGTCAAGTCAAAGTCAAGTCAAAGTCAAGTCAAAGTCAAGTCAAAGTCAAGTCAAAGTCAAGTCAAAGTCAAGTCAAAGTCAAGTCAAAGTCAAGTCAAAGTCAAGTCAAAGTCAAGTCAAAGTCAAGTCAAAGTCAAGTCAAAGTCAAGTCAAAGTCAAGTCAAAGTCAAGTCAAAGTCAAGTCAAAGTCAAGTCAAAGTCAAGTCAAAGTCAAGTCAAAGTCAAGTCAAAGTCAAGTCAAAGTCAAGTCAAAGTCAAGTCAAAGTCAAGTCAAAGTCAAGTCAAAGTCAAGTCAAAGTCAAGTCAAAGTCAAGTCAAAGTCAAGTCAAAGTCAAGTCAAAGTCAAGTCAAAGTCAAGTCAAAGTCAAGTCAAAGTCAAGTCAAAGTCAAGTCAAAGTCAAGTCAAAGTCAAGTCAAAGTCAAGTCAAAGTCAAGTCAAAGTCAAGTCAAAGTCAAGTCAAAGTCAAGTCAAAGTCAAGTCAAAGTCAAGTCAAAGTCAAGTCAAAGTCAAGTCAAAGTCAAGTCAAAGTCAAGTCAAAGTCAAGTCAAAGTCAAGTCAAAGTCAAGTCAAAGTCAAGTCAAAGTCAAGTCAAAGTCAAGTCAAAGTCAAGTCAAAGTCAAGTCAAAGTCAAGTCAAAGTCAAGTCAAAGTCAAGTCAAAGTCAAGTCAAAGTCAAGTCAAAGTCAAGTCAAAGTCAAGTCAAAGTCAAGTCAAAGTCAAGTCAAAGTCAAGTCAAAGTCAAGTCAAAGTCAAGTCAAAGTCAAGTCAAAGTCAAGTCAAAGTCAAGTCAAAGTCAAGTCAAAGTCAAGTCAAGGCAAGTCAAAGTCAAGTCAAGGCAAGTCAAAGTCAAGTCAAAGTCAAGTAAAAGTCAAGTCAAAGTCAAGTCAAAGTCAAGTCAAAGTCAACTCAAGTCAAAGTCAAGTCAAATCAAGTCAAAGTCAAGTCGATTCAAGTCAAAGTCAAAAACTAAGAGACAAGAACTTAAAATTCGATACAACCATCTGCCTTGGATGCTGGGCCGAAACAGTAAGCTAGCTGTAGTCAATATACTTCTCATATATAAGACCATTTTGGAACCTGTCTGGATGTATGGTATACAGCTATGGGGTAGCGCTTGCAAGTCCAATATTGCCATTATACAACGACAGTAAACTATGAAACTCCGAAACCTATGCAATGCACCATGGTTTATCACGAATACAGAAATACACCACCATTTCGAGATGACCACTGTAAACGAAGAAGTTCTAAAAACTACAGAGACCTACAAAAGGAAGCTGGAAAGACATCCCAATGAACTGGCTGCCAAGTTAACAACTCAAAGCTACCGTAAACGGCTTAAGCGGAAAGATATACTAGCCATATAAATAAATATGGCCTAATAAGGAGGAGATGCCTCACTGGAGGACACACTCTTAACTGCACAGCGTACAACACACCTGCTTATAGCGAACGCTGATTGCAGATACAATAAGAAAAAGGAAAAATTATAGATAACTAGCTGTGCCCCGCGGTTTTACCCGCGTTAATGTTTATAAATTATAGCCTATGTGTTATTCGGTTTCATCTAAATCCGTTCAGTAGTTTTAGCGTGAAGAAGTAACAAACATACACACTCACAAACTTTCGCCATTATAATATTAGTGTGATTTCACCCAGATTCAGGACAAACAGACATATTCATGGACAAAATGCGTGAAGGGCAAGTATCTATCGACCACGCCAACCGGCCCGTCTAAGTTGTGTTACTGTTAGAAGATATTATTTTAATGTCAATTAATTCTCTCCATATCTATACATATAATAAAATCGTAGGAAAGTCAAAACTGTACATTGAATATTTTTTTAAAAGGATACTTAAGGCGTGATCTTAAAATTTAGTTTTTAGAATTTTTGTCTCTGTGTCTGTTTGTCTGTATGTATGTCCGGGCTAAATTCCAAAAGTACTGCATGGATTTACTTCAAATTTTGCATGAATATTACCAAGAGGTCGGGTCAACATATAGGCTACATATTATCACGCTTTTACCTACAGGGGAGGAGCAGTGACAATTTATAAAGTTTAACGCGGGTAAAACCGTGGGGCACAGCTAATTTAACCCTTAATGGGGCAATGGTATAATAGTTACCACATCATTTTAAACTCTATTCTGTTGTAATAAGAGCTAAAACCTATGAATTATTAACATGCGTTATGCCCTATTAAGGGTTAAAATAAACAAAGATAAATACACGTATGTATTTCGTATCGAATGAATTTCAAAGTTATGAGCACTAACGTATACCAATACTGACAAGCTTAATGTATCTCTTACATATTAAATCGGGCAGTTTATTTATTGGCTCAATAATATTAGATGAAATTACAGCAATATTCATAGTAGTCTACCAATAAAATATTATTATGTGCATAAAATTTTAGCATAGCATTTGAGACTATTTATTAAGTATTTATGTTATAAAATAACGTCGTATTATTTATTATATGACTTCGTTATTTCTTAGTAAAGGGTTATATAACAGTAATGTCTTCCTAGCCGAATTTCGACCACGGCGGCCAGTCTCAATAGAGATTAGCAAACACAGAAGCACTTTCTATTCCACCACTCTCATGATCCGATGGGACGCCTAGCGACACGACCGTAAAGAAGTCAGGTACAAGACCGACGGCTTTACGTGCTCTCCGAGGCACGGGAGTATAATACCGCCAACTCCCAGACTTCGGGCTGATTTGAAATTATTCTTTTTACAGAAAAGTCCCAAAATCACTTTTTGGGTTGACCCGGGATTTGAACCCGGGACCTCGTTCTCTGCGGATGAACACGCTACCGCTAGACCAACGGGGGTTACTGTGTAGATTAACCTTGTTTTCCTCATAATTATATTGGGCTATTCTAACTACTTTACTAAGCCATTTGAGGGGATATGTCATAATCGCTACGCTTGGCAGCAGGTTGGCGATCGCAGTATTAAATGCTGTTGCCCATTCCCTGGTATATAGTCCCTCGGGCCGTTTTTTACGCCCCCCAGGGAAAAGATGTGGTGGTGATATTCTTTTTGGCCGTCAGCCACACAGTCAAATGCGAATGCGAGCAGCACAAGACTGGCCATTGTGGAGATCCTTGGAGGAGGCCTTTGTCCAGCAGTCTTTCGGCAGATATGAAGATGATGATTATTTGTAAGCCAAATTCTTAAGCAGCATGTAGTTTAACGCCCATTTACCACTACTCATCAGATGAACCGTATGGTTGGCAAGGCGACTTATTATAACGTGTACGAAGGTTCAGATATCTTTTAAATGAGTACTTACTTATCGTATGGGTGGTGGTTACCCTAGTGACAGAGTTGCGTTAGCCGCCCATTAGGCCACTAACGTATCTTAACGATTGTTGCCTAATAGCTACCGGGACTGACAACTTAACGTGTCCTTTGAAGCATGGTGACGCTCAGAAATTAAACCACTTTGGCAGTTACAAATTTGTGGGCTGACCGCGAGCCTAGTTGCTTAACCTTGCCAATCACTTTCGGACAAGAGCATAAATTTAAGTGCGGGTGGGAACGTACCCACAAAACGCGGGGTATCCAGCCCATAAGCGTTAACCGCTCCGCCACTGCACTATTACGTTTGAACTCGATTTTTTACAATACATTCGATTCTCAATTAACTTGACGCAATGTCTATAAATCAATCTAACAACACATTTACTGGTCAGGTATATTTCTCAATATTCTTTTGTGAAGTGTTATAATACGTTCTTCTAAGATTCTATACATATATGGATAGCCTAGCCTATAGTCATATATACATTTTGTATGGCAAGTTTTTGAGACCCATAAATAGTTGTTCTGAGTCTATATCTACTTCGAGTCTGTCAATTATATGTTTGTAAAGAATTTATTTCCCTATCTTGAACAAATAGATTTTTTTCTTACTATACGACAACTCCCGCAAGTTGTCGTATAGTAAGAAAAAAATCTATTTGTTCAAGATATCTGTGTTTACAGAACTATTTATAGTCAACAAAGAATAAAGTCGATTCCTTTGTCAAAGACTGTTTAGTTCAAACAAGTTCTACTGAGTCCTACCCACATTCATAATAGGAACTGTCAAATGCATAAAATACTGTTATTTTTCTTTAACATTACTTTAATGAATTGGTTTGCTGGATAACTATGAAAAGCAATATTTTTTAGAAAAAATAGTGTTGAATTTAAAAAAGGTTAGCTTGACTTGCCTATAGTAAAGGAAAAATAGAATATGGAGAACCTACATCGACTTATTTGATTTTCAAACATTGTCGGTTTGACCATACAACACACAAACGTACAGACGCCAGCACATCTGTGCTGCAACCCCATCAGTCTGTGTATTTCTTTTACAGTTTTTCAACTATATAACATAAACATAAGGTTCACTGTCAATTGGGGAAATTTGACAGATTGGGCTAGCTTGATGTGCTGGCGTCTGTACTTATATATTTTTTTTCCGCGCGTCGATTGTCTCATCATCATTATTTTATGTTTAATTCTATCATTATATGGGTCAATGGCCTTAAATTTAATGTGTATTTTTAGAAACATTTTAAACTAGTCAGATGTCTCTGTACCAAGTACAATTTTAATATTATAAACTAGGTTCAGTGATATTTTTTTGTTCCATTTTTTGCCCACTTTCGTCTGGCTAAGCTCACAGACCGTACCGCCTCGTCTTCAGTTGAAATCATTTGTTTTTCGTCATTTAGTCAAAGTCCAGTCAAATCCGTCACTTGCAATCATTAGAGACTTCCATGGAGTTTTTGTTTCAACACGAAAAATCACATTTCACGGCAATATCTCATTTTCCTCCACTTGCGTATACGTTGTCGAAAATGTTATGTACAAAAATCCGCCATAGTTACACATAAAACTCGAATTTACACCAGTTTTTTTAAATGAAATCTATTTCATTCCCTCGATGCATCTTTTTCCGCGTTGGCGCCAAAACTACTCAGGTCAGTGCCAAATTATTATTGTGACATATTATTTGAATTGAATTTTTATTTTATCAAATCCACAAATGATTATTAAGTTCTTCGACTTATGAAAACATATAATGTCAGGAATATAAATTAAATGTAACGAATAAATGAGAAGAGTGTATAAATATGCAGTAATTTTTCAGCAGCTTAATTTATATCTTATGATAAGAAATAAATTAAACTGCTTAAAAAGTATACTAGTTAGTCTACGTTTAGTTAAACGTAAGACTTTAAAAAAATGTCTTTGCCACAGATCATTTGACGTTGCAAAAAAAATACTGTCTCGTTTTAGCGTAAAGTTATTCTTTGCACAATTAGTCCATTTAACTTAAGTAGATGATTATTTACTCAGATTTGAAATATTTCATAAGTCAGCAACATTTTATTTCAAATTTAAAAAAAATTTATAAGTACGAGCAAAAAATGTGTTTACTTTTCGTAAATTTATCAATTTAATCATATCGACATACGGGTCATTAATCTTAACTAAATCGATTTAACGATATTATAATATTCAATGATATATCAATGATTTTATTATGATAGTTTTCTCGGTAGTACTTTTAACTTTTCTATCCTCACAAGAACACCTCGACTTCTACTAGTTTAAATCAAAATGAGCAAAACTTGGCAGACATTCTACGTATTGTTAACGATTGCAAACTGATATAATTTAAATATAAGTGTCCAAAATCCCTAATTCCAACTTGAAAGTGACTCTAAGCTATAACTATTCAATGCCTCAACGGATTACTATGAAATGTAACTAAGAACTATTTTGATTAAACCAGCTTATAGAGGATAAAACGAGCATTGTCTCGGTCGATCCGTTTGCGAGCTACGATAATACATATACACCGGCATAGGTAGCAATTTAAATCATAACACTCAAAAATAAAATAGAAGACAAAAGGACATAATAAAAGAAACCCATAATTTATGTTGGTCTAGATTTTTCCTTTCCTTTCCTTTTCCTAGTTCACTAACCAAGTGACGCTGACTGCTAAGCCTGAGGTCATAGGTTCGATTCCCAACCGGGACAAATCGTTGTGTGATGAGCACAATTATTTTTATTGTCTACACAGACACAGTAAAACTAACCAAACCCGTAATATGTATTTAGAAATATATGTAAAGAAAGAGTATTTCTTTAATTAAACCTTAGGTGCACGGCATAGATAAAGAAATATATTATTTTCTTTTCTTTATCATGTCATGTCAAATTATACTGTCATATGTAATATTGTATTAAAATAGAAAATAACGCATTCTTAATAATAAACGTTAAATGTCGTTTTATAAGATACCTATATTTTTTTACCTATTCATAGGACATTTGGCATTTAAAATAAAACAATGCGTTGCTTTTTTTTCATGAATAGGTAAAAAATTATAGGTATCTTATAAAGTTTGTTCAGTTGTAGTTGTATGGTTACCATAGTACGATTCTGCCTAATTTGGGATCAGATGGCAGCGTGTTGATTGTCCCAAGATATTTATTTATTTATTATTTACTTTCTTCTTTATGTAATATTTTATTATAAATGTACAACATACATGTATAAAACGTAACTGTTACGGACACTGTTTAAAAAGCACATGGCAATTTAAATCACAAATATTATCTTTAAATGATACTTAATAATTAAAAATTCAGTATGAGACTTATCATTTCGGCTCCGATATTATGTATTGCACCCTTATCTTCTAAGAGGTTAAAAATGAAATAATACACGAATATTTTACGTAATCGTCTTAGTGAGCTACAAGCATCATTGATTTATCATCCAGTACTTAGTTATTTTGGTTCAATGCCTACCATGGCGGTCAGTCTCAATGGAAACTAGCTATCTTCACGAAACATATAGCATATGTGCGCTAATACAGGTGGTCTTACTATTACTCTAATAATCTGATGGGACAGCTAACTGGGACTTTAATTAACGCACACCCTCAAACACCCCAATCAGAATATTATGTTGTAATCATAATACATGCACGGAATTTTTTATTTAACATGTATATGCCTTGATATCTACTAAATTAGTTTCTTGGAATAAAGTTTGTTTTTCTTTATTTTGTAATGTACGATGGAATTCTTATGAATACAAATAAAACTACGATTTTAAAAGTGAAATTACTTTGACTTACGGTCCATTTCAATTCATTTTTATTGTACAGGGTTAATATGACAATAATTTCCGTAGTTTTAATTATTTTTGTAATAAAAATTACCTATATTAAAAATTATACAAATCGATTCAGTAAACAATTCTGCACAAACTATTTTCAGGATGTGCGTAAATTAAGTTACATGTTGTATATAATAATAATAATATCCTGGGACACTATTCACACACACAGCCGTCTGATCCCAAAATAAGCAGAGCTTGTACTATAGAACTACTAAATATACTATTTTTCTTTTGTAAATACTTACTTATAAGGATAATTTACACTCAGACTGAGATCTATAGAGCGTACTTAGACTTTGCTCAAACTTTACTTACGTAAAACTTTGCTAAGTGTATGCTAAGCTTATACTTTGATTTGGTATTTATAGAATTTTTGTCGTTAAGATTATGCTTAGCATAAGCTAAGACAGACAAAGTCAAAACTGCTTAAAAGGAGACGACACCAACTGTAAGATGAACCACGTGTAATAATGAAATAAAACATTTAGATTTGATTTTTTTCGATTTTTGAAGGTTTAAGTACACCGACAACCACTCTCTTTAATAAGCACTATTCTTGTCCATTCCTTGGTTGTCTGGAAGAGATACTATACGAGATGTTACAATCGGTGGCCACGTTAGTGGCCACCGATTGTAACATCTCGTATAGTATTATATATGAATTTATAGTAATTATATTAATTATAGTAATTATATATGAATTTATAATTGTGGTTTACAATAAAATGTTAATCTATCTATTTATCTTTATTGGGATATGCCAAATTCTTTTATTATTTAACATTTATCTCTAGTTGAATCTTCATTAGTAAATGAAGTTCTATCTCTATCTTGTGATGTTTTCTTCCCTGAATATAAATTTATTATTAGTCGGAGCCTAATTAATAGTTACTATACTCACTTCATTTTTCATTAGCTTTTTAGGTACATTCAACACTATAAGAATCTTAAAAGCTTTTTATAAATGGAGGGGGCGATCCGAGTGGGATGATCTGATTACGTTATGAAAGTTTATTATTAGACAGCTATACGCGGAATCGAAAATTCACAACGTTATAAATTTTAAAATACTTTAGTCAAATTAGAAATATTCATCATTTCCACTAAGCCACACTCGTATATCGGGTGTCTAGAAAATATTTCTAAAGATCCGGCATCTATGATATCTTGAAACATTAACACTCGATATGAATGATTTCAATGATAGAAAATAATATTATCAAATATATTATAATAATATCAATATCTTAGGACATTATTCTCACACGGTCATCTGATCCCATACTAAGCAGAGCTTGTACTATGGAAACCAGATAACTGATATAATACATTCACTACTTTTCTTTTGTAAATACATACTTATATATCTACATAAGTATGTATCTACAAAATCTATTCTATCTATTTGGCCTGAGTCTGGGTGTAATTATCTAATTACACCCAGACTCAGGCCAAATAGACATGTTCATGCACACAAATAACTGTCCTGGAAAGGAATCGAACCCACGACCTCCGGCGTGAAAAGCAAGCATTTGCCAACCACGTTAACTGGCCCGTCTACTTAAAAGGCGTGCACCAATAACTATATGATAACATTGTGATACTAATGCACTCTTAAGGTAAGAGCTCAAAGGGAAACGATGGATTACTATTAAACTTTACTATCTGACGATTTGTAATACAACTTCGGTAACTGAAAATTGCCTTAATTAGCTAGCTTCGATGCAAACTCCTAGGAAGTCAAACTAAAAAGCAAAGTTGTTTGTAGTTAAGGTAGTACGACAGCGTCAAAGCAGTTAGTTCATCTATTAAATAACTAGCGGGGAATTACTTTTTTAAAACACGAATAAGGCTCGGTTTCCACCAAAGCAGAGAGGAATGGAGATGTTTAAATAAACCAATCAAATTTCGTTATTTCCACATTTCTTCTCCGCTTAGCTTCCGTGGAATTGGAACAAGTGGAGAGTAGAGGAGAAGTCAAAAAAACAAAAGACAAGTGAGCATGCTGCGTTGCAAGGCAGGACAGAGAAATAAGTCAAGTACCCTGCACCCCGCTGTTTTCTCCCCGCGACGTGCATATGATAATGTAACTAGTTGAAATTTCCTATGTTACCCTGTAAGATTTTCAAAAACTTTCATTCTATTGAGACAGTGTGCCATATTCGCCATGACTGTGACATTTATGTGGCCGCCAACTTATTGCCCTTCCTCACCTAGACAGAAGTTGACAATTTCGACCACTCACAGGTCACATCTCTGCTACCCAAAACTCACTTCTCGTCTCCGATTTGGTGGAAATAATCTGCCAGCTTTGCAGCACATCTCCTTTTGTCTCCTCTCCGGTGACGTATCTCGCTTGCGACTTCCAATTCGACGATAATCTAGTACCTAGTGTGATTTCCGTATTCAGAATTCTTTATTTTGTAAACATAGGTACTATTTTTCTTCCGTGTGTCTGACAACATTTTATTTATAAGCCTTTTATTTAAGCCTTTATTGTGTAATATAATAAATGACATATATAAAATCTATAATATATTATATATTATAATTATAATTATTTATTAATTATAATATAATATATTATAATTTATCTACATATAGGTATTAATTGTAGAACTTTATTCAATTATTATGTAAAAATAAAGAAATACATATTACATAATTAACTTAACTTATAAGAAACAGAAAAATATCAACTAAATTAACTATAATAACTAACTACTATCTAAGTTATAGAGCGTCGAAGAATTCCTCCGCTTCGTCGGGAGGTAACGTGCCCAGAAGGCTGGCCGCATTGCCACGCTGTATGGCAATGCTGATTCTTTGACCCAAAAAAAGGCCAGCTCTCTGGTCACGGGAAGCGTCAAACAAACGTTTCGAAATTTCCCGAAATATATTAATTAAATAGTAGTAATATTTAGATTGATGCCTATACGTCCCGCGTCACATTTCGTTTCCATCAATGGTGACGCGTTTTGGAAGTTTGAATTTCTCTCCTCTATTTTTGACTTTATATAAAGCACCGCGCGCAAGGTACAGCTAGTATTGCTGTACCTTGCGCGCGTTGCTACGGAAATATATGAAATTCATTAGAATGATAGTGGCGCCATCTGTCAAAGATTGATCGTACTCACTTAGGCACCTTCGTGAGCTCATGCACAACAAACACTTTGCTAAAGATCACCACGTGATCAAATGCATAGTTCACGATTCTATGAGACAAACATGCATTTTTACATGAATATATAGATTACCGAACTTGAAATAATAATTTAAAAAATACCTCTTAAATATAATGTAAAGATATATATAAGATGTCTTTACATTACATTCTAGAAAAAGATATATGTGATAAATTTAAATTTAATGCTTATTCCCTATTGTCGTAACACCGGCTTAGCCTCGCTTGAAAAATGCTCCCCAAACAACATGAGCATAATCCGTCACACCAATTAAAATTAACGCCATGGCTTATCTAAACTTTCCAAGACACATGCAATTATTTTCACAAACCTTTTGACCTTCAACTTGAGTCATGTAACTTTATCTCTACGTTTCATTACGCCTATATGCGGCCTCAACGCGATTAGTAGTGACAGACCTAATCCTTGTCAAATGAGCAAGCCATCTCAGTAACAATAAACTGTTTGCTTTAGTCATGTTAAATCGTTTTACCATGGCCCATCTACTAATGATTTCTATTTTAGGTGATAGTTTTCAAAGTAATTTTTCACCAAAGGTAAACGGCAAAAATGTTTGAGACTTTTGTACCGCTAGTAAAATTTCGTGTTACGGGATATTTTATGTTTTAATTGGTGGTTAATGTGAAAGAAAAGGCATTTTTAATTTCTTAGATTTTTTGAACTTGGGATATAAAAGTTATAGCCAATTTTATTTTAAGGTTACGTTTGGTAATCTGTGGGTCAACCCCATGACCGTGGAAACATTGCAGTTCGAAAATCACTCTTACTGCCTAAGTAATAAAGATACTGTAAATATCAAAGTGTGTCTACTGATGTGGCAATGAAATGCTAGTGTTAACTAGTGTACCAATGAAGATTGTTACATGTTATATTTACACCGTAGCCACAGAATGGCAATCCTGGGGCTGGTATATCCAGAACCAAGTGACTACAAGGATCTACCTCTAAGGAGCGTACTGGATTACGTGCAGACTTCATTCAGGGCTCTAGGGATAGAATAAAACCATTGGGGGATAGTACAAAAGATCCTGAAGGGTCGAAGTGCTGTACAGAAGTACACCCCAAACAAGATAAGATAAGATACACCGTAGCCACCGTAGCCTAGTTGGTAGTGCTCCTGCCTACGAAGCTGGTGGTCCTGGGTTCGAATCCCGGTAAGTGCAAATATTTGTGTGATGAGCACGAATATTTGTTTCTGAGTCATGGATGTTTTCTATGTATTTAAGTATTTATCTATCTATATAAGTATGTATATCGTTGCCTGGTACCCATAGTACAAGCTTTGCTTAGTTTGGGGCTAGGATGATCTGTATGACATTGTCCCTATATATAATTATTAGTATTACATAAACATTGTTATGGTGATAAAGTAAATGTTGTAGCTCTTTTTATAGTTTTTTACATGGATTTATTCCGAACCTGCCCCAAAAACCCTAAACGGGTCGCGAGTAAGGTTAGGAAGATGCACAAAGCTATTATTTGTTGAAATAATGAAAAGGTCTTTATTTCCATTAATTACAAAGTTCATAACTCAGTGAACATTTGTGTGAGGTTGCGAGGGGTTATATATGAGGTTTTGAGTGGAGGTAAATAAAACAATAGATCCTTAGTTTTTTGTAACTACATTAATTTTATTGATATTCTTATTAATTTATCCTTAGTATTACTTCATCTAAGAATATCTTCATATAAGTACCAAACAATAATTATCACATAGCACAAAGCAACATTGGGTTTATTGAGAACTTCACTCTCTTCGGATAATGCTTGTCTTCTTAGTCGGGGCAAACGAATGTTGCAATTAACACATTACAAACTCGTCATTTTAATTAAATGATAAAGCGTCCTTTCGTGAATCCACTGTCAACAGATATATATTACAGCACGGAGGAACTGATGCTGAACTAACGTAATATCTGCAAGATTATTTGCTAAATTGATGACATGTATCAAAACAACAGCAATATATCTGACAGATTGTCTTTGCCTATCAATAAATAATTGCCATGAACAAAAAAATATTGACGACGAAAATTGTTCCTATTCTAAATCATTAATTATTACGATTTAATGCAACTACTGTGCTTTCTTAGGTATAATAAATAAGTCTATAATTATATGATTTATATGTAATGTTGTTCCCATTTATAAATAATTAATTATAATTTCGACATTTATATTATTTTACACATGGCAATTTCTGTAAACGTTACTGCGTTTAGTTTACGATTTTATTACGTTTATTTATTGAAAATAATTGAAATATTCTTTTCGATTTTATTAATTAATCCCAAGTTCTAAAAATATTATACTTACATTAAAATCAATACCTTAGTTGTCTTAACAAGTGGTACAAATTATATAGCTGAACAACAACGGAAGTATGCGATACGAATTCTGCCATTCTCTTTTAGCTTAATATTTTCTTAATATACAAATTAGCTTTGAAAACAAAATTGTCCACAAATCTGACGCAATTGATTGGTTTATTGATTAGACTTATTTCGACTTTATAAGACTGGACTTATGGCGCGGTGGTTGAAATAGTCGTTAAGAGAGTGTAACTATTAATCCTTCACTGTCATGTCATCACCTACACAATCACCTGTACCTATTATAAATTAATAACAGTTATAAGAAGTCATTATTAGTTCTTTAATGTTAAGTAACAAGTTTCTTATGTCCTTTATCAACTCTTTATCAATTTAAGTGCAACTAACAATATTAAGACCATCAAAATACAGTACCATTATCACAGGACAGGCAAACACGTCTTTTAAGTGTTGTTTATTTGATTAGCAGTCATACATTACGACGTGGCGTTTTGTATAATTAATATAAAACAGCTTTTATTTAAATGGAGTAAATTGGACGGTTCGTTTTTGCTATTTAATTTATACAAATTTAAGAGGTGTTTTTGTTATTTTAGGTATTCAATCATTTGTAAAATGGATTGGTGGTTATTGAGACTATTATTCAAACGACGAAGAGTTCATAAAATTTAGGAACATGTTGAAGTTCGTTTTTAGATAATCTGATGGACTAAAGAAGAGTGTTATAAAACAATGTAACTATCTATAATAGAAATTAGAAATACCATAATCTTGTGACTTTCACTATCTGTAATTTTTTTTTATGTCATAGGGCGACAATCGAGCAAGCGGGTCACCTGATGGTAAGTGATAACCGCCGCCCATAGACACTCGCAACACCAGAGGTGTCACGTGTGCGTTGCCGGCCTTTAAGAGTTAGAAAACAAGTGTTGCTGACCCTCCCCCCCACCCCAATGGGCTCTGGCGACCTTACTCACACGCAGAAACACAACATTAAAGTGATTAATGTTATTATTAAAGAATGTCTTCTGTACGGTGGAGGTACTTCCCCAGTCGGGTTGCTCTTTGAGCGAATGAACGCTGTGCCCTACCTCTCTTAAAATCATTTTATCTTGTAGTGATTTTATCAATTATTAAAGTGACCAGAAAAACTAACAATTTTGCAGTAGTGTTACACAATATAAGTAGCCTTTTTGGAATCAAAGTTTACTTTGAAGTAAAGTGGAGAGTATTTTTTTTAATTTTTATATCAGAGGGCGACAAACGAGCAAATGGGTCACCTGATGGTAAGTGATCACCGCCGCCCATGTACACTCGCGACACCAGAGGAGTCGCCAGTGCGTTGCCGGCCTTTTAGAGTCAGCAAACAAGTCTTGCTGACCCTTCCCCCCACCCCAATGGGCTCTGGCGACCTTACTCACACTCGGAAACACAACATTAAAATTATTAATGTTATTATTAAGGAATGTCTTCTGTAAGGTGGAGGTACTTCCCCAGTCGGGCTGCTCTTTGAGCGAATGAACGCTATGCCCTACCTCTCTTAAATTATTGTTATTGCTTCAATAAGAAATATTTGCAAATAATTCATCTCGCCCATTTTTCTAATGTTGCGTGTAAAATAAATCCAAGACCTTTCCCCATTATACGTGTTTTCACGTATCTGTACATTTTTACTTAAACTTAAGCTGTTTTCCCCAAGAATATTTGTGGGAGCTAAATAATGAGCATCGAAAAGGTCCTGGTACCTGTATATTCCTAACAACGCAACGCCTGGTGATGGTAGACGTATCGCTAACGTCAGTCGCGAGCTTTCCATTAGATAAGCCGATTGAATTGCAAATACAAACGAATATTGTACACTACCCGTTCCCACCACTCTTGACTTGAGTTAACATCACATGCAAGTGTGAGTAATGATAATGTGAGTAGTATCACTGGTTTCGTAAAATCCTCTACAATCATCATATACATACATCGTTACGAACGTGTCTTGCCCATCAGTCCAAAAAAGAAAAAAAAATAATAGATGTCCCAACCAGCATCCGACGGGGCTCTTTAAGATCCAAACAATATATTATTTCATGATTAATGTGACGGCGCTCCACGTCGGGATTACGTCCAAATAAGAGGCGCGGAATCGATTTGTTTAATTAAAAATAATGACAGACCGCTCCATCACTCATTTGGTCGGCGTTAAAATCTTTCCCAGATTTTCCAGACACTCGTTTATGTTTGGTGATTAATTTTTAAAAAGAGATTTGGTATATTTTTGCGAGGGAACAGCGTCCATTAAACATGAAACTTGGCTTGATTTTTTAAAATTGGTTTTATGCATCGTATATAGTTCGATAGTAATTTATAGAAAACAAAACTAGGAAAGGCGTTAATTAAAATGATAAATGGATTCTCCTTTGTTTGTGAATTGATTTATTTTTGCGGTTTACGGTTATTATAGTGTCTTTAAAACTGTAATTAATATTATCAAGTTTTTCAAAAATAATTTTCATTATGAGGTGCGTTTTCTTTTACGAATAATTTTGAATTTAGTAAAATTCATAATTATTCAAAAAAGAAAACGTCGTTTTTGGGTCAACATAAATATTTGCAATATCTAGGATTGCATCTAATAAGCATAAGTATTTTGTAAACTAGAATTAAGTTTTTGGAAATAAATTATTATTACTATTATTATTACTCGTATCTTGATGTCAAAAGAAACTAACATTTTTGTCACAATGTCAGATTTCAATCTCTCATCAACTACTTATGTCGTTGACTGTACGATGCGTCCTTAATACGAAGCAGCCGCTCAAAGCCTTCTGAAGCACCATTGACGGTACTTTAGGCTAACTAATTTGACGAATTACTCCATAAACAAAAGAAAGCTTATGCCGTTATAAAAGGCTGAGGAGCTACTCGTTTGAAAAACATATTGTATCTTAATACTTAATCGAATATTTGGCTCAATTATGACTTTGAGCTCATTGTTATAATGAAAACAATTCGGAATGATATTGAATTAGTTTTTGATACTTCCCCATTGTCTCATTGTGACTCACAGTGAAAACAAATGAAACAATTCAATATTTCAACTTATATTATTATTTATCGAACATAAAAGATGCGTTCTGTTATACCTATTTACAGATATTATAAAATATGGAATATATGCTTTTGTTTAAAATGATATCATTTCGTCTAATATTATCCGAAGTGATATATGTATAGTTAGTTTCGTTAGTTTCGTTAGGGGTATAAAAGCGTTAAAATATGTGCAGAGCACATATTTCACTTACACAGCAGTAAGTAGGTAGCTTACTACTATACAAGTTGACTTGTTGTTACCAATTTCATTTTTCATTATCTAAGAGGATAATAAATCAAATACATTAACTAAAGTTGTAAAATAATAATATAACGTAGTATGAAAATATTAAGCGCTATATCTCAAGATTTTATAAGTTCCCAAGTTACCACTGAAAATGATTATTACTTTTTTAAGTTAAGTGTATCAATGTAGCCGACCATCATCCTTTTTTTTCAAGGTATTATATTATAGGTATAATATACGGCTCGCCTATCATTTTGCCTATAGTTTGTAATTACAAAAGGAAGGTGGGACGGATTGTAGTGTCTCGCCAAGTGCTGGGAATGTCAAACTTGATTATATTAAGCAGGTCAGGACAACCTCTCTTTCAGCATTGGCTACTAGTAGCGCTATAACATTATTTAATTTAACGCAGAAAATTCTGATACGGCCAGGTGATTTTTACGGATTGTTTCATTTAATAAATTTATCAAAGACAATTGAGTCGTCACATTAATTAATAATATCAACAAATCACCAAACAAACAAAACAATATATTTCAACTAAACAAACACATCATTTAAAAATTGAACAAAACTTATCGAGAATCTTTGCACAACACGCATATTAACGAGTCACATATTTTTACTCTGTACCACGAGTGAGTCAGTCAATTGCTCAGTACAATGTGAAAGTCATTGTAAAAATAAACCTGACAATGAATTCATCGGATTATTCAAGTGACGACTCTGAAGATGAAGAAGTGCGACGAAACATTGCTGCGGAAGCTGCGGAAATAACTCAAAATTTAGCACCGTCCAAATCGGTACAGCGATATAAAAATTGTTACAATCAATTTATTGCTTGGAAGAAATTGCATCGTATGAATAAAATTGATGAAGACCTTTTACTTATATACAATGTCATTAAACTTTCGGTCCTGGTATGATGAAAAATAGTATACGCGCCACGGGAAGATAGCAGGACTTTTCGACCCACGCTTATGTCAAGTCTTTTAATAATTTTTTTTTTCGTCGTATTTTGTAAGATATACAAGTCGTGGTTTAGCGCAAGGTGATCCGATGTCACCTCTCTTATTTAACGTAATTACCATTAAATGTTTTGAGCAAATTAGAAATGTGACAATGTGTCAATATGCAGATGATTTTGTATTATATTCCACTTCCAGAAACCTAAGAGAAAGTCAAATAGAATTTCAATCAGCTCTAAATACATTTTGTCTCATTCTGGATGAAATGGGGTTACAATTATCGGCCGATAAATCGAAGGTTTGTATTTTTAGTAGAGGTTTCAGAAGATTACAAATAGAACTTACGTTAGATAAGGAAAATTTAGAGATAGTAGACAGTTATAAATATTTGGAAGTGTGGTTGGATAAATCGTTGCGCTGGGGTAAACACATTAATATGACTGTGGATAAGGTACAAAGGAGTCTGAATTTACTTAAGGTATTGGTAGGAGCTGTTGGGGTTTACATCCTAAACACCTAAGACGTATATATATTGCGATAATCAGAAGTCGCATCGACTATAGCTGCTATTTATATGACGCTAGCGCAAAATGCCATTTAGATAAATTAAATAAAATTCAAAATCAGGCTATGAGGATAATAGGAGGTTTTATTAAAACTTCACCGATCCACGTTATGGAAAGTGAGCTGTGTGTAGTTCCACTGTACTTACGAAGGAAATATTTAGCTTATAAATTCTGTCTTAAGTCTAAGGCTTTAGAAAATAATATAACCTGTCAGTTATTAGAGAATCTCTACGCTCTTCGACAAAATTGTTATTGGAAAAATAAAAACATTCCTCTATTAGTATCATCTATGAATGAGGTTAAGGAGTTACAGGTAGCTTCGTCTTGTCCATTATTAATGTATAGTTTACGAACATGGATGACTAATATTAATGTAAATGAAATTATTTTACTAAATTTAGAATCAATAAACATATCTAAACGATCATGTGATAGTAATATATTAAAATATGAAGTTATTAGAGAATTGCATAAAAATTATAGTGGTTGGTTTTACATATTTACAGATGGTTCGAAGAGTGTAGATGGTCAAGGGTCTCCATATTATATACCTAATATAGATTTACAGGATAATTGTTTTAAAGTTAATGAACCTATATCTATTATGAATTTGGAGCTCATTGCAATCTCAGAGGCTTTGACTTATATAATTAATCATGGTGAACATAGAAATGTTGTCATTTGTACAGACAGCAAAAGTTCATTACAACATATAGCTCGATGTGCCTCTGGTCACAGAGGTGCATCGATAGCTTATGATATTTTATCTAAAATCGATGAAATTTCTTTAAAAGCCATCCAACTGAGATTGCAGTGGGTTCCATCCCATATTGAGTTGCGGGGCAACGAAGAGGCTGACATTTTAGCGAAATTAGCAGCTAGAACTGGAAAAGAAATAAGTATTATATTAGAATATTCAGACTATTTACCAAAATAAAAAAAATTGTGCTATGATTATTGGAAAGAATATTTTAATAAACGGTCTTTAGAGAAGGGTTTATGGTATAAAACCATACAATGTAAACCTCTTCGCGTGCCCTGGTTCATGAATAGCGATATCAATAAGAAATTCATTGTTACTGCTCTTAGACTCAGATCTGGACACATTCCATGCAAAAAATTTGCCTTTATGATGAAGAAGATCACTTCACCCAATTGTGAGGAATGTGGATGTATCGAGGACCTACAACATTTATTGATGTAATGTGTTCGATATGAGTCTAGTAGAAATAATCTAATAAGGTCCCTGAACTTGAACAGAACCGATGTGGGCATGTTCCACAAAATTCTATCCCAACCAAATAATGATGACGCGGTGGGTTTGTTCAAGTTCATGATCCATATTTTGTGAAAATTCTATTGTTTAGGATACGATGGGACTGACATACGCTATGCGTAAAAGTCCCTTTAAATAAATAAAGAAAAAAAATGAGATTCGTCTTTATTGTCTTATAGAAAAATATGAGGAAAATAAAAACGTACATTCTTATTTTCTTTAAGAATACATAGAGAAACAGAATATATCTATATCCTTATCGAGTCCTTAGATAGTGTACCTTCATGTTAAACAAATTAACAAAGTAACCTACTACTGTATGGTTAGATTACCTACCTTAATATTTTTATAAATGGGTTACTTTACTACTACAAAACAAGTAAATTATAAAATTTGATTTGATTATTTTCCCAATGTTTCTTTGTTACAAAGATTTGGAGATATTGTTTACTGTTCATGAAAAACGCAGCATTGCTTTAATACTTAATCAATAAATGAAAAGCTCATTTTCCCTGGATAAATTTTATACTCTTTAGAGAGTTGAGTTGCTTATAATTATTTAGAAGGCCTTGGGATATTTTGTATTTTTATTAATTATTTATTAAATGCTCAATAAAGTGCTTGTAAACCACGATCATTTATTGATATTTACAGCTTGCGATATTTATATTGCATATGTATTATTATTAAAGTAATGATAGTATTTATTAACCGATTTAAAAAAGGTTGAGGTTTCTTATTCTGCCTTATATATTTGTTTTATGTTTATTTACGTAGATTAAATGCAAATCAAAAGTCCCCCTTTGGTTTTACAAAGAAATCCTTGACCTTAAAATGGCGAAGGTAAAAATCGTGAGGAAACCTACATGCCTGAGAGTTCTCCAAAATGGTTTTGATGGTATGTGAAGTCTGCCAACCTACATTAGGCCAGCGTTGTGCACTATGGCCTATTTCCTTTCATTGCGAGCGCAGCCTCTTGCCCTGCAGTGGGATAGTAATGGACTGCATTTTTAGGGAGTAAGTGCAACTTTCAGAGTACAAGTGAATCTTCTAACATGCAAACATGGCTTTCCCTGGGCATATTGATCGAGATGCGATTACTATCTAATTTAATACGTTTGATGAGTGTAGTCATGCCATTGACAAACAAAACGCTTAATGGTAAGAAATTACAATTATGTAGGTACAATCGATGTAATTAAAATCCAACCATGAGTAAGATACATGAAAAGTTTAATAGCATAAAAATATATACCAAATAGAAAACAAAGAGTCACAACACGTTATTTTTTCAAGAATTTGATAAGTATTTCATCTTCAAAGGGTTCATAGTTGTTTATTTCTGAAACAAATGAAAGAAGGATACAATTTAAATCAGAATACGACTGTAGTGGCAACAATTACAGTATAAAACCTACTTTGTACAAATTGTCTATGATAGTGAGTGACGTTTAAAAAAGATATATACTTCAAAATTAAGTCAGAGAAAATAAAAAACAATTTTACATGTTAACTCGCTTCTAATTTTTTACTCCTTCTACTAATTTATTAGTCTCACCAAATTGGTGACTCCTACTAAACTAAACTGGTGACCCCGAAGAACACGATTTAAGTTTGCCCTGTCAAATATCAAGACAGCTTCGTAGTCGAAGATCAACAAAGGCGCGCTGGCAGATCTAGCAGACTGGATCAACGACGTCGTCGGGTTACAAGCGTCTACATCAACCATCACTACGATGCCGGATACCAGTGGTAACTCAGAAATTGTAGCACTTACTAAGCAGATATCAATATTAATGGAAAAGATCGAGAGATTGTCACGGGAGCGAGAGCGGACCCACAATGGAAATCATAACCGTCACCGTCCAAGTTCTACCAGGTCGCAGTCGACTTACCGGTCACACCCACAGTGCTGGTACCATCAAAAATTCGGTGATCGTGCTAAAAAGTGCATAAGGCCCTGTGACTACTGACCACCGTCGGGAAATGCGATGGGCGATCAATAATGGCGGCCAATGATTGCCCGAGTACCGGTCGCTTGTTCGTCACGGACGCTAGATCTAAGATGCAGTTTTTGGTCGACACCGGCAGCGACCTCTGCGTGTATCCACGAACGGCCTTAGCAGGACGACGGGAGAAGACCAAGTTCGGACTTTGTGCGGCAAACGGTACACTCATAAACACTTACGGCTATATTAATTTAGTTTTAAATTTAGGGTTGCGCCGTGACTTCACCTGGAGATTTATTGTTGCGGACGTTACGAAGGCGATAATAGGCGTGGATTTTTTGTCTTACTACAATTTAATTGTTGATTGCAGGAACCAACGCCTTACAACGCTCTTGACAATAACTTGATACGAGCTAGCTAAATATCATTTCTGTAATAAAATAAATTTTATAAATGTTTTCATACAAGATGTACCTAAATATCTATGTTACTAGAAATAATATCTAATGTATACAACTATATTACTACAAACATGTTCTGACTATTTACAAGCGCTTTTTTAAAGTCTACGTGAATAAAAACCTTTTTTATTTTATTTATTTTATTTTATCGACGGTAAAACTACGCTCGCGACCCCGGCTTTGCTTGCCCGTCCGGCAGACGTAATATCATCGGTCAAGGTAATTTCTGGTAATTCCGTGTATCACAACATACTACGGGAATATTCCCACATTACACGTCCACCCGGTGTTTTCCGTACACCTACACATAATACTGTACACTATATTAAAACAACACTTGGCCCACCTGTATTTTGTACACCTCGTCGATTAGCGCCAGACAAACTCAAGATTGCCAAAGCTGAGTTTAACGTCGTGCTGCAAAGTGGCATTTGTCGTCCTTCTAAATCTCCCTGGTCATCTCCTTTACACATGACGCCAAAGAAAAACGATGGCTGGCGACCCTGTGGTGACTACAGAAGGTTGAATGCTAGAACCGTTCCAGACAGGTACCCAATACGTCACATACAACAGGATTTTGCGCATAGCATTGCAGGATGTACAGTATTTTCTACTATAGACCTGAAAAAAGCATACAACCAGATTCGAACCAACTCAGAAGACGTTGCGAAGACCGCCATCACCACACCATTTGGACTTTTATAATTTCCATTCATAAATTTCGGACTTCGCAACGCAGGGCAGACCTTCCAGCGGTTCGCGGACGAAATGCTTGCAGGCTTAGATTTTACGTACGCATATTTAGATGATTTCTTAGTTTTTTCTAAAGATCAGGCCACTCATGAGCAGCATCTCCACCAGCTATTTACCAGACTAAGAGAATATGGTATGGTTATTAATAGTTCTAAGTGTAAGTTTAGTGCATCTGAGGTTACATTTCTAGGCTATCGCATAACATCTGAAGGCACCACACCATTGCCATCCAAGGTCGAAGCCATCAAGAACTTCTCTACTCCTAAGACGGTAAAAGAACTACGTCGATTTTTGGGGATGTTAAACTTCTACCGTAGGTTCATTCCTGGTGCAGCTATTTATCAAGCACCTTTTAATGAGCTTTTGGCCGGTTCTATTAAAGGTTCCAGCCCAGTCCACTTTTCAGCGCCCCAGCTTGAAGCTTTCGCAGACTGCAAAAACAGTTTGTGCCACGCTGCGATGTTGGCACACCCTAACTGTAACGCAAAAATGGCGTTAGTTACGGATGCCTCAGACAAAGCGATTGGAGCAGTCCTCCAGCAGCTGACATATGGTGATTGGCAACCACTTGCATTCTTTTCACGCAAGTTAAGTAACGCTCAGGTCAAATACTCCCCTTACGATCGTGAACTACTCGCCATTTACGAGAGTATCAAGTACTTTAGGCATATAGCTAGCTGGCTAGAAGCTAGAGATTTTGTTGTCTATACAGATCATAAACCCCTTACCTATGCTTTTCATACCCGTAAAGATAAATGTTCTCCTAGACAGTTTTGACACCTAGATCTGATAGCCCAATTGACCACGGATATTAGGCATATTTCGGGCAAAAACAACGTTGTGGCGGATACACTGTCACGTATTGAGGAGATCTCGCAACCCGTTGATCCCGAGAAAATTGCTGTAGCTCAGAGCCTTGATGAGGAACTGTCACAATTACTCTCAGGTAACACTTCGTTGCATCTCCAGCAGATCAAAATACCTGGTTCTCAGAGTAAATTGTACTGCGACGTCAGTAGCACCACTCCAAGATCATTTGTTCCCCTAAAACTACGCAGACAGGTGTTTGAAAGTGTTCACTGCTATAGCCATCCTGGTGCCAACGCCACTGCCAAACTAGTCGCCGAACGTTATGTGTGGCCTGAAGTGAAAAAGGAGTGTCGACATTGGGTACGCACTTGCCTAGCTTGTCAACGTTGTAAAATCACTTGACATGTCTTGTCTCCAGTAGGCACTTTCAAATTACCGCAGTCTAGGTTTTTCTTTTATACATATTGACATAGTAGGTCCTTTGCCATTACGTCAGGGATTTCGATATTGTCTCACTGCCGTTGATCGTTTTACGAGATGGCCTGAGGCAATACCTTCAATGGACATTACGGCTGAAACTGTAGCAAAGGCATTATTGAGTGGATGGATTTCTCGGTTTGGTTGTCCCACAGACATTGTCACGGATAGAGGCCGACAATTTGAATCAGCGCTCTTCAAGAGTTTATCCCTCATTGCTGGTTTTCATCATCGGAAAACCACAGCATACCACCCCGCCTGTTATGGTTTAGTGGAAAGTTTCACCGACAGCTCAAAGCTGCAATAACCTGCCACGCTAACGAGAGTTGAGTTGAATCGTTACCCCTTGTTTTATTAGGGTTTTGCAGCTCTTACAAAGAAGATTTGAAAACTTCCTCAGCTGAGCTTATATATGGTCAACCTATTCGACTTCCTGGAGAGTTTTTTACTCCACCTAGTAAGGAAACCATCGACGTGTCTGACTATTTGAGTCGGTTACGAAGTTTTGTGAGAAATTTACAACCATCACCAGGGTCTCACCATAAAATAGTAAAACTTTTATATTTAAAGATTTACCTTCGTCTTCCCACGTATTCCTGCGTGATGACACAATAGGGCGTTCCTAACACCAGCGTACTCTGGTCCTCAGGTTGTTTCGCGTGGTGATAAGGTGTACAAGATTAGGGAAGTCCTGGCGCAGGGAAGTCCTGGCGGATACGGACGCTCGGGTTTCGCGTCCTATCAAGACCGCAGAAATTCGCGTCCTTGATTTAGATGAGATCGCCACCCCCGCGGCGATTGCGGTGGCCCTAGCGGGTACCGTCGGTTGTTCTGCCAATGATTTCAAGGTGGGGCCCGTCCGGGCCCATCGGTCGGGATTAAACACCGCGTGGGTCAGATGCCCACTCGAGGCGGCCAACAAACTCGCAGACAAACGCGTGTGCGTGGGTTGGTCCGCAGCAAGGGTCGTGGCACTCAAGGCTAGACCCTTGCAGTGCTACAAATGCCTCGGGTTTGGCCACGTTAAGGCCAAGTGCAGTAGTCCCACAGATCGCAGCAAATGCTGCTATGTCTGTGGCGACCAGGGCCAGGTTCCGTCGCTTTATACTGGGCGGAATCATCGGGTGGCCTCCATTGCCGCCTCATCCATGGTGGGACAGATTTTGTTGTCGTCGAATGGGGCGACGCCGTAGTGGTGGGATGTTACATCTCTCCTAACTGCGGCCTTGCCCACTTCGAGGATACTATTGACAGACTAGGCACGTGCATCCGGGGACTCCTCTCTCGTCCACTGTTCGTCATGGGTGACTTCAACGCACACTCCAGGGTGTGGGGAGACACCCGTGATGACCTGAGAGGGGAAGCGCTGATAGAGTGGGCGGCTACGCTTAATCTTCAGCTGCTGAACCAAGGTTCGACGAGTACTTGCGTGCGGTGGCAGGGGGAGTCGGTTGTCGATCTAACGTGGGCGACTGCCCCTGCTGCTCGCCGAGTGTTGGGCTGGAGAGTGGCTGAGGAGCTCGCAACTCTGTCAGACCACCGGCACATCCGCGACGATGGGACTTGAAGCGATTAGACAGAGATCTGCTTCTTGCTTCTGCCCTCGTCGCGGATTGGGAAGAGTTGGAGGACGAAGCCTCTCCGGAGGTGGTGGCGGTCTGGTTCGGGGAAAAGATGACCACTATTTGTGACGTTGCCACGCCCCGGGCCAGGCCGACAACGAGGTCCTCCGTCTACTGGTGGTCAGCGGACTTAGCGCGGCTGCGGAGATCCTGCTTCTCTGCGCGCCGCCGTTATACTAGGACTAGAAGGAGACGGCGCGCCTCGGCTGACGAGATTGCAGAGGCTTACCGAGCATACCGCTTGGCCACCATGGCGTTCCAGTTCGCCATCTCGGAGGCAAAGACCAGGGCGTGGGAGGAGCTGATCGAAGGGATCAACAGGGATCCATAGGGGCGCCCGTACAAGATGGTTATGGGCCAGCTCAGACCATGGGTCCCTCCGCTCACCGAAACGCTCGACCCCGAGTTCGTGGGAAGAGTGGTAGACACCCTCTTCCCAAGGGCCGAGCCCGGTGACACGGTCGCTCCACCGTGATCTACACCGGACTGGACATCCGACATGGAAGTGACGGAGGACGAGCTTGAGAGCGCAGTAAGGCGACTCGCGGCGCGAAACACTGCCCCTGGGCCCGACGGTATCCCAGGTCGGGCCTGGGTGCTGGCCCTGTCAGTGCTAGGCAGTAAGCTGCGTCGCCTCTTCTCTCGCTGCCTCCACCTTGGGGTTTTCCCGTCTGAGTGGAAGGAGGCCAAGCTCGTCCTCATCCAAAAGAAAGGGAGAAATTCGGACTCTCCCTCTTCATTCCGACCCATTTGCCTTCTGGACGAGGTGGGCAAACTCTTTGAGCGAGTAGTGTCCGCCCGTCTCAGCGGGCACCTGTCACGGGATGGGCCTGACCTGTCGGACTGCCAGTTCGGCTTCAGAAGTGGACTTTCAGTGGATGCAATCCGGCGGGTCCAATCCCTGTCACAGGACGTCGTTGGGAGGGAGGGGTGGCAATGGCTGTCAGTCTTGACATTGTCAACGCCTTCAACTCCCTCCCGTGGTGGGCAATAAGGGAGGCACTGGTTTACCATAAAGTACCCCCCTACGTACAGGGGATTGTTAGCTCGTACCTGAGCGATAGGCTCATCGTGTACACGGCTCGAGGCGGAGAGGAAATGTCAAGGGAGGTCGATCGCGGGGTTCCACAGGGATCTGTTTTAGGACCCCTCTTGTGGAACCTTGCTTTTGACGCGGTCCTCAGGACGAGACTCCCCCTAGGCGTGGATGTCGTTTGCTATGCAGACGACACTCTCGTATTGGCCAGGGGGAGCAATTTCACGGATGTGGCACGGCTTGCCGAGCTGGGAGTGGCCTGTGTCGTCGGCAGTGTCCGCGGGCTGGGCCTTCAGGTAGCGCCTCATAAAACTGAGGCGCTTTGGTTCCACAGCCTCCGTCGGGGTAGGGAACCTCCCAGCACGCGGATTCAGGTGTGTGGTGAGGCGATCTCAGTTGGGCAAACCCTCAAATACCTCGGGCTGACGCTGGACAGTAGGTGGGCTTTTGACGCCCACTTTGTCCAGCTAGCCCCCCGACTTCGTGGGGCGGCGGGCGCACTCCAGCGTCTGCTGCCCAACCTTGGGGGACCCCGGGAAGAAGTCCGCCGCCTCTACTGTGGGGTTATCCGGTCTATGGCCCTCTATGGTGCTCCCGTCTGGTCGTCTAGACTGGCGAGAGCTTCCCGCAGCAAAGCTCTTTTGATTAGCGTGCAGCGGGTGGTTGCCATCAGAGTGGTCCGTGGATACCGGACGATCTCCTTCGAGGCGGCGGCTTTACTAGGACGATTCCCGCCACTGGACATCCTGGCGGACATGGACGCGAGAGTTTACGATCTCGTCCATGCCCGCTCGGATGCCGGGGGCCAACAACCGGACTGGACCAACGTACGGCGGGACGCGCACCGACAGGCCTTACAGATTTGGCGCGAGCGGCTTCAATTGCCGAGAGGCTTGCGCCAACGCTCTGTCGGTGTGGTCCTGCCATGGTTTGACGCATGGCTGCTCCGGAAACGGGGCAGCCTAACCTTCAGGTTGACGCAGATACTCACCGGACACGGGTGCTTCGGTGAGTACCTGTGTCGAATAGGTAGAGAGGCGACACCGTCGTGTCACCATTGTGGCGGCGGCCCGGACTCGGCCCAACATACACTCGAGGAGTGCCCAGCTTGGGCCCCCGAGAGGCGAGTCCTGGTCGCTGAAATAGGATTAGACCTCTCGCTGCCAGCAGTGGTTTCGGCTATGCTGGCGGCGACAACCGGGTGGAACGCGGTGGCCTCATTCTGTGAAGCTGTTATGCTCAAGAAGGAGGCCGCCGAGCGCGAGAGGGAGCGCAACGATCCCTCCCGTAGGAGAACGAGACGGCGCCGATGAACTGGATATTGACACCAATAACCGCTTCATCGGCGCCGGCGCTGGGAGCTTATCTCAGCACGAGAGAGTATGCGGCGTCCGGCTGGCTTCTCCCCGGCTTGACGTCGCCCCTGGGACCGCTGGCGTTTGGAGGAGGGGAACTCCACTCGTCTTACATAAGCGGTCCCGGGAAGAGGTAACCTGCTGTAGCTCAGGTTGCCTAAACGCGCTTGTGCGTGAAGGGGAGGGGAGGAGGCATTTAGCCCCCTCCCGTCCCCGGAGGAGAGTCTCAGACGCTCAGTGTACAGCGGGGGTACTGGCGAGATCGTTCACGAGTACCCAGACCCCCCGCTACATGCATTGTGAGGCTGGCTACCATGGTGGTTTTAGTGCGTATCCCGGGACTAGCCTGGAGAGTCCCACATAACCCGTCGCCTCCCCAAGCGGCGGGTATGCGTAAGTTTAATGCATTTCCGCCAGGTAAAAAAAAAAAAAAAAAAAGGTGTACAAGATTATCATGAACGGTAAACAAGTCACGGATTCAATAGATCGTATCAAACCGGCCTTCATACTTCGTGATTCAGAACACTCCACATTACCAAACACTCACTCTAACACTAACACAAACACTCCCACTGACCATCACACTCATCACAATACATCCAGGAATAGCCATAACTTACCTTGTGCTGATGAAGATACGGTCAAAAAGACGCGTTCGGGGCGTAGGGTTAAATTTCTCGGCTATTATCGCCCGTAACCCGGTCTCTAGGGGAGGGTGGCAACAATTACAGTATAAAACCTACTTTGTACAAATTGTCTATGATAGTGAGTGACGTTTAAAAAAGATATATACTTCAAAATTAAGTCAGAGAAAATAAAAATAATTTTACATGTTAACTCGCTTCTGATTTTTTACTCCTTCTACTAATTTGTCTCACCAAATTGGTGACTCCTACTAAACGACTATGCACACACACATAGGCACTCACACGCGTGCGTGTGAGTGCCTATGTGTGTGTGCCTGTGTGTGTAAGAATCAAATTTTACCTGTTTACGGTGATAAGGAGTGGGTA
The DNA here is from genome assembly GCA_951640165.1 of Pseudoips prasinana. Taxonomy (NCBI): domain Eukaryota; kingdom Metazoa; phylum Arthropoda; class Insecta; order Lepidoptera; family Nolidae; genus Pseudoips; species Pseudoips prasinana. Next base: position 23,968,599 of record OX621240.1, read on the forward strand.
AGTGTGTGAGTACTTGGATGAATAGTGATATTCATCTGCAGGACAGGGATTTATCACACAATTAATATAGTGGTTAAATGCAACGGGCATGTACCTTTAAAATTATATATATATATATATTATATATTTTTTATAGTCGTGAAATGTAATAAAGAATATAGAACTGCTGTAACATTTATATACATATTGATGTATGCATGCATGTTTAATTAGGTAGACGCTGATGATGCATATACTCGTAGCTTGACATACATACATCACACGACACACTTTAATACAATGCACAAGCAACAAACAAAATTACATACAACAAAACATTGCGCAACAATATTATAAACTTTTTCAACTGGAAAAGAATAAAACAACTGATTAGAACAACATACCGTGCATCTCTATGCGTAGTGAGTGGTGTGCGTTGATTGGTATGCTTTGTTCATTTGCCAGTGTTAGCCCCGCCCAATATAGTCTAGGAGTCATCTTAAAATTTTTATTTTTATGTGTATACGATTTATATATTTGCTTTAAAAGTTTATGCCTAATGGTCTCAGTATAAGAATATTTTTGGGTTATTATTTATTATATGCCAATTTTTGGAAAACAAATTCCTTTAGTTTTAGTTTAAATATTTGGATACTTTTACACTGTTTTATTTCTTTTGGAAGTTTATTGTACAACTAACTCCTTCTCATAAAATATTCTTTTTTTTCATTTTTGCAGTTCTGGGGTGACGTAAAATTAGTTTGTCTATATTTCTAAGACTGTATTCACTTGTTTTTGTTGTTAGAGTAAAATTTTTCTAATACTATAGTATTATCTAATATCTTTTTAATTAAAATTCACATACAATAACTGAATTGATTTAAACTGAATAATTCAATAAAGTCGTTGGAGGGGGCAAAATAATGGACTTCCCCAGGGGAGTGTCTTGGCTCCGCTACTATTTAATATATATACCAACGACCAACCATCCAGCCCAAACACTTCCCGTTTCCTATATGCGGACGATCTTGCGCTCACGTCTCAAGCGACCAGTTTTGACAAGGTTGAGGCTAATCTCACTGCAGCACTAAGTGACCTGAGTAGGTACTATGGTGATAACTCTCTCAAGCCTAATCCCCCCAAAACTGAGTCCTGTGCTTTCCACCTTCGCAACGCTCAGGCGGGGCGTGAGCTCAAAATTGCCTGGGAAGGAGTGTCTATCACTCACAACTGCTCTCCTAAATACCTCGGCGTTATCTTGGACAGATCCCTCACCTATAAAAGGAACTGTGAGGAACTAAAGAGGAAAGTGCACGCCCGCAATAACCTGTTGCAACGCCTAGTCACAACCAAATGGGGAGCAACGCCGCAAGTGCTGCGGACGTCAGGACTGGCGCTAGCATTTTCTGCCGGCGAATACGCTTGCTCAGTTTGGGCCCGCTCCACGAACGCAAGGCGAGTGGATACAGCCTTAAACGAATCGTGCCGGATAATCACTGGGTGTTTGAAGCCGACCCCGGTAAATTTGCTGTATCCACTGGCTGGCATAGCGCCACCAGACGTTCGCAGGACTGTAGCAAGCTCCCTAGAAAGGGCCAAAATGGATGGTGATCCCCGGTACCCCCTCTATGGGCATAGGCTACCGCCGCAAAGGCTTAAAAGCCGAAATAGTTTTGCCAAATGCACCACGCCACTAACGACCGATCCCTCAACAGCGAGATGCAGCATCTGGCGTGCACAAAAAGGATTCATGGATCAGTTTGTCACGCTTTCCGAAAGCCTCCCACCTGGACATCAATTACCGTGGCCGATCTGGAAGTCCCTAAACAGACTCCGGACTCAGGTGGGCCGAAGCAAAGAAAACATGTCTAGGTGGGGACTGTCGAACAACCCCAAAATGGACTGTATTTGCGGAGCATCGGTCCAATCCATGGCCCATCTAACAGCTTGCCCAGCCTGCCCTGCCACATGTTCATGGCACGATCTTAAAAGTGCCACAAGCAGGGCAATCAGTGTGGCCACGTTCTGGGCCACAAAAATTTGACGAGTTTGCCATCGAAACGCTAAGAAGAAGAACTGAATAATTTAGTACTATTGTATAAGTGTTTGTTATACGATAGTACTAAATTACACAAAATAAAGTTATAAAACGATTATACTGTCTTGACATGTTAACACCTATACATGCCAAGACAGTATAATCATTTTATAACTTTATTTTGTGATATCTGTAGGTATTTAAGGTTTGTCTTTGAAGCAGCTCCCCAAATCTCAATTAGGTACTCTATCTTTCGATTTGACTTGAATTGGCAAACAGATAGTGACACCAATTTGGTTCTGACTTGGTTAATATGAGATTTCCTGGACAATGCATCATCTAGTAATAAGCCTAGATATTTTTTGCTCTTAGACTGTTTAATTTCGTAACCATTTACTTTTAGAGGAACATGTGGCAAAATTTTCTTATTTTTTGCCGTAAATATCATAAATGACGTTTTAGATGTATTTATAGTTAGTAGATTATGTAAAAACCATTCATTTATCAACAGTAAGTCCCTTTGAGCCTCATTAACGATATTATGTAACGATTTGTCAAAGTAAAATAAACTTGTGTCATCTGCATATACCTAGTGTTAAATATCCTGTAAGCCCTATTTTATTTATATTATTTACGTAAATAAGAAATAACTGCGGCCCTAAAATTGATCCTTGCGGCACACCGCATGTGACTTTTTGTGCAGCACTCTCATAACTCCCTTTATAGCCCGAATTTAGATTTGGACCGTGGAGCTTATTATCTGCGGTTGAAAACGCTACCACCATCGTTTAATAAACAGTTACTGACCTTTCCCAGTGGTCTGAATCCTAATAAACGTTGAAATTCCTCGTCTGTGTAATCGCTGAATTTATTAAGTCCAAATGTAGCCGAATTAGACTGTTTGTTCAACATCTCCGCTGTGTCGTAATTTTTCTTGAAAGCCTCAAAATGGATTTGTTTATCATCATCATCCTTGTAGAGCCTGTTATAGTTTTTTGCCCATGATTCAAATAGTATTACATAGTTTACAGGGTAGTCCTTAGCCGACGCACCCGCCACGACGGCCGCAGCGAATAACAACACAATACTAACGACGCGCATATTGGTGAGTAAATCGTTTCTTTGTTGGTTAACTACGATTGGTCAACATATAAAATAGCTGCTTATATAGGTAAAGTTATCTATGACTAAACCATTATCGTAAATGGCATGGTTTATTGCAAATTAATAATGTTTCTTATTAGTGTTGAGAAAATTGTAATATAGTAGCCCTGGCCTCTGGTGTTACCTGTGGTATATACTTTCATCTCACGCCGCAGGTCGTGGGTTCAATTGTAGGAATCGACACCACAGATATTTGTTGCATGAACATATCTGTTTGTCCTGGGTCTGGGTGTAAATATCTATATGTATGACTTTACAAAAGAAAAGTTATGTATGTAGTATATCTGGTTTCGTACTATGTAAACTAGATCTCTGCTTAGTTTGGGATCAGATGGCCGTGTAAGAATAATGTCCCAGGATATTATTAAAAAAATGTATAAAAAATTTCTCGGCATCAGCCTGAAGTCTGGGAGTTGGCGGTATTTGCCCACCTATCTCGGAGAACGAACACGTATGGTCATCAATTCTGTCTCTAACCTCTTTCCGGTCGTGTTGCTAACCGTCACATCTGGTCATAATAGGAAGTGCTTGTGCTAGTGTTTGTGTTAAGCGTCCCGCGCAGATGGTTACCAGAAAGACTTTATATATTCAATACTATACTAATATATAAAGCTGAAGTGTGTTTGTTTATTTTCTTTGATCGCACATATCTCAGGAACTAATGGTCTGATTTGAAAAATTCTTTCGGTATTAGATGCCACATGTATCGATGAAGGTAAATGCTAAATCATGACGCTAAGACCAATAGGAGCGGAGCACAAACGAAAAATGTCACTAAATGGAGGAACTTTTTTCCTTTTGAGAGCTTCCGCTGCGTGCGCTGTGTAATCGGTAAAAGTTTCGCAAAAGGAATTGTTCCCCTCTAATTGTTCTAAAAAAGTCCGCTACTGCATATGTCTATAATTTACGGTTATCGCTTCTATGCCATCCAAATTTGTTCTAAAATAATGCATTATTTGCGAAGGTGTTCTCATAAACATGATTTTAATCTTTATTAAAATAAATAGTAGTAGTTTATTAATCACAAGTATTTAAGTAAAAACGAAATTGCCATTTACATCATTTGAATTAAATAAATCAATTTTGAAATAACATCGCAGCAAAATATTGATCAAGTACAGACGCCAGCACATCCAGCTACACCAATCTGTCAAATTTCTTTTATAGATTTTCAACTTTATTACAAAAGTATAAGGGTCACGTTCAATTGGAGAAATTTGACAGATTGGGGTAGCTTGATGTGCTGGCGTCTTTACAAGGCCGGCGGGCAGTTATGAGGGGGAAGAGGGTGGCCCCAGTTCTTTAAAAATATTTAACTTTTACGTTAACAAAGTCAGCTTTAGCGAAAAGTAACTAATCCACATGGACGAAGTCCGAAGATTTTCGCGGCTCGCGATGCCGCAGCCGGCAGCAAACAGCTCTTAGAAGCTTGTCCACGTCATTCCATGAAACGATAATAAATACCGCAAGCCAGGACAGGGCAGGGCAATCCTACACAGGAATATTCGTGGCGGCCTATGCCATGATTGGCAATCATGGCGATCGCAGAAAGATGGTCATTGTAAACAGAAGGAAGCTGCTGCCCGTCTTCTGGTAGATAATCCCTCGGGTTGACGTCGACGTCCCACACGGGATGAGATGTGGTGATGATATTCTGATATTCACCGCCTTCATCACACAGCAGATAAGCAAGACTACAATAGCTAGCTAAACTGGAACAGATACATGTAGGTGAAGGTTGACAAAGCCCGAACAACATTCTGGCAAATGATAATACGCCCCATGATAACCTATGGTGCTGTGATATGGTGGCCCAGAACTCAAACAGGCACTAACTCCAAAGTCTTCAACGACTAACATGCCTCGCAACTACAGGCAGCATGAGAACGACTTCCACCGCTACCTTGCAGGCCTTACCAAACCTGAGACCGTTGCTTCTGGTAGTTCAATGAAAGTTAGTTTTTATCATACATATTAAAGCACCTACGAGACAAAATTCTTGCATAGATCAGATTATAAGCAACATATCCGAAGCTAAAAGTAAAGTCCTGCACTTAAATCTATCGGATCACAACACAAGTCAACTGTTGTCTATCCCTGTTATGCATAAAGAGATACCATTAAAATATTGGTTCCGAAAACAAAGAGACTATAGCATAGAAAACATTAATACATTTTGTGACTGTATCCGTAGTTTATCTTGGCATGAGGTTTTTTCCGAGGCAGACACAAATGCAGCGTTTGATAGATTCCATGAACTTTTTACACTTTTGTTCAACTATGCTTCCCAATTATTCGAAAGAAGATTAATAACGAACATAAACGGATTCCATGGCTAACAAAAGGCTTAAAAATCGCATCAAAAACTAAACAAAACCGTAGACTCCAGTACTACAAGAATAAGACTCATCTGAACAAAAACAAGCTATATAAGTACAACAAATTGTTCAAAAAATGTATGACAGTTCCACAAAGGCTATGCAATGAAAAGGAGATAAATAATGCAAAAAATGTGTGTAAAACTTCGTAGAAGATCATTAAAAACAATACTTTGACAAAAAAGTCGGAAAATTATATAATACATAATGTATAATAATAAATTGTATACGGATTCCATTGACATTGCTAATCTATTTAATGAATATTTAATAAATTTGACTTGCCAGGACGATAAAATTCCATCAACAAAATATAATTTAAAGATAGAGCCAAATAATCATTCCTTATTCCTAATACCGACTAGTGAACTTGAGATTTTCAATATAATAATGGCACTCAAAAATACTGACGCTGTAGGATATGACGAGATCCGGCGCTGGGATCTAATCTCAGCGCGTGAGAGTATGCGGCGTCCGGCTGGCTTCTCCCCGGCTTGACGTCGCCCCTGGGACCACTGGCGTTTGGAGGAGGGGAACTCCACTCGTCTTACATAAGCGGTCCCGGGAAGAGGTAACCTGCTGTAGCTCAGGTTGCCTAAATGCGCTTGTGCGTGAAGGGGAGGGGAGGAGGCATTTGGCCCCCTCCCGTCCCCGGAGGAGAGTCTCAGACGCTCAGTGTACAGCGGGGGTACTGGTGAGATCGTTCACGAGTACCCAGGCCCCCCGCTACAGGCATTGTGAGGCTGGCTACCATGGTGGTTTTAGTGCGTATCCCGGGACTAGCCCGAGTGAGTCCCACATAACCCGTCGCCTCCCCAAGCGGCGGGTATGCGTAAGTTTAATGCATTTCCACCATGTAAAAAAAAAAATAAAAAAAAAAAAAGGATATGACGAGATGTCTACAAAAATCATTAAATCTTGTTGTAGAGAAATCTTATCCGTATTGAATTATTTGATTAACTTATCCTTTACGCAAGGTGTATTCCCGGAAAAACTTAAAATATCAAAAATAAAACCATTATTTAAGAAAGGTGATAAGAGAAACCTAAATAATTATAGACCTATTGCCCTTATACCTATTTTATCTAAAATATTTGAAAAGATTATGCATAAACGTCTTACAAACTTTTTGGATAAATTCAATATAATAAACCCTGATCAAAATGGTTTCCAAAAATGAAAATCAACCACCTTGGCAGCTTTTAACCTTATAACCAGTATTATAGAAAACGTTAATCGGAGGACACCAACTACTGGCATCTTCTTTGACATGAGTAGAGCATTTGACATGGTCTCTCACTCATTCGGCATGGCATTCGGGGTCAACCATTATCGTGGATACGAAGTTATCTATTAAATCGCAAACGGTTTGTAGAAATATCACACATAAATAAACAAATGGAGGAAGATGTCAGTCAATCAACGACCATAATAAATGGAGTTGGCGTCCCTCTAGGTAGCATATTGGGTCCTTTACTCTTTCTTTTATTGATAAATGACCTGCCTAAGGTCACTGAACACCGATGTACATTATTTGCTGATGACTTATCTGTCACTATACCATGCGTGAATAAACAAACATATAATGATGACATCAATGACTCGATAGCTAACATTATACGTTGGTTACAATACAATAATTTAAAAGTGAATATGACGAAAACAATATTTATACAATTCGGTAATAAAGAAAGTACAAAACATAAACTTAAATTACATTATGAAGGTACTGTACTACATAGTCGAAGCTAATGATACAACGTTTTTAGGCTTAGTATTAGATGACAGCTGCACGTGGAAAAACATGTTGAGAAGGTTTGCTCAAAAATAAATTGATTTGCATATGTGTTATGGCGTCTAGCTAAAATAAGCAATATCAACACCGCACTAAAAGCCTACCATGGGTATGTGGCGTCAAACTTAAGGTATGGCGTACTGCTATGGAGGAACTCAATAAAAATGGAAAGAATATTTATCTTACAAAAGCAATGTGTTCGTGCAATTTGTGACGTGGCACAAACAACAAGCTGAAGACCGATATTTAAGGATTTAAAGTTGCCAACGTTTCCAAGTATCTACATATATGAAGTTTGTAACTTTGTCAAAGACCATCCTGAATTATACAACAGAAGACATGAGTACAGTAAATACAAGACAAGATATCCAAACAAGCTGTTATTACCAGGAACAAAAACAGACATCTCAGCTAGAAACTCATATCATATGTCGGTCAAAATTTACAACCATCTACCAGAAACTTATAAAATTTTGCCTAAATCGAAATTTAAAAAGCAATTATATAATTTACTGGCTGAGAAATGTTTTTATTCAATTAATGAGTTTTTACAATGTAATATAAATGATAATAATTATAAATAGAAATTTATTTGGCATTAATCTATAGAAATAAGTGTATGTATAAATTCTTAAATATTTTTATTATACTATTATGAATTATTAAATTTTAAAATGTATATTTGTATGCCGGAAATTGGCTAAATGTGAGAACTACAATAAAACCTACCACCTATGTACCTACCACATTTAACGCAAATAAAGAATCTTATCTTATCTTAAAGGTTGTGGCCACGTTGCCAACTAAAGTGGGGGCCGATTAAATTTTCAGTTTAGCTCAATTTCTTAAAGATTTTAAGATAGGCCCTTATGTCAGACCTATGTCCTTATTCAGTTAATGATTAATCATATATGTATATGGTCAATCTTAATGTTTTAAGATCAGAATATTAAACAATAATTTCGATACAAAACCAATTAAAATTTTATGATATAATTAGTTCGGTGTACATATATGTAATCACAAGACCGGCCATTGTGGAGATCCTTGGGGGAGGCTGTTGTCCAGCTGTGGACGTCTTTTGGTTGATATGATGATGATATGTAAGTCTGCTAAATCTTAATGTTCAGAGATCCGAAAATTGAAAGATAATTTCTATACTAAACCAGCCAGGCTCATTTCGAATTTTAGATTCTAGATTGTAACTACATATCGACGGTTAAAAGGAAGTAGGGGACAAGCGACACTTTTTTCCAAAACGACTTTTGAATGCTATCTTACTTGAAATTTTCCGCTCTTTCGAATGGGCTTACTCCCATGGCTCTACGATGACTTTTTTGTCGCTTATGCCCCAGCAAAAATCTGCGTTTTACAAGTGACACTTTGGCATAATCGACCGATTTTCTGGTTAAAAACACATGAAAATCGGTATATACGAGTAAACGGTATTTTACAGGTATTTAGATATATACGAGTACAAGGACGTTGCATTATCATAAAAGTTACAAACTATTCTACATTTGACAACCTTGACGTCAAAATAAATATTTTGAATCTTTTACGACGTTGCAACGTCCGTATATGTGCATAATATTTATCTAAATAACAAGTATTTAAACATTTGTGAGTTTTACAGTTATTTAGGTACATATATGATAGCCTACTAAACAACAAATGGAAAACAATATCTAACATAAAAAAAAATGCGTGGTTGGTCGATACTTGCCTTTCACACCGCAGGTCGTGCGTTCGATTCCCACTCTGGATAGATATTTGTGCGCATGAACATGTCTGTTTATTATATAAGTATGTATTATAAAGAAAAGTAGTTTACCAGTTATCTGCCCCGCCGAAGGCGTTTATACCCCAGTAAAAATGGCATCTCTTTTGGTTTATAGTCGGTAATGTCTTTTTACTTCTTACTAGCGTAGACATTGTGGGCGCTTACGGCTTTCTACCTATGCGGTCAAAAACATTAAGCGTCGGTTATGCCTTTCTACTACATGAAGTTTTACAATACAGCTGTCGCTTATACCCTACTACCTTTTACATGTTTACAATACAGCTGTCGCATATAACATACTACCATTTACTATTATAATATAAATCTGTATGTTATGCCGTATTACTTCACAATAATTATTTATTAAATGGCGTTTAGGCCTATTTGAATCACCGTGTTGTACTCAACTAGCTATTTCGCGTGTCGGTTATTCCAAAATCAGTCAGCCGCGTGTAGGTGCGGTGGGAAAGGTGAGCGCTAGCGCGTAAAAAAATGATTGTAAAAAGTTTCTGACGGTAAGATATTTACTTCTATAACCTATTTGGTACGTAATTATCTAATTCAATACTTTTGACTGATTAACGAATGCATAACGTATTCGTTAATCAATTCATCACTTTGGCTGACATGAGATAATAATAATTTTATTTAAAGTAAGTTTTGTTTCAATCTAAGTATACCAAAAGCACAATTACAATTCGTATGCAATATTATTAATATATAAATAAAAATGCCGTATTTGTGAGTTTACCCATCTACACGCAATATATTGCGTTATAGCTATAGCTTTTGATGTAATTAAAAGATCATGCTCATCATAGGGATAACCCTAACGGTAAGCCACTATGTAAGTTTGGTAAAAAGTATATTGGTGACTGAAAAATTTGTTATTTTGATTAATATTTTATTTCATAATATTACTATTTTATTTTTGTAGCTATGTAGTAGTAGATAACTACGAGTGTACTTACTTTAAAACTACTTTCTTTCATTTAAAACTGTTTCTTTTTATAAATAGTGAACAAATTTAGTTTATTTTAATTTATGGTTGGTTTCTAGAATTGTCGTTTTAGAACTAAAGATAATACTATGAGTCGTAAGAGGCATTCTGGTAGATTACTTGTGACATTTAGCCCATACTACCACTTTCACAGACATTGCGGCATGTCGGATGTTTTCTTTTGCCCCTTGGAGTACAAAACTCGATGGGTGGAAGTACCACATTTCCATTACTTCATCCCACTTGCATTGTCGCTAATGTCTAACATCCTCACTATCTTCTTACTAAGCACTGTTTCTTATGCTCTATTACCTATTGGCATAATCATGTAAATCGCCACTTATTCTTTTCTACCCATTTATTTTATTCTAGAGTCATGTCACTTATCCTTCTCTACTCATTTAAGTTATTCTAGAGTCATGTCGCTTATGCCCTATTACCTTTTCGTTTTTTTCTATATGGAGGTATCTTATGCCCTACCTTACAAGAAAAATAAGATTATTTGGTATTAGCGACATAAAACAACATATAATCAAAAAACTAAAAATGCCAATAAATGATTTTACTTATCTTGATTCTCGAACTGTTTCTATTTTCACAATACGACAATAAATAAAAAAGTTATGTTCGTTTTTCTATAATTTCAAACTTTAAACTGCTCCCCTGAACAATTTGGTTTTTGTCGCTTATCCCCTACTTCCTTTTAACCGTCGATATGTAGTTGGGTGTACCCACCACAAGTCATTTATTTAAAATATGTGAACACCTAGGGTAACTGTTACCGTCATGAAAAATAAACTGGTGTCTGGTTGCTTATTTATCGAAGATCAGAAAAACAAATGAGCACATAAGTATAACGAATACGAATAATGAAAGTCAATTAAAAATATATATAAATTGGATCCTTTTCTACCTGATGAAAGACATACAGAATGACTCTGCAACAGCCAAAGGAAAATAATCTCTCGTGATTTGTGATTCGGTGCCTATCAGTCGGCGTGTTCACATTAGGTAAATAAAATGAGGGCTTACAGCACTCACTCGATCTTCAGAAGTCGACCCGAGGGAATATGATAGGCAGCAGCTTCATTCAGTGTACTATGAACATCTTACTGCGATCGCCAACCCGTCTGCCAAACGTGGTGATTATGGCATATCCCCCAAGATGATCTTTGGGGGAGGCTTGTCCACTGCTCGACAATCCAAGCAAGCTGGCAATAATTGTGTGAGCCGTACGCTTGTTTGCCAACCTATTGTTATTATATATACAACATATTTTCATTGATTAATTTCATTATTTTGTAATTAATGAAGACCTACAAACCTAACGAATATTTGTACGCCATTGTGGCGTATAAATATTGGTTAAGTTTAAAATTACTGTTATATAAGTTAAGTTATATACTTGTATGCAAACTATGTATACACATGTCTTGAAAAATAAACATATTATTTATTATATTTTTTTTTATTATTATTAACGTTGATGATAGCAGCTGTCACTGTGACCCTAATCAATGCAACATGATCGAAACGTCGGCAGAATAATAATAAAAGCTAATCTCGTTAATAACTTATTTTGTAAAGTCAGTTACTCAATTAAGCATGCCACTCGCGACAAGTATCTGTGGGTGCGTATTTCGGACTCACATGCACTAAGGTTTAGTCTGTGTGAGTCAGAAATACGCATCCGCAGATACTTTGCTCGTGTCGCCAGATGTGAACTTCTCTTTCCGCCTGTTGGGGAGTACGTGGGTGTAACAATTGACTTAATGATTGTTTCCCATAATACTAAGATGTAGGAACTATTGCAACACACACTGGTCGAAGACTTTCGACCTGACTCATTGAGACACTGCGGTATTTGGACGAGAAGATGTTACGTAGCTTCCCGAACGCTGCCCAGCCGAGTTGGATTCTACGATTGAGTTCCTTCACGAAGTTGGACCTACCTAATTGGATGGTCTGTCTTAGGTAAATATAGTTCTCTACAACTACGAGTGCATAGTAGCCAACTTTCAATTGAGTGGGTGAAACATGGACGTTTGACATGATTTTTGTTTTATCCATGTTCATTTTCAAACCCACTTGTAGAGAGACTCTGCTGAGGTCATCGAACATTGTACCGAGGTCTTCCATGGTCTCAGCTATGACTACTATATCATCATAGGCAAATCGAAGATGAGTGACGTACTCGCTATTGACATTGAAGCCAAATCCTTTCCAGTCCAGAAGCTTGAAGACATCTTCCAATGCAGCGGTGAACAGTTTCGGAGATAAAACATCTCCCTGTCTCACGCCTCGCTGCAAGTGGATAGGTTTCGAATTCTGGCCCTGGGGTCGCACTGACATAGTGGCGTTCTCATACAAACACTTTATCACCTCGATATACCGGTAGTCGATTTGGCACCATATTTTTACTGTTACATATTGAATAATAATATCCTGGGACATAATTTACTCACGGCTATCTGATCTCAAACTAAGCAGAACTTGTACTATGGGAACCAGATAACTGATATACTACATAAGTATATTACTTTTCTTTTGTAAATACATACTTATATAGATAAAAAATTCCATATCCTTTTAAAGTAAATAATATTTTAAGTTGACTATTTAAGGGTTTTAAAATGATTTTCCGGTACGGGTATCGAATCCTAAACAATGTGCCGAGATAGTAGTAAGAACTACCTTATTCACTGTGCCAGTAGTGTAGATTATCTTGATCATATAGAATTTGTTATGGTTTTAATAGGTGTATAAAACTATGTTAGTAATTTAATAACATCCTAGTACATTATTCACACATGGCCATCTGATCCCAAACTAAGCAAAGCTTGTGCTATGGAAAACAGATAACTGATATAATTACATATACTACTTTTCTTTTTCATTTTTTCATTAATTCTTATATAGATAATTACACTCAGACTCAGGACGAATAGAAATGTTGCACACTTATTTCGGGTTAGTCCCGCTATGGTATGGTCCCGGTATGGCACCCTCTTAAAATACCTACCAAAAAGTTCCGCTATGGTACCCATCGTTTAGATCTACGTCAGACAATAGAAGGTGCGACTGAAAAGAAAAGTGCACCCGTAATTTTGTCTCTATAGTTTTACTTTTGAGGAGTGTATAAAGAAAACGTCTTTTTGCGATATTAAATCAAACTTTTAATCGTTCAAAATATTTAAAACAAACGATCAACCAGTGGCAAAAAAATTTGTTGCAATGTAAATTTTAAAATATTCAACAATATTAATTACCAATACCAATAATAAACCATTGAAAAAAAAAATTATAATCAATACTTCAGAAAAGTATTATTGTAAATATTATATAATAAAAACCGACTAAAAATATATTAATTACATACAATCAACATGGAGAAAAAGGCACTAATGGTAAATGTAAACTTCTATCAGTACCCGCGGCTCTCGTTCCGCGTTACTAATATTTTCCTCTGCCCGTTTTTCCCGCGTAATAGTTCGGGATAAATAAAAATTATGATGACGAATCATAACCTATGACACTCCACAATAACGTAGCTTACTATTGGTGAAATCATTTTGAAAATTGGTTCAGTGGATCCAGAGATTACTCCTTACAACGCCACAAACTCACAAACGTTACCTCTTTATAATATTAGTATCGACAAAAAATAATCAACATCGATAAAAAGTATTACAATATTAAACATTTAATAGGCTAAAAAACCGAATAAAAATAAAATTAAACGTTGACTGATAATGTTCACTTTGATATGTTGATAAAAACACCACCAATGGAGATATCTTTATATTCGTAACTTTTTGTTAGCTTTTGAATCTGGCGGTTTTACGATGCGTTAAGATTTTTTTTTATTAATACCTATTATCTTTCTTAACTATAATAGTTAAGAATGATAATATCTTTATTATCTTTCTTAACTGTAATAGTTAAGAAATATAATATCTATTAATAAAAAACATATTATAATACTATCTTTGACTTAACGCGTCTTGAAACTTTTCTTTACAACAGTACCAGCAACTGAAGGGTACCATAGCGGAACTTTTTGGTAAGTATTTTACGAAGGTACCATAGCGGGACTAACTTCTAATTTCTGTCCTACTTTGGAATCAAACCCACAACCTGCGGCGTGAAATGCAAGCATTTACAGACCGCGCCAACTGGCTCGTCAATATTCTTTAAAAGGCTATAATAAATATTATAAACACACAAAACTAAAATTATTCCATAGCAAGAAATAAAAACCATTAAGTCACGGTAATTTGTTTAATAATTGATAAATGTAATCAATTAAAATATTATTTCATAATACATCATAGTTAATTAAACATTAATTGGTAGGTATGTTCTGCGCAGGCTGCGTATCGATTTTACTAATCGTAGAGTTAATTTAATTTAGATAGGGCACCGGAACAGCATACCCGCGTTTGCGAGGCTCCTCCCATCAGATACCAACAAAAGTCCACGGCAGGTTATTTTTTTTTTATTGCTCCATACTTTTGGGGGCATGCTGTATTTCCCTGACATGATCAGAGGCCTTGTAACTAACCATACTGGCTCGTCACGTTGAGATTATTCGCATATCTTTCGTCCAGCTAATCGTACTATAATTTAACTGGCGTGTTGCAAAATATCTTTTAAATAAAATAAAATATAACAACTGATTTAGTATTTTAATTCGTATTATGCCTGATTATCAAATTTAGACTAATCGATGCAAATAAGTGTGGAACAAGCTTAACATTAGTTCAAATACCGTAATAATTTACATATAGGGACATCACTAGATACTATAAAGATTAGTCCCTTCTCTTATCTTGAAATCGACCAATGGGAACAGTTATAGAATTACCGGAAAAAATGATTGCTTATTATTCATATACAATAATGGATAATGTATTAATAAATTTATATGTGTAATATAATACTAACTGTCGTTTTGATAGAAGATTAACTATTTATTTTTATGTGATGTGGTTTATTTAATTAATGAGACTGACCGGAAGTGTCTTTATTGAGGATGCATTTTGGCAATATGGGGGACTGACAAGGGATGGCGGCTCTTCGCGCCAGACGCCACCAAAAGAAAGAGTTTTTAGAAGTTTTGAGCGTGGTTTCAGGAGTCCTATAGAAGATTTGGAAGCGAGCGTTGTTTCTGGTGTGATTAGAGTGGAGAATCTGCTGAATATTGGTAGTATCACTTGTTTTAAAAGAGAGATAATGAAGGAAGCGTCATCTCGTGTTGGTAAGCTTTGAACACAGGTGAGGCTTTGTTACTTTTATTTAAAGTGTTACATTATTACTAATGCTCGGTAACATTAGTTGAGTCTAAATGGTAAAACAATTCTATTCTCATTCACGGATATGTTGGGATGAATGAGAATGATGTCCCAAAGTTTGTATTACTTATGTATTTATAAGACAAATACTTTAAAACTAATTCTATGTTTAAAGTAACTAGACGATTGAACCAGAATTCTATCTATTATTGGATGAAAGCTATCAATGTTAGATAATAAATATTATAATAACCTGTATTTAAAAGTACTTGTATTATGAACTGGGTTAATAGTAGGATTTCCTTTATAACAATTTACCTGATGTAAAGCCTTTGCAAGGTTAATTTTGAATACATGTAATATCAGTGGAAGAGAAAACTGATGTCTGATGTTCTCTATGGAAGATTAGTAGAGAGTTATTCTACAAAAGCATGCAAGATGTGCTGTGTTTAGGGTTAACCTTCAATATTAAGTTTTACAATGATGTCTTGGTACTTAAGGTCGGCCACCCAGCAGCCTTCAAAGGTTCTATGGAAGATTTAGTAGAAACTTTACACAAGTTCCAATGATGTTATTATGCAACATCTCTACCATGTTGAAGATCAAGAGATCATTGATTTTTGACAAGAATCACAAATGATTAATAACACACCATCAAAGTATTGATTATACTAATATTGACTCAGTTAATAGTCATATAAGTGGTTCCAATTAGAACCATCTTTAGATTTCTTACTGATATTGAAGGCTTTCATATCAAGCGGTCATTACTTGGGTAATGAATACAAAGAACAAAAATCTTCACAAGTGATACAAGATAGTATTACTAATACAATTAATGTTGAAGTTCAAGAATTGTTGAACCTTGACAGGAATGTGAAGTTCCTTGAGCAGATGACTTAAATAATAATAATACAATAATGAAGTATTATTATGGGTTGACTTTATTAACAGTCAAACCAGTGGTTGCGATTAGAACCATGAAAAATGAAGGCTTTGTGTTACTACATAGGGTTAATTATAAATAATCTCCATATGTGGATGTTTTCCTTGATATAATATATATGCACTATGAACTAGAGTCATATATACTTTTATAATAAATAAAGGTTAGGGTAGTCAAAAGAATAAGCCCTCTCATGTCTCTTGTTTTCAAAGGACATTGACTATGACTAACAACCCACACAGACCTTTCTGTAATTGGAATAAAAGAGTTAGGGATACTCTTTTTTTAAGGAAATTTGCTGTCCAGAGCGCGGTGGAAGCCTGACCATTTGGTGTCGAGGGCTACAGTACTTCGCGGGGTGCTTTGGGCGAGTACCATAGCCGCAAATAAAATAATATTAAATATTATGATATTCTAGTATAATCTAGAAAAGATATAGTCAATCTCAACAATATTTTTAGGAAAACATATATTATGGCTGAGTTAAACTATTATCTTTCAAGATGTGTGAATTAAACAATTAATTTAGGAATCATACATATATTCTAATAAGACACTATCAACAAAACATTCATTCTATAGGACTTCTCAAATAACATATTATCTTCTTAAGAAAATAAGTTTTACTCCAATAAGAAGTAGTGTAAAAGCTTTATGTTTATTAGAGAAATTATAGAATTAAAACAACATATTTATGGTTGTATATATTGAAATAAAGTTCTAATAAGATTTTAGATAACATTGTGGTAATTAATTTAGGATAAACTAGGTTTCATTAGTTCTGTCACTCTTGTAGAATTACATGAGATTAGAAAGTTTATTTATGATTAGGATAAAGTTAATTTAGGCTTTATTGGTTTGTTCTCCTTTTCAAAAAGTTCTTGGATTACTATATTCAACATAGGTTCCTACCATACTAGACGAATCACTGGCCAATTTAAATCAAGTTGTTTCAATCAAATCCAGCAGGCATGTAAATTCATTAGGATATAGCCTTTTCTAAAAGAGAGTTAAGTTAAGAACATTTAGGATCATATTAGTATCAAGTACATAATAATATAATATACATATAGTATATGATTAGATACATGTAGTTAGGTTCAGTTAGATATTAAATTGTACCCTGTTAGTACGGATGAGCAGTTACAACGATAGGGAACACATCAAATAAGGGGAAGTAGAACGGGGGTAGGGTGGGCAGGTACAGCCTTTTATATCTTTGATGTGTTTTGCTATTTTTTTCTGTTTTCGTTTTGTTTGTTTGTTTATACGTATGGAGTTTTATGGTACCTTTCTTTTATAACGCTTTCCTATGCAATCACTAC
Source organism: Pseudoips prasinana (assembly GCA_951640165.1). Lineage (NCBI taxonomy): Eukaryota > Metazoa > Arthropoda > Insecta > Lepidoptera > Nolidae > Pseudoips > Pseudoips prasinana. Next base: position 23,986,301 of record OX621240.1, read on the forward strand.
TTATTTTTACATATATATTCTTACATCTTCACTTTTGTTCTTTCCTTTTCTTTACCGATGTATCCAGTTTCTCCATTTTATGTTTAAGTTGTATGTTTCACTTTGGGTATATATTGTTTATATACCAGGCTTTTTTATGTTCTTATAATTTTCTTCTATCTATGTATTCCTTTTCTATTGTATATTGTGCTTTTTTATTTTATCTACTTATTCTTCTTTATTACTTTTATTGCAATTTCTCTACTGTATTTAAAAAAAATATTTCTTATCGTACTGTCTTTTATTATATATTTTATATTTTCAATGCTTATTGTGGTTCCTAGTTCTATTTCTATGTTGTTTCTACTTTTTCCATACACTGGGCATTCCGTTAGAACATGCATGATGCTTTCCTCTTTTATAGGGTCACAGGCACACGCCGGACTCTCCCTACACTTAAATCTATTTAAGTACTGCGAGAATCCGCCGTGCCCCATCATGATCTGGGTCTCAATATAGTCTGGTTTTATTTTGCGTATGATTGGGTACGCATCTATGGCATCGGGAAAAAATATTTTTGTGGTAGAGCCAGTTTCGCCTTGCCTATAGCGTTGGTTCCATTCCTCAAGCGACTCCTGTCTTATTTGCCGCTTGACGAATGAAACCGGGATCATGCTGTAGTCCGGTCTTGTCTTTTTGTTCAACGCTGCATCCTTCGCTAATTCATCCGCTCTTTCGTTTCCCTCCAGCCTGGCGTGAGCTTTAATCGAGAATAGATTTAACAATTTATTCTATGATTGACACTTCTGAATATCTTTCCTTATTTGTACTGCCAGGGGATGGAGGGAGATACCATTTACTACGGTTTCCAGAGCTGATCTGGAATCGCAATAAATGTTGCAGTTGGGTGCTGGAGTTTTCAGCGCGTGCTTCATGGCTTCGTGCAATGCCAATAGTTCCGCTTGATACACAGTGCACGAGTGATCCAGTTTCAGCTTTCGGGTTTTGGTTTCTCTATCCCCTTCCCATATGGATAGTGCTGCTCCGACCTTTTCGTCTATTCTGCTTCCGTCCATATAGATTTTCAAGCCGTTGTTTTCAAACTGTTCCACCCGTGCCCAGTCCATCAAGCTCTGGAATTTTATTCCCACTTGTTCCGAGGGGTGTGGCGTTTCGGTGCATGATATCGGTGTTTCTATCTCTCGGTCTCCTATTACTCTCCGGGAAAAGCCTTTCTTTATTTCAAATAAAGTGGCTGCCTCTCGAACCCTAATGTCTAGGGGGAGCAGCCCGGCGAGTAATAGGGCCGAGTTTAGTGATACTGTTCTATATGCTTTAATGATCTTTTGCACGAATCCACGCTGCGCTGCGTTGAACTGCTTTTGGACTCCTATTTTCTTTGTTTTAGCTCCCCACGTACCTGCCGCATATAGTATAACAGGCTCCACCACTGCCGTGTAGATGGTTCTGACTATTTCGGGACCCAGGCCCCAGTGTATTTTTGCTGCCCTCGCTACGTGCTTGTATAGGTTAAGTGCCTTTCGGCATACTTTTGACACGTGTGGATTAAAGGTCAGTTTGTCGTCTATTGTGAGGCCCAATATTTTGATTTCTCGCGTCATTTCTATTTCTACTCCACCTTTGCGCAGAAGTGGGGTGTCGTACTTAATTGTGTTAGTAATGACCATCGCCTTCGTTTTGTGTGGTGCAAATTTAAGTTTGTTTCGTACTCCCCACTTCCGCACATGCGCGAGAGCAGGATTTGTCCGTTCTTGTATTTCGAGGGCTGTTTCGCCCGAGAAAATCAAAATCACATCGTCGGCGAAAGCCTGGCAATGGTGACCTTGTTCCTCCAGTTGCTTCAATAGCGGGTCCAGCAGCAAGTTCCAGAATGTTGGACCCCTATTGAGCCCAGTCCACGGCAGGTTAGGTTTAGTCGGTGCGAGTCCGACATACCCACCCGCAGACTTTTTTTTTTGCGGGTGGCATCAATAGGCATTCTCCTGCCTTAGCAAAAAAATAAAATTATAACAGGCATAGGCATTTTAGCCCAGTTCGGTCCGATTGATATAACTTAAGTTAAAGAAAGAAAATAAGAGAAATAGCTACAGCAAAAGAAGTCCTCACGCTTAAATCGCTCACTACAGCCAAAATGCAGTTATTCTGCAAGATTCTTGGTAGCTGTGTATTTAATCTATTTCGACTCGTGCTTATTATCTCTTACGGGTGGGGTTGTGATGATACTCTAAAATTGGGAAATGTCAGCCTGTTAAATACTCAGTACGTATAAGTTTGTTTGCATAATTAAGGGCAATTTCTGGCTGTCATTTTGTTTTTTATTCTTAGTGTTTCAGAGGTCTACTTATATGCTTTTATGGAATATTAAACTTCCACGACCACAGTATCGAAATAAAATAGAAGGATCATCAATATAAAAATGTGAAGAAACAAGTGTCATCACGATTTAATAATATATATTGCGGCGAGTGGTTGGTCAGGGGATTGAAAAACACTGCAACACTAATATCACGAAACACATACGTACTTATAATCCCGGCAACTAGCACCGCGTAGGAGTTCCCACGTGAAGCACTTACAGAATCTCGGCGACGAGCTCTGTGTGAAAGTCACGACGTACACGATACACTTCTCATTGTGTTCAGAACACTTGCCACTATTTGCTTTCACTGATCAATTGCACATTTCCACTTTTACTTCTTCCGTTTGATTTGCCTTCCATCCACTTGAGTTAAAAACGATCTAATGTAAATTTACATTAAGCATTGTATATGTCTCTTTCATCAGCTATCCATTTTATTTTATAGTATTAACTAGGACATTGTGGCACCTACATCTTCCATTCAGATGTGGTAGTGGAATTAGTAAATTGAATCATCTCGTGTATATCTTTCGCAGGCAGCAGAGTGCCTATCCCGGAAAAGTAGTGGGGTTCTCACCGCACGATCTATACTTGATGAAAAATACTATTAAGACTGTTATAATTAGATATGGCTTCTAATGATGATCAAACTGAGTTTATTCAGGTTATACTCAAGTTAATTAAACCAAAACGATAAAACTAAAACTTTTCAAAACATTCAACCCTTTCAAGAAATTCTTACGGAAACATTGTAGGTAAGTCTTCCCGAAAGTTCAGCGAAGTAAAACTTTGTTTTTAGTAAGTTGGGAAGTTGAATTTAAGATTGAACTTCGTCAAACCACAAAGATAGTAGATATTCGTAGTTTGTTATTATATTGTGAGGAATTTTCAAGATCGCTGAGGTGTCACGTGGGACTTTGCCTATATATATGGCGAGTCGACCGGTAGCTCTCTCATGAGTCGCAATCAGGCAGCCGACGCGCACGGACACGTTTCGTGCGCCCCCGCCATTTTACGACTTTTACGATAACACGTGCACTCGCTGTACGCTCGTCAGTCAAAATAGATCTTCCGATCGAATTTCGACCACCGTGCACTAATAATTGGTGAGGCGGTGTCTTTTTCAAGACAGCGCTTCCCCAATATAGTGTGTGTTTCTTAGCATCTTTGCCCCTTCAGGGAAAATCCACTTTTCTAGTGGTACTTGGTGGAAACGTAACCGTGCCAACTAAGCCAAGTGAGTGTCGCCCCAAGCACCCGGCTTTTCTCCCTCAGAGCAACGCCAGTTATTGGAAGCAGTTGGAACCACCGGCCTTGGGGGGTCTCTTAGTCGATGCCAACTGACACATCCTCCTTCCTTACCCTACCATCACATTCTCTTTTGTTGTTTGGGTGTTGAAAGCTCCGGCTCTTATCTCCCTCTGCATTAGAGCTGTTAGAAACCCTTCGCACATTAAGATTGGCGAAGGGATACTAGCTTAAGGCCCACCGTAGGTACTCATACCTCCTCGCCTATACCCGGCGAGTAGAGTGTTACACACACACAACACACCCTCGGGCCAGTCCAACCCGAGGTGTTAGGTGTTAGGGCTCAAACATACTTGTTAGAGCGATCACCAAGAAGTTTCTTGTCCGTTCTTCTTCTTGGAACGCCCCGGGAGTGAACTGTTAATAGCTTTCGTTAGCTGATTAGGATCCTATTTATTATTATCATTTATTTTTATCCCCCGCAATGTCTTCAAACATAACTTACTCGGGTCGTCTCACGTCCCTTTATGGGGGCGGAGGAATCGGGTTCAGGGCGTTGGCCCCCTGCCCGAGGTGTCCGTCGCTGCCCGTGAATACGGGCATGTAGTTGGGGTAGCTCGTTTGAGCTGCGGCGAGTTACCCTAGGGGTGGATTTCAGCTTGGGGCACGCCACAATCGTGGCGGTAAGGCCGGTCCTAGAGGGGTGGCTTGAGAAGCGCCGCGGTGCTCTCACGTTCCGACTGACGCAGGTGCTTTCGGGGCATGGATGCTTCGGAAAGTACTTGCGTCTAATAGGTCGGGAGCAGACGCCCGAGTGTCACCATTGCGGCGACGCAGAGGACACGGCACACCATACCCTGGCTCTTTGTCCAGCGTGGGTGGAACAACGCCGTGTCCTGGTCGCAACACTCGGCGTGGGGGGCCTCTCGCTGTCGGCCATGACACAATCCATGGTCGACAGCGAGACAGCCTGGAATGCCATTGTCTCCTTCTGCGAGGAGGTGATGGCTGCGAAGGAGGCAGCGGAACGGGAACGGGAGCTCACGAGTACCCTTCCTACCCGCGCCAGGAGACCTGGGCGTCGGAGAGCGCGTGTGGCGGATCTCCGGCCACCCTAGGAGATGGCCTGCGGGCGGCAGACGGAGGGCAGTTTGCCACCTGACCAGAACAGGCCCGAGGCGGTGGCGCTCGTGTTTCGGCGCGCGCCTTCAGCGGAAGGAGGACTTGAAGTCCTTCTCGTGACGGGGCCTGCCTAGATAGAGGCGGGCCAGTGCCCGTTCAGGCTGCGGTGAATGCTCACGCGAATCCCGTGGCCTGGACTAAAGGTAGTTGTAGAAACACCGTGGGGTTTTAGTCGGTACACCGGTAATCTACTGGGAGCCCGACATACCCTGTCGCTTGCCCAGCGGCAGGGATCCGTAAAGGATTTCCCCACGTTAAAAAAAAAAAAAAAAAAAAAAATGGGTGGGTTTCTGCTTGCGCCGATACAGGCAATAGCCAGCCTATGCTGGGTCAGCAATTAGGGGGTTTGTAGTTGGCCGCCCCTTTCTTCACGATGCCGGGAGATCAAAGCCCTACCCGCTGATACACCGTGACGTGTGGCCCAGCAGGAGCCGATCTCCAACCGACACCTCAGTTGAGGGGGGCCCCCGGAGGCTGTCCCAGTCGGCTATGGGCAGCTGCGTCGATGGCATCCGCTGTGGCCAGGTCCCTCGGGAAGTGGCAGCGGTCTGGGGGACGGGCGTGGTACGGAGCGATGGCGCGCAGGTGGTCCCAAGATGAGGTGTCGGCGCGGCGGAACATTTGTTCCGTCAGGCGCCGTACGAAGGCGCCGATCCCTTTCATCCTCAGGTCCCTCTCGATGGTTGCGTTTTTCACAAAGCGAGGAGCGGCAGCTATGGTCCGAAGCACCTGGTTTTGTTGGACCTGTAACTTACGCCTGCTCGACTCGCTCGCGAGAGCAAACCAAGCAGGAGTGGCGTAGGTCAGGCGTGTGCGTATATAGAGTTTATATACGCACAGCCTGGCCTTGAGAGGGAGAGAGGAGCTAAGGATGGGATGGAGCTGCGCTCTCGCAGCGCGTCCCTTCTGGATAACCTGTGTTACCAGTGTACTCTTGGTGACCACTCTACGGCTTCTCCGTTTATTTTGAGTGGTGGCGGGTGGTGGGAATGGCGGCCCACGATGATGGCTTGTGTCTTTCTCACGTTCACCGACAGCTTCCATTTTTGGAGTCATTCTGGTAACGTGTCCAGGCTGCGTTGTAGTTTTACTGTGGCAAAGGAGGTCGATATGGAGGTAGCCATGAATGCCGCGTCATCGGCATACAGCGCAAGCCTGGCATCCGGGAGGACTGGGATGTCGTCGGTGTAACGTGAGTAACACACCGGGGAAAGGCAGCTATCTTGCGGAACCCCGGCGATCATCATCCGTACCACTGAGACACAGCCGTCCACCACCACTCGGAATTTCCGGTGGGCGAGGAAGCTGGAGATTATCTTCACTATCCTACGGGACGCCGAGGAGGTGGAGAGCTTATACAATAAGCCCTCGTGCCACACGCGGTCAAACGCCTTCTCCATGTCGAGGAATACAGCAGCGACGTACTCCCGCTTGTTCTTGGCTAGTGCCATGTCATGCAGTACCCTCGACAGCTGGAAAGTGGTGGAGTGTTCCGACCGGAACCCGTACTGTTCCTGTCGTGAAGTTATATGTGGAGTTAGGTGCCGCAACAGGAGTACTTCGAACACCTTGGAGGTTGTAGAGAGTAGTGTGATCGGCCGATAGCTCTCCGGCTTAAGTATATTTTTCCCCGGTTTGGGGAGAAGGATGACATGGCCCATCTTCCAGCAGTCCGGGTATCTGCCTGTCGGGAGGATGCCGTTATAGAGCCGGGTGAGAGAAGCTGTGGTTTTCTGTTGGATGTGGCGCAGGGCGTTATTTGCTATCCCGTCTGCGCCGGGGGCTTTCTTCGGCTTCATCCTCCAGATCGCCCGTCGGACTGCTCCCGGGGAAAAGAAGATGGGGTCCTCTGTGGGGGCTATCGGCGTACTGAAGTACTCTCCAAGGTGTTTCTCCACTGTTGCGGTGTGCGCTGCATCTGTGGTCGGGTTCGGTCGGAATTGGCGTTCGAGGTGCTCGGCGAAGATCTCCGCGCGGTCCTCCGCGCGGTATCTCGGCGTTCCGTCCGCGTGTAAAAGCGGTCTGATGGGAGGAGGAGCGTTTGCCAGCCGGCGGCACAATCTGCGTATTGCCGGCAGGTCGTTCTCGGCGGCTATGTTGAGTATAACCTCCTCCCATCTGGTGTCGTTAAAGCGGCCCATCTCGGTCTTAACCTTCTCTGCAATACGGTTGAGGCTCATCTTAAGCGTGGGGCATCTGGTTTCTTGCCACCTCTTGCGCACTTCCCTTTTTTCTAAAAGGAGTCACCTTAGTGAGGTGGGCAGAGGTGGTCTACGCGCTGCGGGCGAAGCCGTGCTGGTAGCAGCGTCTAGGTTTGCCTTCATGCTCGAGACGAGCTCTACGGCCAAGGTCTCGACATCTGTGTCGTCTTGAATAGACCGAGATGGGGGGATTTTCTCCAGCAAAGATAGTCCAGTCCGTTGTTTTACGTGGGGCTGGGGGGGCTAGTCGAGCGGTATCTAGCGGGATGACGACGAGTACCGGCTGGTGATCTGATAACAGCTCGTCGTCAATCACCTGCTGGGTGTTCTGACAGTGCAGACCGCGGTGTATAAGGATGAGCGTGATGCAGTCTGGGTAGCGGGTAGGTACTTCTGGGCCGGACACCTTATATCCGCGATGCTGAGGAGTCGTCTCCCTGACATGTTGTCGCACGTAGAGTTCCACGCTGGGTATTTGGTGTTCAGGTCACCGCCTATGATGGTTGGTTGTTGATTCCATCATGGCGGTGATGTCCGATGTGTGGAGAGAGTCGCCGGGAGCTTTATACGTGGCGAATATTCGTAGTTGCTCACCGGCGGCGTGGAGTTCTACACCCAGCATGTAGAGCGTTTGGAGAATCGGAGACGTCAGGGGCTGATGGACGACTCGTCGTTTGACAAATACTGCCAAACCACGTATGTTGCGTCCATCGCTCGACTGCACGTCCTGCCTGTAAACGAGGTATCATGGGAATTTTATTTTATCTGCAGGTCCCAGGAGCGTCTCGCTTATCAGCGCCACGTCGATGTCATGTTCCTGCAGTAGCGGTCGGAGGAGGGCGGTCTTTGATTTCAGACCGCGGGCGTACCAATGGATAACTCTAATGACGTTGTGATCCATTAAATATATCCATAAACTCACTCACCCCGCCCATGATGAAGGGCAGTGGGTTCGAACCCTGTTGGAGGGCCCCCAGAATCTCTTGGGCTAGCCGCATTACCAACGCCAGGTATCTGGTGATGTTTGGAGAGGCCAAGATGGTTGCCAACCCCTCTGCGCTAGCTTCTAGCTGTGTGTTCTGATGGGGCCCTCCGGGGCCCCTGCGGCTTGGACCTGTAGCCCGTGTCTGCGAGTCTACAGGTCGCGCTGTGTTAATGTTGGGCGTCTTATTTGGGTGAGTGGTGGGTGGGAGTCCTGCTTGGGGCTCCGCGGTCTGGTTGGTGGCTGAGGTGGAGGTTGCTGGGATGGTACTTGACCCTTCCTTTTCCCCTGCCGCTTTGGTGCTGTGTTGGAATTTCCCCCGCGAGCAGTGGGGGCGTTTTCGGCCGCCATAAGCGAGCCGCTTGTGGCTTCGCCTATCGGGGTCGCCTGCAGCGGGCGTTGGCCGTCCGATATTAGCGCGGTCGCTCTGCTTTGGGCGATCGTGCCTTTCGTGGCCTTCCTGTTCCGGGTCTCGATCTTGTAGACCCGGCATCTCGCGCTGTTAGCCGGGTGATCTTGCCCGCAGTTGGCACAGGTAGCTGGCTCTTTGCGGGGGCGTGGGCACTCTTTAGCAGTGTGCTCACCGCCGCATCGCACACAGGCAATGGTTCGGTGGCACTGGTGCGATGAGTGTCGGAACTTTTGGCAGCGGTGGCACTGTGCGGGCCCCCGTTTGTCTCTCCAGGCTTCAATTTTGACTCCGGGCATACATAGCAGATTCTCTATGTCGTATATGCCCGGAGTGATGTCCTTGGTGCGTTGCAGAATTGCGCGGAAGATACACCCGGGTCTCCCTTGTCGGGCTTTTAATTAATTTTTAATTAATTTAATGTGCCGGACATATTCCGGCACATAGCCCCGCTCGCGGAAGTCCTCGGCGATGTCCCCCGGCCCCGTGTTCACTGGCAACCCCCGGATTGCCACCTTGACGCTTCGTTCGGCGGGCAGTGAGTAGAAGACCATGATATGTTATCTGACTTCTCCAGGTCTGTCAGATAACGCTGGATAATGCGATACTCATGGTCCTCCTTGGGCATGAAGCGGATTCCCTCTTGATATGGGTGGGCGTACGGCATGTGTCCGAGTCTATCCTTAAGGACATGGAAGTGGTGGGCCCAGTTTGGTAATCGTTCGACCACCAGTGGCGGGTATTTAGTATTTGCAGGTACTCCCCTTGTTGGTAGTGACGACCCTTTCTGGGTCGTACTGGTGGTACCCGGATCACTGCCCGCTTGGCTTCTCGGTCTCGTCACCATAGCCGCGAACGAGTTTGAAGTCGATGGGGTAATTGGGGGAGGGGAGGGGTGTATGAGCGTGAGTACGCGCTGCCTCTTCGCCTCTTCCGCCTCCTCTTCTGGGCTGCGTTTCCTCCTTGTTGAAGACGCGTTGTCCGTCCTCGGAGGTGGTGTGCGTAGTTGTGCCTCCGGAAGTGACTCGACTGAGTTCGAGCCTTCTCCGGAGTACACACTGTGCGACGGTGATTCGGCGCGGGAACTGGCCGGTGTGGGCGAGAACAGACCCTCGTTGCTGGTCAGTTCGTCGCCCAAGCAGAGGTCGGGCATGGATAGGCCTCTTGCGAGGTCTATTTGAGTTTTTCTCCTCCCTGCACGTTGGGGGAGGGATCCGGCGCGGAGCAAAGCTATACCGCTATGGGTAGGTGCAAAGGCGCGGGTGGTGGTCAATGCGGTAGCGCGTGGCGGTACAATGACGCGCGGCGCGGTAGCTCGGGGGGCAGGTGGTAATGCGGGCGCAGACAAGCGGATACCATGCGCGGTAGTTTTGGCGGGTTGGCTCATATACTTCTTTCTTTTTTATTTTTCCTAAACTCAAATTACCACTTCTTGGTACCCGTTTTTAATCGGTAGAAGACATAAAGGAGAATTCGCGGCGAGAACTGAACTCAATTCCGAAAGCAGCGTTTAAAAAATGTTTTGATGAATGGATTATTCGTTGGTGTAAGTGTATCGTTTCTGTAGGAGCATACTTTGAAGGTGATAAAATAAATTTGGATGAATAACAAACATTTTGTATATTATTGATCTTTTCCCGGTACTTTTTTGACAGAGTAGTATAAACAATGCACCCCACGCTAGGCCCCATTTATTTAATAAGAACCAACCACCACTCTATCTCGCTCACCTGCTATGGACTATTGAGTACAATCACCGTAAAATTTACGTAATACTTAGTATTTTTGCATTATTTCTCTCGTAATACAGTATGTTCATTTTTGTTGAAAGATTTAAATGCTTCTGTTTTACGGCGACGTTTATTTATTTTCGCGGAAGAAAGTGCAAGATTTATGGTACTCAGATCTACTGAGCTGAAAGCTTGAAGGGATACATAGAATATAAGTGTTACCTACATATTAACTATTATGAAATTGTAAACGGCCCCTTTAAGACATAATAAGTATCAGTGACTAATACAAAAGGAAAGATAATAATAAATAATGTCCTCCTGGCCGATTTTCAGCCATGGCGGCCAGTCTCGATGAAGACATCTGCGCGGGACATATTATCGTGCTCAAGTGTCTGCACAAATACAGGGTCACTTTCTATTCCGTCACTTTTATGATTCTATGGGACGACTAGCGACACGACCGGAAAAAGATCGGGTACAGTACCGACGGCTTTACGTACTCTACGAAGCACAGGGGTGTAATACCGCCAAATCCCAGACTTCGGGCTGATACTGAGAAAAATTCTTAACTGAAATATCCCAAAATCACTTTATGGCCCGACCCGGGATTTGATACCAGGGCCTCATAATCTGCAGTTGAACACGCTACCGCTAGACCAACAAGGCAATCGTACTCAAAAGAAAAGGAACGAACACTTTCAATAACATGAGGTTGTACTATACCAAATATATACTGTTGAGTGTATTAGGGTCGATTTTAGATTGGGGCGATGTTTAAGAAATTAAAAACGTGTGTGCTTTGCCACTGCGTGAATGCGACTGTTTATTCACTAACTGTATGCATAGTAGTAACAAATACAACATACCGGCCCCCAAAGGACTACTAAGTCCTTTTAAAACGAAAACATAAGAAATTGTATTGATAGGCCAGTAGAAGATTACTACAACACCAAATATACATGCAAATAATCAACAGAATTGTTTAAATGAATTACGAATCAACATCACATTATCAGGTAATTACGAAACAGCATCACAATCTACAGGTAAGTAGCACAGTTTAGTTATACTTCTTTTCACAATACTGTCTCTGCTCTTCACGCTGTATACTCGAGTCAGGCCATCTGGGCCTGGGTGTTTCTCAGTAATTCTTACCAGATGCCATTTGCCAGGAGGTAAGTTGTCTGCTTTTATAAGTACTAATTTGTCCCACAAATAGATGTAAGTAGTTCATTTAGGTTGTCTTAATTATTCAACATTTCATTCATCTTTGTATTGTCTTTTTTCATGTTATCTATATTTAGATGTGTCTTTATCTCATTGTTTGATTTATCTTCTTCATGTGTCTGTACATTATTTAAACGTGTGAATTGTATTTCTTTGTCAGATAACCAACTTGGCCCTTTCCACCACAGTTTACAGTACTTGTCTTGACATGCCTCGCGAAGCTATATGGGCAGGGTTCTCTTGTGACTGGACGTGATACCATAGGTTGCTGTTTACATTTGCCAATGTTTCAACCACCCTATTTGCAACAAATCTAGACTTCCATCCAGAAGGCTCGCCCGACAACCATGCCCGAACTATTGAAGAGTCCATCAAAGCGAAGGTTTGTGATTTGACTTTACATGAAGCATCATAAACAACTCGGGAACTTGTGGTTTCTTTGTCACTACGGACAACGGCGTGGTGAGGTAAGTATGCTGCCTTCTTTGTATTTATGTCTTCTACAGGTATTTCTTCTAAGTGATTCAGCGTAACATAATCTTCCATCACTTTTTCGTAAGCTTTCTTTAGGTCTGGTTGTCTTATGAATCTTCTTTCTAATTTTACTAGTCTACGCATTGCAATTTTTCTAGTATTGCCATCTGGTGACTTGGGATATTGAACTTTGAATGGTAGTTTAACTATATATCTTCCTTCCTCATTTTCGGCATGTCCTGATTTGTATACATTTTCGTATAGTTCCTCTTCTTCCGTATATTTTCTTTTGCTTTCCGTGTCTATCTCGCAGAGTGTATTCAACATATCTTTTACATCTACTCGATGGTGCATGACAAGCACAGACGTGTCATTGTGTTTGTTTTGTATCTCTCCAAAAAGTATCCAACCGAGGCTGGTTCGTTGTGCACAGGGTGTGCCTGGTGGACCTTTGATTAGCCCTTGCTGTATAATTTCTCCATATTCTTTCACACCAAGTAGAAGATCGATAGACCCCTGTATATAGTAACTCGGATCAGCTAGGTCTAACCCTTCAAGGTGTTGAAAATCATTGTTTATAGTGATGGTGTGTTGTGGTATTTTAGTGGTCAGCTGTTTACTCATCACATAGGCCTGTATGTTAAGACAGAAGTTGTTCTCTCTTCTAGATAAGACCTGTAGCTGAACCACTTGCTTGACATCTGTTTTCGTAGATGCTACTCCAATCACGGTACCTCTTATTGGTTGTCTTTTAAGTTTTAGAAGCTGAGCTGCTTTCTCACTTATAAAGCAGGCTTCTGATCCTTGATCTATGAGTGCTCTTAAAACAATGGTGTGTCCTTCCTCGCTCTTAACTGTCACCATTGCGGTTGCTAAAAGTGCTGTTCCTTGTCTGTTATTACAATGTGCCGCCATTGTTAATGTTGTCTCACTCTTGCCTTCGATAGCATGATTGACGGACACATCGGAAATGGTTGCAGTAGTGCCTTGTGTATCTTGTTGAGTTTTGTAATTGTTTTCTTTCTTTTCGTGAAGTAAAGAGTGATGGCGCTTGTTACAAACTCGGCAATTTAATGGAACTCGGCACTTGAATACCGAATGCCCTGGTAACAAACAATTGGAGCATAATCGCTTTTCCTTCACGTACTCGTTTCTATCTTTGACGTTCATCTCTGTGAATTGTTTGCAGTGACACAACGTATGATTATCTTCGCATTTAACACACGTTTTTTCAGTGGTAGTAGTAGCGATAGCAGCGAATGTTCTCTCTTTAGGTTTCTCTCTTACAGGTGCAGCAGTGCCAGGTGATACGAGCTCAAGGGTGCGGAACTTCGATTCAAGAAATTTCTTCAAAGTGACCCAAGTAGGTAACTCTTTAGAATCATCTTCGTATGAATATTCTTCCCAGTCTTTATGAGTATCTTGGTCCAATTTCTGCACGACTAGAAATATTATTAAAGGATCCCAAGACTCGGTATTAATAGACATGTTGTTTAAGTTGTTAAGGCACTCATTAGTTGTGTCTAACAAAGATTTTATCTGACTTGAACTCTGTGTGTTAATTTTTCTTTGGTTAAATAAACGCTTGAGAACGGCATTCACGATAAGTCGTTTATTTCCGTATCTTTGTTGCAACACTGACCAGGCTTGAGAATAATTACTATCAGTAATTTGTATATATTTCAATAATGCTTGCGCTTCGCCGCCAATGCTGGACTTTAAGTAATGCAACTTTTGGACATCGCTTAACGAAGTATTTTTGTGAACTAACGATACAAACAAATCGTGAAAAGTTGCCCATTCTTCGTAATGTCCCGTAAATTTCGGCAGTTCAATTTTCGGAAGTCGAAGTTGTGACGTAAACAACTCACTTTGATTTGGACTCGAAGTCGGCGCTGAAGTATTTGATGACGTTAATAAGTCGTTGAGGTCCACTAGCATAATTAAGTAAAGATCTTCACAGATAAAATAATGTTCGTTCACAAAATAACTTATATCTTGTCTACTTTCGCGCGTCGTACCTTTAATTAAGTCTTGGTGCGCGGCGGTGAAATTATTCCAATACTCTTGTATGCATTTTATTCGTGCTTCTATGTATCCGCGTGTCAACCTTTGTTTTGGGCACTTTTTCAAGTTTATTTGCGTTTTCTGAAGTAATTTAGTAATATCTTCTAAAACTCCGAGTAGTTGTTCAGGTGTAGACATTTTAAACAGTTGTAATATGTAGTCACTTCACAAACTTAAGTTTCTTCAAATAAAAATGTTTCTAACGATGTCCGACGTTTCTATTCGTATAATTACGTAAACAAGTTGCTAATTAGGTTCAAAATAACACTTTTACTCTCATCGACTCGCTCCTTATCTAAGGAATGCGGCTGCCTTTTGTTTCCGACGCTCGGGTCCGGCCGCTCGATGCACTGATGTATCCGGCTCGTTTTAGACCATATGTTGAGTGTATTAGGGTCGATTTTAGATTGGGGCGATGTTTAAGAAATTAAAAACGTGTGTGCTTTGCCACTGCGTGAATGCGACTGTTTATTCACTAACTGTATGCATAGTAGTAACAAATACAACATATACAAAAGTACTTATTTCAATCATAAAAGATCAAAGACCTACCTACGAAAATATCCAATCATTGATTTCTTATTATATAAGCAAAACGCTAGCCGTGTTTATGAATTCGCTGCTATGAAGTGATTAGCTTAGGGTAAACATGAATAAGTATACACCATGACGTTCCAAGTTTCTAAGTGCAGACGCCAGCACATCAAGCTATCCCAATCTGTCAAATTTCTTCGATAGAAAGTGAACCTTATGTTTTTGTGATAAAGTTGAAAATCTATAAAAGAAATTTGACAGATTAGGGTAGCTTGATGTGCTGGCTACATAAGCTATCCAGGAGAAGTCTGCTGAAGTCCGCCGAGGACTTATGGGTCACATGGACACTGCGTAAACGGCGACCTAGCGTCATATTTAAAATGCATATTTGTGTCCTATATCTCTGTAGTCAAAATCCAGGAAATTCATTCGCAGTTTTAACTGACAAACTTCTCAGATAACTTACTAAGTATTGTTCAAAGGTATCCGGCGGACAATTTTATGATTATGGGTGACTTCAATCTGCCGAATGTAAATTGGAATCGTGCAGATGACGGCGTTTCTCTTTATCCGACTAACATACAGGGTAACATTCAGACTACCTTATTTGATAACCTTGATTTGTGTAACCAACCCCAATATAATTCGTACATTAATAACAACAGCCGATTGTTAGATTTAATATTTTAAAATTATAATATAACTGTCTCTCCATGTGTAGATCCTCTCGTACTTGAAGACCCTCATCAAAGAGCTCTCTGTGGGTCAATAAACTTCACGCAGGCCAGATCTTTGTCTGTGCGTCCTCGTACAAAGTTTATATACTAAACAGCGGACTACTTGGCAATAAATGATCAGCTAAATCAAGTCGATTGGCACTACGAAATAAGCAGTAGGTCCTTAGAAGATGCCACTACATTTTTTTATGATAAGCTGTACGAACTTAGAAATAAACATGTGCCGTCTAAAATAGTAACTTCTTGCGATAGGTATCCCCTCTGGTACAAAAAGCCTTTGATTAAAATTCTAAAAGAAAAAGCGAAATTCCATAAAAAGTTTAAGAAATACGGCAACACTTCAGACTATGAATCCTTCAATTTACTGCGCCAGCGAGCTAAAGAAGTTGAAGTCGATATGTACAACGATTATATAGCTAAGACTGAGGATAACATATCCAAGAACCCAAAGGCCTTCTGGTCATACGTAAAATCCAAGCAACAGGTTAATTCCTATCCATCTTTGTTAAAGTACCAATCAAGAGCTTCAAGTGATGGTGACGAAATCTGCAATATGTTTAGCGATTACTTTTACTCCAACTTCTTAGTCAACACCGGCGGCGTACCATCCATCATTCGTTCGAGTCACTCCCGCACTAACTCAGACGATATAACTCCCGATATAAACTGTATCGAAGTGCAGGAATCAGAGCTTTTAAAACTGCTGAAGCAGATTGACCGTAATAAATCTGCAGGGCCTGATAGTGTTCCTCCAATCTTAATCACCAATTGTGCCAAAAGCCTGTGCGTTCCGCTCTTATTGCTTTTTCAAATCGCTTTCTATTGGAACGCTGCCGGAGATCTGGAAATCAGCATATATTACCCCATACATAAAAAGGGACCCAAGGACCTGGCTGTTAACTACAGGGCTATCTCCAAATTATGTATCTTCTCCAAAATTCTAGAGAAAATAGTTTACAGACAACTTTATTCTGCCCTTTACCGTCATATCAGTATCCACCAACACCGCTTTCTTAGAGGTCGGTCTACTACAACCAATCTTGTTATTTGTGCTAACTACATCACAAGTTACATGTCACAAGGAGGTCAAGTAGATGTGATATATACTGATTACAGTAAGGCATTTGACCGTCTGGATCAACAACTGATATTACGCAAGTTTTTGAGCATGGGTATAAGGGGGAACCTTCTCCGATGGTTTACTTCTTATATAGAAACCGGTGTCAAACAGTAGTACTCAATGGTTTCACGTCCCGATAGACTCGTGTTCCTTCTGGAATTCCCCAGGGGTCCTTATTAGGGCCGCTAATTTTCAATATTTTTGTTAATGACATATCTAAATGTTTCAACCACTCAAAAATACTACTGTTTGCCGATGATATGAAAATAATGAGTTTAGTTAAAACTATTGCGGACTCTTCGTGTTTCCAGAGTGACTTGGATCGTTTTTACCATTATTGTATGGCTAACAAGTTTGCCGCCACCTTTTTAACAAGAGTTATAACTATCCGTGATCTAGGCATCACCTTCGATGCTAAGTTACTCTTCGATGCACATATCAACACCATTGGCAAAAGAACATCCAAGTCACTGGCATTCGTCTTACGAATTTGTGCCGAATTTAAAAAACTTAAAACGTTAAAATTTCTCTACTGCGCCTTAGTTCGAAGACACCTGGAATATTGCTCTCAAGTTTGGAATCCTAACTACGATATTTATGCAAACCGTATCGAGAATATACAAAAAAAATCCTCAGATATATACAGTTTCGTGCCAAAATTTTCTACCCGACTATACAAGCCGATGCAAGAAATTCTATATACTTCCTCTGCATGAACGTAGAAAAATAGCAGACTTAGCGGTTCTACACCAGCTGGCAAACGACACCGTTGACTGTTCGGAGTTAGTGGAGAAGATAGGGCTACGAGTTCCATCCGCTATCTTAAGAAATCATAGGCTTCTCTACGTACCGGTAGTTCACACCAACTATAGACAGAACAGTTACATGGTAAGGGCAAGTAGGACATTCAACCTGGTATGTCAGAAAAAAGATGTTGACCTGTTTCATAAAGATACATTACATTAAAAAAAAACAAATTGCGGATTATTTTTTTAGCGCAATATAAGCCGTACTATTTATTATTATATTATTCTATTTTATTATATTAATTATTGTTAATATAATAAATAAGATTTATGTTACTTATATTTTACGTATTCTATTTTATTATGTTATTCTTTATTTTCCATGTCTATTTGTCTACCTACTTTTTTTCTTCCTAAACCTGTGTATATCTGTGAAAACTTTTAATTGGCCTTCATCTTCTATTCTGTGTATCATTTGTATTCTAGCTGTCAGTTTTCCTTAAGTAATAAAATAAAGTAAAATTAAAATAAAATTTAGGGCCGATACTACTGTTTAGATGCTAATAATTCAATAAAAGCGTAGTAGTGTCAAGTGTCAACGGAGACCATTGTTCGCAATTTTATACGAATAATGGATTTGTAAAAAGATTGCGCCGTTTTTGAATTCCAGTTCTGAATTTGTTGCTACGTGTAGTGTACATAGTAACCTAAGATATAACAATTAGTAACTGTATACTGAAGCAGTCGATACAGTCAACATACATATACTTAAATTTAAATTATTAGGACACAGAAAACTTACTATGTATAACTCAATGAATTTTAAAAATATGTAAAGGAAAAAGAGTGCCGCCATCTTACATTTTTAGAATAAATATTAAGTATATTAAATTAAAATAGTTAATAAGTGCAAATCTGTAAATAATACAATATATATATATATATATATATATATATATATATATATATATATATATATATATATATTATAGGGATTGGTGCTGACAACCGAGATACAGGCTTTGCCTAGTTCAGTTACAGATGCCTCATTTATTTGTGTTTCTCTATCCCCTTCCCATATGGATAATGCTGCTCCGACCTTTTCGTCTATTCTGCTTCCGTCCGTATAGATTTTCAAGCCGTTGTTTTCAAACTGTTCCACCCGTGCCCAGTCCATCAAGCTCTGGAATTTTATTCCCACTTGTTCCGAGGGGTGTGGCGTCTCGGTGCATGATATCGGTGTTTCTATCTCTCGGTCTCCTATTACTCTCCGGGAAAAGCCTTTCTTTATTTCAAATAAAGTGGCTGCCTCTCGAACCCTAATGTCTAGGGGGAGCAGCCCGGCGAGTAATAGGGCCGAGTTTAGTGATACTGTTCTATATGCTTTAATGATCTTTTGCACGAATCCACGCTGCACTGCGTTGAACTGCTTTTGGACTCCTATTTTCTTTATTTTAGCTCCCCACGCACCTGCCGCATATAGTATAAGGCTCCACCACTGCCTACACCACTAGATGGTTCTGACTATTTCGGGACCCAGGCCCCAGTGGATTTTTGCTGCCCTCGCTAGGTGCTTGTATAAGTTGAGTGCCTTTCGGCATACTTTTGACACGTGTGGATTAAAGGTCAGTTTGTCGTCTATTGTGAGGCCTAATATTTTGATTTCTCGCGTCATTTCTATTTCTACTCCACCTATGCGCAGAAGTCACCCCACTTGTTGTGTTAGTACGTACTTAATTGTGTTAGTAATGACCATCGCCTTCGTTTTGTGTGATGCAAATTTAAGTTTGTTTCGTACTCCCCACTTCCGCACATGCGCGAGAGCAGGATTTGTCCGTTCCTGTATTTCGAGGGCTGTTTCGCCCGAGAAAATCAAAATCACATCGTCGGCGAAAGCCTGGCAATGGTGACCTTGTTCCTCCAGTTGCTTCAATAGTGGGTCCAGCAGCAAGTTCCAGAATTTTGGACCCCTATTGAGCCCAGTCCACGGCAGGTTAGGTTTAGTCGGTGCGAGTCCGACATACCCACCCGCAGACTTTTTTTTTTGCGGGTGGCATCAATAGGCATTCTCCTGCCTTAGCAAAAAATAAAATTATAACAGGCATAGGCATTTTAGCCCAGTTCGGTCTGATTGATATAACTTAAGTTAAAGAAAGAAAATAAGAGAAATAGCTACAGCAAAAGAAGTCCTCACGCTTAAATCACTCACTATAGCCAAAATGCAGTTATTCTGCAAGATTCTTGGTAGCTGTGTATTTAATCTATTTCGACTCGTGCTTATTATCTCTTACGGGTGGGGTTGTGATGATACTCTAAAATTGGGAAATGTCAGCCTGTTAAATACTCAGTACGTATAAGTTTGTTTGCATAATTAAGGGCAATTTCTGGCTGTCATTTTGTTTTTTATTCTTAGATTTTCAGAGAAGGTCTATATGCTTTTATGGAATATTGAACTTCCACGACCACAGTATCGAAATAAAATAGAAGGATCATCAATTTTTAAAATGTGAAGAAACAAGTGTCATCACGATTTAATCATATATATTGCGGCGAGTGGTTGGTCAGGGGATTGAAAAACACTGCAACACTAATATCACGAAACACATACGTACTTATAATCCCGGCGACTAGCACCGCGTGGGAGTTCCCACGTGACGCACTTACAGAATCACGGCGACGAGCTCTGTGTGAAAGTCACGACGTACACGATACACTTCTCATTGTGTGCAGAACACTTGGCACTATTTGCTTTCACTGATCAATTGCACATTTCCACTTTTACTTCTTCTGTTTGATTTGCCTTCCATCCACTTGAGTTAAAAACGATCTAATGTAAATTTACATTAAGCATTGTATATGTCTCTTTCATCAGCTATCCATTTTATTTTATAGTATTAACTAGGGCATTGTGGCACCTACATCTTCCATTCAGATGTGGTAGTGGAATTAGTAAATTGAATCATCTCGTGTATATCTTTCGCAGGCAGCAGAGTGCCTATCCCGGAAAAGTAGTGGGGTTCTCACCGCACGATCTATACTTGATGAAAAATACTATTAAGACTGTTATAATTAGATATGGCTTCTAATGATGTTCAAACTGAGTTTATTCAGGTTATACTCAAGTTAATTAAACCAAAACGATAAAACTAAAACTTTTCAAAACATTCAACCCTTTCAAGAAATTCTTACGGAAACATTGTAGGTAAGTCTTCCCGAAAGTTCAGCGAAGTAAAACTTTGTTTTTAGTAAGTTGGGAAGTTGAATTTAAGATTGAACTTCGTCAAACCACAAAGATAGTAGATATTCGTAGTTTGTTATTATATTGTGAGGAATTTTCAAGATCGCTGAGGTGTCACGTGGGACTTTGCCTATATATATGGCGAGTCGACCGGTAGCTCTCTCATGAGTCGCAATCAGGCAGCCGACGCGCACGGACACGTTTCGTGCGCTCCCGCCATTTTACGACTTTTACGTAAACACGTGCACTCGCTGTACGCTCATCAGTCTAAATAGATCTTCCGATCGAATTTCGACCACCGTGCACTAATAATTGGTGAGGCGGTGTCTTTTTCAAGACAGCGCTTCCCCAATATAGTGTGTGTTTCTTAGCATCTTTGCCCCTTCAGGAAGAACTCCTTTTTTAGTGGTACTTGGTGGAAACGTAACCGTGCCAACTAAGCCAAGTGAGTGTCGCCCCAAGCGCCTGGTTTTGTTGCTTCGCCTATCGGGGTCGCCTGCAGCGGGCGTTGGCCGTCCGGTATTAGCGCGGTCGCTCTGCTTTGGGCGATCGTCCCGGCCTTCTTGTTCCGGGTCTCGATCTTGTAGACCCGGCATCTCGTGCTGTTAGCCGGGTAATCTACCCCACAGTTGGCACAGGTAGCTGGCTCTTCGCGGGGGCGTGGGCACTCTTTAGCAGTGTGCTCACCGCTGCATCGCACACAGGCAATGGTTCGGTGGCACTGGTGCGATGAGTGTCGGATTTTTTGGCAGCGGTGGCACTGAGCGGGCCCCCGCTTGCCTCTCCAGGCTTAAATTTTGACTCCGGGCATACATAGCAGATCCTCTTTGTCGTATATGCCCGGAGTGATGTCCTTGGTGCGTTGCAGAATTGCGAGGAAGATACACCCGGGTCTCCCTTGTCGGGCTTTTAATTAATTTTTAATTAATTTAATGTGCCGGACATATTCCGGCACATAGCCCCGCTCGCGGAAGTCCTCGGCGATGTCCCCCGGCCCCGTGTTCACTGGCAACCCCCGGATTGCCACCTTGACGCTTCGTTCGGCGGGCAGTGAGTAGAAGACCATGATATGTTATCTGACTTCTCCAGGTCTGTCAGATAACGCTGGATAATGCGATACTCATGGTCCTCCTTGGGCATGAAGCGGATTCCCTCTTGATATGGGTGGGCGTACGGCATGTGTCCGAGTCTATCCTTAAGGACATGGAAGTGGTGGGCCCAGTTTGGTAATCGTTCGACCACCAGTGGCCGGTATTTAGTATTTGCAGGTACCCCCATTGTTGGTAGTGACAACCCTTTCTGGGTCGTACCACTGGTGGTACCCGGATCACTGCGCGCTTGGCTTCTCGGTCTCGTCACCATAGCCGCGAACGAGTTTGAAGTCGATGGGGTGATTGGGGGAGGGGAGGGGTGGGTGAGCGTGAGTACGCGCTGCCTCTTCGCCTCTTCCGCCTTCTCTTCTGGGCTGTGTTTCCTCCTTGTTGCAGACGCGTTGTCCGTCCTCGGAGGTGGTGTGCGTAGTTGTGCCTCCGGAAGTGACTCGACTGAGTTCGAGCCTTCTCCGGAGTACACACTGTGCGACGGTGATTCGGCGCGGGAACTGGCCGGTGTGGGCGAGAACAGACCCTCGTTGCTGGTCAGTTCGTCGCCCAAGCAGAGGTCGGGCATGGATAGGCCACTTGCGAGGTCTATTTGAGTTTTTCTCCTCCCTGCACGTTGGGGGAGGGGTCCGGCGCGGAGCGAAGCTGTACCGCTATGGGTAGGTGCAAAGGCGCGGGTGGTGGTCGATGCGGTAGCGCGTGGCGGTACAATGACGCGCGGCGGGGTAGCTCGGGGGGCAGGTGGTAATGCGGGTGCAGACAGGCGGATGCCATGCGCGGTAGTTTTGGCGGGTTGGCTCGTATACTTCTTTCTTTTTTATTTTTCCTAAACTCAAATTACCACTTCTTGGTACCCGTTTTCAATCGGTAGAAGACGTAAAGGAGAATTCGCGGCGAGAACTGAACTCAATTCCGAAAGCAGCGTTTAAAAATGTTTTGATGAATGGATTATTCATTGGTGTAAGTGTATCGTTTCTGAAGGAGCATACTTTGAAGGTGATAAACTAAATTTGGATGAATAACAAACATTTTGTATATTATTGATCTTTTCCCGTTACTTTCTTGACAGAGTAGTATAAACATTGCACCCCACGCTAGGCCCCATTTATTTAATAAGAACCAACCACCACTCTATCTCGCTCACCTGCTATGGACTATTGAGTACAATCACCGTAAAATTTACGTAATACTTAGTATTTTTGCATTATTTCTCTCGTAATACAGTATGTTCATTTTTGTTGAAAGATTTAAATGCTTCTGTTTTACGGCGACGTTTATTTATTTTCGCGGAAGAAAGTGCAAGATTTATGGTACTCAGATCTACTGAGCTGAAAGCTTGAAGGGATACATAGAATATAAGTGTTACCTACATATTAACTATTATGAAATTGTAAACGGCCCCTTTAAGACATAATAAGTATCAGTGACTAATACAAAAGGAAAGATAATAATAAATAATGTCCTCCTGGCCGATTTTCAGCCATGGCGGCCAGTCTCGATGAAGACATCTGCGCGGGACATATTATCGTGCTCAAGTGTCTGCACAAATACAGGGTCACTTTCTATTCCGTCACTTTTATGATTCTATGGGACGACTAGCGACACGACCGGAAAAAGATCGGGTACAGTACCGACGGCTTTACGTACTCTACGAAGCACAGGGGTGTAATACCGCCAAATCCCAGACTTCGGGCTGATACTGAGAAAAATTCTTAACTGAAATATCCCAAAATCACTTTATGGCCCGACCCGGGATTTGATACCAGGGCCTCATAATCTGCGGTTGAACACGCTACCGCTAGACCAACAAGGCAATCGTACTCAAAAGAAAAGGAACGAACACTTTCAATAACTTGAGGTTGTACTATACCAAATACATACAAAAGTACTTGTTTCAATCATAAAAGATCAAAGATCCACCTACGAAAATATCCGATCATTGATTTCTTATTATATAAGCAAAACGCTAGCCGTGTTTATGAATTCGCTGCTATGAAGTGATTAGCTTAGGGTAAACATGAATAAGTATACACCATGACGTTCCAAGTTTCTAAGTGCAGACGCCAGCACATCAAGCTATCCCAATCTGTCAAATTTCTTGGATAGAAAGTGAACCTTATGTTTTTGTGATAAAGTTGAAAATCTGTAAAAGAAATTTGACAGATTAGGGTAGCTTGATGTGCTGGCTACATAAACTATCCAGGAGAAGTCTGCTGAAGTCCGCCGAGGACTTATGGGTCACATTGACACTGCGTAAACGGCGACCTAGCGGCATATTTAAAATGCATATTTGTGTCCTATATCTCTGTAGTCAAAATCCAGGAAATTCATTCGCAGTTTTAACTGACAAACTTCTCAGATAACTTACTAAGTATTGTTCAAAGGTATCCGGCGGACAATTTTATGATTATGGGTGACTTCAATCTGCCGAATGTAAATTGGAATCGTGCAGATGACGGCGTTTCTCTTTATCCGACTAACATACAGGGTAACATTCAGACTACCTTATTTGATAACCTTGATTTGTGTAACCAACCCCAATATAATTCGTACATTAATAACAACAGCCGATTGTTAGATTTAATATTTTAAAATTATAGATAGATAGATAGATAGATAAACTCTTTATTGTACACCTTAAGAAATAATACAAAAGCGACAACATACAAATTATTATAGTACAATTGGCGGCCTTATCACTAAGTGTGATCTCTTCCAGGCAACCTAGGTAGTGAAAGGAGAAAGGAGTTACAGAGATGGGGCAGTTGCAAGTGTACAAAGTACTTATTATAAGGTACTATTTGTACCATACTTAAAACTATTTATACCTACTTACTAATTATATGTACATTCATAATAATAATACGTGTCATTATGTGAACTATGTAGTACTCAAATAGTGATCATTAACAAGTCTTTTGAATGTATTTAATGATTGTGCACGCCTAATAAACAATGGCAACGCATTCCACAAACGAGCACCTTGTACAACAAATGCGTTATCGAGAAACTTTGTGGAGTGCGTCGGTATTTTTAACCGCTGATTGTTAGTGGATCTCAAAGCTTTCGAATGTGATTCATGTAGGAAAGAAAAACGATCTTTCAGATAAGAGGGAGTGGAAGGAGTAAACAGAATACTGTATAGAAATGACAGAATATGAGCATTCCGGCGAAGTCGTATAGGTAGCCACTTGAGTTTTTTGCGAAATTCAGAGACATGATCGTATTTGCGAAGACCAAATACAAATCTTATGCAGACATTCTGGAGACGCTCAAGTTTATCCAGTTGGGCTTCAGTAAGATCAAGATAGCTGACATCTGCATAATCTAGTATCGAAAGAAGAAGGGACTGGGCAAGTGCAATTTTGGTGGGAATAGGCAGAAAGTTTTGAAATCTTCGCAAAGATCCCACTGACGCATAAAGTTTACGACTAGTATTCTGCAGCTGCGGACCCCATGAGAGACAGTTATCAAAATAGACACCCAAATTTTTAACAACTCGGTTTATTTCCAATATACTCCCGTCAAAGATAACTTGAGGTAGTTGAGAACAAGAAATCTTTGCCATCATCCTTGAGCTTCCAACAATAATTACCTGAGTCTTAAGGGGGTTAACTTGTAAACCGTACGAACGACTCCATTCATTAATACTAATAAAATCTTTATTAATGATACTAATAGCATCCGAGAGCCTATTAAGCGGGGCCTGTGAGTATATCTGTAGGTCATCTGCATAAAGGTGGTAGGAGGAGAGAAGTCGATCTGAGATAGAATTTATGAAAATTGCGAAGAGTAAAGGAGACAAAACGCCACCCTGCGGCACGCCGGCATTCGTATTGCACCAAGAAGAGACAGAGTTATCAATACGTATACGTTGCCGGCGACCAGACAGGTAACTATGAAACCAGCCAATGACCGTTGGAGATACATTAAGAGTACGTAAAATTCCCAGCAACACGTCGAAGTCTACAGTATTGAAAGCATTACTAAAGTCTAATAATGCAAGCATGGTTAGATTACCGTGTTCCATGCCAGTTCTAATATCATCCGTAATATGGACCAAGGCTGAGGTAGTACTATGTCCAGGGCGAAAACCAGACTGAAAAGGATTAAGGAGGTTATTAGATGAGAGGAAACTACTGATTTGATTGTGAACAAGCCGTTCAAGGACTTTGGAGAGGAAAGGTAATATCGATATAGGACGATAATCGGAAAACGATGCAGGATTGGATTTTTTCGGAAGGGGAATGATTAGTGCATCTTTCCATGAAGATGGAAATACACCGCTGGATATAGAGGTATTGAGGATGTGAGATATAGGGAAAAGGATCTCGTCAAGTATAGGAAGAACCATATTACGGGTGATATTATCGTTGCCCATTGCATTTGATGCTATGGACAAAATACTCTTCTTAATGTCACAAGCAGAAAATTGGCTAAAATTGAAAGAAGAATAGTTGGGAGAGGGAATGGATGAAAGATAATTTAAAGTTTTTGTTTTAGTTGCCCTGTCAAAAATAGGCGAAGAAGAGAAATGACTATTTAGTGAATTAATATCTAAATTGTTTGGAATTGAATCAGGTTGAGATTTTCCAACTCCCAAAGATCGTAAAAACTTCCATATTTTTCCAGGATCTTCATTTTCAACTGAACTGTGAATATGTTGGCGTTGTGCACTCCTACACACCTTATTACAGTGATTTCGCAGAGTTATATATTTTTCACGGTTAATATCATTAGGCCGACCAGCGTACCGAGACTTAGCTGATGATTTCTTAGATAAAAGAGTTTTTATTTCAGTAGTTAGCCACGGTGCTGGCAAATGCTTAATTTTAATTGGCCGAATGGGAGCATGAACGTCGTACAATTGGATGAGCTTGGTATTAAATATGTCAACTTGTTCGTCAATTGACTCAGCAGCAATAAGAGTCGACCAGTCAATGCTGCCAGCATCTGCACGAAGATGACTAAGATCCATCCCACCAAAATTACGTTGTAGAAGAACTTTAGATTTTGCCTTAGGAGGACGAATTTTGTAAGAAACGAAAAGGAGATCGTGGTAAGAGAAGGCATCTGCTGAGCATTGTCCATGCTTAGCAACATGACCTCTTGAAGAGACTAGAATTAAGTCAAGAAGAGAAGGCGTAGAATGAGGAAAATGGTGTGTAGAATTAAGGGGAAGAAGAGATAGGTTACTAGATTCTATTGCAGATATAAGTGAGGAGCAACGAGAGTCTTTCTTTAGTAAACAAGTATTGAAATCACCCATTATTATGGTGTGACTATAGGATGGAAGGAAGGTTTCAAGTAAAAGTTCGAAAGAAGCAAAAAAGTTTATACGAAGAGAAGGACAGTAATATACACCAACTAGAACTTTCGTGTGATGCAGCTCTACTTCAATAAATAGATGTTCACCAGCATCCAGCGGTGGCGGCTGTGAAGACATACTAACCATAGAAAAATTAATATTATTTCGAAGATAAATAGCAACTCCACCACCTCCAGCTCCAGTTCGATCATTCCTGATTAGCTGAAAACCAGGAAGTGTATACGAGGCCGTAGGGAGACAGGGTTTGAGCCAGGACTCGGAAACAAGAATAGCATGAATATTTTTATAATTGAGACTTGCCAGCATATCAGGGAAATGGGCCGGAATACTTTGGGCATTGATATGAATCACATTGAAATTTTTTGGCACGTCGGCAAAGTGACCCTGTATAGTATCTGCAAGGGAGGGTATGCTAACGAAACTATCATCATCACTATTAGCCGAAAAGAAATCTTCAACATCACTACCAAAATCGTAACTATGAGCATGTAACATAATATTATATGAACATACACACAAACAAACTAATTTATTAAAATATCTACAAATACAAAAACAAAATCCTACCACTTCAGTGCTAACTAGTTAGAACAATGTACGCAAAGTTCGATATTTATGCACCCACGTATCAGTAGTAATTAATGAATAACATAATATACAATTAATAATAATAAATACATAATAATTTTAAACATAAACAAAATTAAAATAAAATGGAAAGTTTTAAAATAGGCTCAAAAGACTCACGACGTGCGGCATTGGCCTACGTTCACATGGACCGTCAAGTACCATAGATATTGTCAAGTTATGCTAACTATATAATGTTATAAAATGGAACGCGATTAATAACTAATAAATTTGAGGGTAGATATTATGAAAATATAGATTGAGAAAGTTAAAGTTGTATAGTGGGCATAGGTACTTTGACTACAACGTAAACACAGTGCGAGATTCGATACAAAAACATCACAAAACGAATGAATTTACTTCTTGGCGGAGGCGGCCCTTTTGGGTCTGTTTTGGGTGATCTTACTTGTCGCTGCACCATCCTTAGCGACGTCCTTATGACCCAATGCTGGCCCAATTTTATCGAGATCCTCCATTGAAATAACTTTGTGACGAGTGCCGCCGGTACCCAGGATATATATAATACCTTCACGACTCCAGCAGCTTGAGATTCCGTAGCGCTGACGAGCAGCTAAGAATGCTTCATGCCGGGGCCTAGTCAGAAACTCAGATACAGTAATTCCCGTACCTTTGTACTTTGTCTTTTCAAACCAGATATGGTCACGAACTCGGCAGCTTACAAACTCGACCAAGATCGGCCTAGGCTTGTCTCCGCTTGGTGAACGTCCGAGGCGATGACACCGGTCAATGGCTGTGTCCGAAAAATCGGATATCTGAAGATGATTGGTGACAGCAGTGACAATAATATCCATTGACTGCTCCTTCTTCGCCTCCGGCAAACCATGAAAGAGCAGCATTTTACGCCTTCCTCGCATCTCGGTCTGATCATTACACCGTGCCAGCATATCCAATTGCTTCTGGAAGCAGTTCAGTGACTCAATTACGAACTTCTTAAAGGCCACAAAATCTTCAGCCAAAGCAACAGGTGTGACAATTGTGGACGGGGCCTTCTGCAATTCTTCAAACTGAGCCATTCGCGTCAGAAGCTGCTCCTTCATGCTGGAGAAGGCTTGCTGCATAGACTCCATCGTGATATATGTTGTGATGAAGCAACGAAAGTGCCGTTAGTGATAGTGATATAATATAATATGCTATAATTGTGAAAGTGAATTTAACACTGGACTGGTAGGCTATCGGTGTTAACTATTACACATTTATTGTAAATTAAGGTCAGTATACTACTTTATATAATTTTTTTATCGAAGAGCTAAACTCAGCTGTACTTATTACGACAACTACCCGCGTTTATAATATAGCTGTCTCTCCATGTGTAGATCCTCTCGTACTTGAAGACCCTCATCAAAGAGCTCTCTGTGGGTCAATAAACTTCACGCAGGCCAGATCTTTGTCTGTGCGTCCTCGTACAAAGTTTATATACTAAACAGCGGACTACTTGGCAATAAATGATCAGCTAAATCAAGTTGATTGGCACTACGAAATAAGCAGTAGGTCCTTAGAAGATGCCACTACATTTTTTTATGATAAGCTGTACGAAATTAGAAATAAACATGTGCCGTCTAAAATAGTAACTTCATGCGATAGGTATCCTCTCTGGTACAAAAGCCTTTGATTAAAGTTCTAAAAGAAAAAGCGAAATTCCGTAAAAAGTTTAAGAAATACGGCAACACTTCAGACTATGAATCCTTCAATTTACTGCGCCAGCGAGCTAAAGAAGTTGAAGTCGATATGTACAACGATTATATAGCTAAGACTGAGGATAACATATCCAAGAACCCAAAGGCATTCTGGTCATACGTAAAATCCAAGCAACAGGTTAATTCCTATCCATCTGTGTTAAAGTACCGATCTAGAGCTTCAAGTGATGGTGACGAAATCTGCAATATGTTTAGCGATTACTTTTACTCCAACTTCTTAGTCAACACCGGCGGCGTACCATCCGTCATTCGTTCTAGTGACTCCCGCACTAACTCAGACGATATAACTCCCGATATAAACTGTATCGAAGTGCAGGAATCAGAGCTTTTAAAACTGCTGAAGCAGATTGACCGTAATAAATCTGCAGGGCCTGATAGTGTTCCTCCAATCTTAATCGCCAATTGTGCCAAAAGCCTGTGCGTTCCGCTCTTATTGCTTTTTCAAATCGCTTTCTATTGGAACGCTGCCGGAGATCTGGAAATCAGCATACATTACCCCCATACATAAAAAGGGACCCAAGGACCTGGCTGTTAACTACAGGGCTATCTCCAGATTATGTATCTTCTCCAAAATTCTAGAGAAAATAGTTTACAGACAACTTTATTCTGCCCTTTACCGTTATATCAGTATCCACCAACACGGCTTTCTTAGAGGTCGGTCGACTACAACCAATCTTGTTATTTGTGCTGACTACATCACAAGTTACATGTCACAAGGAGGTCAAGTAGATGTGATATATACTGATTACAGTAAGGCATTTGACCGTCTGGATCAACAACTGATATTACGCAAGTTTTTGAGCATGGGTATAAGGGGGAACCTTCTCCGATGGTTTGCTTCTTATATAGAAACCGGTGTCAAACAGTAGTACTCAATGGTTTCACGTCCCGATCTATTCGTGTTCCTTCTGGAATTCCCCAGGGTCCTTATTAGGGCCGCTAATTTTCAATATTTTTGTAAATGACATATCTAAATGTTTCAACCACTCAAAAATACTACTGTTTGCCGATGATATGAAAATAATGAGTTCAGTTAAAACCATTGCGGACTCTTCGCGTCTCCAGAGTGACTTGGATCGTTTTTACCACTATTGTATGGCTAACAAGTTTGCCGCCACCTCTTTAACAAGAGTTCTAACTATCCGTGATCTAGGCATCACCTTCGATGCTAAGTTACTCTTCGATGGACATATCAACACCATTGGCAAAAGAACATCCAAGTCACTGGCATTCGTCTTACGAATTTGTGCCGAATTTAAAAAACTTAAAACGTTAAAATTTCTCTACTGCGCCTTAGTTCAAAGTCACCTGGAATATTGCTCTCAAGTTTGGAATCCTAACCACGATATATATGTAAACCGTATCGAGAATATACAAAAAAATCCTCAGATATATACAGTTTCGTGCCAAAATTTTTCAACCCGACTATAGAAGCCGATGCAAGAAATTCCATATACTTCCTCTGCATGAACGTAGAAAAATAGCAGACTTAGCGTTTCTACACCAGGGGGCAAACGACACCATTGACTGTTAACTGAGTTAGTGGAGAAGATAGGGCTACGAGTTCCATCCGCTATGTTAAGAAATCATAGGCTTCTCTGCGTACCGGTAGTTCACACCAACTATAGACAGAACAATTACATGGTAAGGGCAAGTAGGACATTCAACATGGTGTGTCAGAAAATAGATGTTGACCTGTTTCATCACATTACATTTAAAAAAACAAATTGCGGATTATTTTTTAGCGCATTATAAGCGTATAATAGAATCATATAATAATATTTATTATTATATGATTCTATTTTATTGTATTAAGTATTGATAATATAATAAATTAGATTTATGTTACTTTATGTTACTTTTATATTACTTTTATTTTACGTATTCTATTTTATTATGTTATTCTTTATTTTATGTCTATTTGTCTACCTACTTTTTTTCTTCCTAAAATTGTGTATATCTGTGAAAACTTTTAATTGGCCTTCTTCTTCTATTCTGTGTGTCATTTGTATTCTAGCCATCAGTTTTCCTTTAATAATAAAATAAAGTAAAAATAAAATAAAATTTAGGGCCGATACTACTGTTTAGATGCTAATAATTCAATAAAAGCGTAGTAGTGTCAAGTGTCAACGGAGACCATTGTTCGCAATTTTATACGAATAATGGATTAGTAAAAATATTGCGCCGTTTTTGAATTGCAGTTCTGAATTTGTTGCTACATGTAGTGTACATAGTAACCTAAGATATAACAATTAGTAACTGTATACTGAGGCAGTCGATACAGTCAACATACATATACTTAAATTTCAATTATTAGGACACAGAAAACTTACTATGTATAACTCAATGAATTTTAAAAATATGTAAAGGAAAAAGAGTGCCGCCATCTTACATTTTTAGAATAAATATTAAGTATATTAAATTAAAATAGTTAATAAGTGCAATTCTGTAAATAATACTATATATAATATATATATATATATATCCTGTATATTATATATATATTATAGGGATTGGTGCTGACAACCGAGATACAGGCTCTGCCTAGTTCAGTTACAGATGCCTAATTTATTTGTATGTTATAAAATATTTTAACTAAACAAGTATTTTGTAAACTAGAATTAAGTTTTTGGTAATAAATTATTATTATTATTACTCGTATCTTGATGTCAACAGAAACTAACATTTTTGTCACAATGTCAGATTTCGATCATCTACTTATGTCGTTGACTGTACGATGCGTCCTTAATACGAAGCAGCCGCTCAAAGCCTTCTGAAGCACCATTGACGGTACTTTAGGCTAACTAATTTGACGAATTACTCCATAAACAAAAGAAAGCTTATGCCGTTATAAAAGGCTGAGGAGCTACTCGTTTGAAAAACATATTGTATCTTAATACTTAATCGAATATTTGGCTCAATTATGACTTTGAGCTCATTGTTATAATGAAAACAATTCGGAATGATATTGAATTAGTTTTTGATACTTCCCCATTGTCTCATTGTGACTCACAGTGAAAACAAATGAAACAATTCAATATTTCAATTTATATTATTATTTTTCGAACATAAAAGACGCGTTCTGTAATACCTATTTACAGATACTATAAAATATTGCATATATGCTTTTGTTTAAAATGATATCATTTCGTCTAATATTATCCGAAGTGATATATGTATAGTTAGTTTCGTTAGTTTCGTTAGGGGTATAAAAGCGTTAAAATATGTGCAGAGCACGTGTTTCACTTATACAGCAGTAAGTAGGTACTTACTGCTATACAAGTTGACTTGTTGTTACCAATTTCATTTTTCATTATCTTTGAGGATAATAAATCAAATACATAAACTAAAGTGGTAAAAGAATAATATAACATAGTACTAAAATATTAAGCGCTATATCTCAAGATTTTATAAGTTCCTTAATTACCACTGAAAATGATTATTACTTTTTTAAGTTAAGTGTAGGTATCAATGTAGCCGACCACCATCCTTTTTTTGTAGGTATTATATTATAGGTATAATATACGGCTCGCCATAGAAATTCATTCTGCCTATAGTTTGTAATTACAAAAGGAAGGTGGGACGGATTGTAGTGTCTCACCAAGTGCTGGGAATGTCAAACTTGATTATATTAAGCAGGTCAGGACAACCTCTAGCACTAGATAAGATATTAAGTTGAAATTATATTGTATCGGCTATTTCACGACTCATGGCCAGAAGCAGCGTATTATTTTACTTTTTTTAGGACCAAATCACATTTTTAAAATTCTCACAACT
This sequence comes from Pseudoips prasinana, assembly GCA_951640165.1. Taxonomy (NCBI): domain Eukaryota; kingdom Metazoa; phylum Arthropoda; class Insecta; order Lepidoptera; family Nolidae; genus Pseudoips; species Pseudoips prasinana. Next base: position 24,019,106 of record OX621240.1, read on the forward strand.
AAATAAACATCCGTGTATTCGTTTTACGTACTATGTTTTAAAATAGTACTGTCCAGTTCGTTTAACTTGAGTGCACTATTAGCTCTAAAGGACCTGTGATTAAAAAGAAAAATAATAATAAGAATTAATAATTATTATTTTCCACAGCATATGTTTGTATCAGGAGCTTTCTGTCTTTTTTCATTATCCAAACATTTTTATCTATCCACCAGCTTTGGTGGATATTTAGAATGATATGAACTATAACCCAAAACACACTAGAAATGGTAATCTTATGAACAATTTTTATATTTTTGGGATTTACTTTGTTTCTGTTATCCTGATTGGCCAAATGAACAGGGAACTCACATGACAAAAAATTACTATGATCCAATTAAGTACAATATTTATAAAAATAAATAATGTGATGGAAATGTTTATAAAAATAAAAGTAAACGACAGTCATGAAAGCCAAAAAATTACATCATTATTGTATCTTGAAATTATTTATTTTACTTTTTGTCAGACTGTAGAAATCATCGTTACACTTGTACACATGTAACATTAGACTTGAACTTGTCAAGTTCACAATTAGGCAGTCTAGTCTAATACAATATAAAGCTTAGATTTCAAGAATCTAGCTTTAAGTGGACGGCCTATTTCAATTGTACGGTCTATCTTATCACATACATCTTGTCAAATCATACTAATATTATAAAGGCGAAAGTTTGTGAGTGTGTATGTTTGTTACTTCTTCACGTCTAAACTTTAATAAGTCTACATTTTAATAAAAAATATTTTGTAGTTAGCTGACACCCTGGAATAACACATAGGCTATGATTTATAAAGTTGAACGCGGGTACAACCAAGAGGCATAGCTAGTAAGTAATAAATTGCTAATACACATTTAAAGGAGAAAGGAAAAATAAGTATATTCAAAAAATTGCATGCGCATCAAAAATACAAGCAAAAATACATACGTTCCGTTTCAGCATTGGCTACTAGAAGCTCTACAACATTATTTAATTTAACGCAGAAAATTCTGATACGGCTAGGTGATTGTTACGGATTGTTTCATTTAATAAATTTATCAAAGACAATTGTGACGACATTAATTAATAATATCAACAAATCACCAAACAAACAAAACAATATATTTCAACGAAACAAACACATCATTTACAAATTGAACAAAACTTATCGAGAATCTTTGCACAACACACATATTAATGAGTCACATATTTTACTCTATACCACGAGTGAGTCAGTCGATTGCTCAGTACAATGACTTTCAGTGTATTTTTGTCAGTCAAAAAGAACGACAATGACGTGGAAAATCTGGTGTTTACATCAATCATAGTTTTAATTATTTAAAACACCATAAAGTAGTGAAGTCTCTATACTGATTCTTAAAAAATAAGTGTAAGCATTTTCTTAATTATGTAGGTACGTTAAAAGTGAGTCTATATGCATGATACATAAAATCTTGCAAGTATCGGCTCCTTGTAAAATACATAAACAGATTGATATATGTATTCTCTAAATTCTGTAATACATTTCCGCGCGTCCCTCCGCTTATGTCAGTGTTAAATAATATATAATAACCTAAAACAACCGAAAATCTGTCTAAACATAAAAGGATAACGTTTGTTTCACATTTTCTAGTACGTGATATAGATTAATAGGATGTGTTGTTTCCTTTTTCTTCGTCGTAATGAAATTTTTCAACATCTTGCTAAAACTGTAAGCTTTAGGATGTCTCGATACTCGAAAAATATTTTCAAATTACTTAATTAAAAACGGGGTTAAGTGGGACTCGCACTAGATAGTACGACTGGCATTCACTGCAGTTCGGTGAGATGTCGGTCTACTTCGCAGTGAGCGCTGAGGTCTGCGCTTTTCCTTGACCCTTCTTATGGGATAAAACGCGCCACCGTCTCGGGCCTAGCTTGGTCGGTAGGCAGACTGCCCCATATCCGGAGGGACCATCGAGGGAGATTGGCGATGTGCGCTCTTACGGCGCCCGGTGCGGCTTGGACGGGAAGACAATGTCCTCCCGTTTTCGCTCCACCATCTGTTTTTTCGGTAAGGCTTTCGCTTGAAATCTAAGGGCTTTGTTGACTTTTACAACCTGCTTTTTAGTTCTGCTGCTGTGTAATTAGTTTGGCACACGGGCTAATTTAGCTTTTCATGGTTATGAGATTCGTCTTTATTGTCTTAGAGAAAAATATGAGGTAAATAAAAACGTACATTCTTATTTTCTTTAAGAATACATAGAGAAACAGAAGTATCTATATCCTTATCGGGTCCTTAGATAGTTGTACCTTCATAATAAACAAATTAACAAAGTAACCTACTACTGTATGGTTAGAGTACCTGAATGTTTTTATAAATTGGGTTACTTTACTATAAAACAAGTAAATTATACAATTGATTTGATTATTTTCCCAATGTTGAAGCAACCCCCCCCCCCCCCCCCCCCTCGTAAGTCTTACCTATATATCTCTCTCTCTACAAAATCTGCTTTGAGGTTTGGATTAATTAGCAAAATATTTAAGTTGAGTTTTAGTTGGGCGTGATCGTCTATATTTAGTTTAAATGGGCGCGTGATCGTCTAGAATAAATTAACATAATATTCTATTACATCCTATATCATATATATACCTTAGTTTTTATAAATTTATTTAATGCCGTTTATAAGAAAAGTGCTGTAAATAAACATCCTAGTTGGAATTGTAGTTAAACATTGTATACGGTTCCAAGTTTCAGTAATGATTTCGTGAAAATAAAATAATATATGGGCTATTTTCTACAACTTACCCGGTTTCAGTTATCGCTTGTACATGCTGGGAAAATGGTTTCACGCGAGTCCCTGTAGGATGAGGCGGAAACTGCAAAAACTACTGCCTACTTAATCTTAACATAGAACGTAATAATTGGTACAGTAATAATATCAATGCAATTAGTCTCATGTGTTAACTATGATTCCCATAGAATTATTAATGTCAGTTATTTTATTTATTTCATAGTCTCAGAGTCATTGTCAAGGTCATGTGTCATCAAGAGTGTGGTCACAAATAGTTGTCTTATATATAACAACAAATTATTTCTAATTTTCATGGCTAGAACTGACGTCAAGACATTACAGTTTTTTTACCTGACTGTGAGAACCTAAGGTGAAGGTTAACTAGATCAATTGGTTCAAATCCAGTTGATTAATTATCTAAATGGTTTACCCCGTTATTTATTAATGGAGATTTCTATATACGCATTATCGTAACGATATTCAAGATATAGAGATAATTGGTTCAAATGCAATTAAATACTTATCTAAATGGGTTTATCTGTTATTTATTAATGGAGATTTTATATACGCACTGTCGTAACGATATTCAAGATATAGAGATAATTGGTTCAAATCCAATTAAATACTTATCTTAATGGTTTATCGGTTATATATTAATGGAGATTTTTATTTACGCATTGTCGTAACGATATTCAAGATATAGAGATAACTTACTCAAATTGAGTTAAATAATTCTCTAAATGGTTTACCCGTTATTTATTAATTGGAGATTTTTATATACACGTCGCAACGATATTCAAGATATAAGGATAATTGGTTCAAATCCAGTTAAATACTTATCTAAATTGTTTATCCGTTATTTATTAATGGATGTTTTCAAGGGCATAGAAATAACTGGTACAAATCCTGGAAATACTTGTCTAAATGGTTTATCTATTATTTATTAAGAAGAATATTATGTACACAACGACGACGACGATATGTAATGATGGTTGACTTTTACTTTTGGACGACATTTACATGACCATATACACATAAGTAGAGTGTTGACAGTTAGTAAATATTTAACATAAATGAGAATGAATAGATATACAATTTTATGTACGGGGAGATGTGATTTTAGAATACCTAATGTGTGACGCAATCTGCGTAAGTGTGCGTAAACTATATCTATTTCCCGATGAATACGATACAATGAGAGCAGTTTTTACGGCACACACACACATATAAAAGTAATGAGACATCTATCTCGGATGGTTCGGATCAAGATGATCGAACACGCCAATTGAATCAAGCTACCATTATATACTATAGTGTCGACAGCGTGTAATCCCTGTATATGTAGACTGTCTAAACAAGCAGGTATGCGATAAGTCATGTGTGTAACGGTAGGCTCGCTTCTAGCGCGTCCCACGTTGAATGAGAGACTCTGTCTGCGAAGGCATCTTAGGCCTTTATTCACTTGAAGGTGATCCGCGTAGGGCAGACAAATATCTACCACACATGACTTATCAGCTTTCAACAAAAGTTGAATTACTCGGCAAAGCGTTACAGCTTTCAGAATTGCACAGAGGCAGCACTTAAAAAACGCTGCAAAGCTTTGCAGCTTTCAGCATCAACCTTGGGTCACGACTAATGCGCCCAACCTTACTGCAAAGCGTGATGGCTTTTAGCAGGACATCAGGACAAAGCGATAAGGCTTTCAATCCACCCTTCAATAAAGCGTAGTAGCTTTCAGTTTAAATAAAACATTTTATCAATCAGCAATGAACATAAGTCTTTTATCAACACAGGTTTACGTTCAACAAAACAATGTAATTATCGTTCAACTCAAACAATGATCATGATTCAATACAGTAATTCCATCCAAATTACTAATTACACCAAATTAGGATACCAAATTAATCAATACAATTTGTTCCATAATTAAATAAAACTATTCAATTATGGGTTCTACAGGATCAAGACATTCTGCCAATTCAGGTAAAGCAAGTAGCTGGATATTTACGCAGTCGTTCATGGCACACATATTGGGCCCGTCCCCCAGATACTGGTCCCACCATATAACGCTCATTGGAACACACTTTAGCTACCCTGTAAGGGGCTTTTCTCTATACTTTTACTTACAGTACAATTCAAAACGAGTTTTACTTCGCCTAAGACAGATTTCCAGGATTTATTTTTATAATTTTCGGCTACTGTTAAACAATTTGTCAAGGTGGACATCATTCGCTCCACCTGACCATAAGCTCGGCTAACACCACTAGCAATCTCGTGGAACTCAATGGCCCACCCTCGGCATAAATCCTGAAAGTCTTGACCAGTAAAAGATGTACCTTGATCAGAGATAATTCGTTTTGGGGTTCTAAATATGTGGACAAAGCTACGTAGTGCCTTGCAAGCAGATCGTGATGTTAAATCTTTGACACACATTAATTGACAAAATTTCGTAAAAGCATCTACGATGATTATCACATACTCCTTAGAAGTCTTGCTACAAGTTCGAAAATGGTGTTCTCCACCCTGGAACATTATAAGTAAGTGCACAATGCAGCGTCACGAACTCAAAGCACGAAGCTTGCGATAGTCAATTGTCACAAGCACGAAGCGCGGAGCTTTCAATACTCAATCGTCACAAGCATAAAACGCGGAGCTTTCAATGCTCAACCACCACAAGCACAAAGCGCGGAGCTGCTTTCAATGCTCAACCACCACAAGCACAAAGCGCGGAGCTGCTTTCAATGCTCAACTGCTACAAGCACAAAGCGCGGAGCTTTCATGCTCAACTGCTACAAGCACAAAGTGCGGAGCTTTCAATGCTCAACCGTCTCAAGCACAAAGCGCGGAGCTTTCAATGCTCAACAGTTTGAAGCACAAAGCGCGGAGCTTTCAATGCTCAACAGTTTCAAGCACAAAGCGCGCAGCTTTCAATGCTCAAGCTTCAGGAACTCTAAGTAGGATATTTCCCTTGTCACACAATTTATTTCAAATCAACCAGCTTTATTACTCATAATGTTACACATAAATGTGTCTTACAATGAACTACAATAATAATTTTAAACGTTGGAATTAAACTCAACCATCGGCATTAACTACACTGTTATTTCTGACTACAACTGTCAAATTCAAGTTTTTTTTTGTAACATACGTAGGTACTTAACGCGTCCACCAGCTATTGGCTCTTCCTTGTATCTATCGTTGTCATAGACCTCTATTATCTTACAAGGATTTGAAAACTTTTCACTTCATTTGTTTATTATTAGAATAGAATACTCCCCATTGTACACGCTCAAACAGGACAATTACATAGAAGACAAAGTAAATAACACAATTTGTTAGGGTTCTTTCTGACAAAAACAACGTCTCCTATTTTAAATGGACGAATTTTAACTTTGCTATTGCCATAACGCACCTTATCAGCATGAGCTAGCTCACCCATCCTGCATTTTGCCTTACATCTAAGTTCGTAGAGGTTAACCTTACCATATTTTTGGTCAAGGGCATTAATTTTGGAGGAGAACTTTTATTACAACCCATCAACAATTGAAGCGGACTTCTAACTGTACTTCTAACTATGGTACAATTTAGCGCGATTTGGATTACACCTGAAGCTGCCTTCCAGAACCTACGCTCGTGGTTCTCGGTTATAGTGAAGCAATTAATTAGAATAGTTCGGGAAGCTACGCAACATCCCCCCATCACAAATAACGCAGTGTTTCAAGTCTAAAGTCTTTCACGTGATCGGTCACTATTGGTCTCACAAGAAGGCTCAAGGTCACCCAAAGAGCAACGGAGAGAGCCACGCCCGGAGCATCCCTGCGCGATCGAATAAAAAACGCCGCAATCCGCAGGCGAAACAAAGTAGCCGACATAAAAATTGTGTCACAAATCAGTAAGTTAGTATTTTGAGTTCAATATACCTAGTTTGTAAGTACAACATTTGTATGCCATGTACAATATGGCAAATGTGTGAAACTTAAATGATGTAAACAATAACACCTGTATTCACCACATTTACACAAATAAAGATATTATGATTATGATCATGATTATAACCAAAGAATTGCCAAACCGAAACGGCAGCGGGCGGGGCACACAGCTCCCAACACCGACGGCCGCTGGATCAGACAGGCTCCCGACCGGGGACCACGTACCGAAAGACGCAGCGCGGGCAGCCCCCCACAAGGAGGGCCGACCACTGCGGAGATTCCCGGGGGAGGCCTCCGTCTAGTAGACGTCTTTCGGCTAACATAATGATGATGAATTATTAATTGAACAGACACGAATCTCTCCACTTGTAAGTAATTGAGAAACGTCTTTACAGTCGATCAAATCAATACGCCATAGCTTGTACAAGTGTCAAGATTCTGTAATAAACAAACTTCAGCATGGACCTCGCGAGTGATGCGGATTACTTTGTTACTAATAGTCAAGCTCAATCCCGGTTAAGTAAAAACATCTCTACCTATCATAACATCATGAGGAAAAATATGTGAATCTACAATTACAAAAGTCACTTCTCACACACGAGTACTTCGTTGACCTTGACAGGCAGATAAGTAATGGAGTCAGGCGTTACTTTGCGGAAATCCATAACAATCAAAATACAAAATCAATATGTAGTGTTAATTCCGCTAATTGTCACCAGTACGATACCCAACACGTGTTTCAGTTCTCCACGGACCATTCTCAAGGGCTGCTAACTCGTCGAGTGCTCAAAGGAGACTCCTATTTAGATTGACAGGCAGACTAATACGGGAAAAAGAAAATGTAATGTTCGACCCAATACCTGTCAGGCGCGTGGATATAAAATCTCAAGTACCTGTATATCAACAAATCATTTACGAATTAGGGAACAATCTGTCTGTTACCAACCACTGTCCACAAGAGCGTGTATGTGACCTAACTTGCCCCTACATCCATAGACTTCGAAATAAACCGTTCAAACTATTTAACCTTCAAAACGCGCATATTGTCACCATAAAAATTAAATATTACAAACGTTGGGCGTATTTTCAACATCTAAAAGTATAAACCACACAAAACAACACGTGTTATGAATTTCACAGATATCAAAAATTCTTCAGTGCAGCATTAGGTCATCAAGTGCCTTTTAAACAATATAATAAAACAACATGTTTCTTCTCATAAAATAAAGATTCACCACTCACACTCGACACGAGGCACTTTTACTTTAGAGGTTACTTTAAATTACTCTAATACAAACTGGTAAATTCTCCCCATTGCAGAATCGCCCATGCCGTCGCCTTACTTGCAAAAAGACAGCACGATCAACTTCGCCTCGAAAAGAACAAACCAATTATTTTAACTCCAAGACTCGACCGAAAGAAAGGCAGCCTAACTATCAGAGCCCGTACTCTCTTCACTGTTTAATAAAAACTTCTTCCACGTACACTGATGCACCAAAAACTATTCTTCAACGATAAACACGAACTGGCTGAGAGACTCCGCTCTTCGCAAGTAACCACATCGAAACACGAAATCAGTAGGCATGTTTTAAACAAGTCTTAACATACCTGAGCATCCGAGATACCTGCGATAACAACTTAAATCTGGTTACCTTCGCTCCAAGCAGACCCCAACCGGTCAATCAAGGCAAGCTTGTAAGTCGAGTACTCCACGTATGTAAGTTCTCGCATGGTCACTGCACCATACGGCACCATATCTTGAAAAAGGTCATCAATCTCTTGGTCGCCGCAAACTGTCTTGATACACGCTCCTTTGGTTCGTCTAAACGTTTTGCACAACGGGTACGACTTCGAAGTCCACTTGCGAGCTCGACATCGAAGATGTGTCAATGTAACGTATCGAGTTTCGTAATCGGTCCACGAGTTTGCGATACAGCCGTAAATTCACAATCAGCGGGGTTGTATTTTCATCTTTATTTTACAAATTGGTAACGACACTATTTTTGCTACGTGGTGGAACCGAATCATGAAAATATTGTTGATTTTGAGTAGCAGGCATTGCGGTAGACACGTGAGATGATTTTGGAATCGATCCCACCGCTGCTGTCGGAGATTCTGACGGATTTAACTCCGAAACATCGTCGGTGTCCGCAATCATGCACGTGGTTAAAAGAATCAGTGCGCACACCCGGCGCCGTCGAGCTCTGTATGCCAACTGTGTCGTGTCGCTAACACACTAATGTCACTTAGACAACTGACAGACGTCAAACGTCACATGCGACAGTTCATAGACAACCTCGACTCGAACTACTGACTCAGTGAGTAGTGTTTTCCAAACGCTAAAAGATGGCGTTACTAGTACGTAAACAGTCCTTTAACTTAATTTCTCCGACATATATATATCATCATCATCATCATCATCATATCAGCCGAAAGACGTCCACTGCTGGACAAAGGCCTCCCCCAAAGATCTCCACAATTGCCGGTCTTGCGCTATCCGCATCCAGCGATTTCCAGCGACCCGCACAAGATCATCGGTCCATCTTGTAGGGGGCCTGCCCACGCTGCGTCTTCCGGTTCGTGGTCGCCACTCGAGAACCTTTCTGCCCCAACGGCCGTCGGCTCTACGAGCTATGTGCCCTGCCCACTGCCACTTCAGCTTGGCAATTCTTCGGGCTATGTCGGTGACTTTGGTTCGCCTGCGGATTTCGACATTTCTGATGCGATCCCGCAGGGAAACTCCGAGCATAGCCCTCTCCATTGCTCTTTGGGTGACCTTGAGCCTTCTAATAAGGCCCATAGTGAGCGACCACGTCTCTGTTCCGTATGTCATCACTGGCAACACACACTGGTCGAAGACTTTCGACTTGAGACACTGCGGTATTTTGGACGAGAAGATGTTACGTAGCTTCCCGAACGCTGCCCATCCGAGTTGGATTCTACGATTGACCTCCTTCTCGAAGTTGGACCTACCTAGTTGGATGGTCTGTCCTAGGTAAATATAGTTCTCTACAACTTCGAGTGCAGAGTCACCAACTTTCAATTGAGTGGGTGCAACATGGACGTTTGACATGATTTTCGTCTTATCCATGTTCATTTTCAGACCCACTTGTTGAGAGACTCTGCTGAGGTCATCGAGCATTGTACCGAGGTCTTCCATGGTCTCAGCCATGACTACGATATCATCGGCAAATCGAAGGTGAGTGATGTACTCGCCATTGACATTGATGCCAAAGCCTTTCCAGTCCAGAAGCTTGAAGACGTCTTCCAATGCAGCGGTGAACAGTTTCGGAGATATAACATCTCCCTGTCTCACGCCTCGCTGCAAGTGGATAGGTTTCGAGATCTGGTCCTGGAGTCGCACTGACATAGTGGCGTTTTCATACAAACACTTTATCACCTCGATATAACGGTAGTCAATTTGGCACCTTATGAGAGACCTCAGCACGGCCCATGTTTCGATAGAATCAAAGGCTTTCTCATAGTCCACAAACGCTAAGCACAGTGGCTTGTTATACTCTTCGGTCTTCTGTATAACTTGCCGCAGCGTATGTATGTGGTCTATGGTGCTAAAGCCTTTTCGGAAACCGGCTTGTTCGGGAGGCTGGAAGTCGTCAAACCTGCGCGCGAGACGGTTCGTAACGACCCTCGAAAACAACTTGTAAACATGGCTCAGCAGTGTGATGGGTCTATAATTCTTCAATAGGGTTTTGTCGCCCTTTTTGAAGAAGAGCACCACCACACTTCTGTGCCATGCTTGTGGCGTTTGACCATCTAGTATGACGGAGTTAAATAACTTCTGAAGGGCCCGTAGGATTGGTGTACCACCCGCCTTCAGAAGCTCTGCTGTAACTCCATCATCACCAGGCGCCTTGTTGTTCTTGAGTTGTTTGAGAGCCATTCTAATCTCGTACAGGCTGACGTCCGGGATGTCTTCGGTGTAATGTCGGGTTAGTCGTGCTCTGGGATCTGAGGCATGACTTTTGACAGGTGGCTGTGTTGTCGTATATAACTGTCCGTAGAACTTCTCGATCTCTCCCAGCAACTCAGGTTTAGACGTGACGATTCTACCATCCTCAGTCTTCAGCTTCGTCAGTTGGCTCTGTCCAACAGACAGAGCTCTTGCGAACACTTTGGAGCCTTTGTTCCGCTCAATGGCCTCTTTAATACTAATTGTATTAAATTGCCGCGTGTCGCGAGTCAAAGACTTTGAGATCTGTCTGTTGAGCTGCCGATATCTGGTAGCATCATCTGAGGATGTCAGAACCATTTTCCGTCTATCTTCCATAAGTTGCAGGGTAAAGTCAGAGATCTTTTTAGTTCTGTTTGTACGGCGGGCCTTGAAGACCTTAGACCCAGCCGTATGGACAGCTTCTACGAGCCTGTCATAGTATGACTCCACTTCCTCGCAGTCTGCTAGGCATTCGAAACGGTTTTGCAGTTCGAGCTGAAATGGTTCGGGGTTTTGGACGTGGATAGGTAAAGGTCGGAGCGTAGACTTTATCAGTCGGGACCTCTGGAGTTTGACATTAAGGTTCAATGAGCCTCTGACCAGTCTGTGATCGCTCCCGGTTTTAACCGCATTGATCACGGAGACATCATTGAACATCTGTCGTCTCGTCGACAAGATAAAGTCTATCTCATTTTTTGTTTTACCATCCGGGCTCACCCAGGTCCATTTGCGGTGATCCGGCTTCCTGAAGAAGGAATTCATCATAAAGAGTCCCTCTTTCTCCATGAAGTCGGCCAACATTTGGCCCCGGGGGTTCCGGTCACCGGTTCCAAATTGCCCCACTCTCAGCTCATTACCGAATCGTTTGCCCAGCTTCGCGTTAAAGTCCCCCATGACCACAGTGAAATAGGAGTTAGAGGTATGTATGGCTCTGGATATGTCCTCATACATAACCTCGATTTCATCGTCGGAGTGTGTCGAAGTGGGTGCGTATACCTGTATAACCTTCAACGAATACCGCTTGGTGATTCTGAGTATAAGGTACGCAACCCTCGTCGACACACTCTCGATTTTCACTAGGTTGTTCACGAGGGACTTGTGGACTATGAACCCGACACCACCTTGGGATATTTGGGCACCCTCCCGGTAATAGAGCAGGTTTCCGGATTTCAGTATTATCGAGTCCTCCCCCTCTCTTCGGACTTCAGATAATCCTACAATATCCCAATGTAACCTGCTCAATTCTTCCTCCAGTTCGGTTATCTTCTCGTCGGACCGCAGTGTACGTGTGTTATATTTTGCCAGGGCCAGAGGTCGTCGGTGTTGGTAACGCGGAATCTGCCGGGGATTCTTAGCACCCCCTGCCCTGCCGTAACCACGGCTGTTACCACGGCTGGGAATAGCAGGGCTGCCGGGGACTGGGGGCCGCGGTTTGGTTGTGTCCATCATTTGAGGGGATTTGCCATAATCGCCACGCTTGGCAGACGGGTTGGCGATCGCAGTAAGGTGGACATGGTACTCAGGAGAACGCTGCCGCCCGTTCTCTGGTATATATTCCCTCGGGACGACTTTTACGTCCCCCCACGGGATGAGAGGGGGTGGTGATATTCTTAGGCCGTCACCACACAGCACATATATATATAGTACTTAGTATTTAATAGAAATAACATCTGAAATAATAGTAAACAGCGTTCTGCCTAGTGTACTTAGCTTTCAATTTCAGGAAACCGGCTGCATTCAATGAGTTTAATTAATTTAGTTATAATATTTCATATGCCAACACTGACTCTAACACTGATACACACTGACTCTAATGCTATAAAATTAGGATATATTAGGAAGTAAAAATCCCGATTGCAACCGCTCGTCAAATGTAGACTGGACAAAATTCACAGCTATGCATAACTAGACATGAGTTAATATTTGCTTTCCCTGTCTCCCACTACCCCGCGAATTCGGCGTCCAAACTGATTTTTATTTCATTGTTTTTACTAGAAAGGAACCAATAAATATTGTTCAAGCTCGACCCTAACACGTGTTTTAACTGCTCAACACATTTCTAATACTTACTTCAATATATTTTTTTTATGTTAGCCGTCCCGAGGTTTTATGGTCACTTTCCAAGTTTTAAAATTGTTAACAAATCCCAAAACGATAATTATTAATTTTTTTTTGTCTACATCGTATGGCTGACTATTGTGAGAAACTTGGAGTACATTTACTTGAGGTCCTATATAATGCTTATGTACTTGCCAGTACCTACCCTATTGGTAGATATTTTCTTATTCATAAAGCATGGCGTATTGTACTACTACAATGTTTCTTTGTTACAAAGATTTGGAGATATTGTTTACTGTTCATGAACATCGCAGCATTGCTTTACTACTTAATCAATAAATGAAAAGTTCATTTTCCCTGTATAAATTTTATACTCTTTGGAGAGTTGAGTTGCTTATAATTATTTAGAATGCCTTGGGATCTTTTGTATTTGTATTAATTATTTATTAAATGCTCAATAAAGGGCTTGTAAACCACGATCATTTATTGATATTTACAGCTTGCGATATTTATATTGCATATGTATTCTTATTAAAGTAATGTTAGTATTTATTAACCGATTTAAAAAAGGTTGAGGTTTCTTATTCTGCTTTATATATTTGTTTTATGTTTATTTACGTAGATTAAATGCAAATCAAAAGTCCCCCTTTGGTTTTACAAAGAAATCCTTGACCTTCAAATGGCGAAGGTAAAATCGTGAGGAAACCTACATGCCTGAGAGTTCTCTAAAATGGTTTTGATGGTATGTGAAGTCTGCCAACCCACATTAGGCCAGCGTTGTGCACTATGGCCTATTTCATTTCATTGTGAGCGCAGCCTCTTGCCCTGCAGTGGGAAGTAATGGTCTACATTTTTAGGGAGTAAGTGCAACTTTCAGTAGAATGAAAGTGAATCTTCTAACATGCAAACATGGCTTTCACTGGGCATATTGATCGAGATGCGATTACTATCTAATTTAATACGTTTGATGAGTGTAGTCATACCATTGGCAAACAAAACGCTTAATGGTAAGAAATTACAATTATGTAGGTACAATCGATGTAATTAAAATCCAACCATGAGTAAGATACATGAAAAGTTTAATAGCACAAAAATATATACCAAATAGAAAACAAAGAGTCACAACACGTTATTTTTTCAAGAATTTGATAAGTATTCCATCTTCAAAGGGTTCATAGTTGTTTAATTCTGAAACAAATGAAAGAAGAATACAATTTAAATCAGAATGCGACTATGCATGTGTGTGTAAGAATCCGGTGATAAGGAGTAGGTAAGTGTGTGAGTACTTGGGTGAATAGTGATATTCATCTGCAGGACAGGGATTTCTCACACAATTAATATAATGGTTAAATGCAACGGGCATGTACCTTTAAAATTTCTGGCGTACCTTTATTAAATTTATATTTATATAGATATTATAAATATATATATATATATATATATATATATATATATATATATATATATATATATATATATATATATATATATATATATATATATGGTGGTGTACCGGGGATGTAGGTACTGCGTGGATACCGGTTTGCTAACACGATATTAGCGGCACATAAACGAAAGTCACAGATAGTATTTAGTCACAGTTTAATAGTTCCACGATACACAACAAAACCATAGAAAAGAAGGAGAAGAATAGTACATAGAACAAATAACAGAAAACGATAGATTTATGATAAGCGCTCGATAGCAGCCGACACTAGCTTCGCGAGCAAAGTCCGTGGATCGACTCTCGGGCGCGCAGAGGTCAACTGTCCGTGCGCCCGCGCAGGTATATATTTTACCGTTAGCTCAGGTACAACGGCTATACGCGTTTCCAATGCACGATAATATGAAGTAAACATTGGAATTTTATATTTACTTGTTTGGTGTTTGTGTAAGTGTTAAATACAATATAATTCAAAATATTGAATATTAATTCAAAATATTGAATTAATATTGTGTAGTATTTTAGATAAGTAAATAAATAAATTTGTAATATATTAGATATAGGTATATAATAACTATGTATGTAAGTATGTATATTTATATTGTTGTTGTGTATGTATATTAGCTTGAGTAGGCCACATCACTCCCCCCCAGAGACCGTCACTACGGGCGATAATAATCTGGAAAACGAACTATGCGGCCGGAACGTGTCGTTCTGACACTATCCTGAGTTGGTGAATTTTGTACAACAGGATCGGGAACAGAGCGTCTATTGGGATTAGAATGTGAAGTGGGAATATTGTTATTGGAAGATGGGTCAATCAGCATATAGGCCGGTTTGAGGCGGTCTATAGATACCGTGACGCTTTTCCCCTTTATCAAGATTTTAAACGTTTTGTCGCTACGTTCCAGTACCTCGTAAGGACCAGTATATGGAGGCTGTAGCGAAGCACGTAATGCATCGTCTCTCAAAAACATGTGACTTGATGAGTTCAGGTCTTTATATATAAAGATTTTATCTTTATTGTGACGAGATGCGGGTGAGGGTTGAAGCTTAGCTGCAAATTGGCGCAACTGAGTGGTAAATTCTGATATGTCAGTGGAGTGGGGGTAAACCGTGGTCTGGAAAAATTCTCCATGTAAACGTAACGGTTCACCATAAACCAACTCAGCGGATGTTGCTTGCAGATCGTCTTTAAATGAGCTCCTAATGCCCAGTAGCACAAACGGTAAAGTGTCTACCCAATTAGAAGTAGCGTGACACATTATAGCTGCCTTTAACTGCCTGTGGAATCGTTCCACTAGCCCGTTGCAAGCTGGGTGATACGCGGTTGTTCTGCGATGGTTGAATCCAATCATTTTTCCAAGGTATTGGAAAAGTGACGATTCAAACTGTCGACCGCGATCATGACAATATCTGTTGGACATCCAAATCTGGATATCCACGATATTAATGCCTTCCCAACTGTTTCAGCTGTCATGTCTGCCATGGGCACGACTTCGGGCCAGCGTGTGAAACGATCCACAGCGGTTAGGCAGTAACGATATCCCTGAGAAATAGGGAGAGGGCCAATAATATCAACGTGGATGAAAGCAAATCGTGCTCGTGGTAGATCGAAAGTGCCTAATGGAGAAGACACATGACGATGAACTTTGGCACGCTGACAAGGTAAACATTGTCGAGACCACTCACGGCAGTCCTTGCGTACACCAGGCCAAACAAATCGCTCAGCGACTAATTTCGCTGTAGCATTAGCGCCTGGGTGGCTCAAATTGTGAAGACAGTCAAAGACTTGTTTTCTCAATGGCTTGGTAACGAATGGCCTAGGTGAGGTGGTACTAACGTCACAATAAAGCTCTGCTTGAGAGTTAGGAATTTTTAACTTTTTTAAGCGGAGTGAGGATTCATCTTGCAGAAGTCGAGTCAACTCTGGATCAGATGTTTGAGATGAAGCAAGAACGTCTAAGTCGATTGGTATCTGCAGTTCTTCGACACGTGACAGTGGATCGGCAAAGACATTGTCTTTACCCGAAATATGTCGAATGTCTGTTGTGAACTGCGATATATAATCGAGATGACGGAACTGCCTAGGCGAACAGTTAGCTTTCCTTTCACTGAAAGCAAAACTGAGCGGCTTATGGTCTGTAAACACGACGAAATGCCTAGCCTCCAGCATATGTCGAAAGTATTGAATGCTTTCATATATGGCCAAGAGCTCGCGGTAGTAGGGTGAATATTTCTGTTGAGGTAGACTCAACTTCCGCGAGAAGAATGCTAGGGGTTGCCAAAATCCGTCCTTTAGCTGTTGCAGAACTGCACCCATCGCCACGTCGGACGCATCAGTTACTACTGCTAGTTTGGCTTGACAATCCGGGTGAGCAAGTAATGCTGCATTAGCAAGGCTCTCTTTGCAATTATTAAAGGCTAGCAATGCGTCGCCAGTCAGATCTACAGGGTGTGACGCTTTGACACAACCTGTAAGCAAAGCATTTAAAGGAGCTTGAATTGTAGCGGAATGAGGTAAGAATCGCCTGTAGAAATTCATCATTCCTAAAAATTGTCTCAGCTCCCTAACTGTCTTAGGGACGGGGAAGTCATTAATGGCTTGGACCTTTGATTCCAGAGGTTTAGTGCCAGAAGCGGAGATTCGGTAACGTAAGAAAGTTACCTCAGAAGCGCCGAAAACGCACTTTGAAGTGTTGACGAGGACGCCGTATTCCTTCATACGAGTGAAGAGCTGTTGGAGGTGGGTTTCGTGCTCAGTCTCGTTCATGGAGAACACCAAAAAGTCATCCAGGAACGAGTAGCAAAACTCTAGGCCTCTCGTCATCTCGTCAACAAACCTCTGGAAGGTTTGACCTGCATTTCTCAAACCGAAGCTCATGAATGGGAAGTCATACAAGCCAAAAGGTGTGCTTATGGCGGTCTTTTGTATATCCCCTTCAAAAACTGGGACCTGGTTGTAAGCTTTCGTCAAGTCTATAGTTGAGAAAATCGAACAACCAGCAATACAGTGGGCAAAATCATGTATATGCTTAATAGGATATCGATCTGGGATAGTTCGTGAATTAAGTTGGCGATAGTCGCCACAAGGCCGCCAGCCGTTATCTTTTTTAGGTGCTAAGTGTAAGGGTGAGGCCCAGGGACTGTCAGAGGGACGCGCTGTACCATTTTTGAGCATGAGCTCAAATTCCTGTTTGGCAATTTTTAGTTTATCAGGTGCCAATCTGCGAGGAGTACATGATACAGGAGGTCCTGGAGTAGTCCTAATGTGGTGCACTGTGTTGTGTTTAGGGAAAATTGGTGTGCCTGAAGGGCGTGTAATTTCCGGAAACTTATTTAACATGTTATGGAAACGCGTGTCACCTGTTGATACCTTTACTGAAAATATACTAGAATTAGCAATACAAGCACTTGAAGTTAATGTCGTGGTGTTATCAATGAGGCGCTGATTACGACAATCTACAATTAAATTATAAAAACTGAGGAAATCGACACCTATGATAGGTTTAGTAACATTAGCCACAGTGAAACGCCAAGCAAAATTACGCCTTAAGCCTAAATTTAAATTAAGCTCAATAAAGCCGAAAGTGTCAATGATGCTTCCATTGGCTGCGCTGAGCTGAAAATCGGTCTTGGTTCGACGATCCCGAAGCGCAGAACGAGGGTAGACGCAAAGGTCACTACCAGTATCTACCAGAAACTGGGTATTCGAACTACGGTCGGTAACGAAAAGGCGACCAGTTGAGGCTGGGCAATCGTCTGTCGCCATTAGCGACCGCCCTTGGCATTTCCCGCCTTAAAGTCGCAGGGCTTGAGGCATTTGTGGGCACCTTCTCCAAACTTCATATGGTACCAGCATACCGGGTAAGTTTTATAACTCGAGTTAGATCGGGTTCTCTGCCGCGAAACGGAACGGCGTCGTTCCGGCTGTCTGGATCGTCCAGTTGAACAGCATGAAGCACGTGTGTGCTCTTCCAGCTTAAGCGTGAGCTGCTGAACCATCTTCTTGAGCTCTGCAATCTCTCCGGCTGGATACGTCCCGTGAGTATTGTGAGATTTTGCGGATGCGACAGTACCTGATGATGTCAGTTCCTGGATACGGTCAGCTAAGTCCGCCAGCTGCTCCAGTTTGTCTGAGGTCTGGGATGCCAGCACCGTCTGAATATTATGGGGTAGGCGATTACTCCAAATGGTCTTCAAAAATTCTTCAGGAACAGACGGTCCAGCTAAGTCCTGCAGGTGTCTAAGGAACTGTGAAGGCTTTCTATCCCCAAGCTGTTCATGCGTGAGCAGCTGTTTAACTTTCTCCTCGTGCGAGGCAGACAGTCGCTTAATCAGCTCAGCTTTGATCTTCACATAGCGGTCTGTTACAGGAGGTTTAATAATTATATCTTTCACGGCCCTCGCGTACTGCATATCGAGGTTAGTTGTCACATACGTGTATTTTGTGACGTCATCCGTAATACCGTGACTGGCAAACTGACCTTCAATCATCTCGAACCACAGCTCCGGATCCTCGGGTGAGAATTGGGGAATTTTTATTCTCAATTTCCGCGTAGAATGACGTTCGCGTTCAGTGGAAACGCGCACTCGTTGAAGTTGCCGCGTATTAACATGGCCGCCGTCGCGCTGGCTGTCTTTGGTTGAAACAGCGGATTTTATCGAGTCACTACTATCACTTATCTTGCCTGTTGTCCTTTGTGTCCTTGTTGGGGTCACCAGTTATGGTGGTGTACCGGGGATGTAGGTACTGCGTGGATACCGGTTTGCTAACACGATATTAGCGGCACATAAACGAAAGTCACAGATAGTATTTAGTCACAGTTTAATAGTTCCACGATACACAACAAAACCATAGAAAAGAAGGAGAAGAATAGTACATAGAACAAATAACAGAAAACGATAGATTTATGATAAGCGCTCGATAGCAGCCGACACTAGCTTCGCGAGCAAAGTCCGTGGATCGACTCTCGGGCGCGCAGAGGTCAACTGTCCGTGCGCCCGCGCAGGTATATATTTTACCGTTAGCTCAGGTACAACGGCTATACGCGTTTCCAATGCACGATAATATGAAGTAAACATTGGAATTTTATATTTACTTGTTTGGTGTTTGTGTAAGTGTTATTATAATTGTAAATAGATATAAAATATTGAATTAATATTGTGTAGTATTTTAGATAAGTAAATAAATAAATTTGTAATATATTAGATATAGGTATATAATAACTATGTATGTAAGTATGTATATTTATATTGTTGTTGTGTATGTATATTAGCTTGAGTAGGCCACATATATATATATATATATATATATATGTGGCCTACTCAAGCTAATATACATACACAACAACAATATAAATATACATACTATATATATATATATATATATATATATATATATATATATATATATATATATATATATATATATATATATAGTCGTGAAATGTAATAAAGAATATAGAACTGCTGCAACATGTATATACATATTGATGTATGCATGTATGTATAATTAGGTAGATGCTGATGATGCATATACTCGTAGCTTGACATACATACATCACACGACATACTAATACAATGCACAAGCAACAAACAAAATTACATACAACAAAACATTGCGCAACAATAATATAAACTTTTTCAACTGGAAATGAATAAAACAACTGATTAGAACAACATACAGTGCATCACTATGCGTAGTGAGTGGGTGTGTAATATAGTCTAGGAGTCATCTTGTAATTTTTATTTTTATGTGTAATCGATTTATATATTTGCTTTAAAAGTTTATGCCTAATGGTCTCAGTATAAGAATATTTTTGGGTTATTATTTATTATATGCCAATTTTTGGAAAACAAATTCCTTTAGTTTTAGTTTAAATATTTGGACACTTTTACACTGTTTTATTTCTTTTGGAAGTTTATTGTACAACTGAACTTATTCTCATAAAATATTATTTTTTTCATTTTTGCAGTTCTGGGGTGACGTAAAATTAGTTTGTCTATATTTTTAAGACTGTATTCACTTGTTTTTCTTGTTAGAGTAAAATTTGTCTAATACTATAGTATTATCTAATATCTTTTTAATTAAAATACACATACAATAACTGAATTGATTTAAACTGAATAATTTAGTACTATTGTATAACTGTTTGTTATACAATAGTACTAAATTACACAAAATAAAGTTATAAAACGATTATACTGTCTTGAAATGTTAACACCTAAAACATGCCAAGGAGTATAATCGTTTTATAACTTTATTTTGTGATATCTGTAGGTATTTAAGGTTTGTCTTTGAAGCAGCTCCCCAAATCTCAATTAGGTACTCTATCTGAGGTTTAACTAAAGAGTTATATATATTCGATTTGACTTGAATTGGCAAACATATAGTGACACCAATTTGGTTCTGACATGGTTAATATGAGGTTTCCAGGACAATGCATCATCTAGTAATAAGCCTAGATATTTTTTGCTCTTAGACTGTTCAATTTCATAACCATATACTTTTAGAGGAACATGTGGCAAAATTTTCTTATTTTTAGCCGTAAATTTCATTAATGACGTTTTTGATGTATTTATAGTTAGTAGATTATGTAAAAACCATTCATTTATCAACAGTAAGTCCCTTTGTGCCTCATTAACGATATTATGTAACGATTTGCCAAAGTAAAATAAACTTGTGTCATCTGCATATACCTAGTGTTAAATATCCTGTTAGCCCTATTTTATTTATATTATTTACGTAAATAAGAAATAACTGCGGCCCTAAAATTGATCCTTGCGGCACACCGCATGTGACTTTTTGTGCAGCACTCTCATAATTCCCTTTATAGCCTGAATCGAGATTTGGACCGTGGAGCTTATTATCTGCGGTTGAAAACGCTACCACCATCGTTTAATAACAGTTACTGACCTTTCACAGTGGTCTGAATCCTAATAAACGTTGAAATTCCTCGTCTGTGTAATCGCTGAATTTATTAAGACCATATGTAGCCGATTTAGACTGTTTGTTCAACATCTCCGCTGTGTCGTAATTTTTAATGAAAGCCTCAAAATGGATTCGTTTATCAGCATCATCCTTGTAGAGCCTGTTATAGTCTTTTGCCCATGATTCAAATAGTATTACATAGTTTACAGGGTAGTCCTTAGCCGACGCACCCGCCACGACGGCCGCAGCGAATAACAACACAATACTAACGACGCGCATATTGGTGAGTAAATCGTTTCTTTGTTGGTTAACTATGATTGGTCAACATATAAAATAGCTGCTTATATAGGTAAAGTTATCTATGACTAAACCATTATCGTAAATGGCATGGTTTATTGCAAATTAATAATGTTTCTTATTAGTGTTGAGAAAATTGTAATGTAGTAGCCCTGCCCTGTGGTGTTACCTGTGGTATATACTTCCATTGCACGCCGCAGGTCGTGGGTTCGATTGTGGAAATCGACACCACAGATATTTGTTGCATGAACATATCTGTTTGTCCTGAGTCTGGGTGTAAATATCTATATGTATGAATTTACAAAAGAAAAGTTGTGTATGTAGTATATCTGGTTTCGTACTATGTAAACCAGATCTCTAGTTTGGGTTCAGATAGCCGTTTAAGAATCCTCCCAGGATATTATTAAAAAAAGTGTATAAAGAATTTCTCGGCATCAGCCTGAAGTCTGGGAGTTGGCGGTATTTGCCCACCTATCTCGGAGAACGAACACGTGTGGTCATCAATTCTGTCTCTAACCTCCTTCCGGTCGTGTTGCTAACAGTCACATCTGGTCATAAGAGTGATGGAATAGGAAGTGCTTGTGCTAGTGTTTGTGTTAAGCGTCCCGCGCAGATGGTTACCAGAATGACTTTATATATTCAAATCTATACTAATATATAAAGCTGAAGTGTGTTTGTTTATTTTCTTTGATTGCACATATCTCAGGAACTAATGGTCCGATTTGAAAAATTCTTTCCGTATTATATGCAACATGTATCGATGAAGCTAAATGCTATATCATGACGCTAAGACCAATAGGAGCGGAGTACTAATTAAAAATGTCACTAAATGGAGGAACTTTTTTCCTTTTGAGAGCTTCCGCTGCGTGCGCTGTGTAATCGGTAAAAGTTGGGCAAAAGGAATTGTTCCCCTCTAATAGTTGTAAAAAAAGTCCGCTACTGCACATGTCTATAATTTACGGTTACCGCTTTTATGCTATCCAAATTTGTTCTAAAATATTGCATTATTTGCGAAGGTGTTCTCATAAACATGATTTTAATCTTTATTAAAATAAATTGTAGTAGTTTATTAATCACAAGTATTTAAGTAAAAACTAAATTGCCATTTACATCATTTGAATTCCATAAATCAATTTTGAAATAACATCGCAGCAAAATATTGATCAAGTGTCATGTTCGCCGACGACATCTCCCTATTAGTGTCCTGTAAAACTAACATTTTAAACAACAATCTAAATTCGATCCTAACAAAAACTACTGACTGGATGACAGAGCACAATTTAGAAATTAATTTCCAAAAAACTAAAATAATGCCATTCTATCCACACCAAAAAAAACCAATAGACATAAATTTTACATTTTATGGACTCCGATTAGAGGTCGTAAATGAATTCAATTTGCTAGGATTAACTTTGGACACCCACATCAATTGGAAAGCGCACGTAAAAAAAGTAAGGATAAAATTATCACAATTTTCTTATGCGCTAAGAGAAGTAAAAAAGACCACAGACCTATCAACAGCTCTTGTAACTTACTACGCTTACGCCTACTCCTGGCTAAGCTACGGAGTAATCCTCTGGGCAAATAGTACAGAATCACTCTCAGTGTTTACCCTACAAAAAAAGTTAATCCGAATATTAGTAAACATAGAAGAAACAGAATCCTGCAAAGCACATTTCCAACATCTCAAAATTTTAACCTTGCCAAGTATCTATATCCTGGAAATTTGTAAGTTTGTTCGGCAGCATCCAGAATACTACACCAAAAGGGAAAATTTACAATCTAGCTTCACACTTAGGCATGGACATAGATTAAATTTACTAACATCCAACATCTATGCACTCTACAAGCCCGTTGGTCATGTCAATAAAAGTGTATAATAAACTTCCAGAAGAATTAAAAAAAGAAAAAAAGGATAATACTTTTATTAAAAAACTAAAGCTTTTCTTATTACAGAAAAGCTATTATACTGTAAAAGAATACTTGGACTCAAAGAAATAATTCTATAGATCTTGACATTTATTAATCTGAAAATCTTTTCGCTTTAAATATTGACATTTTTAAATTAAAATTTGGCATACTATGATTCTATATATGATCATATATATATATACAAATAGCATAAATTCTTAAACTTTTTATTATTAACAAAAAGCCTTCTTCCTCTCTTCTACTATGCTGTGCCCGACAGGGTCCATAATTGTTACATAATTATAAGATTATACAATCTGTTATACATTATGGAAGCAATAAATGATTGAGTATTGAGTATTGAGCAAGTACAGACGCCAGCACATCCAGCTACACCAATCTGTCAAATTTCTTTTATAGATTTTCAACTTTATTACAAATGTATAAGGGTCACTTTCAATTGGAGAGCTTGATGTGCTGGCGTCAGTACAAGGCCGGCGGGCAGTTATGAGGGGGAAGAGGGTGGCCCCAGTTATTTAAAAATATTTCACTTTTACGTAAACAAAGTAAGCTTTAGCGAAAAGTAACTAATCCACACGGACGAAGTCGCGGGCAGAAATTAGTATATATTAATATATTATTATATGTCTTTAGATTTTAGGTGTATATTTTTTTTCTTTTGGTGACAAGTTGTAGAAGAGATTTTAATAGTACATTACGCCCCAAGGGAGGAAAGTAGGACATTTCAACCCGCGCGATATTGTCACCCGAGCCGAAGGCGAGGGTGACAAAAGCGTGGGTCGAAAAGTCCTGCTATCTTCCCGTGGCGCGTATACTATTTTTCATCATACCAGGACCGAAAGTTTAATGACATTGTATATAAGTAAAACGAATGTAGTTCAAATTATTCATTGAGAGTACATTACGTCCCAAGGGAGGAAAGTAGGACATTTCTTGTTACGAATATAGTTCAAATTATTCATATCGGGGGGGTCGGGGCGAAGCCCCGGCGGGGTCCGGGGTGCAGCCCCGGTGGGGGGTCGGGGGGGCGAAGCCCCCCCAGACGAAAAATAAAATTATTAAAAGACTTGACATAAGCGTGGGTCGAAAAGTCCTGCTATCTTCCCGTGGCGCGTATACTATTTTTCATCATACCAGGACCGAAAGTTTAATGACATTGTATATAAGTAAAAGGTCTTCATCAATTTTATAAACGATGCAATTTCTTCCAAGCAATAAATTGATTGTAACAATTTTTATATCGCTGTACCGATTTGGAGGGTGCTAAATTTTGGGTTATTTCCGCAGCTTCCGCAGCAATGTTTCGTCGCACTTCTTCATCTTCAGAGTCGTCACTTGAATAATCCGATGAATACATTGTCAGGTTTTTTTTTACACAGCTGTATTCACTTATTTTTTATACACAAGGTTTTTCTATGTATATTTTTGATGTAATTTTTATCAGAATCAGAAAATTTGACTCTTAGATAAATATTATTTTATTTTATTATTATTAAATGATGTTATTGCCGCGTGTATAATAATATGGGCTTGAAATAACAACTGCACGGTTACCATGGTAATGAGTTATGTCAAATAGATAACGGGAAGAAAACTTTAACTTTCCGCCTCGGAATGATAAACTGTCACTAATTGTGAGCAGTCTGAAATATGCATCTTTCTTCCCGCAAACAAGAGAAGAAATTCAAACTTTCGGCCTCGGGATGATGAAAAGTTATTTCCCATTCCATTATATGCTCCGGCTTATTTTAGGTGTTGGTTTTTGACTTTGTAAATGCTGGCTCAACTCGTTATAGACACGGTGTTAACGGCCAGAACCGATGGTTTTCCCGGTCCCATACGCTAGAAGTTGGAATACTTTTTAGCAGGACTGTTATTAAACCATTTGTTTTCTTTGGTATGTTACGGAGGTTCAAAAGACAATTATGTCTTGCAAACACCTGTTTTCTATAACTAAGATTAAATAATATTAAGCCTAACAGACTTACACTCGTTCACCAAAATATAGGACAATACCAGTATGGGATAAAATTTAGGAATTACTGCCCCGTATTCTAATCGGAACTATATGCTATCCTCAGAGCGGTAGGGAAAGTAAAAGCCAGTGGGAAACCAGTAATTAACATCCCAAGCGACTCAAGATCGTCTCTAGAATCTCTAAAAACCCCAACTGACGCCCCCCTGCAAAAAATTCACCAAAGCCGATAGGACTGGCGAATGGTGACGAACTAGGATAATATTTTCCTCAACTAACTACTACACGCTACGCTGCGCTCGCTAGGACTTAATTTATAAGGACGTCGGTCGACCATCGCCTAGTTAGAGTCTTTCAGCCGTATAATAAAGGGTCAGTAACAGCACAACGGTGGTAAACTAACTATCAAACAATTTTAAGAGCAGAAGGTACGTCAGTATTGCACGAAATAAAATCAACATTGGATTTAGTTGCGTCACAAACGTTTTCTATTTTCAAACGGTAAAATGTCACAGGGCATATTTACGTCTACACCTAATGATAACAGTTCGTGTCAAATCATGATCTATACATATAATAAAATCTATACATATAATAAAATCGTAGGAAAGTCAAAACTGTACATTGAATATTTTTTTAAAAGGATACTTGGGGCGTGATCTACAATCGATACAAGCGAGGCCAAAAATATAGTTTTTAGAATTTTTGTCTGTGTGTCTGTTTGTCTGTATGTATGTCCGGGCTAAATTCAAAATGTAAGTACTGCATGGATTTACTTTAAATTTTGCATGAATATTACTAAGAGGTCGGATCAACATATAGGGTACATATAATCACGCTATCACATACATAGGGGAGGAGTTGTGATAATTTATAAAATAAAACGCGGGTAAAACCGCGGGGCACAGCTAGTATCATAACATAGACGGTGATCGGGTAGAACATAAAGACAGACACAGACTGGTCACTTCCTCCGCTGGAACGTCCGAATCAACGCCCGGCGTTCGATGACGACGAGAAAGCCGAATACCTGGGCGACAGTTTAGAGGCTCAATGTTCACCTAGCAACCTACTAGTAGACCCGGATCACCTCACGCTGAGGTCGATTCCGAGGTAGATCGTAGGTTCGCCATCCCACTCCCCCCGACCCCGTTAGCACCCAGAGTAGAGTCATCCCGGGAGGACGACGACGTCGACAACGACGACGGCGACCCCCTAAGGTCAGTAACCATCGACGAGGTTAAAACTCTGATCAAGGATCTCCACCCACGTAAATCCCCGGATATGACGGACTCACCAATCACATTTTCAAGCACTTGCCAATGCTTCTACTTAGCTTTTGGTCGCAATCTTCAACGCGGCCTTATCCAACAAAATCTTTCCACAACAGTGGAAGAAGTCAAACGTGATAGGGATCCCGAAACCCGGAAAAACCAAAACCAACCCGGTAAATTATCGCCCGGTAAGTCTCCTCTGTGCCATGGGAAAACTTTAGGAGCGCATAATTTACCCGTCTGTTGTCGTTTACCAATGCCAACAATCTCCTACCAGACGAACAGTTCGGCTTTCGAGCCAGACACTCTAGCGTCCACCAAGTGCATCGCATAGTAGAACATATTCTAGTAAAAGCCGCCCGGCAACGTTGTCATACCGGAGCTCGCTTCTTCGATGTGGCCAAAGCGTTCGACAAGGTCTGGCACAACGGCTTATTATATAAACTGTTTCAACTCAAAGTGCCGGATCGTCTCGTACACATCTTACGAGACTACCTATCGGGGCGAACGTTTTGTTACCGCATCCAGGGAGTCTTCTCCACTCCCCGACCTGTTCACGCAGGAGTTCCCCAAGGTCGGAACTTGCCCCGCTCCTGTTCTCGCTCTACACAAGCGATATCCCCAAAACCAAAATGGGCCAGCTAGGCCTCTTCGCCGACGACACAGCTCTCTACTACTCCGGTAGGAGCCCGTCCGCCATTCACAAAGAACTCCAATCTTCCACCAACGCCCTAGACGAATGGTTCAGGAAATGGAGAATCGAAGTCAACCCGACCAAGAGTGCAGCCGTGCTCTTCTCGAGGTTAAATCCCATTCCCACCATCGATCCCGTCCAAATGTTGCGCGAACCAATCCCTTGGGAGAGGAAAGCCAAGTATTTGGGGGTGATCCTTGATCGAAAGCTAAGCTTCAGTGAGCATCTACGGAACGTTCGTCACCGTGCCGTATTCGCTCTTAGCCGATTACACTGCCTCCTGAATGCAAACAGTAAAATGTCCCTTGCCAACAAGGTGAGAATTTACAAGACTTGTATTCGACCCATGATGACCTATGCGAGTCCGGTCTTCGCCCACGCCAAAGATAGGTTCATTCATCTCATCCAAGTAGTCCAGAATAGATTCGTGCGACGAGCCGCGGGCGCACTATGGTACGTCTGCAATAAAAGCCTCCATGCCGAACTCTAACTGCCTACCATCAAGCATTGGATGAAGCAAACGTCCAAACGGTACTTTGACTCTGCTACTCACCATCCAAGTCCTTTGGTAGTACAGGCGGTCAATTACATCCCTCTCCGACTCCTCTCAATTAAGCACAGTCATCCCAGGCACGTCTTAGACGACTCGGACGACGAGGTCAACACCTCAATCAGATCAAGTCACTCAGAGACTCTCGCAACACTGCACACCAACCGATACTTCGTACTCGTCGGACAAGAGTACGACCGCGAACGCGTCGCAACCACCAGCGTCCTCCATAGCCCTTAGTTTGCATTCGATTCGATGAAATGCCCTCTCCGGACCTAACCCGGAAGAACGGCCCGTGTCGCGTATTAACGGAGACCGAAAGTTGCACAAAACATCCCTAAAACGATACGCCCTCTTGCATCTCCCCGCCAGTAACCGCCCAGAGTCGAAGTTCGAATCCCAAAGAGGGTGCCCTCCGGCGCGGGTACTTAGTTTGTAGTTTTGATTTGCTAGACGGTTAGAGCCCACGCTCATCTCTATAGCTATATTAAAGCCGTCAGGCTAACTGCATATGTTATGTTAAAATAAAAAGGTGGCTCTCTCTCTTTTGGAAGCAGACGTCGTCGCGTGCGGAAGCGCTGCCGGATTACGTAACGATTAATTTCAAGCCCATTGTGGTGTTTATACTGCACTTGTCGTTATAAGTGATTTGTTAATAAGAAAATTGTTGTTGATTTCTAAATGAATTATTCTCAAGTGTGTAGGCAGTGATACAGCGGTGTACGTGATGATGAACATTTTAAAAACATTTTACAAATTATCGTTATAGTGATTTCATCAACTACAATCAGCTCTAGTAAACCCACATGTTTCCAAATAGACAACGCTAAATAGTAGCAACGTTGAAGAGAGTTAGGGCATAGCTCTTTAATACTTGAAGAAGTGAAGTACCTTATATAATATGTAGATAAAGGTATTATTATATGTTGTAGTCCTCTTCGTGGATACAGTCAGAATAATATTAAGCCCACTATCTGTTCTACATGCAATAATCTATTGACCGAACCGAAATTAACCTTGAACACTTTTGGGCTACAACGCAAAATCAATACAACGCAATACGTGGTTGGCAATTTTTTTCTTTTCACGCTGGAGGTCGTGGGTTCGATTCCCACCCAGGACTGATATTTGTGTGCATGAAAATGTCTGTTTGTCAGGACAAACAGACATTATATAATTTACACCCAGACTCAGGAGTCTGGGTGTAATTATCCATATAAGTATTTACGAAAGAAAAGTATTAGGTATATGTAGTATTTCAGTTATCTGGTTTCCATAGTAGAGGTAACTTCCAAACAAAAATTCCAAACTAAGCAGAGCTTACTTAGATTGGGATCAGATGGCCGTGTGTAAATAATGTGCCACGATAGTATTATTATTACTCTCTGACATCGGATTTCTATTAAGATTTTTGTTTCCCAAAAAATCCTTATAGTACTTTTTGGCCTAATATTATGAGATTATACACTGTCACTGACATCTATCACTCCGTGATAAATATTTATTAATAACTAGCTGTGCCCCGCGATTTTATAAATAATCACAGCTCCTCCCCCGTAGGCGATAGCGTGATAATATGTAGCCTATATGTTGACCCGACCTCTTAGTAATATTCACGCAAAATTTGAAGTAAATCTATGCAGTACTATTTGAGTTTAGCCCGGACATACATACTGACAAGACACACTGACATAAATTCTGAAAACTATATTTTTGGCTTCGATGTCGATTGTAGATCACGGGGCGTGTGTCAACTGTCCTTTTAAAAAATATTTAATGTACAGTTTCGACTTTCCTACGATTTTATTATATGTATAGATTTGATCAAATCATTCTCTGATCAAATTGGAAACGTACTTAGGAAAGGTCAGGTCAGAAGTACCCTAAACCGGCGAACATGTATAAAGAATATAACGTCAGTAAACGAAGCGAAAGAGGTGTGCAAGGATCGTGACAAATGGAAATCCGTTGTCTCTGCCTACCCCTCTGGGAGACAGGCGTGAGTCTATGTATGTATGTATAGATTTGATGTAAACATATTTTAATACAATAACAAAGACACAAATTATTAAATAATTTTATGACACAAATGTAATCTTCATATAATAATTAGCGCAATGTATCTTTAAAACTCGTTAATCGAAGTTGTCAAAGTCAAAAGTCAAAGTCAAAGTAACTTTATTCCGTAAAAATTTTACATTTATGTGGAATCGTCATATTTTTTTTACCCTACCGTGCAGTGCATGACGTGGCAGCTACTCAGAAACACTGCCAGAAAACTCAGTAGGAATCCTTTTTTAAAATAAAATATACTTAAGATTAATTACAATCATGTGTGTTGACTCAGAACAACTCCATCCCAAGCACTTTTATCACTTAAATAATCAGAAATTTTGTAATATGCCCTGCTACACAATTTGGCTTTAATAATTCTTTTAAACTTATTCGTAGACAATTCTCTAATATCATTGGGAAGTTTGTTATAGAATCTTATACATTGCCCCATAAAAGAGTTACTTATTTTGTGGAGACGGGTAGTATGCAGTATGAGATTATTCTTATATCTAGTATTTACATTATGTGTATCGCTCCTTTTACAGAAGGAATCGATATTTTTATGCACATATAGTAAGTTTTCATATATATACTGAGATGGTACAGTTAGAATGTTGACCTCTTTGAATTTTTCTCTTAGAGACACTCTCGGGCCAAGATTATAGATAGCTCTTACAGCTCTTTCTTTCTTTGTGTAAAGTACTTGGTGTCTGTAGGCAACTAACTGCCTTTGGCAGCCTTCTCCGACAGCAATTTAAATAATAAAACTGAGATCCTTCAAAGGTAACGTTCCGATTATTCCATAAATCGAAATTCGTTTTCAGAAATGTAATTGTGTGGTAAGTAATAGAATCAGGCGTTATTTTGCGGAAATCCATAACAATCAAAATACAAAATCAATATGTAGTGTTAATTCCGCTAATCGAGTGCTCGAAGGAGACAGGAGTCTCGCCGAGTTAGCAGGCCTTGAGAATGGTTCGTGGAGGACTGAATCACGTGTTGGATATCGTACTGGCGCATATAATTTGCTTTTTTATATTGTCCTTCTTGCATATGCACATTTTTGCGGGCGGGACGGCGGTGCAAATTGCATCCCGGAATGATTAAACTGTCAATTAGTGGAATTAACACTACATATTGATTTTGTAATTGTATGGGTTTCTACGTAATAGCTATAGGTTTAAGTAAACACAGGTAAGATAACAATAATTCAGATTTAATTTCAAAGGAAATATATTTTCAAACTGGCTGTTTTCTGCAACATATAATCAATGGACATTCGCAACACCAGAGGGGTCGAAAGTGCATCGCGAGTCTTTATTACGTGAGGTCCCCGTCGGCGGCGATAATTCAAGTTTGAAATTTAATTTTAACTGTTACAATTACTTATTAAAATAAAAAAGTTTTTATTACGCTTCTAAATAATCAGAACATTTATTTATTTATCTCTCTCCTTAACAGCTATAATTACATGTCTTGACCTAATGCGATACTGTTGGTATTAAAATTATAAAACCCTTATGTAACTACATTTTAAAAATAATTACTCATGTAACTAACTACGTTTAACATTATCTTTACGAATTCACTCAAATTTAATGAGAACATATCCACTTTTTCGTGTACTTCATTAATTCATCTAATTGCTCGGGTGAGTGAGGTTTTTGCCAGTAGATTGGACCTAGCTACCGGCACGGCTAACAGTTCTGATTTAGATCTTTAGCTAGCTTATATTTAGTTATTGTCGAGATTGTATATAGGTTTAATTAACGAAATTTAAAGTGATACATATATTTAACTACAAGTTGTCTGAATGATTCTGTTTATTATTAAGAAATAATCCAATGCACCCCAACTGAGAAGATCCAGCGACACAAACTCAGCGGGTTCATCTACAATCGGTTCTTAACCGACTTCAAAAGGAGGTTCTCAAGTTCCCCGGTTTCTTTTTATATATGTCCACCAATTACTCGGATATTTATTATCCGATTTACGTGATTGTTCTTTAGTTTGATGCGGAATAGTTGCCATTTGGTCTCATAATTTTTTTATAGAACCCATGCATGTGGGGTATCTATGGATAGCTCTTCAAAAATTATATTAAAGGTTTATAATATATTTTTTTCTTAACTGAATAGTTTGCGCGAGAGACACTTCCAAAGCCGTAAAAGGTCCCCCCCGTAACTTCTAAAATAAGAGAAAAAGAAGAACGAGATCTAGTAAGAAGTTTTTTTAATGCCTCATAAATCGTAAACCGAAATTTACCTTTCATTCCATGAAGTCAAATACTTGCTGCTACTGAACACTTCATAGGCGAGTCCAACTCGAACTTGGCCGCTTTTTTATTTATATAGGCCCAGCAGACTCGTTGTCTTGATCATCAATACGAACTAGTCTGTGAGCCATCTGCCCAGTAGACTTGTTTGCTAGATGGTCAGAAATACGGCCTAACCTATGCGCTTGCTGTTCAGACTTTCATGAATCTTAGCGAGTCTAGACTCGTACTGTGCAATTGTTTCTTAGAGTAGACGTAATTTTATGTAATTTTTCTCAGTTTACGAACGTTCTTCTCGATCATTTACTGTCTCACAAGAACGTGAAAAAGCGTTCGAAAAACATTTTTTCGGGGGATATTTCTTTTTTCCGTTCCCGTGTATTATGACCTATATTTTTGGGGTACCTTTCGTAGGTTTACCCTGCAAGCAGGCAGCTAGTCACTAAAAAGTAACAAATAAAAAAACCGAATACAAAAAATAAAAAGTATAAAAAAAATTCTTAATAAAGATTTAATTTTACACATCTCTTATGCAAACCTAATAACTTTAATATGAATGAAATACTATGATTTGTATGTACTACTTATTGATAGGTTTGAAGTCGGTGTCAAGCCAAATGTAATAGTAGGTTCCACACTCTCCGCGCGTTACTTTCAGAAGGATAGCTTCGTGTTTCTACACAAACAATCCAACTCCGTGTATAGTAGTAAACTGGGTATAAACAGAATCCTTGGAGCCTTCAACCATATGACCATGATACAGTAGTAACTGTAACTAGCCTTGAAATTTAGATATTTCCCCTCGGGGTTGCGGTGGCAGTATGAGAAGTGTCCTCTACTGCCGCCACGTGCAAGCAGCCCCGGGAAGACAGCGAACTGTTTGTGGCGCAGTCGCTGTGCCGTACTAGCAGGAGTCGGCAAATGGGGAGGGCAACCCACAGCTCTCCCCGGGTGCGTGTCCCGATCATCTGGGACACGGCGCAAAAGGGGGGCACCGGAGCAGCATACCCGCGTTCCCGGGGCTCCCCCTATCAGGCGCCAGAAGAAGTCCACGGCAGGTTAGGTTTAGTCGGTGCGAGTCCGACATACCCACCCGCAGATACTTTTTGCGGGTGGCATGCATTAGAATTTCCTCTGCCTAATAATAAAAAAAAAATGATATAGTTATCAGATTTTGTTCATGATTTTATCTTTGGGAATATATTCACTCGGCACAAATACTCAAGCAGAAGTTTTGAGCACGTAGGTAGGTAGATTTTCCTGTTAAGTCCAGGAAGATACATGTTTTTCTACGTGTGATGTCAGAAACATAACAAATATTGTAATAACTTTCCGAGAAGTCATTTAACGTTTAATTTACGTTTGTTGGTAGGTAGATTACTAAGAATGTTATTGTTTACAATTAATAAAGTAACGTTGCTAAGTAATTAAAAGTCAGTATATATAGTAAAGATAGATAAGTACCCTATTATTAGTCATCACAAAAGGAATACAAAGGTATTTTGTATATAGTTTTTAGTGCTAATATTCAGTTAATGCCATGTCAGTTTCAAATCAAAATACGCGGGCGAGGTCAATGTGAACCAAAACAATAATGAATAGTATGGCAAACGAGCAAGTGTGTCAGCTGATGGCAAGTGATCACCGCCGTCCATGGACACTCGCAACACCAGAAGAGCCGTAAGTGCGTTGCCGGCCTTTAAGAAAAGAATAGGCTCTCTTCTTGAAGGTTGCCATGTCATACCGGATCGGAAATACCTCCGCAGCTAAGCCTCCCTTTTTTTAATGCATCCTACTGGTAACGTGTTCAATGACATATAAATTGGTCCTGGTTATCAATCCGCGTTCGTGTAAAAATGTCTTTTTAAATAAAAAAAAACCAAAAACAGTTGTCAGTAGCACCACGAAGTCAGAAAGATCGCGGGATTACACCGCTGTGCCTCGGAGGACACGCCAGTCGTGTCCATAAAGTTTCTCCGACCCGTGTCAGTTCACCCAACCTTTCGGATTATGAGTTTGAGGGGAAAGAGAATGCACTTGTGCTTGTATGGTTTCCATTTAGCCTAGCTATGGCTGTTAGTAGATCAAAAAAACATTAATATTATAATTATTATTTACTAGCCGTGCACAGCGGTATTACCCACAGCTTCCTCAACTGTTTATTGTCGTCTTCGTGTATAATTTATAAACGTCTATATGTGTTAGGGTATGGGCTAACTCCTCTATCTATACAAACGACAACAAACTGCTCCGTAGGATAAAAGCACGCGCCGTCGTCGCGATGCTAACTCGATACAAACGCGATGCTAACGCGCGTTTGTATCGCTACAAACGCGCGTTAGTATCGCGTGTGTATCGATACAGACGCGCCGGTGCCGCACGTTTTGGAGACGCGCGTCGACGGCGCGCTTAAAGAACGTGGTGTGCATGAGTTCTTTATGGCGCTTTTATAAGCCGAGATAGGCTCAAGAGATGGCTATTTCTACGATTCCTTTTGTTCAAGCGAGAACCATTTCATGACTTGTGTTATATTTTACATTTGTTTTTTGTTTTACCAAGCGGTGCATATTTTCTTGGAGAAATGAGCTTTTTATGTAACATGCCCGAAGAATTGTCAAGCTGACATAGCATAGTGGGCAGGCCTAGCTCGCTAGAAAGGTTCTCTCTCGGGTGGCGACCACAAACCGGAAGGCGCAGCGTGAGTATTCCCCTACAAGATGTACTGATGATCTTGTGAGGGTCCTTTGAAGCTGCAAGATACGGGTAGCGCTAATTCGGCAATTGTGGATATCTTTGAGGGAGAACTATGTTCAGCAGTGGGCGTTTTCCGGCTATAACGATTATGTGACATATTTTCTTATGAAGAAACGAAACTTATGAGCCTCAGTCAATTTTTCTTTCCATGTAATCTTATCCGGAAAATATTAACAAAGGGTTATTATTAAAATGGTGACCTACATTCCCAAATAATAGTAAACATAAAAAAGTTCACCCACAAAGTACACTTAGACTCAGAATAACTATGTATGGGCCACACAAACAGTTGTCCAGCGCGCGAAACGCACTCGGGACTGTGAAAGAGTGAAATAATGTAACAAACTAGCTAAATGAAGAATAATAAATAAATATCGGGGACATATAACTATGCAATGCTTGTTTTATGGATACTCTTTACTTTGACTTTAAAAAACGCTTTTCAATTGTTTTTTTTTTTTCAATTTTCAAATAATTTATTTTCCATTCACAAAATTAGTACTACAACTAGTGTTTGAAGTGATCTTTTAGGAAAAAAATGCCTGTGTTAGGGCACTTCACTCTTCCAAAACTTAAAATTAAGCGATGAACCTACTAACAATTTAATTAAAATCTTAATAGTTAAAAGTCTTAATGTTTTAATAATTTACTTAAGAAAAGATAAGTATGCAAGATTGATGATGACAAAAACATTAAAAACAAATAAAAGTCTTATATTATAGTTAGTAATAGTCAAAACATGTATGTAGTAATTAGTTAAGTATTTTCTTAAGTTAACTAGTTCTCTTGAAATACATCATATTATACCACAACACAAAATAGTCACTATTCAATTTTCGATATTGAAGAAAGTTCAAAGATTTCTACTACTTTGCTACATTCATATTTTAGCATTACAGAAAAATCTCGGTTTAATATACATAATTTATTCATATTTACATGAATACGAACGACGAAGTCTTATCTAAGGACATCGGACTCTCAAAACGCGGGCTCCGTGCGGCCATAGCTTTATATGTATTTGCAGTTTTCTACACGACTTACCATCTGAAATATTGTGTTATCATGTACTCAATAGCCGCGCAACGGTTATGACGTAGCTGCAATGTTATAATAATATATTTACACTGTGATTATTTATTTGATTAGTGATTATCAATTAACAATCGATATTAGACTTTCAAATGGTTGTCACTGATAAAAATATAAATAGGGTAGGAGAATTATGAAAAGGCCTTCTTTGTACGACGGTAGATGAGAACGTTATTATGTTCGATTAAATCTTGTGTGTGGAAAATATCTCGGAGTTTTAATGTGCAGAACCTACGAGTGCGTAATAATTGTTTATTTCTTTTTTTATACAATTATAATATTATTTCAACGTGATAATAATTTCATCTGTTTGTGTGATATTTAAATAAAGTTTTAAAGATAATATTTGTAAGTTTTCATCTACATATCACTAATTTTTAAAAACAAAACAAAATAAACATAAGAAAAGTTCGAAAACTTTGCATAGTATTTTCTTCTGTTGTTTTTTATTTCATTTGAAGTCGACAATTAACCCAGCTTCAACTGCTTCAACAAACAATAAACAACAAAATGTAAAAAAAGCAAAGAGCTTGTTAAACTTTGGATGATAACCAAACGTCTTAGTCCTCCAACTCAATGCCAGTGTCTATTTAAAAGCCTAATCTTCCAATTAAGGGCCTAATTTAACCATCTGGCAACAGCATAAATATACATATATGCTCATCATTGTCTTGGACAAGGGAACTGATGATAGAGATGGCGATTCGATAACACATACTGAATATGGGCCCAATAACCTATTAAATTAATATTAATAACTTACATTAGCCTACATAACGCCCATCATAATGTAAGAAAATACATGATTTAAAAAAAAAAAAAAAAAAACGAAAACAAAAAGCAAAAGAAGACGATAAAAGCAAGCCTGGAGTTTCTTTGTGGCTTTCTTCTCCGGGTCGTCCACCTAGGTAGCTAGAGAAAGCCGCAGGTTAGCTAGGGTAGGCTCCTCAGCGGCGAGGATCGCTTTGGCCCCTTAACACGTCATTGGTGATCCCGTGCAACTGATCACACCCTCTCTTAGAATTCTGTCCTTTTGCTTTAGCGGCCCCCTGAGCTGTGGCCCGAACCCTAAAAGGGTGGCCTCGGGTATTAATTGTTTAATTTAAGCTACTGGTTAAGAGCCTTCTGCGCTAGCCAAATGCTCATTGCCTTCAATTCTTTAATTTTAATATTGTACAACTAAATTTCAAAATAATAGATTAATTTTTTTAGACTAATCATATTTTTGTAATTTTTATACTGCATTCGACTATGTTTATGTACTCCATTGTGAACTTGACAAGTACAAGTGTATGTTAATACCCAAGTGCTGAATAAATTTCATTTCATTTCATTTCATTTCATTTCATTTCATTTCATTTCATTTCATGTCATTTCATTTCATTCTATTCATTTCATTTCATTTCATTTCATTTCATTTCATTACATGGTTGACAGGAAATAAAAAATATGGTGCCGCATATTATGTAGTAAAGTTTGTAAGTATGGATATTTTATATTTATATATATTTTTTGGGTGAAAGAGTAACAAACATCTATACAGATGTATAGATGTTTGTTACTCTTTCGCCCAAAAACTACCGAACGAATTTTTATAAAATTTTGTTGTAATATAATATTATACGTCGGTACGGTATACGGTATGTATGTATACGGTACTTCTCTGATGGACGGCAGTCTTAGGCCTCTGCCTCGAATTTTGCGGGCAGCGGGGTGGCAGCGGTGACGTGCGGGAACGACAGGATATTCTTATGCGTGAAATCAAATGGATCTCCCCTCAAAGACAGCGGCGCGGCAGCGGGCGAAGAGCGGTACACTCCAGTCGAGCGGTGTCAGTCGAGAGGCCTTACATCTCTATTTTTGTAGCTGACTTTTACTTGCCGTGTAGTTTAGCTGTGGGTAAATTTCTTACAATGCAATGTAACAATCGGTCCCCCAGCACAAATTCCTAATAATAACGGCATGGAAACCAAACGCTGGATAAATGTACCAGATTAAGCATTATCGCAGTTATAGTCCCGAAGACACTTTATCTAAGTGACAAATAATTGAATTATACCGGTCTGAACAAAGGCTTTTTGGCGGAAAAGTACTTTCGTTTTGTTCATAACATCACGTTACACGCACATTTTCTTAAACCCTTATAATGTTATCCCCGGGTTTGTGTGTAATAAAAGAATAATAAGGAACAGTAACGGCGGCAAGTGTTGTAGATAACAAAATAAGTAGGAAGGATTTTCATGAAATATCTCTCACAATGTGAAAAATATCTTTTGTAATGTGCTACTATCAAATGCGTTTATAGTTTTCACTTTCGTAAATGTTCATACAATTAACTTGGTTCGTAATATTATTTAGTTTTTCATACACACATATACAAGCTGTAACAGAAATACTGGACGTAATAATAGTGATATAATTTGCCTCTGGACCTGAACAAGGTGTAATACATTAACTTTCTATGTAAGAATGATCAGCTGGTGCAAATTGTATGGGGAGCCAATAAATATTTTTCGTATTAGACAAACTCTGCCCTGCTAATTGTATTTGCAGTAATCGACATTTTTGCGATTTTCATCTTTTTTGCCATCCCAAAGAGGTAATCTATAAGTAAAAAATTGATATACTAGTTTTTTCTTATTAAAACATGTTTTTTATTTAACATGAAACGCAGTACGAATATTTGTACGCCACGTAGCAATGGCGTACAAATATTCGTTAAGTTTGTAGGCCTTCATTAATACAAAATAATGAAATTAATCAATGAAAATATGTATATATAATAACAATAGGTTGGCAAACAAGCGTACGACTCACACGATTATTGCCAGCAGTGCTTGTCCAGCAGTGGACAAGCCTCCCCCAAAGATCATCTTGGGGGCATATGCCATAATCGCCACGCTTGGCAGACGGATTGGCGATCGCAGTAAGATATTCATAGTACACTGAATGAAGCTGCTGCCCATCATATTCCTCGGGTTGAGTTGTAAAGATCGAGTGAGCGCTGTAAACCCTCATTTTATTTACCTAATGAGAACACGCCGACCAATATACACCGAACACAAACACGAGAGCTTATTTTCTTTTGGCTATGGCAGAGTTGTTCTGTCTCTCTTTCATCAGTCAAAGTCAAAGGTACTTTATTCCGTAAAAATTTTACATTTATGTGGAATCGTCATATTTTGTTTACCCTACCGTGCAGTGCATGACGTGGCAACTACTGAGAAACACTGCCAGAAAACTCAGTAGGAATCCTTTTTTAAATAAAATATACTTAAGATTAATTACAATCATGTGTGTTGACTCAGAACAACTCAATCCCAAGCACTTTTATCACTTAAATAATCAGAAACTTTGTAATATGCCCTGCTACACAATTTGGCTTTAATAATTCTTTTAAACTTATTCGTAGACAATTCTCTAATATCATTGGGAATTTTGTTATAGAATCTTATACATTGCCCCATAAAAGAGTTACTTATTTTGTGGAGACGGGTAGTATGCAATATGAGATTATTCTTATATCTAGTATTTACATTATGTGTATCGCTCCTTTGTAGAAGATTTAAGTATATTTTTTATGTGCAAAGATTTAGCAGCGGTACAGGCTCGTCTAAATGTTTTGGCATATTGTTTCACATATTCTTGAAAAGCTGTATTATGATTATGGGATCTTTCTTCATACAATTCATACAACCGATTCCGACTTTTATAGATGCCTGGAGTTGCCCAATCACTGAATACCAGACGGTCACTTACAGACAGTTGTTTGGGTGTAAATATTGTGCAGAACTCATCATTAATCAAATTGAATAAAGAGTTGTACAAGTGATCCGGATTATCATGATAGGGCAGCCATGCTATTTGTTTTACTATATTACATTTAAATTTTTCTAAAAGGTTTTCACTAAATGGAATATAGCTTATAAGTTTTCTTTTAATTTTTGGAGCATTTGAATAAGTTACAAACTGACCTGAATGATCTGACTGAATTTTATTGATTATTGATTTAAATAAAGGTTTTACAGTGCTAAATATATTATCAATGCATGTAGCACTTGTAGCAGTAACTCTAGTTGGTTCTGTAAAATTGTGATATAAATTATAGGATTTAAACAAATTTAATAAATGGCAACTTATTGTGCTTTTCTCCAAAATGTTTACATTAAAATCTCCACAAATGATAACGGTTTTATGGCTGTTAGATAATTTATTTAATGCATCCTCCATAATATCTGAAAAAGTATCAAATGGCGCACAAGGAGGTTTGTAAAGACGCAAAACAATAAATTGCTCCAACTGAACACATGAAATCTCTACAACTCGCTCAACAGAGAGGCTCACAACATCACTTCTTTCTTTAAACTTTAACAACTTATTTATTAGAATTCGAGAGCCACCATGACTATATTTTTCCCTGATGAACGAGCTTACAACCTGGTGATTATTGAAGCTGAAAATGAAATGATGGAGTTTTAGCCAGTGCTCGGTTAAACATAAAAACTCTTATTTAAAATAATTCCATAATCCGCCGCTTAACCATGTCTCAGCTAAACCCTGCTCAATCACTTAAACCCCGCTCAACTATTTCTTTATTTAAAAACCCTACTTAAAGGTTTCTCAGCTAAGTAACGTCATTTTATTTTACACTGTCAACATTTCTGAGACTGGTATAGAGCTTGACCAAAATTAATCGACTAAATCGGATTATTTATCAAAACTTTATGATTTTTGCTCTATGGTAGACATGGAATGATAGATTTATGATCGTAACAGTGCATTTTCAAGGACTATTGATTTTTTTCGGTGGATTTTGAAGTTTGTGATAAGATTCCCACTGGAATTCAGTATTTATAAAAAAATTAAAACGGTTAGTAACTTAACTAAAACCTCCATTCACAAACAAACGTCAAACAAAACGTCAGCTGATGCAAATAAAATCCGCCATATTTGAGCAAGCTTTAAACCAGGGGCCGACGTGGTTATAATTTTGACATGGCTTAACCGCGGGTCAAAGTTAAATCGTGTTTTTAAATGAAAAATTTGATAAACCATGGTTGAGCGGCCGGCTTAAATTTAAGTAGCGTTTTTAAATAAGACTGAAAATATCTATATTGTTTCAATTCAAAAACAGCTCCAATTCTAGCTCTTTTCCCATCAAACCTTGAATATTTTGGTGCACCAGGTTAATACAATTTTTTTTAG
Source organism: Pseudoips prasinana (assembly GCA_951640165.1). Lineage (NCBI taxonomy): Eukaryota > Metazoa > Arthropoda > Insecta > Lepidoptera > Nolidae > Pseudoips > Pseudoips prasinana. Next base: position 24,060,311 of record OX621240.1, read on the forward strand.
TATATTTATTGACTTTATCATGTATGTTTGATGGGTTCACATTTGTTTTTATTACACTACGTGGATCTGTCTTCCCACTTAAACTCACATTAAAACCATGACCAGAATTTGGTATTATGCAAGAGAAATCCTCTATTGTCACACTGTTTAATTTAAATTATTTTGAATATAAATGTCATCAGTAGGCATACAACTGGCATTATTTATGTCAACGGTACATTGCTCAGTACTCAGTACTTGGCCAAACATCGTACTTCTAACTAAAGGTTTAGCCAAGTTCCTGGATGAAATGTCAAAGAAATAACATAGCGATGAAGCTATTTGTCTTGTACAATAGTTAGGAAGATAGCAATAGTTATCTTTTGGCAGGTAAAAAGGTTTCTTAACAAAGGTGTTAATGTCAATTACATGTAATTTCTCCTGCATATAGTTTGATAATGTGTGTAAAGTCAGATTCAAGTTATATCTAATCATATTTTCCTCCTGTGACAAACTAGCACTATAGGGAAATGAGAATATAACAATTTTACTTATATTTAAACAATTTAAATGATTAATATACTGTACAAGTGATTTTTTATTCAAACTACCCCTTTTTTTTTATTAATTTTTTTTTTTTTTATTTAGGCAGGAGGAATGCCTTCGCATGCCACCCGCAAAAAGTATCTGCGGGTGGGTATGTCGGACTTGCACCGACTAAACCTACCTGCCGTGGACTTCTCCTGGCGCCTGATGGGGGAGTCCCGGGAACGCGGGTATGCTGCTCCGGTACCCCCCTTTTTGCGCCATGTCCCAGATGGTCGGGACACGTACCTTGGGAGAGCTCCTTTGGATTGCCTCCCCTATTGCCGACTCCTGCCAGTACGGCACAGCGACTGCGCCACGAACAGATCGCTGTCATCCCGGAGCCGCTTGTACGTGGCGACAGTAGAGGACACTTCTCACACTGCCGCCGCGGCCCCGAGGGGGAGTTGGGCTAACGGCTGCCGCCGCCGCCCCGACGCCTCCTCCGCCTACGAGCGGGATCGGCTCGTTCCCGATCCCGCTCGGCGGCCTCCTTCTGCAGCAAGACTGCCTCACAGAAGGAGACCACGGCGTCCCATTTGGTGGAGTCGCCAGCCAGTATCGCATACACGACTGCTGGCGGCGAAAGATCCTGTCCGATCTCAGCGACCAGGACTCGCCTCTCGGCCTCCCAGGCCGAGCACTCCTCCAGTGTATGCTGGGCAGAGTCCAGGTCGCTCCCGCAATGGTGACAATGTGTCGTCACTTCTCGGCCGATCCGGCTCAGATACTCACCGAAACAACCGTGTCCGGTGAGTATCTGAGTCAGTCTGTAGGTGACGTAACCACCCTTCCTTCCCACCCAGGCCTCGAGGTGAGGCAGGATAGCACCAACGGCACGTTGGCGCGCGTTTAGTCGCAACTCAAGACGTGCGCGCCACTGAGTTAGTACGCGCCGGTGTGCATCCTGTCTATACTCAATTCAAATTACCCCTATTTCCCATTAAAAGAATCAGATTACCAGGATTATTAAATTTATGTACAAAAACTTTTTTGAAGATATGGTGGCTAGAGGCTCCAGGCATACAGAAATTGATATTTGAATGTCCTGCTGTTAATAATAACCGCCCTAAGTTTTTACCAATTTCGTCACTGAATATTGTCACTTCAGACTTAAAATTTATTTTTACATTATTTGTGTGTAGTCTATGAGCTAATGGCCTGTTATGTGAAGTTAGGGTTTGGTTAGGGGAACTATTGTAATTATTTGTTTTCAGTAAATTAGGAGACTGTTTTTCTGGCAAGGAACAGGTAAGCGACTGTTTTTCGGACAGTTCATACTTTATTGTTATTCTTTTGAGTTCATCTTGAAGAAAGTCAAGTTTTTTTTGTTGACTTTCTATATCACAATTGTATTTTAAAGTACTATTTTTTAATTTTATAGTATATAAATTCAACTTTTCTATTAATTCCAATCTTTCCCTGTTTTGACTATCATATTTGAAGACGAATTTATGTCTTTTTACTAATTTTTGGGACTTTTTAATGAATTTGTTAATTTTTTGGTATTTTTTAAATTTAGTTTTGCTACAGCCATTAAATGCCATTGATTTTCTATTAATGAAATCCTCATCTCTTGTGGGGAGTGATGTGATATGGGGCTGGTTATTGGCTGCAACAGAAACCATGGACGCATCCTTGACCACCAACTCATCATAAAGTGTTTTGTTCTGCGAGTTGATTAAGTTGTTATTAAATTTTCTCAACTGAGATCTTAATGCTGTTATTTCATTATTGGCCTCTTGCAGTTGTTGTTCCAAGCGATAGGATTTATTCAATGCAAAGTCATATTCAATACGACATTGATCAAATCCATTTATGATGTTTTGGAGCTGATCCCGGGCTTGAATAGCATCCTTATATTGTACATGTAGCTGTGACAATTGACTTTTTAATATCCTCACCTGTTCAGATGAATCTAACAGTATTCTTTCATTATCTTCACGCTCTTTCTCATAACAATCACACAATTGCTTGGAGTCCTGTAGCTCCTTCAAAGCTTTTAGTAGGTTTTCTTCAGCTTGACGAGCCAAAGCCCCACGAGTGGTAATGCCAGACATTGTTTATAATTAAATGTACTTATAATCAACTGGAATGGGGTTATGTCCACTGTGATAATACGCAATAAATTTGATTGAAAGTAACTTTTATCTATAAAAAATGCCAAATAAAATTAATGTTAACACGCTTTGTTGTTAGATTGCGAGTAAATACAGTGGATTTTACCTTAGGAGTCCCTGCAAATGTGCCGGTAACTGTCACAATATAATCACAAATTTAACATATAAAACACTATAGATAATTATTTTAACACGTTAACTATACTAATTACTCAGTGATTTAATTAGATTTGGGCTTTTATACAATGAAAATTAAACAAAATTCAATAATTAATTAAGGACATTCAAAATCAGCTGTTAGCGCTAGTGTTGCCACAGTAGGAGTCCAGGTAGAATAGTTTCCAATAATTATAATTTTTAATTGACTTTCATTATTCGTATTTGTTATACTTATGTGTTCATTTGTTTTTCTGATCTTCGATAATTAAACAACTAGACACCAGGAGCTCTACCGGCTAAGTCACCGAACATCGATTTCTTAAATGGCGTTCAATTAAATAAAGGTTAAAAATGACTTAATCAATCGGTAAATCGGCTTCCATGAGCACATGTGACGTCATAAGTGGTTCGAAAACGATTGTCACCGTTGAAGCCGATTTAACGATGTATTAAGTCATTTTTAAGCTTTATTTATTTAAACGCCTAAAAAATCGATGTTCGGCGACTTAACCGGTAGAGCCCCAGTTTATTTTTCATGACGGTAACAGTTACCCTGGGTGGCTTTCACATATTTTAAATAAATGACCTGTGGTGGGCACACCGAACTACATAGTTACAACCTAAAATTCGAAATGAGCTCGAATGGTTTGATGTTAACATGCAAGCGACAAATTGTTACACGCATCGGTTGCCACCGGAAAATTCCCTTTCATAGACGTTAATAATTTACAGATAACAAACACATTGCCTAAGCAATGTGATCGTTTTTTTGCAACAGAGGTAAAGTTTTAGCTATCAGGGCTCGTTTAGTAGACCTAAAGGAAATTTGCTTTATCCAAGTCATGATAATTATGTTTACGGATCGGATTTCTCCAAATGGTCTCTCTGATAGTTACTGATGTTCTGGTTATTCAATGATGACCGGAAGAAGTTAACTTATACATTATATATTTTATAATCTTAATTTTTATTTCTTTTTAATATTTTATCGTAGCAAATCGGAGTGGTAATTTGATAAAAGTGTATATTCTATATTATTAATTTTAAGTAAATTTACTATACTAATTATAAGTATACTAAATTTACTTAAAATTAATATTATTTTTAATAACATTCTGGGACAATATTCACACACAGCCATCTGATTCCAAATTAAACAACAGATACGAATCAATGAGTTAGGTGAAAGTTAACAGTCCACTTACCAAAAACTTCTAAGTGTGTGTCATTGTTTTGACTACGCTTACATATTTAGTGAGCACTTGGTTTGATATATAGGTATCTAATTTGAAGGCGATCAAATCAGTTACTAAAATGTTCAAAATTGTATTGTGTAGTTTGTATCGTGTGTAAAAAAACACAATCTCTTCTATCTTCTCTGGGTGGTAGTCATTGTCCGGAGAAGTAGTGAATGCATACTAGGATAAATATTAAAAAAACTAGGCGGCAGAGAGACATAAAAATTATCGAAATTAAACTTCAAAAGCGCTCAAACTCATTGTTTATACTTTGTAATTTTTTTTTATTGTTCACGAATTACAGAATAAATAATAAACGTAATAAATTAGAAAAACTAAGTTCAAATTACATACTATACGGTAAAAAAAATATCCTAAAAACAGAAATAGACATCAGTAAAAATTTACTCTAACAACTCGATGATTGGTATTAACATAGCAGTCAACCTGGGAAGTTTTTGATCACATACACTAAAATCCTCGGTTTTATTGATAACGCCATGCTCAAAACTTTAGATAAACTTAGTAACTATCTATAGCACCGTAGACAATTTTTGAAGTTCCTCCCGTATCTGGTTTAATGGCTACTTAGTGGAAAGAAGTATTGTTACTCAAACAGCCGTATACCAGTCCCCAGCTGCTTTATTAAGTTTTTATTACACATCTATTCATATAACTACTATGAACATAAATAAACGATAATGTAAACCTTACGTGATGATAATGACTTATCTAAACCTCAAACCTTAAACCCTCCCTTTTTTGCGATTTTGCTAGTACACAGACCTTATCGGCAAAAAAATGGAGGCACCGAGATCATTTGCTTGGCAATACGGAGAAATGATTTTAAAGAATAGAGTTAAAAATGCTTGGAAAAATTCAAAGATGTTAAAACATCCTATAAATCTGCCAAGGGTCATGAGCGTTAATACAGTCCTATTATAAGTCGAGAGGCCATGTGAAGAAATCTGCGTGTATGTTATTTAAATAGAAGAACACAAATCGCAACAAGGAAACATAGGAAGGGACATGAAGAAAGTTCGTTACACTGTAATAACACAGCTATACTAGCTACTAATGACGTAAGAAGATGAATAGGTGTTAACCAAAGAAAAATGTTAATTAAAAATAAGCACAGAATAAGATAAAGTAGTCATAAAATGTATAGAATGATTATAGGTGTTCTTTTTATCATGCTTAAAAGTAAATAGAGTATGAGTTTTTGGTGAAAGTAGAAGGTGAAACAAGGCGCACCTCTATCGAATGTTCACCTATAACTAGCTTTTTCCAAACCCGAACAAGTTCCGCCGTTCTTCTTCAGTGTAATCAGCAAATTCGTTTATTCCATAAGTAGCTGATGTACTCGCTTGGTTGTGCAGGTTCATTAGCTCCAAATTCGTTTTGAAGGCCTCGAAATGGGTATGTCTATCAGCGGCATCTTTATAGTGTCTGTTGTATTTCTTTATGAATTTCTCAAAATAAAGACCTGCTTTTTTTGGGTCGTAATATATTTTTTCCTGTTTAAGTGATTCAAATGCTAAGCCGCCTACTGCAAATAAGAACACAACACCGGCGAAGCGCATAACGCTGGTTTTTTTTATGAACTATTATTATTGGCATACATACAAAACAGCTGCTTAAATATGTAACCTGAGCTATGACTAAATTCTTATCGCAAATGGCGATATTGGCAACAAATTAATAATATTCGTTATGCGCTACAACTATGTCGAAATGAAATAGCTGTACCTACCCTGAATATTTGGTACTCGTATGCCACTTACAACGTGTTATTTCAATAGCACAAAACCCTGATATTTGTCATGCAGAATTGTTATTCCATAACATTGAACTAAAAATATGAGTGTAATTTATAAATACTTGACGTTGCTACCGACAAAACTGCGTAGACAAGAGTGAACAGTCTGTGTCACTCTGGTGGAACGTCAAACGGGCGGCCATCTTGGCGTCACTATTTCTTGGAGACTTTATAGTGGTCGCATATCATCGACGGATCGTCGTAATTGGAATTAAAATTGAACTAGTCGATTAATTTTGTTCAATAAGTGATTGCTAAGGAAGTTAAGTCCGACTAAATTTTTAAATTAACTGCCTGTAAAAGTTCACCAAACAATAAATAATGCAATGAATAGTGCTCAAGACATGCATCCGTGTACGCCAGACGCGTAGTTATTATACTTTTAAAATGTTAGTTTGCGTTCGGTGTTCATTTTCAGAAACCAATGTAACAATAGGGTGCGCCATAGTTCACCTAAATTCTCAACTCCGATATTTGGATATCCGAAAATGTTCTTCCTAACATTTTTCATCCTAACAATCACAATTCCTAACTTCTCTGTCTCTAATGTTCATAATTCCGAAGCATTCAACTTCATAATGGCAGTAGAAATAAACATATATTATACTTTTATTTGTTTTCCTATTTTTTCTCACATAACCATCTTTTACATTATTATACAAAGTGATATCTTTTTTTGTAGTTTATTAAATAATTTGGTTTAGGTTAGGTTGGAACTGCGACCATTTAGCGCTAGATACTATCATCTTCTACCCATATATTATTATATTTTGTATTACACTTGGTAAATGTTTCTTTCTGAGTATGAGTGAAAATAGTATGGTTATGTTTAGGGATAAAAGCGTTATGATAAAAAACAGTAGGAGTTTAAAAATATTTACATTAATGAGATTATTAATTACAATTTGTGCAAACATGAGTGTTATGAACATCGCTGGTAGCTACAAATAGTATGAATGAAAACTTTAGGATGAACGATTTTAGGAAGAGTGATCATTCGGATTACAGATCATTAGGAAGAATAATTTCGGGCACTTTTTTTTTTTTGCGGGGCGGAAAATCCTGCATGGATGTCCTCCGCCTTGGGGGAGGCGGAGGGGTCTGTCAGACTCCTACTGACTAAAAACCACCCCGGTGTTCCATCTCACACCTGCGCCGGGGGTCGCGGGAACATACGATACTTCCGCAACCCCCGGTTGGTGCTGGCCCATAACTGCGGGCCTCCTCGCATTAGGGGGGGGAGTGAGGTGCTGAACTCCCCCCGCAACGTCTAAGACGGGCGCGCGTGGAACACGTCGCGCCGCCGCCTCGGGTCCAGATGTGTAGTGGGCGACGGACGCCCCCGAGTCCGTCGCCCCTGGACCCATTTAGGAGGGCTGGAAGAGGGCGTTATCCGCCCTCCGCCGACGCCCGGTGCGTCTACTGCGGGCTGGGTGAGAGGATGTGATCTCCCTCTCCCTTTCCGCAGCAGACAGTCGTCTCGCAGAAGGAAACCACCGCGTCCCAGGACTCCTCGTCGCCAACCATCGAATTCACGACGGCCGGCAGCGACAGGTCACTGCCTACTCCAGAAATGAGGGCACGGCGCTGCTCCTCCCAAGCGGCACACTCTGCCAGCGTATGCAGCGCCGTGTCCTCCCGACAGTCGACGCAGTGGTGACACCGGGCGTCCGGCTCCCTGCTTATGCGACACAGGTACTTCCCGAAGCAGCCATGCCCCGAGAGTACCTGCGTCACCTGAAATGACAGGGAGCCGTGCCTCCTCCCGAGCCAACGCTCGAGGACCGGCTGGACCGCCTCGATAGTGACGAGGCCGGCGGTTGGGCGCGAGAGCCTGTCCCGCCATTCCGCCACCAGGGCCTCGCGAAGCTGCGTCGGACGCAGCTCCATGTGTCGCTGCATCGGCCGCTCGCCTTGCGCCAGCATCTCCTCGCGCCACCGGTACAGTGACGCGAGTACTTTCGCCTCGAGGTCCCAGGGCGGGGATCCGGCCAGTACACAGGCCGTCTCATAGGAGACCGTGCGATAACCCCTGATGACTCTGACGGCCATAGCTCTCTGCGGTCTCCGCAGAACAGCAATGCTACCGGCCGTCAGGTCAGCCGCCCAGATCGGGGCCCCGTACAGGGCCATCGATCGCACGATCCCCATGTAGAGCCGCCTACAGTCGCGCTTGGCCCCCCAGATTGGGAAGCAGCATTGAAAGCGCCCCAGCCGCGCCCATCAGCTTGGGCACCAGCCGCCGGAAGTGAGGTCCGAAGTCCCACCGGCTGTCGAGCACCAATCCCAGGTACTTCATGGTAAACTCGACAGCGATCAGGACCCCCCCGACCACAATGGGTGATCCGGGCGGCGGCGCCCGCCGGGGACCATGGAACATCATGGCCTCCGACTTGTTGAGGGCCACCTCCAGGCCGAGGCGCCGGATGCGGCTCACCACCTGTGAGACCGCAGCCATCGCCAGCAACGCTGCCTCCCTGTGCGAACTCCCACGGGCCGTGACCAGCGTGTCGTCCGCATAACACGTCAGGTCCACGCCCGGCTGGAGTTCGCCCCTCAGAACCCAGTCGTACCCGATGTTCCACAGGAGTGGGCCCAAAACCGAACCCTGTGGAACACCGCACGACATTGAGTGCCGGTGTCCTCCATCTCGTCCCACGTAGGTGACACACCTCTCCGCCAGGTAAGCCCCAACGATGTGGCGGAGGTAGGAAGGCACCCGATGATATCGCAGTGCCTCCCGAATGCAACTCCAGGGCAGGGTGTTGAAGGCGTTGGAGATGTCCAAGGACACCGCCAACATCACCCCACCCCGGGACACCGCTTCCTCCGCCAGGACTCTCACCCTCGACACAGCGTGGATGGTAGAGCGCCCATGCCGAAAGCCGAACTGGCTCTCGTCCAGGTCCGGCCCCTCTCCGCACAAGTGGCCGACGAGGCGGGCTGCGATTATCCGCTCGAGCAGCTTGCCCACCTCGTCCAGCAGCACTATGTGCCGGTACCCGGACGGCGAGTCTGCAGGGCGCCCCGCCTTTCTGAGCAGGACCAGACGACCATGTTTCCACAAAGTGGGAAACTGGCCCCGCTCAAGGCACGCTGTGTAGAGTCCCGTCAGTTGGGGACCTAGCTCTTTCAGAGCGAGGGCCAACGCACAACCGTGAATCCCGTCGGGCCCCGGAGCCACGTTCTTGGCCCGGAGCCGCATCACGGCCGCCCTCAACTCTTCTTGTGTCACCTCTGGGACGCTGATGGCGATGGGCAAAGCCATCGGTGGTGGCGTGTGCTCCGCTCTTGTCGGAAAGAGGGCTGCCACTACTTCCTCCAGCAGCTCGGGTTGGAGACTCTCCGTGAGTGGAGGCGCCGCGGCTCAAAGTTTCCCTCGAACCGCACGATAAGGGCGCCCCCACGGATCTCCGTCCAGAGTCTCCAACATCTCCTCCCTGGCTCGCGTCTTGGCTTCACCGATGGCCAGCCGCAGAGCCTCCTTCGGCGCGGCCTCTTCGTCAGGGACCCGACGACGTCTCCTCCGGTATCGGGTGTACTGGCGTCTGACCGCCACGCACGCGACGCGCAACTGCGCGATCTCGGTGGTCCACCAGTACACCTGGCGCCTTCCTGTATGTGTGTGGACCCGGGGCATAGACACGTCGCAGATTTGCGTCATCGCCCCGCGGAACCACAGTGCCTCCTCTTCGACGTCGACGGGTCCGTTCGTCGCCGACTCCCGGTACCAGGCCTGGACAATGGCGGCCTCCTCGAGAAGTTCCCTGTCGATGCGCTTATGCGCCCAGCGCGGACCGTCCACCCGCGGGGCCGGTGGACCGCGGCCGCCAGTGGTCTGGGCGGAGACGTCGAAACGGATGCACCGATGATCCGACAACGTCTCCACCTCCACGGCGACACGCCAGTCGCGGACACGGCTCGCGACAGCAGGGCTAGCGAACGAGACGTCCACTATTGAACCGCCCCGCTGCCGCACGCAAGTGTGGACCGACCCCCGATTTAAGACGGTCAGGCCAGTCGTGACCGCCCACTCCTCCAGCACCTCACCCCGGGCATCCGTCACCGGAGATCCCCACGCAGAAGACTTGGCGTTGAGATCCCCGAGCAACAGCACGGGGCGAGGGTGGAGCCGGCCTACGACGGCACCCAACTTGACCAGGAAGTTCTCGAAGTCGGCGAGACTCTTGTTGGGTGAAAAATACGCCCCAATCGTACCAATTCCGTCCACGAGGGCTGCTACCCAGCCGTGCCCTCGGGACGGGTGGACCAGAGCCCCGCCAATGATGGCCACCAAGCCGTCCAAGTCTCCCAACCAGTTATCCCTGGGGGGACAAAGTACGGCTCGGTGACCACCGCCACGCGAATCGACCACTCCGCTATGCTCTGGAGCAAGAGATCCTGAGCTCTGGCGCAGTGGTTGATGTTGCCCTGGAGGAAATGGAACAGCGCCATTAGGCCGTGTCCATTCCCTCCGCACCCATCTCAGGCCGGGAGTCGGCCGAAGAGCAGCCAGGCTGTCGGGGGGGTAAAGAGCCCCCGGCAGCCTTGGCTCCCTTTTTCTTCCTCGTGGCGGTAGGACGAGGCCCCATTCGTGGACAACCTCCCTCCTCCACCCGTCCCCGGCGAGTGGAGGGCGGACGGACTCCGCTGGGAAGAGCCTCGCCTCTATGGCCTCGAAGCGGGCACCGACCATCTTACCGCACTGCATCATGCAGACGCGGACGATCTTTTCGACCTCCGCATCCACAAGTGCAGGGGTCGAGAAAGAGGCCGGCGATGGAGCCGGCAATGGGGTCGCCACAGGAGAGGACCCGGCGACTGCGGGAGCTGTCCTTTGGGCGGCAACCTGCCGCTTGAGGTCCTCCAGCTCCGATCGGAGACGGTCGTTCTCCTCCCACAACTTCGCCGTCTCCTCGGTGCCGGTGCGATTGGCGAGGACCTCAACCGCCACCTTCAGAGCTCGAGTGAACGTGCCCTTCAGGTTGCCCGATTTGGTGGCAGCTCTCAGAACCACGTCCACTCCGTCTAAAACCTGGCGACTGAGCGCCACCGCCGATGAGCTTCCTGCAGCCATCCGAGCGGAGCGCCGCTCTCGAGCCTGCCGGGCCAACTCGCTGACCTCGTCAGCCCCGGCTTCCTTTCGCTGCAACCGCCTCGCAGCAGCGGCCTCCGCACGGTTGCTGCCCAGCAGGGACACAGTGGAGCCCCCGCTCGAGTCAGCCATGGCTAGCCCAGGGTCGCTCTCCGCGCCCTCCACATGCTCCACTGGAGCTGCCGCAACAAAGCGACCCCGTCCGTCACGCTCTGGCATCCGAGCGATGACTACGCTCGGATCCGCGCGAACCTTTCCTCTCCGGGCCGTCGAAACCTTTGCGGCCACCTGGTTCTCCTTACTCAAGGACCCGCTCCGCTTCCTGTTATTTTGTCCGAACCTGGATCCGGACGGAGATCTCGAGGCGCACCCGCGTGTGTCCTCGTCGGACCTCGATCTCCTGCTCCTCCTCGCACCGTGTGCCAAACCTTCGTCCTCCTCCATCGGGTGCGCAAAACTAGGCGTGCGCACCTTCTCCGCGGCTTCCGTGGTTTTATAGCTTTGGTTGCCCCCCCCCCCCCCCCCCCCCCAAATACGGTGGGGCTGCCAGATCCATAAGGACCTGGGAGGGATTCTCCAGTGGAGCTGGTACCCTCCTGGGGTAATATGTTCCCCAAAGCCGACATTTTTCATAAACATAAAAATGCTACCCTTTGGACCAGATTGCCCCCTGGTCATACAACCCCTCGCTGGGCAGCTAAGCTTGGGGCGTGAGGGTTTGCTGACTCTGAACACTCACCTTCTACTGAATAGAAGGGGGAACAGACGCGTGAGATGTCGGAATATTCGCCATGGACGGTGGTTTATCCCCATGCAAGCACAGGGAAAAGCCAGCGCCCATGCCCAGGGAACGGAAGTTTTTCGGATTGGTGTAATCCGAAAAACTTCCGTTCCCACCGAATATAAATATTCGAATGGGACCAGTAGCCTCGGACGACGGGGAGGTTTTCCGACCACGTACCCCAAAGATATTTTTTTTTTTTTTGCGGGTTGGAAAATCCTGCATGGATGTCCTCCGCCTTGGGGGAGGCGGAGGGGTCTGTCAGACTCCTACTGACTAAAAACCACCCCGGTGTTCCATCTCACACCTGCGCCGGGGGTCGCGGGAACAAACGATACTTCCGCAACCCCTAGCTGGTGCTGGCCCATACCTGCGGGCCTCCTCGCATTAGCGGGGGGAGTGAGGTGTTAAACTCCCCCCGCAACGTCTAAGAGGGGCGCGCGTGGAACATGTCGCGCCGCCGCCTCGGGTCCAGATATGTAGTGGGCGACGGACGCCCCCGAGTCCGTCGCCCCTGGACCCATTTAGGGGGGCTGGAAGAGGGCGTTGTCCGCCCTCCGCCGACACCCGGTGCGTCTGCTGCGGGCCGGGTGAGAGGATGAGATCTCCCTCTCCCTTTCCGCAGCTTCCTTCTGCGAGATCACTGTATCGCAGAAGGAAACCACCGCGTCCCAGGACTCCTCGCCGCCAACCATCGAATTTACGACGGCCGGCAGCGACAGGTCACTGCCTACTCCAGAAATGAGGGCACGGCGCTGCTCCTCCCAAGCGGCACACTCTGCCAGCGTATGCAGTGCCGTGTCCTCCCGACAGTCGACGCAGTGGTGACACCGGGCTTCCGGCTCCCTGTTTATGCGACACAGGTACTTCCCGAAGCAGCCATGCCCCGAGAGTACCTGCGTCACCCGAAACGACAGGGAGCCGTGCCTCCTCCCGAGCCAACGCTCGAGTACCGGCCGGACCGCCTCGATAGTGACGAGGCCGGCGGTTGGGCGCGAGAGCCTGTCCCGCCATTCCGCCACCAGGGCCTCGCGAAGCTGCGACCGACGCAGCTCCATATGTCGCTGCATCGGCCGCTCGCCTCGCGCCAGCATCTCCTCGCGCCACCGGTACAGTGACGCGAGTACTTTCGCCTCGAGGTCCCAGGGCGGGGATCCGGCCAGTACACAGGCCGCCTCGTAGGAGACCGTGCGATATCCCCTGATGACTCTGACGGCCATAGCTCTCTGCGGTCTCCGCAGAACAGCAATGCTACCGGCCGTCAGGTCAGCCGAAAGATATACAACCTACTTCAACTTTATCTTAACTTAGACAGCGGAATGCTGAATGAAATAAAAAATAATGATTAAAATCGTAACACTACTACGTATAAAAAAAAACGTCTAATAAATAATAATAATAAAAACGTATAAAAAAAAACGACTACGTATAAAAAAAACGTCTTATTAATAACTTCATTAGCTAGAAGTCTATTTAATTTTTTTTTTAATGTCCATTGTGTTATTCTTAACATATTCTGATAACGATTCCACGTAAGTTCCGTGTTAGCACACGAAGATTAGATGACTTGATGGAAAAATCATCATCAATTTAATTTGTTAAGGCCAGAGAAAACACGAGAATGACCTAATATTAAAATGTATAAATCTTTTATCTATTATCATACCCAACTACAATAAGCTTTAAGGAGTAACACACAGACGCCAGCACATCCAGCTACACCAATCGGTCAAATTTATTTTATAGATTTCAAATTTATCACAAAAGTATAAGGTTCACTTTCAATTGGGGAAATTTTACAGATTGGGGCTTTTTGCGTCTGTACATGTAACGCCCAGTTTTACAATCACAAATAAATATATCAACGATTATTGCACATTACAATATTTACAATCACATACAGAGATTGTGCCTGAGTGTATAAAACTTATTTGCACTTTGATGGATAAATTTTCGTGACTAGCTTAATATTCGATATTTTATAATAATTAATTAGTCATTCGACTCTTAAGAGTATTTAAAAACGATTATCAGGATAATATATAAGTGGGCCACACTTCTACGCCGTTTTACTTACATACATACGTGTGTATGTAAGTAAAGCGGTGTAGGCATACCACTGAGTGTTGTACCACAAAATTTACTCCATACAAAATGGTACTTGGGCATAAACCTAACATCCCAAACTCCGTATATGATGAATGCCCAAGTACAATATACTCTAACTATATTAAAATGCTTCATCATAAATTTAAACATAATCGTGAAAACCCCGTAGAAAATATTCTGAAATCCAAGGAAACTTCTAAATCCTATTATGACCCTCGCACACGGAGACCGCCATACTAGCTACTATATATACTTCAAAACTCATTTAAGTCTAAGAAAACCACTATTCTCAATCTGGAAGGGACCGTCGGATCATAAAGGTCCATAATAATAATACAGTCACACTTCTTATTAATCTAAGACATGTGAAACACCATATGGATGGAATTAAACCGGCCGAAACGACACGATGATACTTCAATCTCATACTTACTTGAGAAGTTTCTTATTTTAGTTTGTTAAATTAAGTGTAATTAATAGATATTACGAACATTAATTTTCTATTTCAGAGCTTTAGTCAATGCGCTACAGGATTTCATCAAACCAGATAGTTCTGGCATCTACTTCGATAGCATGTGAACACTTAATATATTTAAGGGCAAACTGAATGTCGTTGCCATATAGATGTTCGATAAATGAAAACTATTTGGTTTCTTCCTTAAGTATTTACTTTTGTTTGTTAGCAGAATATACATAAAATATTACAATTTAAATTACAATTTAATTTTAGCGACTAGTCTTGGGCGCGCTCCGTTGCAGAGTAAGTCAGGCGGTGCGCGTCGCGCGTAGTGTTGTCCACCGCTCGGTGTATCTCTAGTGATGTGCTGAGGTCCGTGCGTTAACATCCTCCCGCGCCTTGAGATCTCCAGTTTCAATGATTAATCCTCTAATAGTGGGCAGATGTGGTTGACTGCTCTGCGCACGATTCCTTTACTGGTGCGAATATCGGCCACTCGGCATGCGCCATCCGACCCAGGGAAAATAGACTCAATCCGTCCCAGAGGCCAATTTAATGGAGGTGAATTCTCTTGCTTAATAAGCACCAGCTGACCAGGTGACAAGTCCGGGTGGCGCTTCTGCCATTTCGTGCGCTGCTGTAGCTCGCAGACGTACTCGTGGCTCCAACGACGCCAGAAGTGCTGTCGGGCGTGTTCAATTTTTGCGTATCTGTGCAGGCAGCTGACTCTTGCGGCCTGCAGATCTGGCGCTGGCAGCGATGTCATTGTCCTTCCAATAAGGAAGTGCCCTGGAGTAAGAGGGGACAGATCGTGAGGATTGGAAGATAGAGGGGAAAGGGGCCGTGAGTTTAGTATTGCTTCGATTTGTGCGATCAGAGTAGTGAGCTCTTCGAAAGTGAAATGGGAATTTCCCACGGCCCTTTTCAATGGATACTTAGCAGACTTTACAGCTGCCTCATGCAGACCACCAAAGTTTGGGGAGTATGCAGGTAGAAATTTAAATTTTATGCCTTCCTCTACAAAAGGCTCTGACATGGAGTTTGAGTTAGATCGTATAAATACGCCTAATTCGCGACTGGCGCCGACAAAGTTTGTGCCATTGTCGCACCATATTTCAAGGGGCTTACCCCTTCTACTGATAAAACGGCGTAAAGCCAGAATGAAAGCCTCAGTGCTGAGACCACTTACTACTTCTAAGTGTACAGCTTTAGTCTTAAAACATACAAAAACACAAAAATAACATTTGACTAGCTTAGAACCGCGGCCTTTTCTATCGCTCATTAAAAACGGTCCAGCAAAATCTGTTCCAGTGACTTCAAATGGATAACCTGGCGTTAATCTCGGAGATGGTAAGTTACCCATTATTTGTTTGGCAACTACTCCTCTCATGCGAGTGCACAGAATACAATTTTTAAAAATTTTTCGAGCTAGTGCTCTGCCTCTTATCGGCCAGTACTTTCCGCGAATGAGTGAGAGGAGAAGTTGTGGCCCTGCATGCATGTGTATTATATGATAGTAGTTGAACAATAAGTTTGCTAAATGATGATTAGAATCAATAATAGCAGGGTGCCTCTTCTCATATTCAAATGGTGAGTTTTCTAATCTGCCCCCAACTCTCATTAATCCATCATCATCAATAAATGGACTTAAACTTAAAAGTGGAGCTAATTTACATTGCCTCTCGTAATTTGGAAAGCTTTCTTGTTGAGCGATGTAAACTAACCTCTTCTCTGCCCATGTTAATTCTTCTACAGTTAAGATTAGCTTATTTTGATTCTTAACGTTTTTAATATTATTATAGAAACGAAATACATATGCAACAATGCGTCTTAATTTACGAAAACTAGAATATTTTTTAATATCAATTACAAAATTAGAAATTTGTGGTACGCTGACCCTGGTAGTGTTTACTCGGACTTCAGGTAGTGTTTCATACGTTACATTAGTGCTTTGACTTGGCCAATGTTCCTCACCGTCATGTATGAATGTAGGTCCCTGCCACCACAGTGCCAATGATGGCACTTCATTTGGAGAAACACCACGAGAGGCTATATCAGCCGGGTTCTGTGAGGTTGGGACATATAGCCACTTACTGTCATTACATAGTTCATTAACAGCTACTACGCGGTTTGCGACAAAAGTTTGTAGTTTATGTGAAGGCGTGCACAACCAACCCAGGACGATTTTAGAATCAGACCAAAATGTTTTATTAGATATTTCACAACGTAGTGATTTACAAATTTTATTACATAAACGTGCAACAAGAAGTGCACCACAAAGTTCTAACCTGGGTATGGTTGTAGTCTTCAGTGGCGCCACCTTGGCTCTTGCGGACAAAAGACGAACTGTACAGTTGCCTAAAACGTCAGTTGACCGCACATAAACACACCCAGCGTATGCCTTCATACTGGCATCCGAAAATGAATGTAACTGTATTGTTACAGGATTAGCACAACAGACATTACGAGGTATATCGATTGTTTGTAAGTGATGTACATTATCAATAAATCTTCTCCATAATTTATTGATATCACTAGGTATGTTATCATCCCAGCCTAAATTTTGAGACCATAGCATTTGTAGAATAATTTTACATACAATTGTGCAACAGCTGAGCAAACCCAACGGATCAAATAAACTAGAAGTTAAGGATAGAATGGACCGTTTAGAAAATGGACTATCATTGTTACAATCATAAAGTTTAGAGGAAACCATTAAAATTTTATCAGTGTTAGGATTCCATTCTATTCCGAGTACATGGCTTGGTGATGAAATAATTTTGAAGTTTTCTTGCTCAGAGTTACATGTACTTGAAATGGAGGTTATAAAATTACTTGAATTACTTTTGACTTTTCTGAGATTAAAGCAAGCTGATTCCAGTTTTGAGACAATCCGTTGATATATCACTGCAAGTGTGGACTCATCATTACCTCCAGTAATAAGGTCATCGACATGGAAGTCATGTGACATGATATCTCTTATCAATGGGTCATCACACTCCTGACTCAGCTGTACCAAACATCGCGTACTAAGGAAGGGGGCCGATGAAGTACCATAGGTTACAGTATTAAGTTGTAAATACTTCATCGACTCCTCTTCGTTCTCGCGCCACAGAATTACTTGCAAGTACCTCTGAGATTCTTCAACTAGAATTTGCCTGTACATTTTCTCAATATCCCCAGTAACTATGTACGTATGCTCACGAAATCTGATCAATATTGAGAAAATATCATCTTGAACTGTGGGCCCTACCATAAGCAAGTCATTTAAAGAGAGACCTGATTCGGTTTTAGATGACGCATTAAATACTACTCGACACTTGGTCGTCTCACTCTGTTCCCTAAGAACAGGATGATGTGGCAATAGGTTTACCAGGTCAGGTCGCTCTATTACAGATAAATGACCTAGACTAGCATACTCATTAATAAAGTCTACATACTGTTTCTTTATGTCAGGTTGCCTTTTAAATCTTTTTTCTAGTGAGTGAAAACAATGCTTGGCTCTTGCCTCAGAATTACCTAATAGCTCTGGGTTATCCCGAAAAGGCAACGTGACACAAAATCTACCATCTTTCAGGCGGCGTGTGTGATGCACAAAGTGTTCCTCGCAGGCACGTTCCTCCAACGTGAGCATCGGTGCATCTGGCAGCTCTTCCAGCTCCCAAAACTGCTTCAGTTGATGTCGTATAGCTTGACTGAAATTACAGCGAATTTTCTTACTTGGTACATAGTCAGGACACATAATTGGTCCCACCACTAACCAACCAAACTGGGAATTTTGTAGTACCGGTTTGTTAGCATCTCCCAATTTGATCTGATTAGTAGCACAAATTACATCCCAAAAAACATCAGCTCCCAACAACAGATCTACTTGCGAAGGGTTATAGAAACTAGGATCTGCCAGTGTGATATTTTTTGGTATATTTAAAGTTGATATATCAACCTTAGAACTAGGTAAGCTACTAGTTATCTGTGGAATTACAAATGCTTTGATTTCCTTACAATATGAATTAGTACGAGATTTTATAGTTATGCTACAGCATTCTAGAGCTGCACATGTCATGTTATTGATGCCAGTTACAGATACCGAATTAATAGATTGGCTCTCAATACATAACTTCGATTTTAGAGATTCCGATATAAATGATGACTTGCTACCACAGTCCAATAAGCATCGGATGTCATGGCTTTGCTTATTGTTATTTAATGTAACAATTGCCGTTGATAGTAACACCTGGTTTTCTGAACAGGTTGATAGTGCGATTGGATTACTTACGCTATTAGTAATATTAGAACAAGCTTTGTTCTCTACATCATTGGAAGTAGGCGAGTTACCTTTGTGTAGCAACGAATTATGCTTTCGTTTGCAAAATCTACATGGAGTAGAAGTACATTTATAAGAAAAATGTCCACTACGCAGATATGTTTAGAAACTTCTAAATTTCTATCATCAATTGACATACTATTGAATTTCTCACAATACTAGATTAGATGTTCCCCACCACAAATCAAACATGAGCGAGACTTAGTTTTGTTTTGATCTTGGTTACATGTGGCAGCAACAAACATTTTGTGTGGTTTCTCATTAGACCGAGATGATTTATTATTAGACTTCAATGGTTTTCCATTTTGACTCTGTTTGTCACCGTGGCCAGCACTGACCATTTCCAAAACATCTGCCCTATTTCTTAAAAACTCATAAAACTTATCTAGGGTGGGTTTTTCTGCCAGACTATTTCTATACTCCTCCCATTTGGTTAAAGTTACAACATCTAATTTCTGGCCAAATATGAAAATAATTAATGTATCCCAATTTTCCGTTTTCTCATTTAAACTAGTTAAGGCTCGCATGTGCTTCGATATGTGATCAATAAGAGCTTTGAGTGACATTTCAGAATTTTTCATAGTTGGTACATTCATGAGTGATACTAAATGATTGTGCACCAATTGCCGTGTATTATTGTACCGATCACATATCAATTTCCATGCAACCATATAATTACTTGAGGAAATTTCCAAAGATTCTATAACTGAGGCCGCTTGACCTGCTAATGACACTTTTAGATATTGGAATTTGTTGATCTCATTTATGCTAGTATTATTATGAATTAATGAATTGAATGTGTCATGGAACTCTAGCCAGTTGTTGTAATTGCCGTCGAAAACGGGCAGCTTTATTATAGGCAATCTAACACTACTGAAATTGTTATTACAACCCTGAATAGACTGGTTTTTACCATCTTGTAACGTTTCACTAGTGTCTTGAAAATTAGGTGCGTATTTGCCTATTAACTCTTGCGCTAAACTAATTTGACTATAGAACACGTTTTCGGTTGAATCCCTATCAGAGTCCTCTTCCTCCGAGGAACCCACTATCTCTATTTTATTTTGAATTCCGTCGTAGTCATTAAATAACGATTCAATTTTGTTATATCTAAGTTTTAATTCTAAAAATTGTTTTTTAGAAATATCATCCTCATTTTGTAATTCAGTTAAATAATTTTTGAAACTTGTTAGTCTTCCCTTGATTGATCCCCTTTGACGCCGCAAATCTTTTAACTCCGTGTCAGACATGATGTAGTGGAAGTATTAAAATGGCTTATGCCCACAAAATAATAGAATTTAATAATCTTGTTAATAAATACCTGATCTCCACGCAAACCTGATGACAATAGTAGGTACATGAACCAGCTGTAGAGTGTAGTTGCAGATTGGCGCCAGTTTCACTTGGTAGTTATAGGTAACGCCCACTTCGTCCGGTACAGGCGTCGCTCGCCTCGTGTGACGCTACGATGCGCTCGCTATGTATTAGGTATTTACCTATACCTAGGTCGTTCGAGCTGGAATTGGTTACAAAATGCGGTTTTATTTGCTTGCAAAATAAAACTAGCGTGCGATGTATGAATTTTGGCGGGCATGAAATGTGCACGTTCAAAGGGCAATCAAGGAATGCAAGTTAGTATTATAGTAATAGATAGGTAACAGTAGGTTTTTATTCGCAGTTTTTACGTACAGATGCAAAACAGATAGAAACAAACAACGCTTATTACTTATAAGCTTTTTAGTTAAGCAGTCGAAGCCGTTACCGTGCCTTGGTTGGTAGCGGTAGCCTTTACGAGGCGACTTTGGCGACTCGCTTATGTACTTAATGTGACCCCACAACATAAAGCTAGACACCCGCAACCCTTTCACAGGTAAATAGTAGGTAATACACACACAATGATCGCACAAACAAAAGACAAATACCGGGAAAAATGGAATTTGATAGGTATTTGGAGGAGGTAAGGTAAGTAATAATAGGAAAGGAACGGGCACACCTTATATGAAGACGTCAGCTTGCTGCCAGGCCTTGGATTCCCTTCCAATTTGCTTCTCCTTCGCTTGGTAACTAGTTCCTTATTCTATGCTTCCCGCGTAGAATTTTGTGTCCTGTCACGTTCGCCATTATGTTCGATAAATGAAAACTATTTGGTTTCTTCCTTAAGTATTTACTTTTGTTTGTTAGCAGAATATACATAAAATATTACAATTTAAATTACAATTTAATTTTAGCGACTAGTCTTGGGCGCGCTCCGTTGCAGAGTAAGTCAGGCGGTGCGCGTCGCGCGTAGTGTTGTCCACCGCTCGGTGTATCTCTAGTGATGTGCTGAGGTCCGTGCGTTAACATAGATGTTTGTTGTATCAGTTCTCACTCATTGAATCTTAATGAGGACATCAGCTCAAGCACCTCCCAATACCAATATTTTCTTTCCGTTTTACGGTTCGATATAATGATAGTAAACGTGAACTAGATTCTATATCTCATTTAATTACTAAAGGTAATCAACGCTCAGTGTGGTTTCGAATCATAAGCACTCTATTTAAACATGTTCTGGGCACTCTTGATGAAGAAGATGCATTTAAATATGATTCTGCGAGTTTCTTTTCGTTATTTTGAACGGATAGAATTATCTGTTCAAAATAATGAAAAGAAACTCGCGGAATTAATGAAGGAAATTATTATGATTACTGCGCTACGCTACGCACTAATACATCTACGCTTCAGTCTTATAAAAATACTATCAATAAATTGAAACCAACGAAATATCTGTTAACCTAGCCGTAAATTCCTTAATGAACCAAATAAATAATATCTCTAAAATATATAACACTTTAATTACTAAAACAAAAGTCCACCCCGTACTTACCAACCTCAAAAGCTCGTTTCTAACATTATCGTTCCAGTTAGAAGATTTAATTAATAAATTTTACATTCGAACATATTGTCCCCGTCTCAACTGTACCAAGAACTCGCTGATAACGATAGGCACCTACCTATGAATGCCTGTTGGCGTGGTTGGCAAATGCTTGCTTTCACGCCGGAGGTCGTGGGTTTGATTCCCACCCAGGACAGATATTTGTGTGCATGAACATGACTGTATGTCCTGAGTCTGGATGTAATTTATCTATATGTAAGTATGTATTTACAAAAAAAGGAGTGTATGTAGTATATCAGTTATCAGGTTTCCATAGTACAAGCTTTGCTTAGTTAGGGATCAGACGGCCGTGTGTAAATAATGTCCCAGGATATTATTATTAAGGCTAGACAATTTTCATTTATTATTAAGTACTAGCTGTGCCCCGCGGTTTTACCCGCGTTAAACTTTATAAACTATCACAGCTCCTCCCCCGTAGGTGATAACGTGATAATTTGTAGCCTATATGTTGACCCGACCTCTTAATAATATGCATCCAAAATTTGAAGTAAATCCATGCAGTACTTTTTGAGTTTAGCCCGGACATACATACAGACAAACAGACAAAAATTCTAAAAACTATATTTTTGTCTTTGATATCGACTTTAGATCACGCCCCAAGTATCCTTTTTAAAAAATATTCAATGTACAGTTTTGACTTTCCTACGATTTTATTATATGTATAGATATCCAATGTAACTTGTTATTATTCTAATTACAACAACAACACGAGTTTAAGCTATACCATAATTACGCGTTGCCCAACCCCCGTAGTATGGACAACCCTAATATTTTTTTACCTTAACATCTTCATCTAGTTTATATACTGCTATTTATAAGGATAACTTAAATTTCTGTAATTTAGATAGTTTAGATAAATGTAGAATAATAAACTCGGAGTAAAATTTATGCTTGTGAGAGTGAATTGTTAACAAAAACAGTGAGTGCCACTCCAATTCAGCACAAAACTAAGACAATCGTTGGTGATCTAGACATTTGGAAACCATTTAAGAATAACCAGTCGATCTTTGTACAATCTAGACCATATAAAGTTTCTATTGAGTATGGCTTCTCGGAACTTAAAGTATTAATAGAGTCCTGAGCAGATTTGCATTATATACGGATATATATACAACTAGCGGCTCGGTACGTGCTTCGCTACGTATAAGGCACAGTAATAAAAGTTTTTCAAGACTTTTTAATTTTTCTCTACGTAGAAACCTTCCCTGGATTTCCACGAATAATTCAAGACCAAAATTAGCCAAATCGGTTCGTGCGTTATGGAGTTATAGCGTCAGGAAGGAAAACTCGACTTATTTTTATATAGTAGAAGATAATCGTATCCTTTGTAGGTTATTAATGTTTTGGTCATTAGGTTAATGATTAATATAATATATAAAATAAATAATTATAACTAACTAAAATAAATAATTGTGAAAATTGTCTAGACTTAATAATAATATCCTGGGACATTATTTACACACGGCCGTCTGATCCCTAACTAAGTAAAGTTTGTACTATGGAAACCTGATAACTCATATACTACATACACTCCTTTTTTTGTAAATACATACTTACATATAGAAAAATTACATCCAGACTCAGGACACTAAAAAAAATATAAGCAAACTTGACTTTGACGCGCTCTCCTGTAAAATTACTGATTTGCACATCCTGCATTGTTAATAGGGACAGGCGAAATATGTTTATATCTGTTCTGGGTGGGAATCGAACCCACAACCTGCGGCGTGAAAGGTAAGTAGGCATATACCAATGACGTCAACCGGCCTGTCAAATATATATATATATATATATATATATATATATATATATATATATATATATATATATATATGTGTATATATATATAGTGTTGTTGTTCTTGTTTAGTGTATTATGTATGTGTAAAAGATATAATATATACAGGTAACACCACAGGGCACGGCTAGTATGTACATTACAATTTTCTTAACACTAATAAGAAACATTATTGAATTGCAATAAACAATGCCATTTACGATAATGGTTTAGTCATAGATAACTTTACCTATATAAGCAGCTATTACTTATGTTGACCAATCATAGTTAACAACAAAGAAACGATTAACTGACCAATATGCGCGTCGTTAGTATTGTGGTGTTGTTCGCTGCGGCCGTCGTGGCGGGTGCGTCGGCTGAGGACCACCCTGTAAATTATGTAATAATATTTGAATCATGGGCAAAAGAGTATAACAGGCACTACAAAGATGAAGCAGATAAACGAATCCATTTTGAGGCTTTCAAGAAAAATTACGATGAAATGCAGAAGTTAAACAAAGAGGATCCGGCTACATTTGGTCTTAATAAATTCAGCGATTACACAGAAGAGGAACTTAAACATTTGCATGGTTTGGATATACACAAAAAACCAAAGGTGAGTAACTTTTCAATAATCGATGGTGTAGCGGTAGAGTTTTTAACTAAGTCCAGACTCGGGTTATAAAGTGATTTTAGGATATGTCTGTTAAGGAAATTGCTGAGTATCAGCCCGAAGTCGTAAGTTAGCGGTATTATAATAACTAGCTGTGCCCCGCGGTTTTACCCGCGTTAAATTTTATAAATGATCTCAGCTCCTCCCCCGTAGGTGATAGCGTGATAATATGTAACCTATATGTTGACCCGACCTCTTGATAATATTCATGCAAAATTTGGAGTAAATCCATGCACTACTTTTTGAGTTTATCCCGGACATATATACAGACAAAGACAAAATTCTAAAAAATATATTTTTGGCTTCAATATCGATTTTAGATCACGCCCCATGTATCCTTTTTAAAAAATATTCAATGTACATTTTTCACTTTCCTACGATTTTATTATATGTATAGATATCCTGGGACAGACATGGCCATCTGATCCCAGATTAAGCAGAGCTTATACTATGGAAACCAGATAACTGATTAGTACATAATATACTACTATTCTTTTGTAAATACATACTTAAATAGATATTACTCCCCCGTAACTTGAATAGCAAGTAAAGCCGACGGTCGTGTCACTAGTCGTCCCATCGGATCACAAAAGTAATTGAATAGAAAGTGCCGCTTTGTTTGTACAGCCATAATAATATGTCCCGCGCAGGTGCCTAGTCTCTGTTTAGAATTGGACCAGTACGACATTATTACTTTTAAATCTATACATCTATACAAATAAATAAAATTGTAGTGTCTGTTTGTAATATTGAAATAGCCGGTTTTTACTACATAAATATGAATATATATACGCTACATACACCAAAATAACATTTTTTACAATTTTTGTCTGTCTGTCTGTCTGTTTGTTCCGGCTAATCTCTGAAATGGCTGGACCGATTTTGACGGGACTTTTATTGCCAGGTAGCTGATGTAATAAGGAGTAACTTAGGCTACTCATATTTTAGAAAAAGTCTTTTATTTTACTAAAAAACAAAATAAACTTATTAACACGCGGACGAAGTCGCGGGAACAGCTAGTAATTAATATAGTAACATAAAAAGTACTGGGAATTGGGAACTGTTTTGTGTGACATATCCTAATAACTTTTAAGTATTCACAGGAAGTACATGCGCCAGCACATCAAGCTACCCCAATCTGTCAAATTGCCCCAATTGAAAGTGAACCTTTTGCTTTTGTGCTAATGTTGAAAATCTATAAAAGAAATTTGACAGATTGCGGTAGCTGGATGTGCTGGCATCTGTACATAGGCATTATGAGCACAAAGTCACTAGAAAATGTGACTCTTTTTAACACTTCGACTCGACCCGGTATTTTAACTCGAAAGAGTCAAATAGGTAAAAAAGCTCCTCAGTATTTAGAAGTCAGATAGTTGGCGGTATTATACTCGTTGGGGATCATTCCTCTCAGTTCTGAGAGTGAGGTCACTAATTATTGTCTTTTATTTTCGTATATACGTATGAAAATAAATGTCATACGTATTTGACTGGTATTGGTTAATACCTATATTATATTTCTTTATTATGTGGGCATTGATAAAATATTTATTGCGTTAAAATTGAATCTTGAAAGTATTTACATTATACGAATAAAGAATAAAGATTTACGAATAAAGATTTATTATTATGAATTATTATTATCATAACCTAACTTATACCTGTTATATAAATAACTAGCTGTGCCCGCGACTTCGTCCGCGTGTTAATTAGTTTATTTTGTTGTTTCAAAAATAAAAGGCTTTTCTAAAATAAAAGTAGCCTAAGTTACTTCTTATTACATCAGCTACCTGCCAATAAAAGTCCGGTCCTAATCGGTCCAGCCATTTCAGAGATTAGCCGGAACAAACAGACAGACAGACAGACAAAAATTGTAAAAAATATTATTTTGGAGTATGTACCGTACATATATTCATATACATGTTGTAAAAATCGGTTATTTTAATATTACAAACAGACACTTCAATTTTATTTATTTGTATAGATGTATAGATTATGCAGGACTTATATTTTATTTATTTTTATTTTATTTTATTAATAAGCACCAACAGTACAATTACATAGACTGATAAATTATTTAGTTAACTAATGTTATGTGTTAGTAATCATACAGATATCAGGTATGCATAACATTGTTGAAAATGTCTTTATAGACTTCCAGTGCAGATAAAATTCTGCTTAATCACAAAAATAACTACAGAGACTTAAATTAAAGAACTATAGTAAGTAGGCCGTACAAAATTTAGATACATACTATTTATACAATGGAAATGTCTGTATGATACGAATTTCATTGAAAAAATGTCAAAAGATGTATTATTTGTTAATCTTTCATTACATAACCTTACAAAACGCGTAAGAGGACTATTATCACACAGCGCTATCTAGCGCATGTTATGGATAAATACTATATATATAACGGATAGAAATACTTGTATAATTTTTTGTAAATATCATACATACACTTTCTTTCTATAACATTCTCTTTAACCCTGCTACTCCTACATATGATAAAGAACGCTACGAGTTCCTTTGTGACACACATTTGCGATCCTAAGATTATCAGAAAATTTAAAACTACGTAACGTTTAGTGTACAGGGATCTCGACTATGGAATGCCTTGCCTATCGTAATTAAATGTGATAGAGAACACTTTTTGTCTGTATAATTTATGATACCCTTTTTTAAAGTATTCATTCTTATTTAGTTATTAAATTATGTTTTTTTTACATTTCCTTCTTCTGAACAGTTAATGTATTAAAAAAATCATTAAATTTACCACAATTATGGTACATCTCTTGTTGCACACCTAATGCTATAAGTTAATGTTCAGATCCTACCCATCCTAAGATGTCTGAAAGAGATCGCTTTATGCGATAAGACCGCCCTTTGTACAAATTGTTTAAATAATAATAATTCCTATCTTGCCAACGGCGAGTACTTGCACAGGCATAACCAAGTTGCCAGGATTATCCACCAGCAGCTTGCTCTTCGGTATGGTCTTGTAGTCTCCGAAGTGCCGTATTACATGTACGTACCGGAACCAGTTCTTGAAAGCGGTTGTGCCAAGCTCTACTGGAACCGGTCTATCATTACGGACAGGACTATTGTTGCCAATAAGCCTGATATCGTTTTGGTAGACCGGTTGGAGCGCCGGGCATTTATTGTTGATATCACTGTCCCGTTTGACGATAACCTCGTAAGAGCCGAGACTGACAAGTTGTCAAAATACTTAGATTTGGTTTACGAGGTTACCGCCATGTGGGATGTGGACTCACCAATAATTGTCCCGATAGTCGTCTCCGTAAACGGTCTCATAGCGAAGAGCCTCGACCAACATCTTAAGAGGCTTTCGCTAGATCACTGGGTCAAGGGTTGGATACAAAAGGCGGCAATAATGGGAACGGCACGCATTGTGAGGAGGTTCCTTACTCTGTCGCCCTGACCACCGGCAGCCTAGGGTGTCAAACCCCGCCGCTGGAGGAACTCTATTTTTTTCATATTTATTTATATATTATTGTTTTATTTGTTGTAGCAATTATATATATATATAAATATGATAAAAATAAATAAATAACTTGAAATAATAATAAATCATTTAATTCAGACACAGTCCATATTATTTGTTAGTAATACATCTTAATAACTAGTTTTAGTAATAATAATTTAAGTATAATGTGGGTGGAGGGCACAAGCTTAAACCAAGCCCAGAACACGACCACCTGTAGAGTGCAGGGATGTCCAGTGCCGGAACATAGGCCAGTCCCAGCGTCCACCCAACACACAGGATGCTATTCGAACTGGATCGCATGCCTTGCATCATGGAGGCACATCGTTTCCTTATGATGGCATGAAACCCATCTACGATCTTTTCTGCAAACATGGCAGAGGCACTGCAATAGCGCGGCAATCCGAACATCACCCTGAATGCGCTGTTATACTAGACTCGCAGAGCGCTATATGTGCGCTGGGTGTACTTCGTCCACAATCTGCATGTGTAAAATGATTGGCAATAAGCTTTTAACAAAGTTACTTTGACCTGTTCCGTACCCCATGCAAACCTGCGAGCCAGCATATTACAGCGCACAGAAAGCGCTCTGCGTTCTCGTTCTACATCTAAATTGTCTCTCAGATCTTCCGAAACCCAGTGACCCAGATACTTAAAGCGATCTACTTTGTTTAGGCAGGCAACGCCAAGATACAAAGGAGGGATTTTGGACCATGATTTATTGCCCGCCTGAAACACCATAACTTCACTCTTTTTTGTGTTATATCTGAGTCTGAGTGAGCTTGTGCATATTCCTCACATATAAGCAGTAGCCTACGCATGGGCACTAATTGATGGTGTTAATAAAACTGCATCATCAGCGTAATTGATGTTATTCATACATACTCCTTCCAGATGACATCCTATGCTGGTGCTACTTAGAATTCATATAAGCTTATTTATGTACAAATTGAAGACTCAGGGAGAGCTTAACCCCCTCTGCCTCCCTCCACACTCCAACCTGTACATCTCTGAATGGCATCCGTCCCATTTTACGGCATTTTTTTACTTAAATACCAATATCTCATAATTGACACGAAGTCAGACGGTACAGTCGTTTCAGTTTTCAGTTTTTGCCATAATATATCATAAGATACATGATCGAACGCTTTTGATAGGTCTAAATAACAGGCATAGACAGGCGTATTCCTGGTTTTATAATACTGTACAGTCTGCTTGAGACATATGTCTCATACATACATGACATAATATGCACTTTCAGTCGAAAGGCCCGTTCTAAATCCAAACTGCGTGTAATGAAGTTCAATGTGCATATCAAGGTGTTTGTCAAGCAGACTGTCCAGTACATTAGCAATTACAGTAGCCAGCGAGATAGGCCTGTAGTTTGCCAGGTCTGAAATATCTCCTGTTTTATTTTTTATAACCGGTAAAACCAACGTATACATGAGATTGTCCGGTTGATAACAATGGCTCATAAATAAGCTAAAACACATTGCAAGCACTCTACTCAGATGGAATCCAGCATATTTTAAATGCTCAGTGCTGAGTCCATCATGACCAGCGGCCTTACGTAGCGCCATTTTCTGTATAATGGAAGTTAAGTACTTCCTTAGCCGTAAATTTAATATCGACTACCCCTGTGGGGATTTCTTCACCAAACACATGTTTAGGGGCAGATTTATGTAATAAATAGAAGTTTTATGTAATATCTCATGTCATATATATTCTTATGGTGTACAATAAAGAGTATTCGATTCTATTCTACACTCTCACCTGTTTCCCAGAGGGGTTAGCAGACACAAAGTCACCTCTTTTGCCTCATTTACGCTTTTTAAATATACACATAAAATACCCAGACTAAGGCAAATAGTCATGTTCCTGAATACAAATATTTGTCGCCACCCGTAATCTTTGGATCAAAAGGCAGGTTCACTATCAACTAACACATCAACTACAGCGGTCATATTATAAACATGAAAATACATGAAGAATCAGTCAAGCATGAAGAATAAATCCACGGAACACATATCAGAAACCGCTCTGAGTCGAACTTCCAATCCTAAAGGAAGAGTCCTCCAAGTGCGGATTATTTAGCAGTATTTTATTTTGCTAAATGTCTTAACCATAAATGATTAACATCACTCATCAGATTAGTTTTACTTATTTTTGAATACTGATCTCAACAATGCACATTCTTCGAAAGTGACGATATAAAAATAAAATCGTATTTAATAACGGTAACGTACGGGTAAGGATCCACACCAGTTCTAATGTAAGCAGCTTTATTACTAACACTATTTTTTTAGTTATCTTGTTCCTACTAACACTATGGACTTATATATGTCTGAAATAAAGTATTTGAATTTGAATTAATTCAGGATTTTTTGTATATTTTTTTATATGGGTTCACTACTCATATAAAAAAATATACAAAAAATTATTAATAAATAAATGACATTATAATACGAAGACAAATACAGATAATTTATTAGGTTGCAGAAATATCAATTGTCATTAACGAAGAAGAGGTTAATGTCGTATATGGCACTTAATATTCCATAACCAGAGAACAGTATAACAACCAATCATCCACGCCGTTTGACGCAAAGATGCCTGAAGCGCTACATCGCCATTCTTATTCTTCTGGTGGCGGCTATTTCCAGTCCCCAGAGGTCCTAGTAACACTGCATCCAGTGATGAACTATTGTGCTCGCCGCTCCAACTAAACTTCCCTGTCTAAACCTGCAACATAGATAAATTGCAGAATCTCTTTGGCAGGAGTATCGATAACATCGTCCTGGTGCAAGAAGTGTTGACCCAGGACGGTGTTACGTTTATGCATCAGTGGCTCACAGTGACAGAGCAGGTGTAGAGGTGTTTCCTATGCCCACCGGGGACAGGTGTTTCCTGAGACGGCAACGTCCCATTAACACCCTAGTTAAGATGCATAAGTTCCTCCCATTAATATTACATCGCCATGGCCAACCAAGCAAACTCTTGAAGGCGTTATTGTACTGCGCGCGCTGCGTGTTATACACACGCTGTGTGTAGTTGTGCCATGATGGCAGGAGGGCAGGTAAAGAGATCACGACAGTACGCATTGAACAGAGTGACTTTAACTTGGTGTGTGCATTTAGCGAACCGGCGGGCAAGCATATTGCTCTTTGTAGCTTTGCAGCTAGCACTCGTCTCTGTCTATCTAGGTCCTCATCTTTTAATTTTTCTGTTAATATGTGCCAAAGGTCGCCAAAGCTCATCGGGGTGGGGGGAAGGGTCAGCAACACTTGCTTGCTGACTCATAAAGGCCGGCAACGCACCCGCGCCTCCTCTGGTGTTGCGAGTGTCCATGGGCGGCGGTGATCACTTACCATCAGGTGACCCACTAGCTCGTTTGTCGACCTAGTACATAAAAAAAAAAAAAAAAAAAGATACTGAAATGTTTGACAACATGAATTTTTGTGTTACACAGAGATATGACAGGCAGATACAGCGGGCTATTGTCATATCGAAACACTATTATTTAACGGTTTAGTTAACTTCAAAAGCTCCCTAAAATCAAACCTTCATTCCAATTTAAATTGTATTCTTCTTTCATTTGTTTCAGAATTAAACAACTATGAACCCTTTGAAGATGGAACACTTGACAAATTCTTGCAAAAACGTTTTATGCTATTAAACTTTTCATGTATCTTACTCACGTTTGTATTTTAATTTCATCGATTGTACATAATTGTAATCTCTTACCACTACTTAATCATTTTGTTTGTCAATGGTATGACTACATTCATCAAAAGTATTAAATTAGATAGTAATCGCATCTCGAACAATATGCCCAGTGAAAGCCATATCGGCATGTTAGAAGATTCACTTGTACTACGAAAGTTGCACTTACTCCCCAAAAATGCACCCATTACTATTCCACTGCAGGGCAAGAGCCTGAAATTGGACAGGCCAACATTAGGCCGCAGCGTTGGCCTAATGTGGGTTGGCAGGCTTCACATGCCATCAAATACGTGAAGAATCTCGAAAGAAAAGAATGACTTCCAAAATGTTAAAAATTTGGAACAATTTAGAGGAATGGTAAGTTTTAATTCCAGTGAAATAGAAGGCGAATTAAGAGTTACAAATTAAGTGGAAAACTGAACAAGTGCAAGTAATCAGTGTAAGTAAACAGTGCCAAGTGTTCCCTACACAGTGAGAAGTGTGCCGCGTACGTCAAAACTCTAGTTTTAGCAGCGCTCATCACGGGGACTCTGAAGTGCGCCACGTGTGGACTCTAACAGAGAGCTAGTCACCGTGGCTCTTAGAACGTGTGTTCAGGGATTTTAGTGGTGAACCAAATGTCACTGTCGACGCTAATAAAAGTGCCTTTGCATACACTAGTTCCTTTTCCATTCCCCTGACCCACCGCTCGCCACATTACTATTTAAACTGTGTCCACGCCCTGTGTCCAGGCATGAACACGGTTCGGTCTCAAATAACTTCAAATGAATATTTTAAGCACCGTGTCATACGAGTCCTACCGACCAAGTAAAGTGTATCGATTTTAAACTATGTACAAATACAATGTTTAAATCTAATATTCATGTGCCATGATGGAAAAAATCATCACCAATTTAATTTGTTATGGGAAAAGACGAGAACGAGCTCTCTCCGAACGTACTCACGGCTATACATCAAGTTATACATGACCAATATAAGCTGTCCTCTCATTGTATGGAAATCCGATACAACGCAAGGTCAGCTTATACTGGAAATGTATAGCTTGAATTGTAGCCGTCTGTACCTAAAATTTGAATTTATAAATCTTTTATATGATGCCATAGACAACTAAAATTAGCTTTTAAGGAGTAAATACATGTAACGCACCCGTTTTACAATCACAAATAAATCATAAACAAAAAATATACCAACGATTATTGCCCATTACAATCACATAGAGAAATTGTGTCTGAGTGTATAAAACTTATTCGTACTATGATGGATTAATGTTCATGAATAGCTTAATATCCGAGATTTTATAATGGAAATAATTTCCCATTCATTATGCATGAAGTTATGACAGACATTAGGTATTTGCGAGTTTTTTAGCAGTCAAGTGCAAAAAGCAAGAAGTTCTAGAGTACCTATCTGCTCATTTGTCATTGAAATGGTATAAACAAGTTTATCTTCTTGTTGACAAGTCGATAGCAATCTAAATTGTATCTGCCCAGAGCAACAAGTATCGCATTATCACAAGCGGTCAATAGGTTACTGAGCGTGCAGTTGTTAAGAGACGTGAAACATAATAATAAATGTGCCATCGTATGTGGGCATTGCGTATGCATTCCAAGTTACAACAGGTTGCCTGAACAGATTTTCTTTGCTACGGTCAAGCTGAGTCCGAAGTCTATTTACCGATTTTCAGTTTTACCTTTCAACGGGACTATTGGCGTGGTTGGCAAATCCTTGCTTTTTTATATACTGTGGACACGGGTCTCATCGCGATAAATATTTAGGTAAATCATTCATAAATCAGTCGACCCGTGACCACGGCTGGTGCAATCCATGCCGAAACGTCGGGTAACCAAGGTAATGATTTACCTAAATATTTATCGCGATGAGACCCGTGTCCACAGTATATAAAAAAATGTGTACAAATCGCGAAAGTTTAAAAACATAAAATATCCTTGCTTTTCACGCCGGAGGTCGTGGGTTCGATTCCCACCCAGGTCAGATATTTGTGTGCATGAACATGTCTGTTTGTCCTGAGTCCAGGTGTAATTATCTATATAAGTATGTATTTACAAAAGAAAAAATAGTATAAGTAGTATGTATATCGGATATCTAGTTAGCATAGTACAAACTCTGCTTTGTTTGGGATCATATGGCCGTTTGTAAATAATGTCCCAGGGTATTAATATTATTAACTTTGGCACGGTAATGTATTTAAATATTATTACCATCGTATCACTTCTGTTAACAAGTAGTAATACATATTATGTAATTATATATGTGAAAACATTTTTTTATACTTACCTGTGTTTGTGACAAATAAAGATTTTGTATTTTTAAAATAAGAACAGAACATAGTATTTACATGTTTTAATATATAAAAATAATCTACTTCAGTACAAAGGATTACAGTATTATTTTCATAAGTTGGCGAATGAGTAAAACATCTTCAGGGGATGAGCATCAAATCTGAAACAAATGAAAATTATTAGTTCATACGTGAAATTATTCACAAATATGTGATTATTATGGCATACTAATAAATTACATTATATTTATCTGTAAAACGAGAACTTTGTACGTGGATGGAGAAGTAGGAAATTTGGCACAGTTAAAATTGTGTAATTTTCTACTTAAAATTAAAATATAAAAATATACCATCAAAACATAGTGATGTCATTGTAATAATCAGAAGTCATTACTCAAGCTTACGTGACAGCAAGTTTACGTAAATATTACAGAGATATGGAACAATGTAATATAATACTAATAAAACATTATTCAGAAATACTTAACACACAAATCAAGTAATGTGACTCGTTATTATATTATTACTAGCTGTGCCCCGCGGTTTCACCCGCGTTAAACTTTATAAACTGTAGCCTATGTGTTAATCCAGGGTGTCAGGTACCAAATTTTAATATAATCTATCCAGCCGTTTAGACGTGCAGAAGTAACAAACATACACACTCACAAACTTTCGCTTTTATAATATTAGTGTGATGATACCTTTATTTGACTAAATATAAAAATGTATTTAAGCACTAAATCACTGTTTTATGTTTAAATACAGCATGGAACAGGTAAAGGACTCTCACCCTATTGCTATTAGTCAGCCCTAAATAACACATAGTCACAACATGAAAGGGCCGATTCACGGCAAATTAACCTTACCTTAAAGAGAATAATATAATTTGTGGACACATTCTGTGAGAATTTATGTTAGACTTAATACTACATTTTATTCGTAGTCTTTGCTCTATTGTAACAGCGCTGTATTTTTAATAAATACCTGGTATACGAAACTGATTTATTATTTACCCCATAAGGGTCTCAGGTATTATTCGCTTAAATTAAGCTACTGGTTGAGAGCCTTTTGCGCTAGCCAACTGCTCGTTATTTTCAATTCTTGAATTTTAATATACAATTGCTAAATGTAACAATAATAGCTTGGTAACTTGCTATTTATTATTTAATTTATGGATATTAAAAATATATGTGACGAAACAGACCACACGGACGGATTAATTCAAAATATTTTGTTGCTTTAATTACTTTTAAACTGTGTTTATGTAATACATTGTGAGCTTGACAAGTACAAGTGTATGTAAATACCCAAGTGCTGAATAAATTTCATTATTTCATTATTGCGTTCTTTTTCACACCTATGCGTGAGGAGCAAGACAACTTGACATAGAGATTCATTTTAATAGCTTTATTTTTTCAATCATACCCGCAAGCTAACAGTATTTGGTTGCCGTAGCATATGAACTCATTCCCTTCCCAACGAAAATCTTTCTCACGCGCAGACTAACAACCAAATTAAGCTAACTATAGCCTTTTTTTAGATTCTATCGATCTCGTAATCCGTTCTTTTCACACGTATGCGTGAAGAACGAGACAGTCTTGGCAATTGAAATTCATGTCAAGAGGTGACACTCGCATATGAACTCATTCCCCTTCCCGACGACAATCTTTCTCACGCACGGACAAATAACGGTAAATTAATACTTACTGGTATTTAATCCAGTACGGTAAACAGGGTGAACAACAACCCCGGATTGAATAGAAATTGGGACAATATCCATAAACTAGGTCTGGAAGGCATTCTCCTGCTTGCAAATATTTAGCTGAGCGTAGCTAAGCAGTCTATACTTTTATATTGATTTTAATGGGACATTTGATTTTTGGGGTGATTGATTTTTATGAATTAGGGTTGCAAACTTTTTTTACTAGAAATAAAGTTTATTCAGGTCTATAAGAATATTAAACAGTATTTTAGAAAAATTAACTGTAATTTATTTATTGTGTTAAATACATATTTTTTAGAGCTTCTCGCACAACTTACTAATTTACAATCTTTGTGGCTGCGCTCTCAACGAACGCTCTTTTACTAAATAAATGGAAACAGTATTTTGTATACTTTATTTTTGTTCAACAGTAAAAAGTATAATTTAATGAAAAACAGTATAGTTGATAACCCTAATTCAGATATGCACTGACGAATATGGTTCCTACCACTGTGTCTTTTGAAGAAGATCAAATCAGCCGATCAGAAGGAGTATGATTAGGAACGAACTACATGAGTTGCTTAAAAAAGATATTCGTTTACACTCAACTCAATAAGCAAAACTCACCTAGTAATAAAGACAACGCCCGCACTAGGGAATCTAATCCCTGTGTCGCAGGGTATTTTACAAACATATAATAGACGGACACAAATTACATCTAGACTCAGAACAACTATTCATGGGTTACACAAATAGTTGTCCGGCGCGGGACTCGAACTCGCGACACGAAGAGGCGAGGCGACTGTCTTAGCCGCTCCGCCACACGTGCATTTATTTGTTATCATTATTTACATTATTTTACGATACCTCTTAGTAGTTTCCATATTACGGTCAACACAACAAAAACTATGACTAGATATATGAGTAAGTATACTTAGGTACCTTATATACATAATGATTGCCATATGAACTATATTTAGAGTTGGAAGGATAAATTCCATGAAATATTACGCAGTTAACGATTCATTCCTATCGAATGAGTACCGTCAACAACAGAAACAGTTACTATTCTATTATCGCTTACTATTAATTTAAGGCGAAAAAATAGGCGTTGCCTACATTCGTTATAGATTTGATTTTATTGTGTTAACAACACTATCTTGGTTTGTAAATCATAATAAAATCGTAAAATCATTTATTCCGTTTAAGTTGAGAAGTATGAGAAGGTCATATTGCGATAGCAAACTATCGCAATATGACCTTTAACTGAATTAATAAATAAATTTACAAGCAAACTTTTTTATTTCGCTGAAAGGATTTATAAAAAAATAGAATAGAAAAACAGTAAATTCTACATATTAAGCCACTGTGAAACTACTTTTTTACCAACTGTACATTGATGATAATTTAATCAAATCCGTCCTTGTTGTTGTGCAAAAGATGTGGGAGAAAATCAAACTCTATACACTGTTGATACGGTTCATTATTGTTATATAGTATAAACAAAGACTAAAATTACGTCATTGAAACGGGAACATCCGTTGAAACTTAGCAGAAATGTTAATAATTCATATACTTAATCAATTACAAAATAATAAAAAAGTTCATTTTGTTCGGCTGCCGCCAACGCCACAATTTTTTTAATGTTTTTTATTTTTAAATCGAGCGCAAATTACCTATAAGGATAAGTTTCGGTCATAAATGTATTTTAATCCAGTATAACAGGTTTTAGATTTATTATTGAATATTTATTTGTTTTATAGATATACGTACTTATGTCTGGGGGCGGTGGAGTCCAAACATGCCGCGCCTTTCCTCCTCAGTATAATCAGCGAATTTATTGATATCATATTTAGCCGATGTGCTGCCTTCGTTCAACTGGTTGATTTGCTCCAAATTCTTCTTGAAAGCCTCAAAATGAGCATTTCTATCAGCGTCATCTTTATATTGCCTGTTATGGTCCTTCACGAACTTCGCAAAATGAGATTCGGCCTCGCTTAGGTCGTAATGTACTTTATCAGTTTTATCTGATGCGCTCGCCATGGCGGCCACTACGAATAACAACACGACACTGACGAAGCGCATTACGATATGAGTAAACCCGTCTCTTTGTTTGATACTACTATTAGCTCAATTGCTATGTATCTACTTATATAGGCAGATAGATCTGTCGATGACTAAATACTTATTATTGTAAATGACTAGTCAATAATTGTAGTATGATCCATGTACAATGTAATGTAGCAGAGTAATACTAATAGTCTGTTGACATAAAGTTGCACAGATTATTAATAGGGACTAGTCTCACCACGGTGTTGCCTGTATATTTAATAACAAATTTAAGAGAAAGCTCCGGACGTTTATATTGAATACGGTATAAATTATTGCGGTAAAATCTATTACGAAATATTTGTATGCTAGTAATATATCCATCAAATAAATGTAGTATATATTGTATACGATGATTTCATAAATATAAACAGTGTTACCATCTTTGTTAAAGACACATTATTATATTTTAACTTTCATTGTGCTTTTAAGTTATGAATGTATGGGTACATTGGGCTTACTCTGTAAGGACTGTGGGATTGTGGGATTATAAAAAGATTGGATTTATCGTTAAAGTCAACGCTTCTTTATTGGATACACTTTGACCTTGACAGCATACTTATGACTTGGCAGTGGCCCCAATTCTATTCAATACTAACGTAACTATTTTAAAATCAATGATTTCTTTTTCCTTGTTTTTATGAAAATAACTTGGCGTTTTTTGTGACGTTAATTTAGTTATGACGTGAAATACTGAGTAAAAATAAGCGACGCGTTAGTACCTACAGACTAATTGCGCCCGGTCCGTATAAGTGCGTAGTTTTAGTAGTTTGACAGTTCTATATATGCCCTGTCCTTTTCATACTAGTGATATTAGAGTGATATATTATAACATTTCATTTAGCTAAGTGGTGTAAATGACTGGCAATGAATGACCGGTTTCATATCAATTAATTTTTAATCGGTGAGGTATTTCCTCAGTTAGTATTACAACTATTGTAACTATAAAATAATTTAAATAAGATCTGACGAGTAAAGCAGTTTATCAATTAGACTAAGTTTTTTTTTGTATAATATATAATTATATAGTATATGTTTTGTTTTTTTAAGCATGGTGTATGCAGTTTGCCTATGAGGCATTCACTGCTTCACCGGACTATGATATGTTATGTAATTTCCTAATAGTGTATGAGCCGATTTTGATATTGATAGGGAAAGCTTCTGAGTCGGATTACAAATTTAGTATTAGTAACGAGAATTTCGTATAATAAAGCAGTCATTATTGCTAATAATTAAATACGTATATTATCACATATGATTACCGATTAAACCTCATAGGTACCTATTATTACTATCCAAAAGTAACCCTTCGTATTAAACAACTTTCATCATTACAGCTTAAATAAGTCCACTGCTGGACAAGCCTCCCTCAAGAATCATCTTGAGGGGATATGCCATAATCGCCACGCTTGGCAGGCGGGTTGGCGATCGCAGTATGATGGTCGTAGTACTCAGAAGGAAGCTGCTTCCCGTCCTCTGGTAGATATTCCCTCGGGTCGACTTCTACGCCCCCCACGGGATGAGATGGGGTGATGATATTCTGATTCTGATATTTGTCGCCGTCACCACACAGCATGTAAACAACTTTAGTGAAACTATATTACACTAGTTGACCCGACAGACGTTGTCCTGTCTTGACGATGACTATTTACGCACGCATTCTGTCAAAACTGTCAAATAAAAAAAAAGTTACATGAAAAAAAGTTATATCGTCCAAAGCGCTGAGGTTAGATTAGAAATAATATTGTATGGTTGTGAAGTATTCTTAAATTTTCTTATTTTCCGCGCAATTTTTAATTCTTTTTCTTTCATAAGAACTTTCTGCTGACAATAACAAACACAATAAAAGGTTCGTTATGTATGTGTATATGTGAGACTGATTCATCATTTCACGCAATCCCCACCCGTATGGAACGAATAATACGGCTCAAAATGGAGTGCATGGAAAACAGTTAAAACATATTCTTTGTAAAGAATATAAGGAAACCAAGAATTTCTGAATCAAATAATGAACTCAAGACCTCCATGAACTTATCCCCCCTTCCCCTTTTTTTCATCGAACTACCAGGCGTCGGGAGGGTCTCGAGTGTCATCCCATTTTTCCGTACGAAGCGCTTTACTTCCTCTTTCATCATACGCACGGCTAAGCTGTGGAACACCCTCCCGTACGACGAATCATCATACAACATGTGTTTATTCAAGGCTAGAGTGAACAGGCATCTTATGGGTAAGCGCGGTACATCCCCGACCACATCTTCACTTACCATCAGGTGAGAGCATAAAAAAAACTATACGTTTGCTTTAAATAAGGTTGAGTTTTAAAGTAATAATATTATGTATAAAAATTCAACTTAAAATTAATATCGGATCTGGATACTTGTGGAGTCTTCTGTACTCGCTAGTTCGGTATTTTACGAATTTTGTAGCATTATATAGAAACTTTATTAATTTTATCAACATAATATATGATATTTGATAAATAGTTAGCCTAGAAGTCTTTTAATGCTTCACCGGGGAATTTTAATAAGGACATAATGTCAGCTTTAAAGATTTAACATAAAATTTGCGATATCCAAATATGGACTACTGCGCTCGGCAGTCGCTCAGTATATTCAAATTAATAAATGTCAAAATGTGTATTGACAAAATTTCACGAAATTTTTATTTGATGATATGGATGGATGGTTGTTGCCCTTTAATCTAGTTTCTTACAATGTAAGCTTAATATTCTATTAGAGTTTACTGCAAAAATGTGAGCTTCTCAAGTACCTACCTACAAGTGGATGTATTAATATTCATGCGGTCCCCATAATTAAGCCGTTTGTGAAAATTTTCTACCTAATGAGAATAGTTGTCCAATTTTCTTATATATATATATTTTTTTATATTTTATTAGGTAACGTAATCTACAAAAATATTTCTTTAATTCATTGAATTGTTTTCGGGGATCGGACTTACTTCCTTCACGATCCTTCTTTATCGTATGGGCAGTAGTTACCCTAGTGTCAGAGTTATTCAAGCCGTCCAGTAAGCCTCTGACATGGTTTAACTACTGTTATCTAATGTCTACAGCTGGGACCGACAGCTTAACGTGCCCTCTGAAGCACGGAGACGCTCAGAAATTAAACCCCAAAGTGGTTTAATTTCGGAGCGTCACCTTTCTATGGACTGACCGCGAGCCTAGTTACTTAACCTCGCCAATCGCTTACAGACTGGTGAGAGCGAACTCTGACCGATATTGAATTTATTGAAGATCTACTACGAACGATTCATCGTATCGTAGAGGTACCGGACATATTACTAAACTTCTGAATATTTAAGTGAAAAAAATGGTTGGGATGGAGTCCCTTTAAGACTTATAAAACATGTAATTGATCTTAAGAGGCCTATTACAAAATTGCATTCTAAAATATTAGGTATATTGAAGCACGGCGACGACTAGCTCGGGGTCACGAGTTCACTACACAGTTTCCGTAACGACCAAAAGAATTTAATACTTGTTCTATTAATCAGTAAATTGTTATTATTGTTTGTTATTGATTACTTCTATAGATATATTATTTTAAATATTTTTTTATAATGCGAACTAATTATATAAACATGAGTTATCCTGAATACTAAAATTGATAGGTATAAAAAAAAAATATATATTTTTCTAAAATTACGGTCTTTAGATGCGTTTCTTCTCGCCTAGACTGTGATATTATATTTATGGTTTCTTTTTCAAGGACCGTTATTTTAAAAATTCGTAATTTTCCGTTGACGTTTTGTATGACAGAGAAGTAGGAAGTATTCCCTCAGAAATACAATTCAATAAAATAGAAATCTTATGTATAATACATATTTATTGTCTTTGTTATGTATATGACATGAAATATTACATAGATCAGTTGTACAAAGGACGGTCTTATCGCATAAAGTGATCTCTTCCAGACATCCTTATGATGAATATGAGTTGAACATCACTTAAATTAATTAATATTTAATTAAGATTCGGTAACAGAAGTTGTACGTAACATTTTAACAATCATTTGTTTGAAACAGAAGTTTATTTAGTGTTTGTCAATAATTAGATAAAAATTTATAGGAGAAAAAACATATTGCAGAAGACCTTCGACACCTCGTCGAATCAATGAAACTTTCAGACTCAATCCTAAATATTTATGTGCTAGTAAAAATATTTATTTCAATTTTATTATATGCGATGCGATGTTTTTTAGGACGATTACATAGTCGATGGTAGAAGGATAATTAAACGTAAAATGAAACGTAGATGTTAGTCCATTTTGTTTTTCTTTCACTATTTTGATATAACTCAGTTTAAAACCGAATTTTTCCTCATGTTTCTCAATATCAAACAGTCGATTTAAGACAAATTGGAAATCCTTCGTCTTTGAACTACGTAATTTGCGACCTGAAACAATGATTATTTCTTTAATAAAAGAAGACACCAAAATTTTACTATTACCTCTGTAAAATTCAATAGATTTTCTTACGTTCATGTTCTCGGATTACATTTCTATCGTCAGCGTCGTATCTATCTCGTCATGAACTGGCGGTTTGACTATTTTTAGGGTTCCGCAGCCAAATGGCAAAACACGGAGCCCTTATAGGTTCGTCAGGTCTGTCTGTTTGTCGGTCCATCCGGATGTCTCAGCCACTTTTTTCCGAAACTATAAGAGTTGTACCTACTGTTGAAACTTGATAAGTAGATGTATTATGTGAACCGCATTAAGATTTTCACACAAAAATAGAAAAAAAACCAATAATTTTGGGGGTTCCCCATACATAGAACTGAAACTCAAATCTTTTTTTCTTCGTACCCATACGTGTATCTATGGATCTATGGATAGGTATCCATGGGTAGGTCTTCAAAAATGATATTGAGCTTTCTAATATATTTTTTTTTAAACTGAATAGTTTGCGCGAGAGACACTTCACTTTACAAAGCGGCGGGCCTTTTGAGCACCCTAATATGCTTAAACAAAGAGTTTTTAAACTGCCCGTTCCAAGTATAAAAACATCTTTTGCGAAAAGTTTTCAAGAGTACATGTTTCCATTCTTGTATAACAAATTAGTAAACAAGTGCGGCATTAAAGTGAGTACTTCACACGAAGCTCTAATAAAGTAAAAAAAATCGTTTCTGAACTAAACTACTGTGAGCAACTCCTAAGATGTCCAATTTAAACACACATGAGAATTATTACGACTGCACACTAACACTTTATACATACACACGCATACACTTCATACATTAATTATGCATTATTTTAAGCTAAGATTAACAAAACTTATTTTTTTAGTATTCATAAATTGTATGCTAATTGTATTGTTAGCTCGCAGGTTTGCACGGTGTTCAAGGACAGTAAAAATCACTCTTTTTAGAGCCTATTGCTCCTCTTTCTGTACGTGCTCCTTGTGGGCTAAATATACTCAAAAATCTTACAACGCTCTTCGTATCCAATACAACAACGCGTTCAGGGTGCTGTTGGGTCTGCCACGTTTCTGTAGCGCATCGGGCATGTTTGCTGAAGCCAGAGTGGACTGTTTCTCCGCCACAATGCGCAAACGGTGTGCACCCCTGGTGAGCAGGATTCGTGGCCACTCTAACAGCATTCTGGCCATGATCGCAAGCAGAT
Source organism: Pseudoips prasinana (assembly GCA_951640165.1). Classification (NCBI taxonomy): domain Eukaryota; kingdom Metazoa; phylum Arthropoda; class Insecta; order Lepidoptera; family Nolidae; genus Pseudoips; species Pseudoips prasinana. The sequence goes on from OX621240.1 coordinate 24,103,335, forward strand.
TTGACTGCCTATACGTGAATCACTGCTGCACTGTTTCTCATAGAATGGGGCATCAATGATTCATGTATTCCAAAGTCATATAAACAAAATTTTAGCTATATTTTTACTAACATAGAATAAGTCTTATGTATTACTAACAATTTTGAGTCTTTGTTTACTTTAATAAATAACTTTATTATTATTATGCATATAAATAAATTAATAATTTAATTAACCATCATAATCCTTAGTCAACATGTAATAATAATGGAATGTCACTTTTATTTTATTGTTAATAATGATATGAACTGTGACCTAGTCCTACCAGGCAATCGTATTTTACCCCGCAAAGGGTAATGTGTTTATCAGGCTATGTATGTATGTTCCTTTGAAGCACTATACAGACCAAACGCCTGGACCGATTTAAATGATTCGCACGTCAATCGATTCCTTTCAGTCCGGAAAGTGTCACTAAAGACATGACGTTAGTGAAAATTCAATATGGCGACTACTGGACGCCATGTTGTGAAAATTAAAAAAAATTAAGTCAACAAACTATGTCATGTGGGGTATCGTTGAAAAACATTTTTAGTTTTGTTTCAACATTTTTCGATTTGACCGGCCGTTTAGGAGCTATATCGATTTAAAGTTGCGTAACAATTATTCTCACATATAGGTTTTAAAACAGTAGAAATTTACGATGAAAAGACGTAAACTTCGTATGACTGTGCGTGTGAGTGTTGATGGACATATACTAAAGTATCTATTAGGGATATTGGACTACCTAAAGTATCTAACGGCTAACACGGTCGCCCATCTCCAACTTCAAACGATTTAGTACTTAACTTCACTTGAAAAACTATATATAGGTAGGTACCTACCGAAATCGAATTGTTTTAAATGCAATGACAAAGATATAAAGAACAACGTCCCTTTGGGTGGCGTGAGAATCGAACTATCAACAACCGAATTTCATGCGTTTTGTGGACAAGGTAAATTTTAAAGAAAAATGTTACCTTTAATATTATGTTGGGAGTAACTGTACACAAGTTGCAAGGGACAACTTTGAATCGAGCCGTTGTCCATCTCAGTTCGTGCATTTTAATTTTGAATTGAATTAATTTTTCATAAATCCAGGTTAAGTCTTTAGATGGTTTAATTATTAGTACTCTGTACCACCGCAAGCTACTAAACAATCCTCATGATATCGAATCTCTCAATGAAATCACGAGATTGCGAAATTTGCAGTCATATAACAATAACAATGACTGACTTATCTCTCAGCTTAAAGAGCTGCTTATATTAACGTGATATTTGGCCTGGATGTTTATTTATTCATTATCATATCACAGATTAAAAAATATAGATTAAAAAGAAAACAGTAAAAAAAATGCCACTCTGGAAAGTGGAACTCTAATTAAATTTTGCCAATCGGACTATCTCGTAAATAAGCATGGACTCTTTTTCTTTTCTATATTAATGTCATACCAGATATAACTCATCACACATGCACTTTGTTTGCAGACGACATCCTTATAGTTTTGGCATAGAATCTGTTAAATAACTTTGACATAGAAATTAATAATACGATAGAAATTAATTCGCTTGATAAAAATAATCTGACCGCGAATTTGAGCAAGACACACTTTATTCAATTTTTGAGCAAAATAAGTAAATCATATTTACTAAATATAAATTACAATGTTCATAAACAAAGAAGAGATTGTGAAGTTTTTTGGTAAATAGTATAATTAATAAAGTAGTTGTAGAGTCCGTGAGCGGGAACCTAAGCGATTTCTTCAGAACCTTGTTCAGAGTACTTAGAGAGAAAACATACTAAAAGTCCTGATGTTCAGGAGCCGAAGCGGAGGGAGGGGACGGGGACAAGGACCTCAATTTTAGGTTTTACGCTAATATTTCAAAAATGGCGCGTTTTAGCAAAAAAATGTTTTAAGATGAAATGAAAGCTTATAAAATTTTCTATAACTTTGATACTTTTCCATATCCCATCCGTTTTCAAACTACTAACTCTGGAAAAGTGCAATTAAAAAATGTTTTGAAATATTAGTTTCTAAGTCGAATTCTGTGAATGATTCACATTTTTATTCTCTTAGGTCGTGAGGGTCCTGGAAAAGGGTCGTTTTCTGTGGTACCTTCTTCCTCGCCTTCCTCAGTGGTAAGTGGTTCTTGCTGAGAGGGCTCTCAATCATCTTCATGGTCATTCTCGTAGTCTTCCTCGCTAAAAGACACGCCGTTGAAGCATTTTCCTTGGCAATGAAGGCACGCAGTAGAAAATTTTAGCATAGCTTTGTAACATCCACATTTGCTGCTGCTACAATCCTTGGTGCAGCGACAAAATATTATTTTTAGTAAAACCTGGGGCGCCGGTAAATCTTTTGTTGTTCTTGGCGCCAAGATATCACCATAAATTTTTCCACCCCCACTCTTGAGGGAGCAGCTCATTCCCGAGCCACTGCTGCACTTGGTGATATGTGCTTCAGGAATTATATTTAGCTACTCTCTTAGTGGCTCTTAGTGACTGTGTGGTGACGGCCTAGAGAATATCGCCACCCCCTCTCATCCCGCGGGGGGACGTAGAAGTCGTCCCAGGGAAATATATACCAGAGAATGGGCAGCAGCGTTCTCATGAGTACCAATGTCTACCTTACTGCGATTGCCAACCTGTTTGCCAAGCGTGGCTATTATGGCAGATCCCCTCAAATGAAGGACACAATTAAACCGCGGCCCCTAGTCCCCGGTAGCCCTGCTATTCCCAGCCGTGGTTACGGCAGGGCAGGGGGTGCTAAGAATCCCCGGCAGATTCCGCGTTACCAAAACCGACGACCTCTGGCCCTGGCAACATACAACACACGCACACTGCGGACTGACGAGAAGATAACCGAACTGGAGGAAGAATTGAGCAGGTTACATTGGGACGTAAAAGGATTATCTGAAGTTCGAAGAGAGGGGGAGGACACTATAATCCTGAAATCTGCTCTATTTCCGGGAGGGCGACCAAATTATTTACAGTCCCAAGGTGGTGTTAGGTTCATAGTACACAAGTCCACAACATAGTGAAAATCGGGAGTGTGTCGACTAGGGTTGCGTACCTTATACGCACTTCGACGATGAGGTTGAGGTCATGTATGAGGATATTTCTAGAGCCATACATACCTCGAACTCTTATTTCACTGTGGTCATGGGGGACTTTAACGCGAAGCTGGTTAAACGATTCGGGGATGAGCTGAGAGTGGGGCAATTTGTATTGTAACTGGAGACCGGAATCCCCGGGGCCAAATGTTGGCCGACTTCATGGAGAAGGAGGGACTCTTTATGATGAACTCCTCTTTCAAGAAGCCGGAAAACCGCAAATGGACCTGGGTAAGCCCCGATGGTAAAAAAAAACGAGATAGACTTTATCTTGTCGACGAGTAGACAGATGTTCAATGACGTCTCAGTAATCAATACGGTTAAAACCGGAAGCGATCACCGACTGGTGAGAGGCTCATTGAACCTAAATGTCAAGCTCCAGAGGTTCCGACTGATAAAGTCTACGCTCCGACCTTTACCCATCTACATCCAAAACCCTGAACCCTTTCAGCTCGAACTGCAAAACCGTTTCGAATGCCTAGCAGATTGCGAGGAAGTAGACTCATACCACGACAGGCTCGTAGAAGCTGTCCATACGGCGGGGTCTAAGGTCTTCAAGGCCCACCGTACAAACAGAACCAAAAAGATCTCTGACCATACCCTGTAGCTTATGGACGAAAGACGGAAAATGGTTCTGACATCCTCTGATGATGCTACCAGATACCGGCAGCTCAACAGACAGATCTTAAAGTCTTTGACTCGCGACACGCGTCAATTTAATACAAATTGTATTAAAGAAGCTATAGAGCGGAACAAAGGCTCTAAAGTGTTTGCACGAGAACTGTCTGTTGGACAGAGCCAACTGACGAAACTGAAGACTGAGGATGGGAGAATCGTCACGTCTAGACCTGAGTTGCTGGGAGACATCGAGAGGTTCTACGGACAGCTGTATACGAAAACCCAGTCACCTGTCGATAGTTGTGCCTCAGATCCCAGAGCACGACTAACCCAACACTTACCGACGACATTCCGGACGTCAGCCTGTGCGAGATTAGAATGGCTCTCGAACAGCTTAAGAACAACAAGGCGCCTGGTGATGATGGAGTTACGGCAGAACTTCTGAAGGCGGGTGGTACACCAATCCTACGGGCCCTTCAGAAGTTATTTAACTCCGTCATACTAGAAGGTCAAACGCCACAAGCATGGCACAGGGGTGTAGTGGTGCTCTTCTACAAAAAGGGCGATAAAACCCTCTTGAAGAATTAAATTGAGAAGGGTCACTTTTGCAGGTGTCCCATACCATTTCAGGAAGCACACCTTCCCAGTTTCTGCAACATCACTATGGCTGGAGCTTGGGTTGTAAAAATCTTTGCTGCTTCCTGAATAATTTCCGAATTTAAATACAATTTACAGAAACCCACCTTGCTTCTTCTAAACGTTGCTAATGTTGTATCGTAGCCTGTAAATGAGTGTAAGAAGAGGATGTGTTCATATCCATGCTATTGCATCTCATTTTATGTCATTCATTAATTCATCGTAATTTTTCAGTTTTAGCCAGTAAGGTTGCGTTTCCTACAGTGAGCATTGAGCGAAAAGCAATCTTCATGATGTTTTTCCCGCCTAAGGTCAGTTATCTGCTGTTACAAAAAAACTCGATATCTTACTGTTACCCCCCTTACCTCGTGGAGGTACTCCCAGCTTATGTTAAAATAAATTTAGAGATATATCGGGCATCAGGTAATGGTCATCACGCTGAATAACTCATCATCATCTTGTTCCCACTAATATGCTAGTGGGTTTGGTTTCCGCACTTAGTCCCGATGAAGACCAATGGTCCTCATCGGGACTAATGTGAGCTATGACGGCCTTCACTCCATCCAGCACACCTCCCTCCAGAAGTATATCAGGTCTCCTAAACTTCTCAAGGCATCTGTAAGAGTTCCGCTGAATAACTTAAACTTTCTATATTTCTGGAGCGTGTAGCACATAAACGAATGGAAATATGAAAAAGTATATGAGATAAAAGTTATAGTGAATTTTGTAAGCTTTAATTTTATCTTAGAATATTTTTTGCTAAAACGCACCTTTTTAAAGATATTAGCAAAAAACCTAAAATTGAGGTCTTTGTCCCCCTCCCCCCTCCTCCCTCCTCCCTCCGCCTCACCTCCAAGACGTCAGGACTTTTAGTATGTTTTCCCTCTAAGTACTCTGAACAAGTTTCTGAAAATATCCCTTAGGTTCCCGCTCACGCACTCTATACCCTCCTTTGAGTCATTCCTTAATCGGACTAATAACAGTTGATCGTTATTGTGACTGGAAATTGCACATTGCTCAAATATGCATCAGAATGCATAGGTTTGTTAACGTTTTGTCACGACTTCGCAAAATTATTATCAACAATATTATTACCAATCGATATTGATGGCATATCTACGGGGCAATTGAACAGATAAATCGAGAGCATTTCTATTGCAAAAAATGCGTTAAAGCAACTACAGGTACTCCTCCGTTTGTCTCATGTAAATCATTGTTAAAAGGACTAAAAATTATGACTATTGTGTTTGTACATTTTTCAAATTGGTGTATTTGTGAAAACGCAGCCACAGTATTTACTAGAGCTAAAGATGTTTTTCCTCGCAACATTATAACTAAGACAACACTATTTCAAAAAAGTTGCTATGCTGTATGTGTGAAAGTGTTTAATGCTTTGCCGCAAAATATTAGACATTTTTCAGCGGCAAAGTTCAAAAACCAACTCAGACTGTGGCTCCTAGAAAAATCATTATATTCAATCAAATCAAGTTTTTGACTGCACGTGAGGCGCAACGGCTAAGGCAGTCGCGTTGCCGCTTCGTGTCACGGGTTCGAGTCCCGCGCCGGACATCTACTTGTGTGACCCATAAATAGTTGTTCTGAGTCTGGATGTAATCTGTGTCCGTCTATTATATGTTGTTAAGTACCCTGCAACACAGGGATTAGATTCCATAGTTCAGATGTCTCTTAAAAAAACTGTGATTTATTTAATTAATTATATTATTAGTGTAAAATTTGACATATAACAATCACACATTTCGCATACTGTTTATGAGTAAAATTGATGAGACTAACCTAATAGTAAGACCACCACTGTACTCTATTTTAAGTGAAATAAATAAATGAATGAATAATATTTAATAACTAAATCTAGATATTTAATGATAAAAATATAAAAAAAAAATTAAGAACAAAAATTATAATATATAATGTGGTTAACTTATTTTTTTAAACTAGCTAGGAACTCATAACTAAAAAGTACAAAATAAAAAATTTATTTAATTTATAAAAAACCCAACTGCGTAAATAATGAACCAAACTACGTACATAGACAAAGAACTGAAAAGAAAAAAACAAGCATATAGATGGCTGGTGGTCTAAAATTATATAATGTACTATTGAATGAATACTATTGAAGAAAATAAAATATATTCTAATAATGGAACATAACAAATGAACAGTCGGGATCCATTAACAAATTAGATTGGCTGTCGACTAATGGATCCCGACTGTTCAGTTGTTATGTTCCATTATTAGAATATATTTTATTTTCTTCAATAGTATTCATTCAACAGTACATTATATAATTTTAGACCACCAGCCATCTATGTGCTTGTTTTTTTCTTTTCAGTTCTTTGTCTATGTACGTAGTTTGGTTCATTATTTACGCAGTTGGGTTTTTTATTAATTAAATAATTTTTTTATGTATGATAATCTCGATAGAGGCGTTGCCTAGTGAGGCTATCATTTACATCAACCATGTAATAAAAAATGAAGTGCTAATAAAATTATTATTCCAAATTATTTATTTAAAGTTATTATTTTTAACATATTTATATCTATAAAATTGAAATAAAAAAGAAAACAATAATATATAAATAAATATGAAAAAAATAGAGGTCCTCCAGCGGCGAGGTTTGACGTTTGCGGCCCTAGGCCGCCGGTGGTCAGGGCGACAGAGTAAGGAACCTTCTAACAATGCGTGCCGTTCCCATTATTGCCGCCTTTTGTATCCGACCCTTGACCCAGTGATCTAGCGAAAGCCTCTTAAGATGTTGATCGAGGCTCTTCGGTATGAGACCGTTTACAGAGACGACTATCGGGACAATTATTGTTGAGTCCACATCCCACATGGCGGTAACCTCGTGAACCAAATCTAAGTATTTTGACACCTTGTCAGTCTCGGCTCTTACGAGGTTATCGTCAAATGGGACAGTGATATCAACAATAAATGCCCGGCGCTCCAACCGGTCTACCAAAACGATATCAGGCTTATTGGCAACAATAGTTCTGTCTGTAATGATAGACCGGTCCCAGTAGAGTTTGGCACAACCGCTTTCGAGAACTGGTTCCGGTACGTACTTGTAATACGGCACTTCGGAGTCTACAAGACCATACCGAAGAGCAAGCTGCTGGTGGATAATCCTGGCAACTTGGTTATGCCTGTGCAAGTACTCGCCGTTGGCAAGATAAGAACAACCGGAAACAATGTGTCTGATGGACTCTCCGGGACGGTGACACGCCCGACAAATGTCGATGGTACCGTCCTTAAAGATGTGCTTCCGATAGTTCCTCGTCTTGACAACTTCATCAGCAATTGCACAAGCAAAACCTTCAGTTTCACCAAATAGGTCACCAAAACGTAGCCAGGCCACAGATGCTTGTAAGTCCACATGAGCACTATGTAGGGCCTGGAGGAACCTACCATGAAGCACCTTGCTCTTCCATACGTCAATTCGATCCCGAGTGCTAAGTATGACGGGCTTTCTCCAGTCTTCTTTAGCCAAGGAGAGCGGCGTGATTCCGTTGTCAACGGCGGCGACGTCTCGATGCATCCCACACTCAACACCAAGGAAATATTCCCTGAGATTGCACACCTCACGGTTGTGGAGGTTCTTGGCATGACGAAGCCTCGACCCCCACACTTCCGTGGGATATACAATCTCATTAGTGAAGAGTGTGGATACGGTACGTCGTAAGGCGTTTCCAGACTTTTTGATCCAGGGCATCTAACTCAGTTTGAGTCCACCTTAGTATGCCGAAGGTGTAAACCAGTAGAGGCATTGCCCAGCCGTTGAAAGCACGCACTTTATTACCACCTGACAATAGACTTGTCAATACTTTTGTCAAGCGGTTAAAGAAGCGTTCCTTTACCAACTGCTTAATGTCCCCATCTGGGATATTTAGACACTCAGACATACCAAGGTATTTGTAGGTTTCAGTTTCAGAGAGGGATCTGAGAGACATACTCTCGGTGAGTTGTAAATTATCAGAATTTACAACTCTGCCCCTCTGTACATGTATGACCGCACATTTATCTACACCGAACTCCATTCCAATATCACTGTTAAATCTTTCTGTGAGGTTTAGTAGGGATATCAAGTTTGGTTTATTCGGAGCATATCACTTGAGGTCATCCAGATACAGAAGATGAGAAATGGTCTCACCCCCTCTCCGCAACCGAAAGTCTAACCCGGAATCCCTCAGCACAGCGCTCAGAGGATTCAAGACCAGGCAAAACCACAAGGGACTCAAACTGTCACCCTGGAATATGCCTCGCTCAATCCTTATACGTTCGGATATCGAAGGAGTCACTCCGGTTCCTGAAAGACGAAGAACCGTGGTCCACTGTCCCATACACAAGGTAAGAAAGGCGCATAGAGCTGCATCAACTTTATACAACTCTAGTACCCGTCTTAACCATGTATGGGGCACCGAATCATATGCCTTCTTATAGTCAATCCCGGCAGCGGAGAGACTCCTTCGACCTTTGCGAACCTGTTGGCTAACGGCCATGTCTATGAGAAGGAGCTCCTTAGTACCACGGTACCCAACCCTACATCCATTCTGAGCAGGATCTAAAACATGATTGACATACAAATGCTCATTTAATTTTGACACCAGAATGGTTGTAAGGAGCTTATATATAGTAGGTAAGCACGTGATGGGGCGATAATTTTTTGGATCCGTGGTACTACCAGTTTTATGGAGCAGAAAGTGATACCGTTTGTCATAAAAGGTGGGAGGGAGCCAGTATCGATAGCTTCTTGGAATTGAGTAGCTAAGCACGCATGCAAGCTTCGCAACCACTTTAGCCAGAAATTATGCAGTCCATCCGGCCCAGGACTTTTCCAGTTATGAGTCGGACGAACCGCATTCCCCACATCAGAGGGCGTAATTTTAATAGATTGCATAGGTTGCAAGTGTTCACATGAGCGCTTAACTACATCAATCCATTGTCCATCGGTGTGACGTATGGGCGCTCACCAAATATTTTTCCAAAATGAGGACATTTCATCCATATTTGGTAAACAACCATCAGTCACACTACTGAAAGTTCCCTCCCACCTTCGATACACTTTTCTTTGGTCACTTTGGAAAGATCGATTTTGGTGAAACCTATTCGCGCGTTCTTTGTAACGCCGTATACGGTTAGCCCACGCAGAAACTTTCTGCTTCAGGTAGTCTATGCGTTCCGTGACACAGGCAGTATAATCACGCGGTATTGTACCTGTACCGGCGAATGCCTTTGTTCTAGAATAAGGCACCCAGGTTGGTTACTCAGATCACCAAGAAATATTTAATTGTTCTACCATCAACGATTTTAGTAAGTTCTTACCCTCTATGTATAAAATAACTCTAAACTTCGTACACATAAATATAAGACGTATCGTAAAAAAATTTTGCTATGTAATCCAACTAATAAACTCTTCTAATATAATCATAGATGTCCTAATCTTATCAATCTCAGAGGTCAATATAAATGACAAATTGGTTTCCTTGTATAGCATTATGGGCTATAAAATGCACAGTATATTACGTAAAAACAGAAAGGGTGGTGGAATAATACTTTATGTAAAAGATATCCACATATTCTCACACATAAGCAATTCATTAATACACTGTGAATCTTTAATTGGTCAAATCACCACACCACACAATTACTCCGCATATATCTGTGCTATTTATAGGCCACCGAGCGAAAGTAAACACCTGTTCGTAAAGGAAATACACAATCTCTTATCTAACTTGCCGGCCAAATCATGCGACGTATATTTGCTAGGCGACATAAACATAGACCTAAAATCAAATGACAACATTCGAGAATACTATATTAGTAGAATGTCCGAGTGCGGTCTAACAAGCGCAATATCCGACTACACAAGAATAGAAACAAGAGGAAATGGCACATCACAGAGCTGCATAGATCACATTTTTGTTAAAACACGCTTGTTAGACGTTTACTCGGCCGCAATCGGAACAGTAATGGCTGACCATAGAATGATAGTTTTGTCGTGCGCTCAGTTAGACCGAACTCATATACAGACTGATACAAAAATTCGACAACAGATAAATAATGTTAAAATGAAATCATTACTCCATAAATTAGATTGGAATTTAGTAGATAATACGGATTGTCCGAATAAAATATATAACTTTATTAAAGAGAATTTCACTAATTGTTATAATGAAGCAAAATACATAAAAAAAATTAACAATAATAGCAAAAGAAATATATTCCCCTGGATAAATAATAAAATAAATAATATGTGCAAAAAAAGAGACTTGTTATTCATAAAATGGAAGAATGATACTAGTAATAAAGAATTACGGTTATAATATAATAAAATAAGAAACAAAACACACAAAATAATAGAAATGTCTAGAAACAAATATTACAAAGAACAAATTAATTCTAACAAAACAAATAGCAGAAAATTATGGCAGATTTTGAACATGATGACTGGACGTACCAAAAATTCGGTGGATGAAACCATTATATCTGCATTCAAAAATGGTCAAATAAATACAAGAACAATAGCAAACAATTTTTCTATACAGTTTAAAAACAGTGTGGAAAACATATTACCCAAATGTACCAAACGGCTTTTAGACGAATCGGAATATACGTTCCCTCAGAATAAATCTATGTACTTTCAAAAAGCCACTAGGGAAAGTGTACTTAAAATTGTCAAAAATTTAGACACTATAAAAGCCCCCGGTGTAGATAGCATTAGGTGCATTGACATCAATTCCATTTGCAAAAAAATGGTAGATGTCATAGTCAAATTAATTAATACCAGTGTAGAGCAAGGACGGTACCCGGATGACTTAAAAACAGGTATCGTAAGACCAATATATAAAAAAGGAAGTCACGCTGACTATGGGAATTACAGACCAATTACTATTCTCCCAGTCATTAACAAAATTGTAGAAAAATACGTATGCAACCAGATACGCCACTTCTATTTAAAAAATGAGGTCTTATCTACTTCACAATACGGGTTCCAGCCTAATAAGTCCACAACGCAGCTACTGTCGATGTTCACCAATGAGGTCAATAAGCATCTAGATAGTAAAAGTCACGTTATCTTGCTTTTTATAGACTTCAGTAAAGCATTCGAAACGCTAAGGCATGACACGCTCATAAGAAAACTTTACAACTCAGGAGTGCAAGGTCCAGTACTTTGGTGGTGTAGAGACTACCTTAAGAACCGTAAATACCATGTTAAAGTGAGTGACGACGTCAGTGACGCCATTCAAGTTACGGAAGGAACAGCACAAGGTTCGGTTCTTGGGCCCCTACATTATCTCGCTTATGTCAATGATATGGAAAACGTGGTCGACCAGTCCTCTATCTACCAATACGCAGATGACACTTGCCTTTTAGCTGCCCATAGAGAGGTGACTACAGCAGCTAAATGGCTACAGCAAGACTTTACTCGGATTTCCAAATGGGCACACGACGCAGGCTTGGCTTTAAATGCTAGTAAGACTAAAATCATACATGTTCACTCCAGCCATATTAAAAACACACCATCTTTTAAGATAACCGCGCACAGTCACAGTTGTCTGCATAAGCCACATTTAACTAATAGTTGTAACTGTGAGGCAATTGAAAAAGTCAAACACCACTCGTACTTAGGATTAATAGTTGATAATCGATTTAACTGGGGATTCCATGTGGACTCGGTATGTAATAAATTGAGAGCTATATTAGCAAAATTACACATCTTAAAACCAAAAAATTCTATATAAAACCCTCCTAAACATGTACAATGCTTTAGCAGAATCAATTATAGCTTATGGAGCTACGAGTTACGGACGAACGTTTAAAACTTATATTGAAAAAATTTATAACCTACAACTAAGAATATTAAAATTAATAGTACCTCATAAAATTAGAAGAAAGTATAAAAATGACCCATCAGATATTTTCGCATATTGTAATGTATTACCCATCCACATACACGTCCAAAAACTTTTATTAATAGAACAACATCACAACAAAACTATTCAAATACCCATATCACATAAAAACATCACTAGAAACATTACTAATGGTATATTAACAGTTCCTGGAAGTAAGAACTATTACGGGAGGCGCACAATTGAATTTTTAATACCAACCGTACTAAATAAAATACCCCAAACTGTGAAACTAGGCATCAATCAAAGAAATTACAAGCTTAAATACAAAAAATACTATCAAGATAATATGAAAACTTATTCCATATAAACAATGTATAATAAACCACAAATAGCAACCACAAACGGCAACATAAAGTAAACAACCTGTAGTTCAACAGAGATAACATTGGCTGCCGGCGGCGCAGGACCGGTTTCCACTATGCCTAGCGCTGTCGAGAACGCACAATCGTGCATAAAAATATATGCGAACAGGTGTTTGTCTATCGCTGTTAGCCACATTTGATATACATACATATTAAAGTGCACGCGAGGATAATGTGCGTTTAATATAATGCACGTTAATTTTTGTATTTAAGTACATAATTAAGTCTATATTAAGTGTTAAAAGCGAATGTGAGTGCCAATACAAACCAGTCTTGGTTTAATGGCACAAAACGAATAATAATGTATCGAACATATATATGTATAAATAAATAAATAAAAAAAAAACATAACGCATAACTTTCGGGCGATTGTTTCCCGACCTGAAGCAGATTAGCTTGCCGATGGTCACCCTAGCTGCTGAGATACGTCGCTCGATTCTTTCTTGCCATGCTGGTTTGACGGCGGTGGGTCGCGTGGACTTGTTGGGTCCTGGAAACCCAACATGGGCCACCCGGCACGCTGCGACTGCTGCACAGTTAAGAATCGAGTGCGTATCCGCAATATTTAGGCTAGATCCAAAATATGGTTCTAGCATGCAATCTAGAGCGACCACTAGCGCCGTATTACGTTTGTGCGTGGGATAACGTGGTCACTGCGGTCTATCACAGATATTCCAAAATCGCACTTTCCAAAGCCCTCCTCAAATGCTCATTATCCTGGGAGCTTACCTGGGTAGCATCCCCAAAATCCACCGTCTCGGGCCCCGGATCCGCCTGCGCCGATAGCAATTAGGCGGCGGAGCGGATACATTATTCCGATCGGCGGTAGACGTGGGGATGACAGCCTCTACTCGCAGCCGATCAAGTGTAGATCCATCCAGCATATGGTTGCGCTGGATGACCCGCACCTGATCGGATAAGCGTTGCTCCGAAACGGTCAGATCAGGTTCAAGGGCCTGAAACAATAGCAACATACGGGAACGGTAAGCGGTGAGATTGGTTCCCCACTCTGTCGCCCCATAGTACGCTCGCATGACATTCTCATTATTAAATGTTGTCCATCGCATGTGGCGCACTAAACCACCGGTAGCGGGGATCCCAGTTGAATCTTCGACCCGACGTACTCCCAAGCCGACCGGAGGTCGTCCCCGCCGCCGTACAGGTGGTAGCGACGACGGCGGAGAAAGGAACTCGTCGCCCGAGCTTGACGCTACTGCGGAGGTCGGTGGTGCGGAGACTGCAGGTACCGACGACTGCGAGGCGGAGCTGGGTAACGAGTCCGAAGGTGGTAGGTGTGCGTTATTTTTCCTTGATCTTGTTATCATGAGAAGTCCGTGTATATTTTATGACGTTTAAAAAAAATATTATTATTACTTCCAAAGCGGTAAAATGATGTCCCTCCTGCCCCTGTAAATTATAAATAAAACTAAAAAAATACATGATGTACATTACCATGCAAACTAACAACGAAAATTGGTTTGAACGAGATCTAGTAAGTAGTTTTTTTTAAATACGTCATAAATCATAAGCCGCAATTTACCTTTCATTTAATCAACTGAAATACTTGCTGCTACGGAACCCTTCATGGGCGAGTCCGACTCGCACTTGGCCGGTGTTTTTATTTTTTATGAACAAGCTAAAGAAACTTCACCGGTAGGTATCTAGAATATAAATACGTTAATTACAGTACAATATTTCTGATTAGCAAAATTTATGTTAGTAACTAATATCTAAAGGAAAAGGTTTATTACCGTTTTTATTAGGTCGATTTTATCTGTATTTACTAGAAATGAGAAAGATTTCTTGGCTGAAACATTACCATAAGTTATAAGATAAATGGATGAAAAATAACACATGCCAATAAGTAGTTATAGGTATACTGAGGAAAGCTGTAGGTACCTCGCTTCGTTTGCAATTTTTAATATATTTTCTTTCGAAAACTTCTGAACACGGTATCTTTTCGAGCCATGCTAGAAATAAACATTGAGTGAGTATTCATATTATAAAAAAATAATAGCATTTGATATAAAATAATAAGTTTTACAAAAAATACTTACATGATAAAAATTGATAGTCGTACTATACGGTTTACGGGTGATAGTTTGGCGCGAAAAAAAGCGGCACAGGTCCAACGCCAACGAACGCTCGCGCGGTTCTCAATGCGTTCTTTTTTCTTTTTTTTTAACATGACGTATGCAGTTAGCCTAACGGCTTTCACTGCTTCACCGGACTATAGAGATGAGCGTGGGCTCTAACCGTCTAGCAAATCAAAACTACAAACTAAGTACCTGCGCCGGAGGGCACCCCCTTTGGGATTCGAACCACGACTCTGGGCGGTTACTGGCGGAGAGATGCAAGAGGGCGTATCGTTATAGGGATGTTTTGTGAAACTTTCGCTCTACATTAATACGCGACGCGGGCCGCTTTTCCGGGTAGGTCCGGAGAGGGCATTTCATCGAATCGAATCCAAACTAAGGGTCATGGAGGACGCTGGTGGTCGTGACGCGTTCGCGGTCGTACGTCCGGCGAGTAAGAAGTATCAGTTGGTGTGCAGTGTTGCAAGAGTCTCTGATTGACTTGATTTGATTGACGTAAACAGTGATCTCGTCGTCCGGGTCGTCTAAGACGTGCCTGGGACGACGGTGCTTAATTGAGGGTCGGACAGGAGTGTAATTGACCGCCTGTACCACCAAAGGACTTGAATAGTGAGTGGCAGTGTCAAAGTACCGTTTGGACGTTTGCTTCATCCAATGCTTGATGGTAGGCAATTGGAGGTCAGCATGGAGGCTTTTATTGCGGACGAACCATGGTGCGCCCACGGCTCGTCGCATGAATCTATTCTGGACTACTTGGATGAGATGGATGAACCTATCTTTGGCGTGAGCAAAGACCTGGCTCGCATAGGTCATCATGGGTCGAATGCAAGTCTTGTAAATTCTCACCTTGTTGGCAAGGGACATTTTACTGCTTGCATTCAGTAGGCAGTGTAATCGGCTAAGAGCGAATACGGCACGGTGACGAACGTACCGTAGATACTCACTGAAGCTTAGCTTTTGTTCGAGGATCACCCCCCAAATACTTGGCTTTCCTCTCCCAAGGGATTGGTTCGCCGAACATTTGGACGGGATCGATGGTGGGAATAGAATTTAACCTCGAGAAGAGCACGGCTGCGCTCTTGATCGGATTGACTTCGATTCTCCATTTCCTGAATCATTCACCTAGGGCGTTGGCGGAAGATTTGAGTTCTTTGTGAATAGCGGACGGGCTGCTACCGGAGTAGTAGAGAGCTGTGTCGTCGACGGAGAGGGCTAGCTGGCCCTTTTTGGGTTTGAGGATATCGCTTGTGTAGAGCGAGAACAAGAGCGGGGCAAGGACGGAACCTTGGGGAACTCCTGCGTGAACCGGACGGGGAGTGGAGAAGGCTCCCTCGATGCGGTAACAAAACGTTCGACCCGATAGGTAGTCTCGTAATATGTGTACGAGACGATCCGGCACTTTGAGTTGAAACAGTTTATATAATAAGCCGTTGTGCCAGACCTTGTCGAACGCTTTCAAAAAATCAAAATCAAAAATCATTTATTATTTCATTGCATTTTGGGTATTTCAAGATCACAGGTAATAAAATAAGTTTCACCAAAAGCTGCCTAACAAGGCGTTTGAAACATACAATCGTAACATAACACAATACCAAAAAAACCACTATAGAATCAAAAAAACAGTCAACATTTAATACATGCTTAATAATTACAATATGTCAATATTTTTTTTTTGTTTTCCAAATGTCAATAAAAAATTTAGAGAAAATGTCAAAAGTTGTTGTATTTAAATGTCAATAAATAAATTAAAATACATAAAATTTTCGCTCAAATTAGATTATTGTCATTTAGGAAATCATTAATGGTACCTATAATAACATTTCTTAGTCAAGATATTTTTCATTTGTTTTTTAAATATGTCAGTACTGCTTGTTTTGATACAAATCGGAATTTTGTTGTAAATTTTAGGAGCCATACATAAGAAGCTTTTATTCATCAGGCTTGTTTTAGCATAATGTACACACAACCTATCCTTAATATTGTTTCGTCTGTTATGCTTTACAACATCAGATATGCGCTCAAATAATTGCGGATTGCCGTGCACAAACAATGCCACCTCCAAGATATAAAGAGATGGGAGTGTTAAAATATTATATTTCATAAAATATGGTACACAGGTATCTATTGATTTCAAACCAAACATTGCTCGAACACAACGTTTCTGAGCTTTAAATATAATATTGATATTGGTTGAGTTTCCCCAAAAGATTATTCCATACCGAAGTACTGAGGCTACTAGACCATGGTATGCAGTCAGGAGAGCATCAACATTTACTATTGGAGCTAATTTGTAAAGGGCATATGCAGAACTACTAACCCTTTTACATAGTTCCGATATGTGTGCTTTCCAGTTTAGCTGTTTATCAATGGTAACACCCAGGAATCTGACTGTGTCCACTTCAGGTATGGTGTCATTATTAAAGCTAATCTTAATATTGTGTGGCTGAGGTCTTTGACTAAAGTGCATTATTTGAGTTTTTAGCAGATTTATTTTTAAATTGTTATTTTCAAGCCAGCGAACAATTGATGCCAAACAATCATTTATATCATCTTGATATGTTTCAGCGGTTCTACATCGAATAGAAACTGTACTGTCGTCGGCAAAGAAGGACATATGATGATTTGTATATTTTGGTAAATCGTTTATATATAATATAAGATGAACAAAAGGGGACCCAATACACTACCTTGTGGAACACCGTATTTGATATGCCGTAATTGTGATTGAAAAGATTCTTCGTATTTAGTTTTTATATTTATTCTAGATACGCTAGTTGTTTGTAGCCTGTCAGAGAGATATGACTTAATGAGTTCTAGCACGTTACCACGAATTCCATAGCACTCCAATTTCTTTAGTAGTATGCTATGATCCACATAATCGAAGGCCTGGGTCATATCACAATAAATGGCGCATACGGAAGACCTTTTATCGACATTAGTAAGGGTAGTTTTATAGAAATCATAGATTGCTAGGTTAGTGTTTTTATTTTTTCTAAAACCTTTTTGTTCTTGGCATAGTAGTTTATTCAGCTCTAAATATGAATAAATTTTGTCATGGATATATTTTTCAAAGATTTTTGAAAATATAGGTATGAGTGTTATTGGTCTATAGAATTCCATAAGCTCTTTGTTTTCTTTTTTGAACAAAGGCCTTACTATTGATAATTTTAATTTATCTGGAAATATACCATTACAAATACATAAATTTAATATATAACTTAAATGTCGAGATATATATATATTAGCAATTTTTATTATTTTGGTGCATATGTCATCAAATCCTACGCTATTGGTATTCTTTAGTCCGCATATAATTCTATGTATGTCATATGGTATGGATGGTGCCATAAAAATGGATTCAAGTTTGTTCAATATCTGAGATGTTACATTAATACCAGAGTTCAAAATGGGATTTATTTTGTCTATAAAATTATTATTAAATGCATTGGCAATTTGGGCTGGGTCGGTAATAATATTATTATCCACTTTAATTCTACTAATAGTATCACGAGGAAAGTTAAACCTTAATGTATTTATTATATCTGGAATATAATAATACTTTTTGCCTTATTGTCGGAAGTTTTGATATTATGGTCATTCTGAGCGCGTTGCGTGAGTCTGATAATTTTTTTATACAATTTTGAATATGAATTGTAAGTTCTTTTATTTACTATCGATGGTTTTAATCTAAAATTCCATAGTAGTTGACGTTTTTTTGCACTGCATTTCTTTAGCCCACGTGATACCCATTTAGGTTTCTTATGAACACGTATAATTATTGTCCTAAACGGAAAACACAGGTCATAAAATAGCTTTAAATGTTCAATAAAATAATTATACGCTATATTAGGGTCACTTTCACAATACATGTCAGAAAACGAAAAACTTTTAAGGCATTCAATAAACTTCTGTACATTATCCGAACAAAAGTCGCGCGTGCGTTTTCGCCATTGCTTAATAAGAGGTATCATTTTCGTGGGAAACATCATTAATTGTGCTGTATGATCAGACAAAGCTAATTCTAAAACTTCAGTCTGACATGGTTTAGGAAAATTGTGGGCAAAGTTGTCTATACAAGTCTGGCTCGACAACCTAGTCGGTTCTTTTAAACTTAAGGTCATGTTATAATTAAGCAGTATGCTTTCAAAATCTAACGTTACATTATTTTGTTTTAAAATGTCAATATTAAAATCTCCAGCTAATATTACTCGTTCATAGCATCTTTTACATAATATAGATAGCATGGTCTCTAATTTACTAAAAAATATACTTAAATTTTCCATTTTAGGCACTCTATAAATACATACAATCACAATCTTATGACTAGTCAGTTCTACAGCACAACATTCATACAGTCCCGAAATAGAGAGATTTTTAATTTCCAGCAGCTCTTTCCATTCGTGCCCTTTTCTTATAAGAATGCATGCACCTCCTCATTTACATTTGGTTCTGCTATAACATGAAGCTATTGAGTAGTTTGGCATATTCAAATAAGTCTCATAGCCAGCCATCATGAAGTGTTCAGTGATACATATTATGTCTACAAGTATTTTTCTATCAATGAGTTCTTGAATACATATAGACAATGCCTCCGATTTGTTACATAATCCGGCAATATTTTGATGCAGTATATGTAAGTATTTATTTGAGAAAAAACTGTTGCTCATTTATGCTACTGTCTTCTATATTTGTGTCTAGTCTATTGTCTAAAGCTAAGCTGTTGCATCCCCGTAGATCACTAACGAATTTCGTGAGTTTGTCAAATATGGCTTTTATTCCATAATTGTTAATTTTTCCGGAATGTCGGTAAAACATATTATAATCGTAGGTTAGTATATCGTTTGAGTCAAAAAAGTAGGCATATCTATGGGTCAATATATCTTGATACAGTTGATTGTTGAAAAGTTGTATTCTTGAATTACATATACGTTTGCTTAGATTATATCTGTATTGTGGTGCGCAGATTATGATATTAGTATGCGTTAAATCTTCTAAGACGCGTCTTATATTAAGGATGATGTTTGAAAAATCCTTTGTGTAATAGAAATCCTCATCTCCTATCATTATAATACAGAAATCATTTTTGGTAAATTCCTTTATCTTCGCCTGCACCCCATGTAACATTTGGTTTATGTTACAGTGTGATGATAGGTAGTGACATAGATCATAATTTCTACCTATAGTATTTTCAGCGATTGATAATTTTGTTGGTATTATTTGTGCTTTAGATGCATATCTTATTCTGTTGGAATTTATTTATTATATTTGAATTATATTGTGAGTTATCGACAGAAAACGTCATCTGAGTGGGTTCCACTATGTTTTGTATGTATGAAATATTTTTAACAGAATCCGATGAAGTAGTAGGTTGCTCAGGAGTTAATGCTAGTTTTTTGGTTCGTGTATGTTTAGGGTGTTGCTTCTTGTTTGGCGTTACATCCTTCGACTTAATAGGAGTGCAGGTGACTTTTTTAAGAAATTCTTTTGTCAATTTTAAGTCCTGAATTTCGCGTGTTAGTTTAGTATTTTCTAGAGAAAGTACATCTATTTCCTTGTGTGCACTTTCTAGGTTCATTTCTAGTGTCTTGATTCGATCTTTTAATTTTATCATGATGTCTGTATCCTCATCATCGGATATTTCTGGTAAACTACTGGTGGTTCCATCTAGCGTGTTATTTATACAGCTTGCGTTTAGTTTACTGGGATCTGAGATGGTGCGCTTCCTACGAATGGTGATATTTTCAAAGAAATTCATGTTTTTATTTTAACCCAGTTCTATTAAAATTGTATTATATTAATATGAAACTTATTCTAAGTGTTTGAATCTCAAAAAGATTGTATTTAGTGGGGCTCGAACTTGAGATTGCTGCTTTAAGTTGGCAGTCTTACCAATTAAGCCATGCGGCAGTTGATGGAACCGTCGAAATTGAGGTATAGTTTCATAGTTCAGTAGGTGTAGTAAGGTGATTCAACGCTAGATGTCGTTGTAAACAATCTTGGCTATAAATATTTTATATATTGGTCAATACTGTTTTATCGTATCTTTTGTGTCTAAATATAGATGGAGCTCATGTCGTCGGTTTGTTTTGATGTAACTTTTAAATTTTATCACTAGAAAAGAGTGTTTTTAATTAATTTATTTTTATTTTGTTATTTCGCACAATTCGTTATAAGTAGACACTGCACTATTTAGGTAGATATGGTTTAAATTATTAGTCCACAATCGTTTTCCACTTGTGTTGAGTCATTGCACTTTTAAAGTAACCGTATAAATTGTTTGAAACTGATTTGTATCAATAACACATTAATCAGTTTATGCACTTCTTTGATTTTGCACCACTTTATTACGGATTATATTTCTCACAGGATATTATGAATTATATACGGGAACAGGATCTTTTTACTACTATTATGAATTAAAATGTCAGGAGCACACAGTAACTGAACCGTTCGCCTCGCGGGGTGCGGGGGTTTCGTTTTAGCCACATCGAAGAAGAGAGTTCCGGTATGTATGTAATATTGCAATTATTTATATAATATATAAATCATGCGTGCTTCGGAATTTTGCCTGTATACATAAATAATACAAAAATGTGAAAAGTAAGGCAACTATAAACTATATTAATAACAATTGTCCAATACTAAATAAGTTAAAGTCATCTAACTTAATCAGATACAGAGAATACATATGAAGGCCAAAGTTGGCCATTTATCGTAAAAAGCACTATCGAAATGTAAATCGTAAATAGGCCTTTTAAGCAAAAGTTCTTTTGAAAAACGATTCTAATTGCGTTTTTGGCAGTATTTGCCAGGTCATGCATGTGCAGTAAATGACACGGCGCGGTTTTAATGGAATAGGTGGATTTGGAGTTAAACTTATCAAATGTGTAATTAAAAAATACCTGCGTCGTTATTGCTGTAAAATGGTAATATATACAAATAATTTTACTATAATATAAGACAAGTTGGATGATTTCTAAACATAAAATAAATACAAATACTTTATTCAAATTATTTATTTTAACTATCAAAATTTGTGTTCCAGATCGTTGCCTAAAGTATATTTTTGAAGTAGAGTTTATATGTATGTATACATTTTTGTTATATTAAAAGTCAGTTGACTCACACAGACGGGTGTGGGGAGTATACAACAGGGTTGATTTTCGGTAAAAAACCCGTATGATGTTTCTGGAATTCTTCTAGAGTTAAATCAGCAAACTCGTTGATTCCAAATTGCACATTACCACCGTGGGTTTTATTATTATATTGTATCTCTTTCAAATTATTCTTGAATATATCGTAACGCATAAGCATCTCTCGTGTCGATGAATAGTGTTTATTATAGTCATGCATAAATTTTACGAAAAGCGCTGCGGGGTCACTATAGTCATTTTGTCCCCAATAGTTGCTGAACCCAGGTGTTGACGTAACAACGACTATAAACACAATTGTAAGTAATTTCATATCTATTTCTTTTTCGCAACAAAACAATACCAATAACTCCTGTGCACAAACCGCTATCGTTGTAAGTGCAAGGAGTAACTGTTCCGAATGCTTTATATTAGGTCTTTACCTATGAAATTGCCGTTCTGCAGTACTGGCCATTTCAAATCAAAATAATTTTTGTTTGGCTAAGAATTCTAATTTCAAATTAATTTTATTTTAAAAACATGGATTCTTTTTTCCAAAAGTAGTCATTTCTTTATTGATTAGTGTTACATTTTCATCGCATTTCAATCTTTTTCGTCATCATGGATACGTTAAAAATTCGAGTAATTATGGAATATGAGTACCGTCGTGGCAGCAACGCGGCACAAGCGGCACGCAACATCAACGACGTTTACGGAGCTAACACTACAAACCAACGCACCACCTGTTATTGGTTTGCTCGCTTCCGTTCTGGAAATTTCGACCTGAAAAATGAACCTCGCGGTCGTCCGAAGACTTTGGTCGACAATGACGAATTAAAGGCGGTTGTGGAAGCTGATGATACACAATCTACGGCTGAATTAGCAGCAGCTTTCGACGTTAGCGTCAAAACAATATTGGTCCATTTGCGTCAAATTGGCAAGGTAAAAAAGCTTGACAAATGGGTGCCCCACGAACTCAATGATCGCCAGCGCGAAGTACGCGTCGAGACGTGCCTTGCACTGCTCAACAGACACACTAATGAAGGAATTTTGAACCGCATTGTTACCTGCGATGAAAAATGGATTCTGTTTGATAACCGCAAGCGCTCAGCAAGTTGGTTGGATCCTGGTTCAGCACCTAAACAATGCCCTAAACGAAAACTTACCCCTAGAAAAGTGATGGTCACTGTTTGGTGGTCTAGCGCCGGTGTGATTCATCACAGCTTCTTACCAAACGGGGTGAGCATTACTGCAGATGTGTACTGTGAAGAACTGAGCACAATGATGGAGAAGCTGGCGCATCTCCAACCAGCATTGGTCAATCGCTCGTCTCCGCTGCTCCTGCACGACAACGCGCGACCTCATACTGCACAGCAGACGGTCTCCAAGTTGCAAGAACTGGGGTTGGAAGCTCTCCGTCATCCGCCCTACTCACCAGACCTTGCGCCTACAGACTACTACTTTTTCCAGAATTTGGATAACTTCTTGGCGGGAAAAAAATTCAATACCCGAGAGGCAGTACAAAATGCCTTTAAAGAATTTGTTGCCTCCCGTCCAGCTGATTTCTTTAAGAAGGGCATCAATAAACTGCCACTGCGATGGCAAAGATGCATTGATTGCATGGGTGATTACTTCGATTAATACAAATAAAAAATTCATGAAAAAAATTCGTTTAAATTTTTTCATACAAAACGGCAATTTCATAGGTAAAGACCTATTATATCATGTTAAACTTGCCTCTTGAATGTAATTGAATTTGAGAAAATCAATTATTTACACAGTCTGCAGTGTAAATAATTGATTTTCGCACACTAAAAGTATAAAGTATCTACATATTAACTTAAGCGAGACTTTTCGATATTTAGAATATAAGTTTTATCGAAAATATTTATCCTAGACCCGAAAATAAGGTACATTATCTATACATATGATAAATCTGTAGAAAAATATTTTTTGTTCATCAAAAGAAAATCCAAAAAAAATTGCCAGGGTATTTAAAAACAATCAATAGAACCCATTTCCAGCATTTTTATAATGTTTGTCTGTTTAAATGTTCGGGTAACACGTAAAATATACGAAAGCAATGTAGATAACTTTTATACACAACGATTGAGCGTAACTTGAGGTAACATTTAGTTTGTTTGTTTTATTGCAATCGAGTCAGTCTATCAAAAGATATTAGATTTTAAAATAATCATGAAGAAAAATAACACACATTTCGTTACTTCAAGATGAACTAATGTTTATAGTTGAACTAACTAACTGTCCGATAGATGTCATTGTGCATATTATGACATCTCTTTTCTGAATGAACTAGGTTGATAGTTGATTTTTATTTCGATAGATGTCGTTGTGCATTTCTTTTGACTCGCGGTGTTAAGATTTGCCCGTGTTTGCTGATTGCATGAGGTACGTAGGGTTTTGAATGTTCTAAATTGTTTCGAAGGTCTTGGTTGCCTAGAAGTATGTCGTTGTCCAAAATTGGTTATTAAAAAAATCTGTTTTCTTTGCAAAAATTGAATTATGTAGAAGGTTGGATATGTTATAATTTAATTTTAAATTATTGATAGTTGATTTTTATTTCGATAGATGTCGTTGTGCATTGCTTTTGACTCGCGGTGTTAAGATTAGGGCTTTGTTGGATTTGTTATAATTTAATTTTAAATTATATCTAATGTCAGTCGATCGAAAGTTTGTGCTGTCGATTCGTATGTGACGCGAATGTACAGACGATTCGAATTTTATTGAGCCTCTCCGATTGAATGTATTTGAATGTAGTAAATTAACCCTGTCTCTCATAATTTTCTCAGCACAAATCTATATACCTACCTATGTAAAAGAGGAAACTGACTGACTGACATATCAACGCACAGCCTGACGGCTGGGGTTAGAGACTTGAAATTTTGCTGGTACTTTTTATGACGTATGCATTCACTAAGGAGGGGGTAAAATAGAGAATGAAAGATTGTATGAAAATCCGTCATTTTTGAAATCAAAGTCATTGAAACTTATATTTAGTAGTTCAGCTAAAAATAAAAATAAATATTTTAGGATTTTTGGAAATTCCACCCCAAGGGCGTAAAATAGGGGATGTATGTTAGTATAAAAAGTGTGTAATTTTTTAAGTGAAAAGCATGAAAATTGGTATTTGGCCTTTCCGTTATAAATAAAAATATGTATTTCCGGATTTTAGGAATTTCCACCCCTAAGAGTTTATAATAGGGAATGTATGTTGCGTGTGGGTATACCTATAATGGTTCTGAGGAATTTGAAGCCACCTAAACTTGGCAACGGCACTAGGCTTCAAGTATAAACTTTGCATCGTGTTATAGAGGCTACTATTATGCCTGGATCCGCCCAGGGAGAAACAGTGTTCGTGTCACGTATTCCGTTAGTGCCAAATAATCTCCCTTTTTAGTTTAAAATACTGTAGTTCCCTATAAAAGTGTGTGTCGTGATAACCATCAACAAATCGCATAGTCCAACTCTCAAGTTTGCTGGAATTGACTTAAGGAAGGCGAGCAGGTTCACGTGGCGTTCTATCGTGTGAGTTCATCACACAGTCTGGTCCATGTAGTGCGAGGACCTACGTCTTTTGCTGAGCTCCGTAAAGTGGATGATATTGAACATCCCACATACCAGGCCGCTTGCTGAGCACGCCATTTATTAGATGGAGGTCAGCATTGTGATGACGCTCTAGCGGAAGCATGCGTGAGCGATAGTCCACATCGCTTGCAACATTTGTTTGCCATCTTATTGACTTTTTGTGCGTTATCGGGTGCTAACCAGTTATGGCAAAAGTACCATGACAAGTTTGCTGAAGATTTTATGAGACATGTACAACTAAATACTGATGGAGAAATTCCTGACAAGGTACGTGAAATTTGTCACAACAGGTCCTTATTGGCTATTCAAGCGACAGTTATAAGTATAGGAGGGAACCCGATCAGTCAGAGGCTGCAAAAATGCACAGGATTTTGCCAATTATTTGTAAAAAATAGGCGATGGCACATACCCTGTACAAGAAGATTGAAAAGCTATTTTGATTGGTAATATCTGCTCTTACGTTACATCACAGCGGGAGCTAATTTCTTCTGTGTACGGAGATACCACAAACATGGGAAATCAAGCTGGTTCTTGGCTATGTCAGCGAGCTATTTTGACTCCCCACAATGACCAAGCTGCGGCAATTAATTTCAAAATATTGACTCATGCGTCCGGGAATAGTAAAGAATATAGCTCAATAAATACAGTTATGGAAGAAGATGACGCCACGCACTACTCGGTAGAATTTTTGGATTCCCTCAGCACACCCGGACTTCCAACCCACAAAATAGTTTTAAAAATCGGTGTACCAATAATTCTCCTCAGAAATTTATGCCCTCCCAAACTTTGTAACGGCACTCGGCTCAAAGTCACAAATCTGCAGCAAAACATTATCGAAGCTGAAATATTAACAGGTTGCGGCGCCGGTGATATTGTTTTTATTCCAAGGACACCTATAATTCCTAAAAATTTTCCTTTCTCTTTCAAACCAGTGCAATTCCCAGTCAGTCTCTGTTATGCCATGATGATTACTAAAGCTCAGGGCCAGACATTATCCGTTGCGGGGGTGGACCTAAGTATTGGATGCTTTTCCCATGGTCAACTATAGGTAGCTCTTTCACGCGTAAACAACCCCGAAAACGTTTTTGTGTACGCTCCAGATGGTTCCACAGGTAAAGTAAAGAAGCACTAAATTAAATAAAATAAAAATTGTATTGGTATCCTCCCACAGCGCTTTACACTAAAAAATACATTGTTAAGTTCCGACATCCACGCGAACGAAGTCGCGGGCACAGCTAGTTATATAATAATAGTATTATTAATGCTTTATTTAAGTTGTTAGTTAAAACCTAATGTTATCAATTTTACAATGTATAAGGTGTTACAAAAATATCTGCCACGGCTGCAATGGGAGATAGTATTGTGTTTAATAGACTACAATAGTAAAATTAAATTATTGATAATTTGTAATATTTTGGCCACCGGCCACTTTGTTGTTAATGCGCAGCCCCGCGTGCCCGCACCCTCACCCGCTCTAGCCCCATCGTCGCACGCGTTAGCTGACCGCGCGGCGCTCGCCAGTCGCCCCTCGCCCCTCGCCCGAGCGGTGTGCGACGGGAATATCGCGCGCCTTTATTAAAAATGCCCCCTAGACGACGTTATTCTAATCAAAAATGTCTTGAAATGGTATGCTACCACGAGTGTAACTCCATAACTGCGCATGCAGTGAATTTATACCAGCACAAGTTTGGTGTGCGAGTGAGTCATCATACCATTCCGAATGCCGTGTACATGTTTAATAATAATAATAAAACGATTATTTCAAGTTTTTTTAAATCTCATAATTGTTAGTAAAACTTAGCCTAGGTGTTAGTAATAAAATATATTATTATTTGCATTCCGCCGCTACGATATGCATGTCGCAGCACCTTCTTATAAACGGATAGTCAATCCTGTCCTCGGTCATTCAGCACTATGTTGAAACTAGCTCGCACCCTGCGCACCAGCGATGTGCCGCGCTTGCGTATTGTTGTAGAAAAACCATCAGTTCGCGCTTCGGCGAACATGAGCTGAGGCACTGCAGTAGCGAGGTAGTCCGAACATAGCCCTGAATGCATTGTTGAACTGTACGTTTAGAGAAGACGGCCGCTTTGACCCGCCTACGGTTGTCGCAGGTAGGCCTCCATATTCTGCCGAACTCGAATAGGAAGTGTTGAACTTCTTCCACCGACATCCTCTCGCGAGCACCAGGGATGCTACTCGAGTGTTCGATGTGAGCCACAACTCCGTGCATGAGTACACTTCACAAGAGTCCAAGAATTGCATCCAAATGACTAGCGGCTCGCCTCGCGTTTTGTAATTGGATTTCAGAAGAACGACGCAACATTCTGTGGACTGACGACTCCACATTCACCCGGGTTGGTTGTTCAACATACACAATGCGGAATTCGCATTATTGGACTGAGGGGAATCCTCGTGTTGTGTGACCTGACCACTTTCAGACTCGGTTTATAATATTGTATAATAGTGTTATAATATTTCGTGGTTTCATTTTCGATATAAATTAACAGGCAGTCCTTTGACCTACTAAGCAACACTCGCACGCTTTTATTATTTAAATTTTAAGATTTAATAGACTAAAAAACTCGATTAATATTAAATGGATAACCTCTTCCTTCACTCACTACCCGTCCGCCATGACAGCTCATTTTTTTTCCGTGCGAGGCGACGAGTGTACGCGCTCTCCCACTCGAAAAAATTAAACTTTGGTGTTCTTACGATTTTGTCTCACGATGCCCAAAAGGTATTTGGAAGATAAGATTGAACACTATAAGAAAAAGATGGAAAAATTAAAAGAAAAACATCGCCCCAAGAGACGACGATAGGTATATTCCTCTTGTGCCGACCAGGATGTAGTTATTTCCAACAATAAAGGTTAGTATCTAATCTTTAATATGTTAAAATATTATATTGTAGAAGCGGAAACTCCAGCAGTGGCGATTTTCTAAAAAAGGCGATGCCTCGCCGGCATCGCCCTCTTTTGCGTCCAACAGTTGTCGAGGCTGTTACTCTGTCCAATTGTGAATCGATTCGTAGTCTTTGTCTATAATTGTTAGCCTAGTGTAGTGCGGGTGATTTTACTTCTTTTGTTCACCCAGATTCTCACGATCATGAATTCACCTCGTTACCTTATGGACTTGGCATCGCTCCTAGGGTGTTTACTAAGATTGTAAGGGAAGTGGTTGCGTTTTTGCTTGGTCGGGGATTTGAATCCGTTTGTTACTTAGACGATATATTGTCAATGGTGCTTGGAAAGAATGTGAACTCAAATATCACCTAAATTGAAGCTGTAGTTTTCGCGCTAAAATATGACAAATAAATACGTGAAAAGTCGGGGTGCACCATATTGCTTCGCGTCGACAACACCACGGCTATTAGTTATATTAACC
Organism: Pseudoips prasinana; assembly: GCA_951640165.1. Taxonomy (NCBI): domain Eukaryota; kingdom Metazoa; phylum Arthropoda; class Insecta; order Lepidoptera; family Nolidae; genus Pseudoips; species Pseudoips prasinana. The sequence continues at coordinate 24,132,233 of OX621240.1, forward strand.
GCATGGTTGGAGTTCAGTTTCCACATTTGCATGCATTAGCCCGTGAAATTTGGCAATGGTGTGAGAGAAGAAACCTGTGGCTATTCGCTTCAAATACAAAGGACAAGATTGAAGCTGATAAGCAGTCCCGTAGAATTAACCCAGTCGTAGAATGGGAATTGCCCACGTCAGCGTTTAATTTTACTGTCACGAAGTTAGGCCAGCCAGAGATTGATTTATTTGCCTCTCGAACCAATGCCACTGCGCGACGCAAAGGAGTGGTAATGTGTTTATCAGGCTATGTATGTATGTATGTTCCTTTGAAGCACTATACAGACCAAACGCCTGGGCCGATTTTAATGATTCACACGTCAATCGATTCCTTCCAGTCCGGCAAGTGTCACTAAAGACTAGGAGCGATGCCAAGTCCATAAGGTAACGAGGTGAATTCATGATCGTGAGAATCTGGGTGAACAAAAGAAGTAAAATCACCCGCACTACACTAGGCTAACAATTATAGACAAAGACTACGAATCGATTCACAATTGGACAGAGTAACAGCCTCGACAACTGTTGGACGCAAAAGAGGGCGATGCCGGCGAGGCATCGCCTTTTTTAGAAAATCGCCACTGCTGGAGTTTCCGCTTCTACAATATAATATTTTAACATATTAAAGATTAGATACTAACCTTTATTGTTGGAAATAACTACATCCTGGTCGGCACAAGAGGAATATACCTATCGTCGTCTCTTGGGGCGATGTTTTTCTTTTAATTTTTCCATCTTTTTCTTATAGTGTTCAATCTTATCTTCCAAATACCTTTTGGGCATCGTGAGACAAAATCGTAAGAACACCAAAGTTTAATTTTTTCGAGTGGGAGAGCGCGTACACTCGTCGCCTCGCACGGAAAAAAAATGAGCTGTCATGGCGGACGGGTAGTGAGTGAAGGAAGAGGTTATCCATTTAATATTAATCGAGTTTTTTAGTCTATTAAATCTTAAAATTTAAATAATAAAAGCGTGCGAGTGTTGCTTAGTAGGTCAAAGGACTGCCTGTTAATTTATATCGAAAATGAAACCACGAAATATTATAACACTATTATACAATATTATAAACCGAGTCTGAAAGTGGTCAGGTCACACAACACGAGGATTCCCCTCAGTCCAATAATGCGAATTCCGCATTGTGTATGTTGAACAACCAACCCGGGTGAATGTGGAGTCGTCAGTCCACAGAATGTTGCGTCGTTCTTCTGAAATCCAATTACAAAACGCGAGGCGAGCCGCTAGTCATTTGGATGCAATTCTTGGACTCTTGTGAAGTGTACAACTATTGGGGACAAAATGACTATAGTGACCCCGCAGCGCTTTTCGTAAAATTTATGCATGACTATAATAAACACTATTCATCGACACGAGAGATGCTTATGCGTTACGATATATTCAAGGATAATTTGAAAGAGATAGAATATAATAATAAAATCCACGGTGATGCGCAATTTGGAATCAACAAGTTTGCTGATTTAACTCTAGAAGAATTCAAGAAATATCATACGGGTCTTTTACCGATAATCGACCCTGTTGTATACTCCCCACGTCCGTCTGTGTGAGTCAACTGACTTTTAATATAACAAAAATGTATACATACATATAAACTCTACTTCAAAAATATACTTTAGGCAACGATCTGGAACACAAATTTTGATAGTTAAAATAAATAATTTGAACAAGTATTTGTATTTATTTTATGTTTAGAAATCATCCAACTTGTCTTATATTATAGTAAAATTATATTTTGTATATATTACCATCTTACAGCAATAACGACGCATGTATTTTTTAATTACACATTTGGTAAGTTTACTCCAAATCCACTTATTCCATTAAAACCGCGCCGTGTCATTTACTGCACATGCATGACCTGGCAAATACTGCCAAAAACGCAATAGGAATCGTTTTTTAGAAGAACTTCTGCTTAAGAGGCCTATTACATTTCGATAGTGCTTTTTACGATGAATGGCCAACTTTGGCCTTCATATTCTCTGTATCTGATTAAGTTAGACGACTTTAACTTATTTAGTATTGGAGAATAGTTATTAATATAGTTTGTAGTTGCCTTACTTTTCACGTTTTTGTATTATTTAAACTCTAATAGAATATTAAGCTTACATTGTAAGAAACTAGATTAAAGGGGAACAACCATCCGTCCATATAATCAAATAAAAATTTCGTGAAATTTTGACAATACACATTTTGACATTAATTAATTTGAATATACTGAGCGACTGCCGAACGCAATCCATATTTGGAAATCGCTAATTTTATGTTTAATCTTTAAAGCATATTTCCTCATTAAAATTCCCCGGTGAAGCATTAAAAGGCTTCTAGGCTAACTATTTATCAAATATCATATAATGTAGATAAAATTAGTAAAGTTCCTATACAATAACAAAATTCGCAAAATACCGAACTAGCGAGTATAGAAGACTCCTTAAGTATCCAGATCCGATATTAATTTTAAGTTGAATTTTTATACATAATATTATTACTTTAAAACTCAACCCTATTTAAAGCAAAAGTATAGCTTTTTTATGCTATCACCTGATGGCAAATAATGAAATAATGAAATTTATTCAGCACTTGGGTATTAACATACACTTGTACTTGTCAAGTTCACAATGGAGTACATAAACATAGTCGAATGCAGTATAAAAATTCATCATCATCATCATCATTACAGCTAAATAAGTCCACTGCTGGACAAGCCTCCCTCAAGAATCGTCTTGAGGGGATATGCCATAATCGCCACGCTTGGCAGGCGGGTTGGCGATCGCAGTAAGATAGTCATAGTAATCAGAAGGAAGCTGCTGCCCTTCCTCAGGTAGATATTCCCTCGGGTCGACTTCTACGCCCCCCACGGGATGAGATGGGGTGATGATATTCTGATTCTGATATTTGTCGCCGTCACCACACAGCAGATAGTATAAAAATTACAAAAATATAATTAGTCTAAAAAAATTAATCTATTATTTTGAAATTTAGTTGTACAATATTAAAATTAAAGAATTGAAGGCAATGAGCATTTGGCTCTTAACCAGTAGCTTAAATTAAACAATTAATACCCGAGGCCACCCTTTTAGGGTTCGGGCCACAGCTCAGGGGGCCGCTGAAGCAAAAGGACAGAATTCTAAGAGAGGGTGTGATCAGTTGCACGGGATCACCAATGACGTGTTAAGGGGCCAAAGCGATCCTCGCCGCTGAGGAGCCTACCCTAGCTAACCTGCGGCTTTCTCTAGCTAGGTGGACGACCCGGAGAAGAAAGCCACAAAGAAACTCCAGGCTTGCTTTTTTCGTCTTCTTTTGCTTTTTGTTTTCGTTCTTTTTTTTTTTTTTTTAAATCATGTATTTTCTTACATTATGATGGGCGTTATGTAGGCTAATGCACGCACAGAACCGTTGTCATCTAATGAATCAAAAAAAATATTCAGATAATAAACAATAACATTAAATTTCACTCAAGCAATTAGGATAACCTCTTGCTAAATGAGAAAATGGTGGGTATATCCGCGTACATTTACAAAATTAACAAGTCATACGAAGTCAACCAGAGGCAACGACTGTATGAAAAAATAAAATATTATGAGTACCCCAACAGCAGTTCGACCAGTTACCGCAAGCAGCACCCGTTCACGAGTATGACGTGAGGGCCAGCCATCGCCTCCCTCGCCATATTAGAGGGAAGGAAACGACCCGACCCACAACGCCACCGCAAGCATTAACACACAATGGGAGTATGACGAACTTACAACGGGTAGTTCATGTTGAAGTCGTTAACAGCCTTCGGGCGAACAGCGTTTGACATGTTCGAGATAATATACATTTGTTTAATAATAAGAATATGCATCTAAAAATCTATGATATTACAGAATTATTTGCAAGTGAAGATGTGGTCGTGGGTGGACCGCGCATACCCATAAGATGCCTGTTCACTCTAACCTTGAATAAACACATGTTGTACGGGAGGGTGTTCCACAGCTTAGCCGTGCGTATGATGAAAGAGGAAGTAATGCGCTTCGTACGGCAAAATGGGATGTCAACAACAAAGTGGTGGAGACCCTCCCGACGCCTGGTAGTTCGATGAAAAAAAGGGGAAGGGATGATAAGTTCATGGAGGTTTTGAGTTCATTATTTGATTCAGAAATTCTTGGTTTCCTTATATTCTTTACAAAGAATATGTTTTAACTGTTTTTCGTGCACTCCATTTTGAGCCGCATTTCTCGTTTCATACGGGTGTGGATTGCGTGAAATGATGAATCAGTCTCACATATACACATACATAATGAACCGGTATAATTATTATGAATGTATTATGTAATATAGTTTCCCTAAACTTGTTTAATACGAAGGTTTACTTTTGGATAGTAATAATAGGTACCTATGAGGTTTAATCGGTAATCATATGTGATAATATACGTATTTAATTGTTAGCAATAATGACTGCTTTCGTTATTAATACTAAATTTGTAATCCGACTCAGAAGCATTCCCTATCAATATCGAAGTATCAAAATCGGCTACTTCACAATTAGGACATTATATAACATATCATAGTCTGGTGAAGCAGTGAAAGCCTCATAGGCAAACTGCATACGCCATGCTTCAATAATTAAACCATCTAAAGAATGGTTAAATAATTAAATAATTAAACCACCTGGCTTTATGAAAAAGTCAAAATTCAATTCTATTCCAAATTAAAATGCACGAACTGAGATCGACAACGGCTCGATTCAAAGTTGTCCCTTGCAACTTGTGTACAGTTGCACCCCAACATAATATTAAAGGTAACATTTTTCTTTAAATTTTACCTTGTCCACAAAGCTTTCAAAATTCGGCTGTTGATAGTTCGATTCTCACACCAACCAAAGGGACATTGTTCTTTATATCTTTGTCATTGCATTTAAAACAATTCGATTTCGGTATGTACCTACCCATATATAGTTTTTCAAGTGAAGTTAAGTACTAAATCGTTTGAAGTTGGAGATGGGCGACCGTGTTAGACGTTAGATACTTTAGGTAGTCCAATATACCTAATAGATACTTTATTATATACCCTCACACGCACAGTCATACGAATTTTAAGTCTTTTCATCGTAAATTTCTACTGTCTTAAAACCTATATGTGAAAATAGTTGTTACGCAACTTTAAATCGATCTAGCTCCTAAACGGCCGGTCGAACCGAAAAATATTGAAAGAAAATTAAAAAGGTTTTTAAATACCTATTCAACGATACCCCGATTTAAAAATTAACAAAATTAACAGATACGTATCTATTAGGTATATTGGACTACCTAAAGTATCTAACGTCTAACACGGTCGCCCATCTCCAACTTCAAACGATTTAGTACTTAACTTCACTTGAAAAACTATATATGGGTAGGTACATACCGAAATCGAATTGTTTTAAATGCAATGACAAAGATATAAAGAACAATGTCCCTTTGGTTGGTGTGAGAATCGAACTATCAACAGCCGAATTTTGAAAGCTTTGTGGACAAGGTAAAATTTAAAGAAAAATGTTACCTTTAATATTATGTTGGGGTGCAACTGTACACAAGTTGCAAGGGACAACTTTGAATCGAGCCGATGTCGATCTCAGTTCGTGCATTTTAATTTGGAATAGAATTGAATTTTGACTTTTTCATAAAGCCAGGTGGTTTAATTATTTAATTATTTAACCATTCTTTAGATGGTTTAATTATTGAAGCATGGCGTATGCAGTTTGCCTATGAGGCTTTCACTGCTTCACCAGACTATGATATGTTATATAATGTCCTAATTGTGAAGTAGCCGATTTTGATACTTCGATATTGATAGGGAATGCTTCTGAGTCGGATTACAAATTTAGTATTAATAACGAAAGCAGTCATTATTGCTAACAATTAAATACGTATATTATCACATATGATTACCGATTAAACCTCATAGGTACCTATTATTACTATCCAAAAGTAAACCTTCGTATTAAACAAGTTTAGGGAAACTATATTACATAATACATTCATAATAATTATACCGGTTCATTATGTATGTGTATATGTGAGACTGATTCATCATTTCACGCAATCCACACCCGTATGAAACGAGAAATGCGGCTCAAAATGGAGTGCACGAAAAACAGTTAAAACATATTCTTTGTAAAGAATATAAGGAAACCAAGAATTTCTGAATCAAATAATGAACTCAAAACCTCCATGAACTTATCATCCCTTCCCCTTTTTTTCATCGAACTACCAGGCGTCGGGAGGGTCTCCACCACTTTGTTGTTGACATCCCATTTTGCCGTACGAAGCGCATTACTTCCTCTTTCATCATACGCACGGCTAAGCTGTGGAACACCCTCCCGTACAACATGTGTTTATTCAAGGTTAGAGTGAACAGGCATCTTATGGGTATGCGCGGTCCACCCACGACCACATCTTCACTTGCAAATAATTCTGTAATATCATAGATTTTTAGATGCATATTCTTATTATTAAACAAATGTATATTATCTCGAACATGTCAAACGCTGTTCGCCCGAAGGCTGTTAACGACTTCAACATGAACTACCCGTTGTAAGTTCGTCATACTCCCATTGTGTGTTAATGCTTGCGGTGGCGTTGTGGGTCGGGTCGTTTCCTTCCCTCTAATATGGCGAGGGAGGCGATGGCTGGCCCTCACGTCATACTCGTGAACGGGTGCTGCTTGCGGTAACTGGTCGAACTGCTGTTGGGGTACTCATAATATTTTATTTTTTCATACAGTCGTTGCCTCTGGTTGACTTCGTATGACTTGTTAATTTTGTAAATGTACGCGGATATACCCACCATTTTCTCATTTAGCAAGAGGTTATCCTAATTGCTTGAGTGAAATTTAATGTTATTGTTTATTATCTGAATATTTTTTTTGATTCATTAGATGACAACGGTTCTGTGCGTGCATTAGCCTACATAACGCCCATCATAATGTAAGAAAATACATGATTTAAAAAAAAAAAAAAAAGAACGAAAACAAAAAGCAAAAGAAGACGAAAAAAGCAAGCCTGGAGTTTCTTTGTGGCTTTCTTCTCCGGGTCGTCCACCTAGCTAGAGAAAGCCGCAGGTTAGCTAGGGTAGGCTCCTCAGCGGCGAGGATCGCTTTGGCCCCTTAACACGTCATTGGTGATCCCGTGCAACTGATCACACCCTCTCTTAGAATTCTGTCCTTTTGCTTCAGCGGCCCCCTGAGCTGTGGCCCGAACCCTAAAAGGGTGGCCTCGGGTATTAATTGTTTAATTTAAGCTACTGGTTAAGAGCCAAATGCTCATTGCCTTCAATTCTTTAATTTTAATATTGTACAACTAAATTTCAAAATAATAGATTAATTTTTTTAGACTAATTATATTTTTGTAATTTTTATACTATCTGCTGTGTGGTGACGGCGACAAATATCAGAATCAGAATATCATCACCCCATCTCATCCCGTGGGGGGCGTAGAAGTCGACCCGAGGGAATATCTACCTGAGGAAGGGCAGCAGCTTCCTTCTGATTACTATGACTATCTTACTGCGATCGCCAACCCGCCTGCCAAGCGTGGCGATTATGGCATATCCCCTCAAGACGATTCTTGAGGGAGGCTTGTCCAGCAGTGGACTTATTTAGCTGTAATGATGATGATGATGAATTTTTATACTGCATTCGACTATGTTTATGTACTCCATTGTGAACTTGACAAGTACAAGTGTATGTTAATACCCAAGTGCTGAATAAATTTCATTATTTCATTATTTGCCATCAGGTGATAGCATAAAAAAGCTATACTTTTGCTTTAAATAGGGTTGAGTTTTAAAGTAATAATATTATGTATAAAAATTCAACTTAAAATTAATATCGGATCTGGATACTTAAGGAGTCTTCTATACTCGCTAGTTCGGTATTTTGCGAATTTTGTTATTGTATAGGAACTTTACTAATTTTATCTACATTATATGATATTTGATAAATAGTTAGCCTAGAAGCCTTTTAATGCTTCACCGGGGAATTTTAATGAGGAAATATGCTTTAAAGATTAAACATAAAATTAGCGATTTCCAAATATGGATTGCGTTCGGCAGTCGCTCAGTATATTCAAATTAATTAATGTCAAAATGTGTATTGTCAAAATTTCACGAAATTTTTATTTGATTATATGGACGGATGGTTGTTCCCCTTTAATCTAGTTTCTTACAATGTAAGCTTAATATTCTATTAGAGTTTAAATAATACAAAAACGTGAAAAGTAAGGCAACTACAAACTATATTAATAACTATTCTCCAATACTAAATAAGTTAAAGTCGTCTAACTTAATCAGATACAGAGATTATGAAGGCCAAAGTTGGCCATTCATCGTAAAAAGCACTATCGAAATGTAATAGGCCTCTTAAGCAGAAGTTCTTCTAAAAAACGATTCCTATTGCGTTTTTGGCAGTATTTGCCAGGTCATGCATGTGCAGTAAATGACACGGCGCGGTTTTAATGGAATAAGTGGATTTGGAGTAAACTTACCAAATGTGTAATTAAAAAATACATGCGTCGTTATTGCTGTAAGATGGTAATATATACAAAATATAATTTTACTATAATATAAGACAAGTTGGATGATTTCTAAACATAAAATAAATACAAATACTTGTTCAAATTATTTATTTTAACTATCAAAATTTGTGTTCCAGATCGTTGCCTAAAGTATATTTTTGAAGTAGAGTTTATATGTATGTATACATTTTTGTTATATTAAAAGTCAGTTGACTCACACAGACGGACGTGGGGAGTATACAACAGGGTCGATTATCGGTAAAAGACCCGTATGATATTTCTTGAATTCTTCTAGAGTTAAATCAGCAAACTTGTTGATTCCAAATTGCGCATCACCGTGGATTTTATTATTATATTCTATCTCTTTCAAATTATCCTTGAATATATCGTAACGCATAAGCATCTCTCGTGTCGATGAATAGTGTTTATTATAGTCATGCATAAATTTTACGAAAAGCGCTGCGGGGTCACTATAGTCATTTTGTCCCCAATAGTTGCTGAACCCAGGTGTTGACGTAACAATGACTATAAACACAATTGTAAGTAATTTCATATCTATTTCTTTTTCAAACAAAACAATACCAACAACTCCTGTGCACAAACCGCTATTGTTGTAAGTGCATGGAGTAACTGTTCCGAATGCTTTATATATCATGTTAAACATGCCTCTTCAATGTAATTGATTTTTATATATTCTATCTCTTTCAAATTTCATTTTTTATATGAAGCAGTGAAAGCCTCATAGGCAAACTGCATACGCCATGCTTAAATAATTAAACCATCTAAAGACCTAACACTGCCTGCAGTGTAAATAATTGATTTTTTCACACTAAAAGTATAACGTATCTATATAATAACTTAAGCGAGACTTTTCGATATTTAGAATATAAGTTTTATCGAAAATATTTATCCTAGACCCGAAAATAAGGTACATTAATATATAATAATTGTATTATTAATGCTTTATTTAAGTTGTTAGTTAAAACCTAATGTTATCAATATTACAATGTAACGTGTTACAAAACTATCTGCCACTGCTGCAATGGGAGATATTATTGTGTTTATAGATTACAATCGTAAAGTTAAATTATTGATAATTTGTCATATTTTTTTTTCATACAAAAAATCGTACGTATAAATTTGATTTGATTTATTGGCATAAAATCACTCTGTAGACTTAAAGCTGTTGGCGCTAAATATGCCGCTGCGCGCCGTCCTCTTTGTTGTTAATGCGCAGCCCCGCATGCCCGCACCTTCACCCGCTCTAGCGACGAAGGCGTCGCACGCGCTAGCTAACCGCGCGGCGCTCGCCAGTCGCCCCTTGCCCCTCGCCCGAGTGGTGTGCGACGGGACATCGCGCGCCTTTATTAAAAATGCCCCCTAGATGACGTTATTCTAATCAAGAATATCTTGAAATGGTATGCTACCACGAGTGTAATTCCATAACTGCGTATGCAGTGAAGTTATACCAGCAGAAGTTTGGTGTGCGAGTGAGTCATCATACCATTCTGAATGCCGTGTACAGGTTTAATAATAATAAAACGTTTATTTCAAGTTTTTTAAAAACTCATAATTGTCAGTAAAACTTAGCCTAGGTGTTAGTAATAAAATATAATATTATTTGCATTCCGCCGCTACGATATGCATGTCTTCTTATCACACGGACAGTCAATCGGACAGTCAATCCTGTCCGTGGTAATTTTCAGCACTATGTTGGAACTAGCTCGCACCCTGCGCACCAGCGATGTGCGGCGCTTGCGTATTGTTGTTGAAAAACAATCAGTTCGCGCTTCGGCAGTCTCAACATAGCCCTGACTGCATTGTTGAACTGTACGTTTAGAGAAGTCGGCCGATTTGACCCGCCTACGGTTGACGCAGGTAGGCCTCCATATTCTGCCGAACTCGAATAGGAAGTGTTGAACTTCTTCCGACGTCATCCTCTTGCGAGCACCAGGGATGCTCCGAGCGGACGACTTTGAAATCGGGAAGGGCTCCATCTTTACCACTTCACAAGAGTCCGAGAATTGCATCCACATGACTAGCAGCTCGCTTCGCGTTTTGTAATTGGATTTGAGAAGAACGATGCAATATTCTGTGGACTGACGAGTCCACATTCACCCGGGTTGGTATGATCAACATACACAATGCGCAATGCGCATTATTGCACTGAGGAGAATCCTCGTGTTGTGCGACCTGACCACTTTCAGACTCGGTTTATAATATTGTATACATACATACATACATAGACTCACAGTAGGCAGAGACAACGGATTTCCATTTGTCACGATCTTTGCACACGTCTTTTGCCTCGACTACTGTCATTATATTCTTCATACATGCTCGCCGGTTTAGGGTACTTCTGACCTGCCCTTTCTTGAGGACGTCTCCGATTTGGTCAGAGAATGTTCGACGAGGTCTTCCCCTTCCGGTTGATCCACTCACACAGGCCAGGTATACTGCTTTGGCAATCTTCTTTCATTCATCCTTTCTAAATGGCCAAACCATCTCAGCATTCCTTTTTCAATCTTTGTGACTACATCCTCTTTCACACCACAACGCTCTCTTACATCAGTAGATCGAATTCTGTCTCTCATTTCCACTGCATTTATTTTACTTTCATGCTTTTTCTGCCATACCCAACTTTCACTTCCATACATTAAAGTTGGCACTAACACTCCATCGTGCACGGCCAGTCGAGCCTTCTTTGAGACTTGCCGGCTACTCATAAAGGCGTTTAGTGCCCCATTCACTCTGTTCCCCGCATTTACTCTTCTAACAATATCTTTTTCATATTTCCCATCTTTCGTAAACAAAGTTCCCAAATATACAAACTCTTTCACCTGTTCGACTTTCTCTCCTTCAATCACAATATCACATGCTGTCGTGTATTCATCCCTCTCAAATACCATTACTTTCGTCTTACTAACATTCATTTTCATCCCTCTCCTTTCAAAAGCTTCATGCATATTTGTTACCATCACCTGCAACACGTCAGCCGATGATGCAAGTAGAACTTGATCATCAGCGTAAAGCAGACATTTGATGAGTAACTCATTCATCCTTACACCGCATTCACTTTTTTTCAAATCTTTTAAACAGCTATCCATGAATAGGTTAAACAACCACGGTGACGCTACACATCCCTGTCTAACACCCTTTTGGATGCTAAACCACTCAGTGTATGACCCGTTAATTCTCACGCAAGCTCTGGAATCCCTGTAAAGAGATTTCAGTGCTTGAACAAGGCTGTTGTCCAACCCATACATCGACAGTACCGACAATAGCTCATTCCTCAACACTCTATCGAAGGCCTTTTCTAAGTCTACGAAGGCACAGTAGACCTTTTGGCTTTTGCCCAAAAACTTCTCTACTATGCTTCGTAGAGAAAAGACCTGATCCGTGCATCCCATTCCTCTTCGAAAACCCGCCTGTACATCCCATATTTTCGCATCGGTTTCTTTCACAACTCTTTCAACCAATACTTTCGCATACAACTTACCAACGACGCTGAGCAGACTAATACCCCTATAGTTTTTACAGTCTTGCCGTGAGCCTTTCCCTTTGTAAAGAGGTACGATGACAGCCTTGCACCAATCACTTGGCACTTGGCCGGTGTTATAGCATAATTTGAAAAGGCTGCACAGCTGACTCGCTATGACGCCATGTCCAGCCTTCAGCATCTCGACAGTTATCCTGTCATACTCTGGTGATTTACCTGATTTCATACTATTAATAGCTTTCACAATCTCATCCATACCAATTTCATCTTTACATTGAATCTTGTCTGTACTACATTCACTCTCTGTTACACCTCTTTCATACAAACTTTCAAAATACTCCTTCCAACGTTTTAACACACATTCTTCCCCTTTCACTATATTTCCATCTTGGTCTCGTATGGAGTTCAATTCTGAGGTTTGAGTTATGCCTCTTACTGATCTAACGGATTTCCAGAAAAACTTAATATTCGTCTGAAAATCACACCTTTACGATTCCTTTCATTCTTTTATAATCATTCCAGGCCCTTTCTATATCCTCATTCGTCGCCTTATGCATTCGTTCGTTTGCTCTAGTGGCTAGCCAGTCTAACCACGCTTTCTTCTTTTCACATACAACTTTTTGTACACTTTGATCCCACCAAATATTCTTCATCTTTCTTCCTCTTCTTCTCTTTATTACACCACATACTTCACCAGCTACACTTACGACACCTTCTTTGACTAACTTCCATAGCTCTTCTACTTCTTTTATGTCTTCAGATCCCTCAAACTTCTTAACCAATTTACTTTTGTACTCATCTGCCACTTCTTCCTCTTGCAGTTCCTCTACTTTTATCCTCTCTAGTACACTTTTAGTCTCCGGAATTCGGTGGCGCCACCCTTTGAACAGACCTCTTATTCGGCTCATTACCAGAAAGTGGTCTGTATGGATTGCGGTCCCACGATAGACTCTAGTGTCTAGAACATTCTTTCTCAATCTTACATCTACAATCACGAAGTCAATCATACTCTTTGTCACATTTTTCCTCTCTCGTGTAAACGTATGGATTCTTTTGTGTTCAAACATAGTATTTGTAACACAAAGACCCCATTCCAGACATATCTCAAGCAGACTGTACCCATTTTCATTCTCCCTCTCATCCCCGAATTGACCTAGTACTCTTTCAAAACCATCAAGTTTTACCCCAACCTATCCATTAAAATCACCTAACATTATTACTCTTTCATTATACTGGCTTAACCGCAACACATCTCTCAGGGTCTCCCAGAAAGCCTTTCTTTCCTCTTGTTCTCGCTGTGTTACAACTGCACCCATATCTACAGGAGCGTACACCCCTACTTAGAAGATACGGGTCATACCAACTTTCATTCTCATCCACATTACTCTTGCATTCACGCATTCGAACTCAGTCACACACTCAGGCATACTTGTGGAAAGAATGAGACCCACACCTTGGCAAGCCTGGGTGGTGTTCGGTACTCCAGACCAATACGCCGTGTATAGTCCGTGTTTTGTAGTATCACACCCTTTCCGCTTCGTCTCATTCACACACAACACATCCATCCGCTTTTCACTCATCAGCTGACATACTTCGTCCATCTTACCTTCTATTCCTCCTTCCACATTCAACGTAGCAAAACGGCTCTCCGTTGGCCACTTTTCGCCTCTCCGGGAAACGAGACGTGACGGGTGGCGGACCACGTCACCGCCATTTGAAGAATTAAAATTAATTGTATCCATTGCGTTCCCACGAGTATTAGGGACTAAACGGTCCACCCTCGCAGAGCCCTATACGGGGGTAAGACGGATCCATGCTGTGTCCTATGACCGCCAACATAGACACCCTCCGTTAACGACCAGACTGCCCTCTGGCCATGGATCCCTCAGCACGGGTCGGATTACACCTTGGATCGGGGTTTTATTTCAGGTATGCTCCCTGGTTTGGACTAATAGCTCACGGGTGCTCGTCCCCTGCGTCTCGGTGAGCGTACAGTAAGCCAGCTAACTCGGCCTGTGAGCGCCGCCGTTGGTATGCATAATTATGCCTACTCTTCCGCCGCCGCTCTAAGTTACTATCCTGTACTGATAGTAACTATGCTATTGGAGGCCTCTGATGAATCTTTCGATTCCAGAGGCCCCGATAGAGGCAGTTTAAGGTCACACCCGGGACCAATTGTATAATAGTGTTATAATATTTCGTGGTTTCATTTTCGATATAAATTAACAGGCAGTCCTTTGACCTACAAAGCAACACTGGCACGCTTTTATTATTTAAATTTTAAGATTAGATTAGATTAGAATAGATAGTTTTGTAGATAAGTAGGTAGGAAGTGTGTAAATAATAGAACTGAAAAATATAGTGCAATTGTTTTAAATAAGATAATTAACTTCTAAACATGCCAAGTTACTGTAATATATCGTTATTTGATATTAATCTAAGTAAGTAAGTAAATACACTTTTTAAACACTGGTTTGCCTGTGTATTATTACAGATAGTGAATTAAGTTTTCATTCACTGAACAGATGGAAAGAGATAGTAGTTGTTTTCAATGACTAAGCGACACATCGCGCGTAATTTGTGTGCGGCTTTATGCAGAGTACAGTCAATGCTTATTATACTACATTATTTTCTCAAATTCAAATAACTGTTTCGAGTAACGAAAGCTCTTCACTATTGTAATCTTTAAGCACAATACTCCCTCCAAGTAAAGCCGTGGCACATATTTTTGTAACACTTTATATAGGTAGTACAGGACACTATCACCGTCCTGTGCAATCGTATCCAGCGCTTCAGCATCCGATTGTCACATTCATTACATCATGCGCTCAAAATGCTGTGGCACACCGTTGGCAACCCATTATTATATTGAACACACAGGGCGCTGTAAACTCTCTATGAATATCTGACCCACAGACTGCACGTGTAATGCCTGGAAATGGGGTCTAAAAAGTGTTATTTTAACCTCCTTGGTACACCATACAAATATAGTAATAAGACCAAATAAAAATGGTCGGGTAGACTTCGAGTAGCCTATTTTTTTGTTGTTTGCTTTCTGAAAATATAAATTTAAATCTGTTCAGTTTCGGAGGAACTAGTACCTCGATTTTGTATTTTATAGTATTGCACAAGAATTTTTACTAGTATTAACGCTGATCCAGAGCTGACAGTCAGTCCGTGAGTACGATCAATACAACTTGGTCGTAACATCGCGTCAGGAAAAAAACAACAGGGTTAAGTCGCGAATGTTGTATAATTATGATACGCGAGAATTTAAAACTTTTAAGAAGCAGTCTTGAAAGTGGCAATTCATCTTATATTATTATTTATGTATGATCAGATTAAGAGATTCATGACGTCAAAATGTAAATTATTTAAGAATTCCAGAAGATTACTGTCTTTTACTTGATCATTATCTAGTAAATTTACAAAATATTTTTTGCACCATTAATCTAGGGAATTTTCCAGCTAAGTTTGTCAGTAAATGGGTCCGTAGTTTTCCAGGACTTCATTTTTGGCTTCTTATGAAGTTAAGGACAACAATATTAGCTCACGAATACATATACCTCTCTAAAACAACGTAAAATTGTTTTAGAGGAGAATAAAAACGGATTTAGGGTTCGTTGCTAACAAAGAGTAGGTACAGGTATAATTATATTATATACGGCTGACAGTCCTTTGAAACTGTGTGTTAACATGAGTGTACTCTCATGGGCTAGTTTATACGGCCGGATAGAAGTCAGGTAGGCCCATAAAGCTGGTTTCAAGGTTAAGTTTGTAGGTAAATTATATATAAGTTTGTTATACATTTTTTATAATTAATTGCATTATTTTATAATAATATACGCGAAGTTTGTACCCCTTTTAATGAAAATTATGCAGACGAATTAGTATGACACACACAGGATCACACTAAGAAGAGGTTAAAATAGCAAAAACAGAAATGTGAAAGGAGAGCTAAGTTCAATATTATGAAATTAGCTTGGTTGTTGACTTCAACAACAAAAGACCTGAGATCTAATTGGAATATTGAAGCTTAAGAGCGGACTTGGCTGGAAAATTCTAATAAATAATTACTGATTTTGCATCTGGGTCTGGATGCCAAATTTTAACTCTAGGTCATCTGAAACTGGGTTAGAGTTTTTATACACATACGTGTCATTCCGTGATAAAAATGTTGACTTTAGTGCGACATCTAAATAATCGTTTAAGATGTGTTTACAATATTTGCATCACATATGTAACTCGCAAGTATCAATATATGACCCAAATTTGATATGTTTCTGTGAAATAGTTTTTGAGTTATGACGTGGTAAGAAGTGGCTTCAAATGTTTCGCATACACGGAACTGCCCGCAAGTTAGGTTAGCTTGTGCTTGGCTTTGTATTTAATATCTATAACCTAACTTAATCTCGAACGTAATCATAGTCTATGACAGTTAGGCATACAATTTTTATAGCTTACTCAAGTGACTTCTTGCTTGTTTGCAACCGGTCACCTGATAGTATACTAGTACATACATGCATGGACACTCGCATCACCATAGAGACCGCGAGTACGTTGCCGACCTTAAAGAAATTAATACAAACTTAACCAGAACTCAGCTCTTGGCATTTTAATTGATCTAAATAAGGCGCTTGACACTGTGAGTTGCAATCTATTACTTAAAAACTAAACCCGATTGGAGTAACAGGCAAAGCTTTCGAAAAACTTAAATCATTTTTCACAAATAGCTCCCAAACAGTTAAAATTGATGACTGTGAAAGTAGCCCGAAACTCGCCAACTGTGAAATCCCACATGTCTCAATCCTAGGCCCTTTGCTGTTCCTCATATACATAAACAACATCAATGAAATTTGACTAACAGCTGACATTTTTCTATACGCGGACGATACAGGTCTTTTTTACGTTAGGCAAAATATTCATCAGGTTATAATACAAGCACAAGACGATTTCAACAAACTATATGGTTGTTTCTAATACAACTTGTTAACAACCAATACATCCTAAAAAAATACATAGCTTTATCTGCAAATAATAAAAATATTGACATTAAAAACACATTAAGAATAAACGGAGAGAATTTGGAAAGAACCTACATTGAAAAATATCTGGGATACAAAAGTCTGGCTGAAACCCACATAGAATACCTTACAGAAGTCTGGTGAAGCGCGGCAGAAACAAATTTGAAAAATCTTGCATCTGTCCAAAACAACATTATTAAGGTACTGTTTAACTACAATTATTTAACACCAACACGACAAAGGTGAACGGCAGGTTTATAAGATACTTTCGTACCGCTACTCAAATATCGTGTTTTGGGATATTTTCCCATATATCTCAAAAACCCTAACCGGGTCGCAAGTTAGGTTAGGAATATGCATAAAACTATTATTTGTAAATTATTAAAAGTTCTTTATTTCCATTAATTATAAAGTTCATAACGCAGTGTACATTTGTGTGAGGTTGCGAGGGGTTTTGAGTGGAGGTAAATAAAACAATAGGTTCTTTGTTTTTTGTATCTTCATTTATTTTATTGATACTATTATTAATTTATCCTTAGTATTACTTCAGCTAAGAAGGGGGCAGGTTATAAGTCCCAAACAATAATTATCACATGTAACAACAACATCCCACAGCTCGTAAACCTATAAAGCAGTTACAACAACAACTTCTGATTGCGTCTCGACCCATTCACGTTTGTTTCTAAAACTATAAATACAAAATAAGTTTTATCAGAAGAATGACGGGACTTTATTTTAGCACGAAGCATCATTGGGTTTATTGAGACCTTCACTCTCATCGGATAAAGCATGTCTTCTTAGTCGGGGCAAACGAATGTTGCAATCAACACATTGTCAACTCGTCTTAAATAATAAAACGTCCTTTCGTGAATCCACTATAAACAGATATTGTACGGAGGAACTAATGCTTTACTCAACGTAAAACCTACAAGATAATTATCTTGCAGTTTTTACGTTGAATTTGCTAAATTATCTTGCTAAAAAATATTGAAGACGAAAATCGTTCCTATTCTTAATCATTAATTATAACGATTTAATGCAACTCTTGTGCTTTCATAGGCATAACAAATAAGTCTATAATTATATGATTTATATGTTATGTTGTTCCCATTTATAAATAATTAATTAAAATTTCAACATTTTTATTATTATACACATGGCAATTTTTAAAACGTAACTTCGTTTAGTTTACGATTTCATTACGTTTATTTATTGAAAATAATTGAAATATTCAATCATTAAATATTTATTAATTGGATTTTATTAATTAATCCCAAGTTCTAAAAATATTATACATACATGAAAATCAATGCCTTAGTTGTTTTAATAAGTGGTACTTTTGACATAGCTGAACAAGAAAAGTAGTATGCAGTACGAATTCTTTCATTCACCTTTACAAAGAAACCAAAATTAAGAATATATCCCAAATATATAAATACTACACATGCGTACTGGCTACAAAAATTATAAACAGATATATCGCTGGCCCCGGGCAATAAAGCGGTAATTTCAAAAATCGTTTTTTATAGGAAAAATAAAAGAAGCTAATTTGTTTATAGTGCAGCGTACAGTGATCCAAAACAGATGTTCAAAATGTCAAATGAAAGCTAATTTTTTTACCAATTTTACCTTATAAAAATAATTGTAATGGTATAAATATTTAATGAAATAATTGAAAAAATGTATAATACTAATTATAAACGATATTGTTTCAATTGCAACATCATTAATTACTTTATCGACACACCGACCACTGAGATTCAGGACTGTAAGAATAAAATACGACGTATTTCCCGCTTGAGATCTTAATCGTACCAGCCGATTACCACCTTCTTCTGGGAAATTTTATAGCCAAAGCTTAGCTGTATCGTCTACTAACCGTTATTTTAGAATCCTATCAATGAATCATATTTTTATGTAACTAACTATTGTAACAGACTGACTTTGTAATGTGATTTATTTTTTATTTTTAATTGTTTTAGACAGTGTTTTATGAAATTAATAGATTTTTTCAGTCTTACTACTACCTAATTTTATTCAAACTAAATTTTAAAGGATAATGACTTTGTTTAAAAACCCTTTCAAATCACATGTTTTATTGAATATTAAACTTTAGAAATATCACAAAAACACTTAAAAATAATATTGTACCTAAATTTGAATAAAATCACATAACTTAAATTAGCTGATAAATTTTTGAAACAAATATAAAATGGACAAAACCTTAAAAAGAAAATAAAAATATTATGCTACTTTAATTTGAATCTTCGCTTTCAATATCGATTTCTTCTTCAGATTTCCCAACACAATGCAAATTATTATAAAATGTATGATAATGTTTCGGGATTGCTTCAGTTTTGCAGAGACTCATCAAATCATTGTAAAGTGGTTTTGGTAAGGCGATTGGTTCTCTGTATAGTTTTTTAAGTTCATCTCTTGAAATATCAGTCACTGGCGTCTTTTTGGGTCTTCCTCTTGAAGATCTGGTGTTTGATGCAGTATTCAAAGAAATGTATTCATCATCAAAGTTATACTTTAAATATATAACATCTGGGTGCGTTCGAGTAATTTTGATTTCGTGAATCTTTGTCCACATAACTTTTTCATTACTTTGGTCTGCCTGCAACCAGTGTTTTTTGTCCATTATCTCCTTTAAATCAAAGAAATTATGTTGTTCCATTTCCTTAGGATGAAATTTTGCACCATTGATATTGGCATTCATAATTACGCCATACATTTAATTAGGAGTATAAATCGTGTGGTTTTTTTTTTGCGCGTTCGATAAGAGAATACATCGAATCTCCTTCAGACTGGCTATTGCCAGTTTCGAAGTACCTATGTATTATGTTAACTCCATACTTTTTGGACAAGTATAAATAATTTGACGGTCACCCTAGCCTAGTTGGTAGTGCTCCTGCCTACGAAGCTGGTGGTCCTGGGTTCGAATCCCGGTAAGTGCAAATATTTGTGTGATGAGCACGAATATTTGTTTCTGAGCCATGGATGTTTTTCTATGTATATAAGTATTTATCTATCTATATAAGTATGTATATCGTCGCCTGATACCCATTTTACAAGCTTTGCTTAGTTTGGGGCTAGGATGATCTGTGTGACATTATAGTATAGATAGATATTATTAGTATTATTATATTAAAGAGCAAAGATAATCCTATTTTCATTCTGCCCAGCACAACCATCAGAATAAAATATAAAATTCTTTATAGCACGTTGGCTCTCAGTTACAATAAAATTTAGGACGATGCCGATATAGTATTAGTGCCAAAGATAGCAGTAACTTCGTCCACTTAATGAGTTATAAATCGTAAAGTTATATATAGGATACTTTCGCTTGTAATGAAAGATTCCTACCTCTGATTGAGGAATCGTCAGAATTTTTTCCAGATCATAAATAGCGACGACAATAGTTGTAGAATCGACTTCTATTTTATCTTTAGTTTTGAGTTCACGAACACATTCCTTGTTTCTAATGTGCTTTGTGTAAACTTCTTGGTGTTGGTGCTTTTCCTTCACCATCAGCTTGACGATACAATGTACATTAGCCGCACATATCTTTTTTAGGTATGTGAAAAGAATAATTGAATTTTGTATTAAACACAGATTAATACTGTCGTTTTGTGGCCATCTTTACATCATTTGGATAATTCGCACTCTTAAACCATCCATCAGAATATAACCTGTACATTTTGGAAATGTTCAGTGTTTCTTCTAAGTATAACTTCTTAGTATCTTTTCGGACATAATGTGATTCTTTAACTGGAAATTGTTTTATATGTGCAATAACACTTTGCTCTGTTGAAACGCTCATTTTCCTTGGTTTATTTTCATGCTGACCTCTGTTATCTTTGACTTCTTCAGATTTCTCTTTCTCTATTGCTGTGTAAGCTGTTTTTACGCTAATGCTAAGGGCATTCAAAAAAACATTGCAAACATCAATTGATTCAATTCCATTTATTTTGAAAAAGTAGCTTATAGTTTGTGCCCTGTTTTTTGTTCTTACTAGTCGCATTTTATTTATATATTTAGTATTCACGTGTCGTAAGATATAGTGCCACTGATCCTAGTGATCACTAAGTTTCCAAAATTCGTCGAATATAGCCTGCCGGGAGACTTGAGAAATCTGTTCATCACATTTTTTATTACATTTACAGGCGTCCTTCATCGTTTTAGAATCATTTTTTTTTGTATTAATACCAGTATAAGCTTGGCCTGAATTCTTTTGTTTCTTATTCGTAACTTTTTCACACTTTTCTTCGTGTCGCCTGTTTTTTCTTTTTAGTTCTCTCGTGGCTAGTACATCAGATACGGATGGAACACTTTCTGTCGTAGTAGTTTGATTGCAATCATTAGATTCGACGTTAACATTTTTTGTCGTTGTAGATTGGTTTTCAACTATGAAGTCTGGATCTAAGTTGTAGTATTATGGCAACCATTAGCTTCAACGGCAGTTTTTTCACATTGTAAAACCAAAATATTTGAATCTCATCATTATCGACCGGTGCAAACCATAAAAACAACATCCCTATCCAAAAAAACACTAAGATGGCAAAGACTTTTCTTATATATTGTTTTGTTGTTGTACTAGTATTTTAATATAGTATTTTTATTTATAGTACATTTGACATTTTATTTGTACTTATTTCGTACAAATAAAATGTCAAATATAATTAGAACTAAAAAGGTAGGCACCTTTTCCAATGGCCTCGATTAGGAGGAATTCTACGGCACAATCTGTAGTTAAGTAAGTACTTATCTATCCATAAGTTTATTTAGATTCTTAAGTTTTTATTTCTAGTTCTATGTGTCAGAAGACTGGCCGCATTATAACGTTTAATTGCCAAACTAATTCTTTGGTCAAAGAAAAAGCCAGCCCTCTGGTCACGGGAGGCGTCAACCAAACGCTTCGAAATCTGGCGATAGAGACTCCCCTCGGACCCCACATTCCAAGCGTTTCGATCCCAAACGGCTCAAATATGTAATTTCCTATCAAATTACCGTATTTGCGCTGCTTGAGTGTCTCCGCACAGGCAGCAGCAGCGCCTGCCGCCGCGCTGGTACTTGGAAGTAGTTATAGGGCTAGGGTCACAGAATAAAAAGTACTTCTAGGGTGTCAACGCGTGACCCGTTCTACACCAAAAGCCTACCCAACGACATCCCGTCTGGTCTCTTGCCATCGTCGCGTGCCAAACCGTTTGGTTCCAACACAGCTGGGACGCCGGCAGTGACAAGAGCCCGACAAATAATGTCGTTTAGGCTGCTATGGCGGGGAAGTCGACCCGGACTCCTGCTACATGACAGGCCGTGGTGTCTGAGGCGGTTGACAAACTCTCCACAGAGGCATCGATGCGGAGCAACACAGGGCACCCCCAGTAGTAAGCAGGCAGCTATCCGGAATGAGTCCTTGAGTTGTCGTCCAACATGGTCCCAATGTTAGACGACGGCAACACCTGTAACCAAAGGCCCGACTTCCATTCTCCCACAGCCAGTAGGCATGCGCGCTCTGCGGGATAAACCGATGCATTTAATAAAAAAAATCCCGAGTTAGGTTGCAGAGCGGCTGGTCCCGCCTCTGGGAGAAAGGATAGTTGGGCAAATCCGTATTCGGACAAGCTATTTTCCAGGCATTAATGGCATCGGTGAGGCACGGTACTTCCGAACTAACCAGTAATGATAAAATAATTTTGCTGGTTAGTGCTTCCGTCCTATGGACCGAAGATAGAAATGCCGGTAAGCTTACATGGGATAATTTGCGGATCCCGAGCCCGCCCAGGTGAACAGGAAGAGTGGCCTGTAGCCATGCTCAGTCATCCAGTTCTAAATTAAGAATATTCGTAAGTGTATCACGGATAATTTATCAACTTTGTCTAAAAATTTATAGTATAGTGTCTTATTTACATATGTATAATAATGCGTCATAATATGTTTGTTAACATATTCTCAGTTTATAGTACCGATAGTTACCTTTTTTAATATTTTGTTTCTATTTATTTTTGGTTTACTACGCTTTGTTGCACCGTTACCGGCATTATGTTACATTCAATTCCTATAAATAAAGAAAAATAAAATAAAAAAGGTTTTTATTCACGTAGACTATAAAAAACGCTTGTAAATAGTCATGTTCTGTCTATTTACAAGCGCTTTTTTAAAGTCTACGTGAATAAAAACCTTTTTTATTTTATTTTTATTTATTTATAGGAATTGAATGTATATTTGTAGTAATATAGTTGTATACATTATTATTTCTAGTAACATAGATATTTAGGTACACATTGTATGAAAACATTTATAAAATTTATTTTATTATAGCAATAATATTTAGCTAGCTCGTATCAAGTTATTGTCAAGAGATTATGTTTAATTATCTAGTTTAAGTCTAATATTTTACTACATATTGTCACTATCCATCCAAAGGTTGTCTGGAAGAAACCGCTTAATGCGATAAGACCGCCCATTGTACTTTGTATTCAATGTTTCATTGTAAAATTTCCTTTTTTGTGTACAATTAAGTGTATTTTATTTTATATATATATATTTTTTTTTTTTTTATAAATAGTAGTATGTTAATGTTTTTCTATGTTAATAATACTAATAATATCCTGGGACATTATTCACACACGACCATCTGATCCCGAACTAAGCAAAGCTTGTACTATGGTAACCAGATAAATTATATATTACATATACTACTTTTCTTTTGTAAATACTTACTTATATATTTAATTACACCCAGACTCCGGACAAAAAGGCATGATCATGCACACAAATACCTGTCCTGGGAGGGAATCGAATCCTGCAGCGCGAAAGGCAAGTATCTGCCAACCGGCCCATCGCCGTGTGTATGCGCATACATATCTATGTGTGGTTTAAATGATTTCTATATTGTTATAGTATACCTAATTGTTATAAAGGCGTACGTATGTATATACATTACTTTTAAGGAAAGTGATTATTTCATGTAAGTGAATATTGTATCTTTTTGAGAAAATAATGTTTTAAACCTAACAAACGATCCATCTTACAATTAATGACAATGAATTTGGTTTGAATTTCGAGTAATGGACGGCCCCTAGTTATAATAATAATGACGTTGGTATTTATATACCAGATTACGAGATTATTTAGTGTTACATAGGTTAAAGGTACAGGTCGGTTTGATAAGTGTGTGCATTTGCTTTGTAGAAAAACATGTAACTTTATATAATTCTTTCATAATTATTTAACATAATTCATTATGTAGGCAAATGTATATGCATACGATACAAGTGACCAGATAACAGCCCATATATTAATCAGTACATATATTCTACTTTTATAGCATTGTCGAAATGCAAAGCGTAAATCTAAAGCCGGTGGATAACTCAATTCAATTCTATTCAAAAGTCGTTTATTCTGTTAAAATGTTCCATTTGTGTGGAATCGTCAATTATTTTATCCTACCGTGCAGTGCATGACTTGGCAGGTACTGAGAAACACTGCCAGAAAACTCAGTAGGAATCCTTTTTTTTAATTTTTTTCTTAATATAAAATTACATTGTATGTACTTAAATGTGTTAATCCAGAGCGATCCCATGCCGCTTTCTTACTTAAATAATCAGAACTTTTGTAGTAAGCCTTGCTACATAATTCAGCTTTTATAGTCCTTTTAAACCCATTCATAGACATTTCTCTAATATCAATGGGAAGTTTGTTATAGAATCATTACATTGCCATAACACTTACATCCTCCGTAAGGGTGTATAGGAATCCTAAATTTGATCTACCGATATGTATCCTTCGAAACATAAAAACAGAGGTAACCTGTTAAGAGAGGTTGGGCACAGCGTTCATTCGATCAAAGAGCAGCCCGACTGGGGAAGTACCTCCACCTTACAGAAGACATTCTTTAATAATATCTTTAATGTTGTGTTTCTGCGTGTGAGTAAAGTCGCCCGAGCTGGAGAGGGAAAGTCAGCAACACTTATTTGCTGACTCTTAAAGGCCGGCAACGCAGCCGTGACACCTGTTGCATGCGGTGTAGATGGGCGGCGGTGATCACTTACCATCATGTCAATGCGCTCTGTTTTTTTATGTTATAGGACGACAAACGAGCAAGCGTGCTCGTTTGTCGTCCTATAACATAAAAAAACAGAGCGCATTCCTGCGCTGATTCCGGGGTATGCCTGTTGGTTTACAGATTAGTGACCCTGACTGCTAAACCAGAGGTCGTGGGTTCAGTCCCCACCCTAGACAAATCTGTTGATCAGCAGGATTATTTATTTTGTGCCCGTAATATATATGTACTTAGAAATATACAAGTATATATTGTTTGTCTTGTTGTTGTGTTGGGCAGAGAGGCTCTCTAGTGGCGAACACAAATTGAAAGACGCAACAAAGAGCAGGCTCCGTACAAGGTTGCAAACGGTTGCTTGGATGTTGGAAACGCCCATTTGTTTTTCCTCAAAGGGAAACATTTAGGTTAGAACTATGCTATTCAATGACACTGACAAAGCTAATATATCAAACTCGATTCTTAGATTGAAACGTTAGATCATCGTTACAGCTGAAAGAAGTGCCTCGCCGCTTCGTGTCGCGGGTTTGAGTCCCGCGCCGGTCAACTATTTGTGTGACCCATAAATAGTTGTTCTGAGTCTGGATGTAATTTGTGTCCGTCTATTATATGTTTGTAAAGTACCCCGCAATACAGGGATTAATTGGCCAAATGCGGGCGTAGCCTATAAAAAAAAAGCTGCTGGACAAGCCTCCCTCAAGAATCATCTTGAGGGGATATGCCATAATCGCCACGCTGGGCTTATTTATTTAAAATACAGGATTAATTGACTATATGTGTGGTATAGCCACTTCCTTGGCGCCCTGGTGTTTGTGGTTCGGTTCCTATATACAACATGTAACATAATTCGACGGTCACCATAGCCTAGTTGGTAGTGCTCCAGCCTACGAAGCTGGTGGTCGTGGGTTCGAATCCCGGTAAGTGCAATTATTTGTGTGATGAGCACGAATATTTGTTTGTGAGACATGGAGGTTTTCTATGTATAAAATTATTTATCTATCTATATAAGTATGTATAGAATATAACTTGCCATTATACTGCGCTTTTGTGGACTATAGCAAAGCTTTCGACTCTCTTGAGCACAACGCAATATGGCAGGCACTAAAAGAACAGGGTGTCGAAAACAAATACATAAGAGTAATAAGGAACATTTATTCCAAAAGCATGGCCAAAATCAGTTTAGAGAAGCATGGAGACAGCATAAGCATAGAAAAAGGCGTCCGACAAGGTGACCCAATATCACCCAAGTTATTCTCTGCAACTCTAGAAAAAGTTATCCGCCAACTAGATTGGAACGATCAGGGCATACTCATAGACGGTTATAGACTAACACATTTGAGATTTGCGGATGATGTGGTTCTGTTTGCAGAGACACCTGAAAACTTACAGAAAATGCTTGTAGAATTAACCACTGAAAGTCAGCTAGTAGGACTGACAATGAATTCCGATAAAACCAAAATTCTGACCAACCAAGATAAAGTAGGTATCACCATAAACTACAAACCAATTGCATATGAAGATGAATACATATACTTAGGACAAATAATCTCCACAAATAATTTAAATGAGAAAGAGTTTGACAGAAGAATAGCAAACGCATGGAAACGCTACTGGTCGTTGAAAGAGGTTTTTAAAAATAAGTATTTCGATATCAAACTAAAGACTAAGCTATTCGAATCGTGCATTTTGCCTGTTTTAACATACGGATGCCAAACTTGGGCCCTCACAAAGAATCATGCTAATAAAATAGAAATCTGTCAACGCAACATGGAGAGGAGCATGCTTGGTTACAAAATTAAAGATAAAAAACGAAACATCGACATGAGACGTTAAACAAAAGTTACCGACGTTTCACTTAAAACAAAGACTTTAAAATGGAGATGGACTGGGCACACAATGAGAGGCATTGATAAGTGGAGCAGAAGGGTCACAGTATGGCACCCAAGAAGCAGGAAACGAAACAGAGGATGACAGAAGAAAAGATGGGTTGAAGATATACAAAATGTGGCAGGTAAACTGTGGACAAGGATAGCAATGGACAGGACAAAATGCAAGGAGTTGGAGGAGGCCTATGCCAAAGTGCAAACAGACGACGATAACCGGTGTCTTGAAATCTAGTGAGAAAAAAAAATGTTTTAAATAATGCATGGAAATTGAATATATTAATAACAATACTACAAATAAATAAAATAATAATAATAATAGAATGTAAAAGTGAGCATGTAATTATTATAATTGACTAAAGACACCGTCCGTAGTTATAATTTTAAGTTTTTATTTCGTATTTCGTACTTCTTTAAAAACTTAATATCTGTATTTTTTACCTATTGTCTGAATAAAGGGCTTATTTATTATTTATTTATTATTATTATTATTATTATAAGTATGTATAACGTCACCTGGTACCCATAGTACAAGCTTTTCTTAGTTTGGGGCTAGGATGATCTGTGTGACATTGTCCCTAGATATTATTATAGATAGATATTATTATTATTAATTAACGCACACCCTCAAACACCCCAATTAGAATTTTATGTTGTAATCATAATACTTACACTGAATTTTTAATTTAACATGTATAGGTATGCATTGTTATTTACTAAATTAGTTTGTTGTAATAAAGTTTATTTTTCTTTATTTTGTATTGAATGATGGAATTTGTATGAATACAAATAAAACTACCATTTTAACGGTCTTATTACTTTGACTTACGGTCCATTTAAATTTGTTTTGACTGTACAGGGTTAATAATAATATGACAACAATTTCCGAAGTTTTAATTATTATTGGAATAAAAAATTACTTATATTAAAATGATAGATATAAATCTATTCAGTAAACGATTCTGAACAAACTATTTTCAGGGTGTGCGTTAATTAAGTTACATGTTGTAGTATACGACAACTATTGTATTTGTGCAAGACATATACCTATGTGTTGGCTGTGTGGTGACGGCCTCAAAGAATAGCCACCCCCTCTCATCCCGTGGGGGGGCGTAGAAGTCGTCCCGAGGGAATATATACCAGAGAAGGGGCAACAGCGATGTACGATGCAGTAGGATAGACATGGTACTCAGGAGAGTACCATGTCTATCCTACTGCGATCGCCAACCCGCCTGCCAAGCGTGCCGATTATGGCATATCCTCCCAAATGATAGACACAACAAAACCGCGGCCCCCAGTCCCCGGCAGCCCTGCTATTCCCAGCCGTGGTAACAGTCGTGGTTACGGCAGGGCAGGGGGTGCTAAGAATCCCCGGCAGATTCCGTGTTACCAAAACCGACGACCTCTGGCCCTGGCAACTTATAACACACGTACACTGCGGTCGGACGAGAAGATAACCGAACTGGAAGAAGAATTGAGCAGGTTACGTTGGGATATTGTAGGATTATCTGAAGTCCGAAGAGAGGGGGAGGACTCGATAATACTGAAATCCAGAAACCTGCTTTATTACCGGGAGGGGGACCAACTATCCCAAGGTGGTGTCGGGTTCATAGTCCACAAGTCCCTCGTGAACAACTTAGTGAAAATCGAGAGTGTGTCGACGAGGGTTGCGTACCTTATACTCAGAATCTCCAAGCAGTATTCGTTGAAGGTTATACAGGTATACGCATCCACTTCGACACACTCCGATGATGCAGTCGAGGTTATGTATGAGGACATCTCCAGAGCCATACATGCCTCTAACAGCTATTTCACTGTGGTCATGGGGGACTTTAACGCGAGGCTGGGCAAACTATTTGGTAATGAGCTGAGAGTGGGGCAATTTGGAACTGGAGATCGGAACCCCCGGGGCCAAATGTTGGCCGACTTCATGGAGAAGGAGAGACTCTTTATGATGAATTCCTTCTTCAGGAAGCCGGATCACCGCAAATGGACCTGGGTGAGTCCCGATGGCAAAACCAAAAATGAGATAAACTTTATCCTGTCGACGAGACGACAGTTGTTCAATGATGTCTCAGAGATCAATGTGGTTAAAACCGGGAGCGTTCACAGACTGGTCAGAGGCTCATTGAACCTTAATGTCTAACTCCAGAGGTTCCGACTGATAAAGTCTACGCTCCGACCTTTACCTATCCACGTCCAAAACCCCGAACCATTTCAGCTCGAACTGCAAAACCGTTTCGAATGCCTAGCAGACTGCGAGGAAGTGGACTCATACTATGACAGGCTCGTAGAAGCTGTCCATACGGCTGGGTCTAAGGTCTTCAACGCCCGTCGTACAAACAGAACTAAAAAGATCTCTAACTTTACCCTGCAACTTATGGAAGAAAGACGGAAAATGGTTCTGACATCCTCAGATGATGCTACCAGATATCGGCAGCTCAACAGACAGATCTCAAAGTCTTTGACTCGCGACACGCGTAAATTTAATACAAATAGTATCAAAGAGGCCATCGAGCGCAACAAAGGCTCGAAAGTATTCGCAAGAGCTCTGTCTGTTGGACAGAGCCAACTGACGAAGCAGAAGACTGAGGACGGTAGAATCGTCACGTCTATACCTGAGTTGCTGGGAGAGATCGAGAAGTTCTACGGACAGTTATATACGACAACACAGCCACCTGTCAAAAGTCTTGCCTCAGATCCCAGAGCACGACTAACTTGACATTACACCGAAGACATCCCGGACGTCAGCATGTACGAGATTAAAGTGGCTCTCAAACAACTGAAAAACAAGGCGCCGCGCCGGGTGATGATAGAGTTACAGCTGAGCTTCTGAAGGCGGGTGGTACACCGATCCTGCAGGCCCTTCAGAAGTTATTCAACTCCGTCATACTCGAAGGTCTAACGCCAAAAGCATGGCACAGGAGTGTGGTGGTGCTTTTCTTCAAAAAGGGCGATAAAACCGTATTGAAAAATTACAGACCCATCTCACTGCTGAGCCATGTATACAAGTTGTTTTCGAGAGTCATTACGAATCGTCTCGCACGAAGGTTTGACGACTTCTAGTCTCCCGAACAAGCCGGTTCCCGAAAAGGCTTTAGCACCATAGACCACATCCATACGCTGCGGCAAGTTATACAGAAGACCAAAGAGTATAACAAGCCTCTGTGCTTAGCGTTTGTGGACTATGAGAAAGCCTTTGATTCTATCGAAACATGGGCCGTGCTGAGGTCTCTCATAAAGTGCCAAATCGACTACCGGTATATCGAGATGATAAAGTGCTTGTATGAAAACGCCACTATGTCAGTGCGACTCCAGGACTAGAACTCGAAACCTATCCACTTGCAGCGAGGCGTGAGACAGGGAGATGTTATATTTACGAAACTGTTCACCGCTTCATTGGAAGATGTCTTCAAGCTTCTGGACTGGAAAGGCTTTGGCATCAATGTCAATGGCGAGTACATCACTCACCTCCGATTTGCCGATGATATAGTAGTAATGGCTGAGACCATGGAAGACCTCGGTACAATGCTCGATGACCTCAGCAGTCTCTCAACAAGTGGGTCTGAAAATGAACACGGATCAGACGAAAATCATGTCAAACGACCATGTTGCACCCACTCAATTGAAAGTTGGTGACTCTGCACTCGAAGTTGTAGAGTATATTTACCTAGGACAGACCATCCAACTAGGTAGGTCCAACTTCGAGAAGGAGGTCAATCGTAGAATCAAACTCGGCTGGGTAGCGTTCGGGAAGCTACGTAACATCTTCTCGCCCAAAATACCGCAGTGTCTGTCATGTCAGTGTCAAGTGGAAAGTCTTCGACCAGTGTGTGTTGCCAGTGATGACTTACGGAACAGAGACGTGGTCGCTCACTATGGGCCTTATTAGAAGGCTCAAGGTCACCCAAAGAGCAATGGAGAGGGCTATGCTCTGAGTTTCCCTGCGGGATCGAATCAGAAATGTTGAAATCCGCAGGCGAACCAAAGTCACCGACATAGCCCGAAGAATTGCAAAACTGAAGTAGCAGTGGGCGGGGCACATAGCTCGTAGAACCGATGGCCGTTGGGGCAAAAAGGTTCTGGAGTGGCGACCACGAACCGGAAGACGCAGCGTGGGCAGGCCCCATACGCTGGAAACTGCTGGATGCGAACAGCGCAAGACCAGCAATTGTGGAAATCTTTGTGGGAGGCCTTTGTCCAGCAGTGGACCTCTTTCGGCTGATATGATGATGATATACCTATAGTTGTGCTAAGCATGGGTGTTTTATCCCTGAATTGCACGTTTATACAATTGCCGCGATATAGATTGCGTTGTATATTTATAAAAATACTATACCTTAAAACGATTCGAATGGGCCATTCTAGTACAGAAAACCATCAATACGAATAGTTCCACGAGAAAAGCTATCATAACCTTTGATTTATAGGTACAATGTATGGAAGCGTAATGTTCCCGTTGAGAGACATAAGCGATAAAAATAATAACAAACGGTATTGATGGTTAAAAAAGGGTATCTTCATTTTATTTTAGGTGACAAATGTATTGAAACGCGCCGCAGCCTTCTAGGGTTGGATTCGGTAACTTTGAACGACGTGATACTTCATGTCTTTATCGGACCCTCATAAAATGCTCCGAAGGAATAAGATATACTTTATAAGGTTTGTTTTATCTTTATATTAAATCAAACACATTCGAATCCTTCTAAGCTATAGTGTTTTTATTTAATATACAACGCCTGCACGGCGTATACCGCGGCGATTCTATGTACAAACCTGCAATTCACGCATACAAAGAACAGTATCGTGAGCAGGTATAGTCTGGTGAAGTAAAACCATTCCATATATAAATTTAAATATCCAGGCTATATATAAATTTTGAAAAAAGCCAAGCTTAGTGCAGGCTACCTTTTGAAAATATCCTAATGTTTGTATACAAAAAAAAAGATGAATGAACAGTTCGTCAATTATTTTTTTCTATTAACCCGCGCGAGCCCCGTCTGGCCCTCCACTGAGGCCGTACACGTATAAGTTGAACATTTATCACAGAAGTTACCTTAAAATAATGATACGAGGTAATTAATATTTAGCGAACTGTTTAATGTCTATTTATTTATATAATCGTGTCAGTCGTCGTTGTCCTAGTGTCAGAGTTGTTCAAACCACCAAGTACGCATCCAACATCGGTAAGCTACAATTGTATAATGCACAGCCGGGACAATCACTGGTCCATAGACTCGACTTCGCGCTTATTCACTTGGGCACGATTAGTGCAATTATGATTTATTTATTTCTCTCCTTAACAGCTATCATTACAGGTCTTAACCTAATGCGATAGTGTTGGTATTAAAAATATAAACAACTTATTGAACTAAATTTAAAAAATAAAAACTTATTACTAATTATTCATGCAACTAACTACCTTTAATAGAATCCTTACGAATTCACTCAAATTACATGATAATATATCCACTTTTTCGTGTACTTCGTTAGTTAACCTAATTGCTCGGGTGAGTGAGGTTTTTGCCAGTAGATTGGTCCTAGCCACCGGTACGGCCAGCAGTTGTGGACGCCGCCTTTTCCACACATAATGCCGGACCATTATGTGTGGAAAAGGCGGTCTGAGGCACCTGTAACCTAAGGTGACTCAGAACCCCTGGATTGTGTGCCTCACCACGCAATAGCTTTACCACATACGCGGCCAGAGCAAAGTTCCGTCTCACCCTGAGTTCATAGTACCCGACCATGCCAAGTACAAACAGTGTAGGGTACATTAGCGGATAAAACGGATATACACCATACAACTTGCAGTACAGATGCCTTACAAATTTATTCTGGATGCGCTCCAACATGTCACTGTACTTCGCTTCATACGGTCCCCATATAAGTGAATTGTGCTCCAACTGACTCCTCACTAGCGCATCGTACAAAACCTTAACCGTGGTTATATTTGTAAATCCTTGAGTCTGCCTCAGCACAAAACCTAGATTTCTGTATGCCCTCTTGCAAATCATACTAATATGCTCTCGGAAAGTTAGGTCTGGAGTGAGAAGCACCCCTAGATCACGCACCTGTGAGACACGTTGCATCGGTACTGCTTCTATCTTGTACTCATGGCATATAGGAGTCCGCGCGCCATCACCGAGCATTTGGAGACATTGAAGTGCAGTTTATTGTCATGACTCCACTTGAATACTTCGTTTATATCATCTTGCAATCTTTCACAATCAGATATATTCCTTACCTCGAGCAGCAACTTAAGGTCATCTGCAAACATTAAACATGAAGCATGTCTGACGACTTTTGGTAAGTCGTTTATCATAATAATAAATTCGAGAGGCCCTAGGTTGCTGCCCTGGCTCACACCAGATCTGGTGTAGTAGGGTTCCGATTCATGACCATTAAAGTCAACATATTGCCTTCGATTTTCTAAGTAGTTAGCGAAGAACTGTAACAAGTGTGGTGTACATCCAATTTCCGCCAGCTTTCTCAATAAGACGTCATTGTCGACGGTGTCAAAAATGATGTTAAGATTATAATCAATCTGAACTCTTTTTCTTAAGAAAGTAATCTGTTGGAAAAACATCAATTTTAATAAATCCAGTCCAGTCATTTAAGCTTAAATTGGGTAAGAATCTCGGAATTCGTGAAACCCAGCTGTAAGTCTGTAAATACTTGTATATTGACACCATAAATGTTGTCTCAAAATCTACATAAGGTAGGGTGGGTAACTTACTATAATGACTGGACTATACTTTTTATATCAGTTATGTATGCAAAGAAGGTAGACTGGTTTACATTCTAAATATCCACTATCTAAATCTATACATCTATCTTACAAATAAAAAAAACGGTTATTTCAATATTACAAACATACACTCCGTCTGTTTGTAATATTGAAATAACCGTTATTTTTCTACATAAATATGAATATATATTACGGTACCTACAACATAATATTTTTTTTACAATTTTTGTCTGTCTGTCCGTTGTTGTTTGTTCCGGCTAATCTTTGAAATGGCTGGACCGATTTTGACGGGACTTTTATTGGCAGGTAGCTGATGTAATAAAGAGTAACTTAGGCTACTTTTATTTTAGAAAAAAACATTTATTTTAGAAAAAACAAAAAAAAATCAAAATAAACTAATTAACACGCGAACGAAGTCGCGGGCACATCTAGTCCTTAATAAGCTAATTCCTTGTTTAGATACTTATTTTTGCAATAAAGTGTCCTTCTTCTTCGTTATCTTATATACAATTCCAATGTACTCAATAAATAAATAAATAAATTCCAATGTTGTGCTACGTAAAATTGTCCTTGTTTTAAGTAAATTTGGCGCCAAAACGTAATATAAACGAAATATAAAACCTAAACCAGTTTTTAGAAATTTCATTTCGTTTCAAGCTTGTGAACAAGTTTTAATAGGCTTTCCACTTCAGCTGAGTGTAACCGCGATAGTTTACGATATCGACATAAACGAGGTGCCCAGAGGTCAGCACTTTTAGTTTTCTAAATTATATGATCTGAATAATTCATCCCAAACGGTGCACCGGGGACAAATCCGGTCATCGAATTAAAAATAAATAAATAAATAAAAATAAAAATAGTATATTTCGGTATCTAATACTACTACAATTTATCTTACATAGGGGTCTCCTTTTAAGTATATTAAATACTTGTGATCGGAGGCCCCGCTCTTCACAGATCGTTCAGATGTCATCATATCAGCCGAAAGACGTCCACTGCTGGACAAAGGCCTCCCCCAAAGATCTCCACAATTGCCGGTCTTGCGCTATCCGCATCCAGCGATTTCCAGCGACCCGTACAAGATCATCGGTCCATCTTGTAGGGGGCCTGCCCACGCTGCGTCTTCCGGTTCGTGGTCGCCACTCGAGAACCTTTCTGCCCCAACGGCCGTCGGCTCTACGAGCTATGTGCCCTGCCCACTGCCACTTCAGCTTGGCAATTCTTCGGGCTATGTCGGTGACTTTGGTTCGCCTGCGGATTTCGACATTTCTGATGCGATCCCGCAGGGAAACTCCGAGCATAGCCCTCTCCATTGCTCTTTGGGTGACCTTGAGCCTTCTAATAAGGCCCATAGTGAGCGACCACGTCTCTGTTCCGTATGTCATCACTGGCAACACACACTGGTCGAAGACTTTCGACTTGAGACACTGCGGTATTTTGGACGAGAAGATGTTACGTATCGTTCGTTATCGTTCAGATGTAGAAGTGAGAAAACATAACAAAAGTGTGTTTCCAGTTTAAAATAGCAAAAAGTAAAATATGAGTTTTTTGTGGGTGTGGCAGTATGGTGTTTAAGTAAGTCTGTGTGGGTATATGTGTGTGTGTGTGTTTGTGTGTGTGTGTGTGTAGGTGAGTGAAGGACGTTTTAGTATAGTTAGGCAATAGTATGCAGTAAGGCTTCTACCTCATCATAGGTCCTAAGTTTTAACCATTCGGTTAAGCACTTTTTACAGTCACGATATGTTAGAGGGTGCAAGTGTACGGTTTTGTTAATTTTATTATAAAGGTAGGCGTATTGTCTTTTGTACTGTTTGTTTGCGTATGCTGTATGCGTAAGGGTAGGTGGTACTACATTTGGTGTTCTTCTCGTTTTGCCAGTACTGGGTGCAAACGAGAGCTTTTTGTGTACTTTCAGCACAATTTGGAGAACATATAGTTTTCTTATTGTAAGGTGACCGCTTTGGGAATAAAGACTTTCAGTGGGAAATCTGTACGGCTTAAAATACATCACCTTTAAGAGTGCCCTTTGTGCTCTTTCAAGCTACGCGGGGGTCGTTAACCTGTCAGTACTTCCCTATTACTGTCCATTAGCAAACACTACACTTGTTAGATATAAAAATGTTAATTGACCTTTTTTCATTTCTATAATATGTTTTGCAAATTAAGCATATCTCCAAATGTCATTCAACAATATTTTATTTCACAAAAAGTACTTCTTTTTTCGAACCTTACGATAACGCCCTAAAGTCACTATGCATATCAACGTAACCTGCTCGTCGCTTCGCTCCTCGCTAACCTCTTTCTTTGCCTTTTTCTGTGGGATAAAATGACAGATTTATTAATAAACGAAACACTTGTTACTTAAATACATTTTATCAAACGTTTTAAGACCGATAGTAGTTTTATCTGATACCTCAGTTGCCAAAAGTACTTGTGTAAAAAAAATATTTATAGAATGTAAATTTAAGTGTGGATCATTAGGAAAAGTGAGTAATTTGTAAAATGATTAGTAGTAAAATAATCAATCGGCGAAACCATTGTTTTACCAAACGTTGTTGTCAAGTGTAATTTTGCCAAATGACTTTTGGTCAAACAGCAGGACCCCAGATAATTACACCCAGACACAAGACAAACAGACATGATCATGGGCACAAGTATCTGTCCTGGTTGGGAATCGAAATCACGACTTGCGGCGTGAAATAATTTAGAACATAGACTAATCCTGTTTTATAATCTGTTTTATTTATTCTAGTTTCGTGATGTTGAAAATGTCTGTCCTTCCGTCCAGGAGATCAGGTTTTTTTTTTAAATAAAACTAGGCTAAAAAATAATCAAACATTAATGGGTACTCAAGTAGTTGTTCTCTGTGGGGATTTAACCCGAAACGAGGGCGGCGAGGTAGTAGAGAGATGACTACGAAACCATTACGCATCACGTTAACTAAAATAATTAAGACTAGCATTGATCGAAATTTTCTAAAATCAAATATTAACATTCTTATCAGTCATTTTATTATTTGATTTAATCAAACTAAATTCAATTTCCACTTAATATTCATTTTATCTAAATTAATAATGTTTGCAAATTAAACGTCACACATGGAAAAGTAATATATTAAATTACAAGTTTATGACCAACAATAATGATATTTTTATTATAATAATATCAGTGGCACATTCAATTGAAATTGAAATCAATTTAATATGGTTAGTTTATAAATAAAAGCTTGCTTCATAAGTCACAACTCCTTTAGGGAAACGCAGCGCACCAAGTAGAGAGATCATGAAACTGGTAATGATTTTAATTTTTTCGTTCCTTGTTTTAGTAGCATATGGAGATGAAACCACTACCACTACAGCTCCAATAGCATACATATATAACCTGGACAAGTCACCAGCGTACTTCGCGAAGTTCAAGAAAGATTTTAAGAAGTCCTATAATAATGATTACGACTTACTCCTTCACTACGAAGCATTCAAGTTGAGCTTAGAGAAAATAAACAAACACAATGGAAGCAGAAAAAAGAAAAGTGATCCAATTCTCGCTATAACTGAGTTATCTGATTTTACGGATAAGGACTTAAAGCAAAATATAGATTCCACGTAAGTGAAACTTAAGATTTTATCATTTCAAACATAACAATATGAATTTCTTTAACTAACATGGATTTGTAAACTTATGTGACCGCTTACTTATTGCTACGACAAGAGAAATTTAGAATTCATAATGAGACTTGAATAAATGGTATCATCCATCCAACTTATAGATATTAACCTGACACAAGTCCTCATAGTTAAGTAAACACAATATAGGATAATATAGCATGTACGAAATAATTTCAGTTGATCCTGAACCTGAAGTACCCACTTAAAAAGTGAAGTATGATTAGATAAAAACCAAAGAATTTTTGTGGCAGTGCAAACTCTCGTCCAACTATAAAGCAACGAGTGTCTGAAAAACATGGAGCATCAGTAGAATCGTCAACGAATAAAATGGAGCATAATACAGAGACATTGACGAGAAAAATAGGTGATCCCTTTGGTTAGTGTTACTTTATTATGTTTACACATCATTACGCGAGGAATATTATTTCCTTCTTAACATGACACGTTACCAATACAGACCCAATAATTAAATAATGCAATGGCGTCAGCCTTTAGTTGGCATGATCTAAAGGGTTATGGAACATTTGTGCAACATTTGCATTTTAAGTGGTTTTGAATGTAGCTCAATATACGAGCCACTGAATCATTTTTTTTATGTCAGAGGGTGATAAACGAGCAAGTGGGTCAGCTGATGGTAAGTGGTCACCGCCACCCACGGACACCCGCAACACCAGAGGAGTCACGAGTGTGTGGCAGGCCTTTAAGAGTCAGCAAATAGGTGTTGCTGACCCTTCCCCCCACCCCGATGAGACCTGGTGACCTTATTCTCACGCAGAAACACAACGTTAAAATTATTAATGTTATTATTACGGAATGTCCTCTGTAGGGTGGAGGTACATCCCCAATGGAGCGACTCTTTGGGCGAATGAACGCTGTGCCAAACCTCTGTTAATTGATATATAAGATGCATACATCTTTCTTCACAAGTAAAATTTTAATTAAACCTCTAGATTCGAATACATATGTAGGTAGGTAGATTAAACGACTTAAGAAACATGTGACTAAAATAAATTAATATTTATTGTAGTTAAATGTTTCCTGTTCATTGAACCGACACTGATTTTCAAATTTCAAAAATAAACAATATTATGACAAAGTATGGTTTTATTGCAACTAAGAGTTCGACAAATGTGCTGGATTGTTACTAATAAGTAAAATTGTTTTCAGATCAAAAATATGGAAAGTCAACTAAACTAGAAAATCAAGAACAAGTCGATGGAACTGAGGAACTTTTGCCAGATTATTTGGCTCTTATCCAACCAGTGGCTTACCCTATTTTAATACCAATTACCAGAAGACGCGTTGTTACTGTACAAAGAAATAATTATGTCAAACAATTAACTAAGTTCGTTACGTTGTTTTGATTAAAAGATATAACTTTTACAAATCGTAACAGTTCTATTTTAAGTAGATAAGCAGTTATATATATATATATATATATATATATATATATATATATATATATATATATATATATATATATATATATATATATATATATATATATATATATATATATATATATATTGTGTGTGTGTGTTTGTGTGTCGTAAATAGTTGTGGATTGTCGTAGAAACTTTGTTCGGTTAAATCAATTTCTAAATCTATTTAGGTTTTTACACTTTGACACAATATTATATCAAACACAACGATACTTGAGACAGTTTCTAAGCACTAGTTGTCCGCTTGGAGGCTCGACGCGAAATGGGTCACGCCTCATCGCCTCGTACGAACGTCATGTCAGACTGTCTGTCTGTCGAAGCGCGCCAACTTCACACTAGCGTTTCGTAGTAAGCCGATATTTGGTACTAAAGACCATTCCGTACTAACTGGTAACAACAGCAACTGGTAAAATATGGCTGAAAACGAGGCATAAAATCGTAAACATTTAGCTAATTTCTCTATTACATCTATCTTAACTTACTTACTTACTAATCGTATGGGCAGTGGTTATCACGGTGACAGAGTTGTTCAAGCCGCCTAGTAAGCCTCCGATATGGCTTAACGACTGTTGTCTAATGACAGTAGGCCTCTGATATGGCTTAACGACTGTTGTCTAATGACTACATACCGATTGGACCGATAGCTTAACGTGTTCTCCGAAGCACAGAGATGCTCAGAAATTAAACCACTTTAATTGTCACCCATCTATGGATTTGCCGGGATCCTAGTTGCTTAATCTCGCGAATCACTTACAGACTGGGAGAGCATATAGCTATGATTATTAGTAACGTTAACGATGTATATATATATCGTATAAATAAACCCAGCGTTTATTTCGTGCCTGTCCATTCTTTATGGGCATGGAGATTCCATTATAATAAAATTTATACCGTCGTGAGCAGCTAACATAGTGAAAACTGTAAAAACGTAATTACTACGACTTCAGCATTCACCGTGAAGATGACGTTTAGAAAAAGTGGCAGTGTTCAATATAAAAGTAATTGTGTGTAAAAACTCTAACGAGTGTCATAAAATACCCGTTAGAGGTTTTACTCGTAGAGATTCAATAAAGATTCTAGATGTCGTAAAATGCATCAAAAGAGAACCTCAATCACATTCATAATCGCCTTCTTTTGAAGTCGCTTACACAACTACTAGTACTACAGCATTAGTAGTATACGAGTAGATATACAAGAGATTTATGTATAACTTCCTGGAACGTGAGTCTAACTTCGCCAATTTCTGCGCGCTGTTGCTGATACTTTCTTGTCAGATAGTCACAAAAAATAATTTCGAGTACGATCCGAAAACTGATTCTGGGATTACGGTTGCATACGATACCACTAAATCAACGCAGAAAGGAAAAAGGTGTTTGGACGGTGTTACGAATTGATTTGCTGTTTTATCAGATAGTCACAAAAATAATTTCGAGTACGGCCCGAAAACTGAATCTGGGATTTACGTTTGCATACGATACCACTAAATCAACGTAGAAAGGAAAAAGGTGTTTAGACGGTGTTACGAATTGATTTGCGGTTTTATGTTAAAAATAATTGAACAGTGTTTAGGTACGGCGTCTAATTACTGAGCTAAATAATTACTATCGAACATAATGTATAACGAATTGATTTTTTTGATAGTGAAATTCTTTACCTAAGATTAACACATAATACTGGTACTTAGGTAAACTATCAACCGCTACTAAACCAAAATATGGTAGATGCCATTTTGTAATTGTATTTCGTCAATCAAACGTTGTATAAAAATACCCAGTTTGTCACACGGTGTTCCCTAAATTTATGTTAGAAAATCTTTATTAGTTAACCTGTTTGCTGTGTGGTGACGGCAGCGAATATCAGAATATTATCACCCCATGTCATGCCATGGGGGGCGTAGAAGTCAACCCGAAGGAATATCTACCAGAGGACGGGCAGCAACTTCCTTCAGTGTACTATGAACATCTTATTACGATCGCCATCCCGTCTTTCAAGCGTGGTGATTATGGCATATGCCCCCAAGATGATTCTTGGAGGGGGTTTTGTCCAGCAGTGGACTTTTACCTCTTTCATGATGATAATGACGATGTCGAATCTGTTCTTACAGAACCGAGGCCACTAGCCATGATTCTTTCCGAATTCTTGTAAAATGGATTCATTAGTTATGCCTAACCAAAGAACATATTTGCCACGTTTTGTTATTTATTTATTTCTTGACCATGAATATTAAATCCTTCAGTCGTAATAAATAATGTGTGATCATTATTTATTACGACTGAAGGATTTAATATTCATACCATATATGTAGAGCGTTTTCGTCATTTAGTTACAAAGTCTACTAAAGTCTGTCACAGTCAAGTCAAAGTCCTATCTCAGTAAGGCAGTGGAGACTTTATGAATTACTTCTATGAAGTTTTCGAATCAACACGAAAAATTATAATTCACGGCAATATAGCACTTTCCTCCACTTATGTAACGTTGTCGAAGACGTTATGTCAATAAATCCACCAAATCTCGAATGGTTTAAACCAGTTTTTGAAAATGAAACAGAACAAACAAAAAAACTATGAAAATTAAAAAAAGAACAATGTGTGCATCTAATAGTATCGACCTGATAAATAGGACATTACGAGATCAAGAGATGTGCTAGAAATTCCATAGTATTTTAGTTTTACGTTTTACGTATTTTAGTTTTTAGCATATGTTGGCACACACAATCGAAAGCTTTAGAAAGATCGCAGAAAACTCCCAGCGCATCCTGCGACCACCTTCAAGCCTCCAATGTAGACTTCATTCGTCCTGTACTCTGAGTAGAACGGCCCCTTGTAAACCCAAACTGCTTGTCAAGCCATATCCCATTCCTGTTAAAGTGCGATAACATTTGGCTGACCATTAGCTTTTCAAATATAGTACTTAACGCTGGCAGTATAGAGATGAAGCGATAATTGAAGGCATTATTTATACAACCTACGATATCACTTACACAACAATTGAAGATAAGGATTGTAGCAATGTTTTGTATGACTGATTCAATTGATATATAAATCTTCTGTGCCTTTTTTAATTCTCTTAAAAGCTTTTAATATATCAGCATTTGTAACAAACGGAAAACAATAATTTGGGCACAATTGGTTTAATAGATTGTTTTAAAAAGATTTCAGCCACAACTGGTGACGATGAGAGGAACTTAGTAGTATCTAAAAAAAATATCGGCAAAAACGCTGGCAACGGTAAGTTTTCTGAAACCATTCATTCATTCAGTCATTAATATTTAGTGTTACTCTTTGTTCTCTCAATCTTCTTTTACCAGTTTTAGTATTTATTATTTGCCAAGCAGATTTTATCTTGTTATCGGAGTTTTTTTTTTATGTTTCTGCTTATTTATGAAAATTTTAGAATAGTATTAAACACAAATTTCAAAACTGTCATATAACTCATATAGGAAACCTCTACTCCGTCTAATGCCCAAGTAGTTAACTTTATATGTGTTTATTGTCATGATACTTTACGAGTTCTACGAGTTTAATATTTTTAATGACACTAAATGCCTCAATCGCATCCGAAAAGGAAACCTTTCTTGTGCCAGTAGTTTCTCTCGTCCTATATCTTCGATTCCATTTGGATATAGAATACCTTCGGAGTTGTCATTTGGAATGATACTTTTGAATGAGACCCGACACCTATCGTAGCCGGGAGCGGTCTTTAGATTAAAGGCTGCTGTTTTGGCCAGGTGGTCAGCGCGTTAGTTGACCGCAAGTCCGGCGTGCGGCTCTATCCAGAACAAAGCCACAGTTTTGTTCTAGGTTGGGGGCATCCGCAGTTTGCTGCAAGCCTCGACTGCGAGGGGATGCTAGGAGCATCGTGCGTGATCGGAGGTTACAGTACAGCGCCCGTTGTTGTAATTGCAGCATTTCTAAGGTGAACGGCGTACATGTGTGTCAAAGAACTTAGCAGGGTGGGTCGATTGTTCAACGCCGTTATGGTGCCTTTCCACCTATGCTGCGAGAAAGAAAAAACTGAGCTACGGAACTATGTGATCGTTTCCACTGATGCTAAGCTATCTAGCGATGCGAGCAAGATATATAAGTCGGGGCCAACGCGCGACAGATGCTCACTAAGACGGGCGGCAATGACACGCTCAAAGAGCTTGCCCACCTCGTCCAGCAAGCAGATTGGTCGTTACGCCGAGGGAGAATCGGCGGTCCTGCTTGGCTTGTGCACTAGCTTCGCCTCTTTCCAGCAGGTGAGGAACACGGCATTACGGACCTCAACCGGTCCCCCAGGACTGCCAGAGCGCAAACCCACGCCCTGCCCGGCATCCCATTTGGGCCAGGGGTGGTTTGTCGGGCTTCAAGTAACGTACTGCTCGGTCCAACTCCCCTCCATCACCTCCATCTGGTGGTCCTAAACATGGTGCAACGGTGACGGAGGGTCCGAGGGAACTGTAGGTTCTCTGCTCTGCACATAGCTACATTACTCGTGACGCACGCATCCATCCATAGCACTCATCCATAGCACACATCCATAGCACGCATCGCATGTAGAAGTACTTTGCATTACAAAAATAGCCACGCTACTTCAATAAAAGTGTATAACCACATTCCAAAAGCTTTAAGAGAGTTGCCTCTACGGCTGTTTAGGCCCAAATTAAAAGTCTGGTTGATTGGTAAGTGTTTCTACACATTAACAGAATACTTGGATTGTAAAACATGAGATACAATGAACAATTTCTGTGTTAGTAAATAATTTAATTTTTGCGTTAGTTATTTAAATATTGAGTAGTTTTGTATTAGTTTTTTAAATATTAAGTAGTTATGTTAGAGTTATATAAAATCTTTACCATTAAATTTGTACAATCATACGTATATACGATATGTATGATTAATAAATTATTCGCATGCCCTCTAAGGGTAGATATGTCGGGAACCAATATTATGTACCTAACACCTTATGTAACCATATCTTTAGCGAATAAAGTTCTTATCTTATCTTATCATCCTTCCATACAAAAAAACATATCATAGTTGAATCCGTTTCCACTAGTGCTAAGCTATTTGAACCAATGAATATGATTGGTGGATATCAAACGTATCCATAGCAACGTAGCAGAGCACATCTCTGGAGGAAAAGGAGCCTTAAACTTAGCGTACGAAGTATCATAACCTCTTACCCCTCGAATCGCATACACTTAGTTCTTCTCCTTTATGCTCCACCGTAGGTATATGTATTTTGAAAAAAGCAATTTGTATGATATGTTCTCTATCAAGTTATTCTGCTTAGCTATTAAAGTTTAGATGTAAATGATTAGACACGCATGTACCTTTAAGAAAGAGAATCAATTAGTTACATTACATAAATAAATGAATTAACCACGTTTACGCTTAGGCGTTGAGTTGCTTTAAATCAACGATATAGACTTTGAAAAACTGTAATTTAATTTAAGTATCAACTTTATAAAAGGATGCCGACCGAGATTATTTGGCTGTGAATTACAGTAGCTGCACTGCGCGACAGGGCTAAAAATGTCAACATATCATAATTAATACTATTTAATTTAAATATCATTCATAGCTAATAATGCACACTAATTAAAATCGTCATGAAAAAGATGCAACAATATACACAGAATGCAACAACCAGTTTTCTCCGGTGTTGGTCTTTGTGTTGAATATTCAAGGCTCTTGCTCGTTAGACAATATGAGCAAACATTTTAATTTTACGTTTCCTCGTAATAAAAACAAGGTTGCAAATTCATGTGTTCAATAGAATTTATTTGGCTCAAATTGGGTATTATTATTTAACGACTCTTTCAAATATTTTTGATTAAAAATTCTACCTTAGTTGCAGCTATCCCCATCTCCTTTA
The DNA here is from genome assembly GCA_951640165.1 of Pseudoips prasinana. NCBI lineage: Eukaryota > Metazoa > Arthropoda > Insecta > Lepidoptera > Nolidae > Pseudoips > Pseudoips prasinana. The sequence goes on from OX621240.1 coordinate 24,176,993, forward strand.
TTCATTAGTAAATCTTAACGTGGTAACGTTAGCGAACCCTGTTAAACGAAATGCCACTAATTTTTAACGAATTTAAATCATATTCCAAAGCAACCTTTTTTATTTGTCCTTTAAAGTTATTTAACAGTAGACAATAAATCAACGAACCACTTAAGATGTCAGGTCTACGGGCAAAAGCTAGTAAATTATCAACACTATCTCTGAAAAACATGTTTCAGTCCATGTGTGAAACACGCTATATATTTAATCCGCATGCTTTTACCAAAATTGCGTATAACGACTAATAATATCATTGCCACTATTAGCGAAACATATTAAACATTAGCGAGATACTTATAATAGTATTCACAGCACATGGGATCGCTATAAGCGATTTAGGTTTACCCTAATCCCACCTAAAACATAAATGTAAAAAACGAGAGCCAAGTTCAATACAAAAATTATGCATGGCTGTGGACTTCGCTGAAAAAAGAATGGAGATCTAAAGAGTGCCAAGTTCTATGCAAAATCCAAAAAATGTATTTATAGGAAAAAAATAACATTATAAACTAGTATTAAACTTTATTTCTTTGCTTTATTGGATACCTGTAACACTTGGTGTTATTTAAAAAAATGTGAGATCTTAAAGTAGGTTAGATTTGACATGGGCAGTTTTCATTACATCATTCATTTTACAAAGTTATTCAACATATAAATACTTTTTTTAATTCTGATGAAAACTGGCCAAGTCAAATCTAACCTACTTTAAGATCTCACATTGTTTTAAATAACAGCAATTGTTATAGATAGTTATCCAATAAAGCCAAAACATAGAGTTTAATACTTGTTCATTTTTTTATTTCATATAAATATAATTATTTATTTATTTATTTATTTATTGTTTGGAAAACCAACAGCTATACATAAAAAATATTACTGCTATAATAGGAAACATAAAGCCAATTACAGGTTTCCACGGATAGCGACTGATACACACATACAATGCTTCCGATTTTACTCTTAAACAGAGTAGCTGAAGACATATTATTATGTTAAAAGTTATTGGAAAAAATTAAGGTTCAGCTGCCTGCGTGCCACCTCGCTCTTGGTATTAAATGGGTCAAAATCAAACTTTTTACATAATTTATTAAAATCCTTGCTCGCTCGCACTATATATGAATTTTGCCTATAATTAGTCGACGAAAATGGAATAGATATAGGTGTATTAAATCTAGACGATCTTTGGGGAACGTTAAAGTGCAGTTTGTGTAAAATATGGGGACAGTCAATCTCATTAGATAATAGCTTTAATAAAAACGTACAATCGGCCAAACGCCTTCGATTTATTAGAGGTTGAATGTGGAACTTCTTACATAGGTCTAAGTAATTCGTAGAACTGTAAGGGATTTTGAAACGATAACAAAGGAACTTCATAAAACGTTTTTGAATATTTTCAAGGCGATCAATATATTTATTGTGACAGAGATTCCATATTTGTGAGGCATACTCCAGATGACTTCTTACGAAAGTACAATAAAGTATTTTAAATGTTTTAGCTTTTTTAAAGCACCTAGATATTCTCATTACAAATCCCAAAGCTCTTGATACTTTAGCGATAGTTTGCTCGATGTGTATGTCAAACTGTAGCTTCGAATCATGATAGACACCAAGGTCACGTACACCATCGCATCTTGGTAATACTTGGCCCTTAAGTTGGTACGATGTTGACCGTGGGAAGCGTTTCCTGCTAAAAGTGAGTACTGAGAATTTGGATGGGTTAAGGTCTAACTTATTTACTTGACAGTACTTGTCAAGCCGCGTCAGATCGGATTGAAGATCCACTACATCCTTTTGCGACGATATAATAGAGTAAATCTTCATATCGTCAGCAAAACAGAGAAGATTAGAACTTTGAAAGCAAGAGTCGATGTCGTTTACATATAATATAAATAATAAGGGTCCCATTAAGGACCCCTGGGTTACACCACTAGGAATCAAAACCCAACTTGACACATAATTACTGACAACGACCGCCTGAGTTCTATTTTCTAGGTAAGAAGAAAACCATCGGAGAAGATCTCCATTTATGCCATTTCTCAATAATTTCATTTTTAGGATGTTGTGATCTATCCTGTCAAAACATTTACTGTAGTCCGTGTAAACAACATCAACTTGTGCTCCACCATCCATTTCTTTTGTGACATAATCGTTAAGTAAAACGAGATTCGTAAGCGTGGACCTACCCTTTAAGAAGCCGTGTTGTGAAGGACTAAGAGTATTTTTAAGCGCTGCGTAAACTTGATCGTAGACAATTCTTTCGAACATTTTTGCAAGTATGCACAGTTTGGAGATAGGCCTATAGTTGCCTATCTCATTTCTTGAGCCCTTCTTGTGAACGGGAGTTACATATAATTTCGACTTAACTTTATTTTAATATTTCTTTTAAATAGCAAATACATATATTGGAATAGTTTCAAATATAAGCTTGTAACGGTTTCAACGCTACAATTAAAAATAAATTGTATGTATAAATACTTTTTCCTAAGCTTTTACAATTACCGAGCTGAATTCCAAATTTCGTCCTTCTAGGTCATCTGGAAGTGGGTTAGGTTTAATTACTATATGTCAGTCAGTCAGTACTAAAATTTACGACTTTTTGACCTTCATATCTTTATACCCGTTTGACCTATTTTCTTAAAATTTGGTCTTTAAGATGTCCTTATGGATATAATTATACACACGTTGTTTTATGTGTTTAAGTTAAAGAGGTTTTGAGTTATGGAAGGCTTAAAAGTGGCACCAAGTGGTTCGTGTATATTACACTCGGCGCTGGCTAGCCAGTTCCTTTGCTTGAACTTGGCTTGACACGCTACCGCGTGTCTAGATCCGGTAAAACCCATGCAAATTGGGCGCAAATTAATTAGCTACAAAATTATATTAGCAAGTCCTAACGGGAAGCGGTTGACAATTTTATTCGGGCTTGTTTACAATTTGTGGCGTACTATTTTATTAGACTATTTTAAAAGAATGTTTTAGTTCATCATATAATGAGTTAATAAAAAAATCTAATGTTTTATGGCGAGTGTGTGGCGTCGTGGTTATCTAAGGTCTCACTTCGTTTCAATCTGCTGGCAGGTAATGAATAAAAATCATTAAGATTATACGTATAGAGCTCATTGCACTAAGAATACATCTAAATAAATTAATAAAATTCAATATAGCAGACGCTGTATGCCTATGATCTTAACTATCTAAAACTTGCATATTAATTCAACAAGAAGATTCATAACCCATGCGTTATGAATTTAGTTTATCATTTTTTAGGTTTTAGTTTTTCTTGCTCTGACTGTTGCAGGATCGCTACGTATACTTGTATCGTCAGTAAACTTACAGTTCTGCTAAAATTGTACCAAGTGTGTCAGGCCTGTTGTTTCAATATTTAGAATTCAATATTAAATAGATTGTGTCTTTCAAAAATATGTTTTTGGTATCTTTTCACAGATTTAATGTTACGCCATCTATCGGAGATCGTAAGAGAATAGTTTGTTATTACTTCTAGCCTTTTCTGTAAAACTCATGTCTTACTTTTTTTCTTTTACTTATAATTTAATTCGATTTGGGATTATAAATTACATTGTTGTACATATAAATATCCGTAACCCACGCGGTGCGGCATCTCAGCTTATTATTATCCTAACCTCAAGCAATAGCCAACGGTTACTTTATTCATTAAAAATAAACAAGATAAATGTAAGAACCCTTTTATCTTCCTATAACACAAAAGTGAGCTACCGAGTTTAATGAAATATTAAATAATTATTAACAAGCTTAAATAATTACATTAGGGGAGAGCCAAGAACGAGACGGGAAACGTGTATAACGGTAAACGTAGGTAGCTAGAGAAATCCGCAGGTTAGCAAGGGTAGGTACCTCAGAGGCGAGGAGCGCTTTGGCCCCTTAACACGTAGTCGGTGTTCCCGTACAAGTGATCACACCCTCACTTAGAATTCCGTCTTTTTGCTTCAGCGGCCCCCTGAGCTGTGGCCCGAGCCCCAAAAGGGTGGCCTCAGGTATTACTCGTTTAATTTAAGCTACTGGTTAAGGGCCTTCTGCGCTAGCCAACTGCTCGTTGCCTCCAATTCTTTAATTTAATATAGTAGAATAAAAATTCTAAATAATACATAGTAACTTGTCATTTATTTAAGGATTTAAGAAAATATATGTAATAAACAGACCGCAAGGTCGGACTAATAAATTTTTTGTAACTTTTATACCGTATTCGACTATGTTTATGTACTTGTGCGCTTGACAAGTACAAGTGTATGTTACTACCCAAGTGCTGAATAAATTTCATTATTTCATAAAAAAAATTACGAAATGACCTTCTGCCGTTTCTCTTACCTGTGAGCTTTAAACTGGGTAAAATATTATATGCGTTTACATATTGGATGTATTCTTGCCATAGACAAGTTTGCTTATAGAGGCATGCTTGATACGTGCTTACATGCGTATTCCATTAGTTACAACCTAAAAAAACATAGATTGATATGGCAATAAGTTCGCATTTTAACGTTCCAATATTCTTCCAATCCAATATTCTTCAACATATCATATACAATTATAGAATTCGTTTTTTAATATTGTTTTAAAAAAAGTATATGGGGGCACGTAGAAAGCATTTCGCATCATATAAAACTTACTTACTATCGTATAGGCAGTGGATACCTTAGTATCATATTTGTTCCAGCCTCCCAGTACGCCTCTGGCATGCCTTAGCGACTGTTGTCTAATGACTACAACCGGGACAAACAGTTTAAGGAGCCTACCGAAGCACGAAGACGCTCACCAAATTATACCACTTTGGCGGTCACCTTTCTAAAGACCGACCGCGTCCATAGATGCCGATCACTTAAGCGTCAGCGAGAGCAACTGACTATGAGGCCTAACAAAAATTAATTACTTAACAAGTTCAACCCAAAAAAACAACAACTGTTGTCAACATCTCTTTATAAAAATATGTTTGTAATCCATATCCAATACCTATAATTTAAAGAAAACTTATATGTCATCCTTCGAGCATTTAAAATGGTCGAAGATGTCATCATATCAATAGGATTCTCCGTTGAACAAGGAAAAAAATACGAAATTTCAGACGATTTGCGATTATAAATTACATTGCTGTACATATAAGTATCCGTAACCCACACGGTGTGGCATCTCAGCTTATTATTATCCTAACCTCAAGCAATAGCCAGCGGTTACTTTATTCATTAAAAATAAACAGGATAAATGTAAGAACCCTTTTATCTTCCTATGACACAAAAGTGAGCTACCGAGTTTAATGAAATATTAAATAATTATTAACAAGCTTAAATATAATTACATTAGGGGAGAGCCAAGAACGAGACGGGAAACGAGTATAACGGTCCACATAGGTAGCTAGAGAAATCCGCAGGTTAGCTAGACTAGGTACACACAGCTGCAAAATTGCATGGATACCTTAAGTTCCATAGTCCCGTGAGCATTTAACTCCATGTTACCAAAAAAATACTAGATGGCGCTATTTGGCGTTGTAATAGACTGGATGGTTCTGGTTTTTAATATTATTATTATATATTATTATTATTATTATTTTATATATATTATTATATATATATATATATATATATATATATATATATATATATATATATATATATATATATATATATATATATATATATATATATATATATATATGTAATAAACAGACCGCAAGGTCGGACTAATAAATGGTCGAAGATGTCATCCATATCAATAGGATTCTCCGTTTAACAAGGAAAAAAAATACGAAATATAAAAAGAATGTGTAATATTTATTGTTATATTACAAAAAAAAATATTACAAATAGTTGAATGAATAGATTTTCCTATTTTGAAATTAGTAAGATCCTGTATAAGGTTACCTCTTTGGTATAAAACCACGTAAAAACTCTTCTAAATTGTGAAGCACCCATTTCTGCCTGGCTTTTGATATGTCATTAAAACCCAGTACGACATTGTTAAAGTCAATACATCTCTTTCTAATATAGTTCGTCTGAAAAGAACAGAACATACATAGGACTGTCAAACTGCTTTGTAATACGGGCATCAACAATGCGCACCTGGCGCATTGTCACGCCGTTCAGGTATACTTTCCAGGAAATTCCATTTTTATGTTAATTTTTCGTCCTGCGTACGAAAGACGTGGCGGCAATTTACTACTAGATAAGTCTTCGAACATTTAGATGCTCGAAAAGATAAGTAGGCACAATATTCCTATGCACTCCATTAGTGGCAATCGTATTTTTTATACTTAATACTGTAATGACGGTCTATTTCCATACTATATTTTTGTATTATTTGAGTTTGAGTCATGAGAATAGTAGATTTTTGCATTGAGGTCATGACTTATTGATGCACGAGTGTTATGTTGGTGCTCGGGCGCATGCTAGGGCTCTAATTTAACATGAGTGTAAGATGCGTAATCCACTTTTGTTTCATACATTCTCTGGCAGATCCTCTGAGACGCAATTGCATTACAGATTGGCAAACCTTGCTGTTCGAGACGTACACATCTCCAAGCTGATCAACTTTTTGCAATCAATTGACAAGGTTACTTGTTTTCTCATCCGGTCGAAACTTGGGTATTACTACGGCATCCATCTGGATTATACGTCGTTTTTAGATTCACAACGTTGATCAAAGAAAAAAAATCACAGTTTCCTTCCTCTGATGGATTTGTTGACGGTAAAGTGGAGCTGCGCTTTTCCAAGGCCGTTTTTGTACAGGCCGGAAGTTCTCTAATCCCACTTCTGAAATATTATTTATGAGCAAAATAACATCACGCCGATTTTGATTCAATAGTTTATTATCCAATTACAACGTGTAATAAGAACAAAAATTACAGTTCAGTAGAATCAGGTCAAACATAAACAATGTTGTAAAATTTAAATAAAAAATCTAAGCACAGAAAAACAAAGGCACATGTCTCAATATTATAAATGATGACAAATTATTAAAAGATTAATGTTTGATTATTTACGGACATGTTTTACAATATATATAATATATAATAATAATCTTTAATTAATCAGGAATTATGTTTAGTTACTGTTTTATGATATTAGTGTTGTGAGAGGGAAAAGCTGGTTATTTGTTTTCTTGCCATTATGATTTATATGCATTTAAAAATGTGTTTACGGTAGTACTGTGTATTTATGCCTTAATTACTACTACTACAATTGGTTTTTACTTATAAAGTTTTGATATTTTAGCATAGTTCTCTTTTAATGCTTCCAATTTAGCATACTGTATATTTATACATATGTACTTTTTATTTAGTTTTTATTGTATAATATATTATAATATGTTGTTGTATAGTATATATTGTTAAATGTATATTGTTTTTTTTATTTACGCCATCTTTACACTGTAGTATATATAAAATAATCATAACTATTCGGACTTGCAGCCTGTCTCAATCATTTCTATGCTTTTTAATAATGTAATACCTACAAAATTAATTTATGAATTCTATGAATCCTATAGATACTAAATTTATATATATATTAATTCTACTTATACCTATATCAATTAAATTTCGAGCAAATTCCAGACATATGGTTCCTGTATTAGGTTCAGCTATATATATATATATATATATCTATCTAGATTGTTCTCCAAGTTCTTAACAACTGTTCCATATTCATTTATGTACCCAAATACTGGACACTGGTTAAGTGAATGCTTAAGATACTAGTTTCATTGACCTCTGGGTCACAGGTACACGATGGGTTTTCTTAACACTTGAATCTTGGCAGGTATTCCGAGAACCACCGTGTCATGTCATTATTTGAGAAGTGATATTGTCGAATTGAATCTTTTTAATCACACTCGTGTCGTAACGCCTCAACCGCACCCGGGAAGAACACCTTTGTTGTGCCGGCAGTTTCTCTCGTCCAATATTTCCGATTCCATTCGGCCATACACTACCTTCGGATTTGTCCTTTGACGAATGAGGCCAGACACATATTGTAGGCGGGAGTGGTCTTTAGATTGAGGGCTGCTGGTTTGGCCAGGTGGTTAGCGCGTTAGTTACCCGCAAGGCCTGCGTGCGGTTTTATACAGAACAAAGCCACAGTTTTTTTTTATAACTTGTGGGCTGCACCAATTTAAAAAAAATAAATTGGTGCAGCTAGACAACAAATCACGGGCTGCTATTTACGTCACGCGTACTAATTTTACGGTAAGCGCTATGCGAAACCTCATGACGTCACACTGTGCTGTCGCTGAAATATCATCCCCATCCTGGAAAGTTTACGTAGTGAGCTGTTATTTTCAGTATTCAGATCCCATTTACATCACTTGCGCCATGTTTTGATGTCCCTCAAAGGACACAAAATTATTATTGGCGCAGATGTTAACGCATCCTCTACGTTATGGTATGGCAAATACCGTTCAAGCGATACTGAACGGCGGAACGCCGTTGAAGATTTCGTAGCTGAGATGAATCTATCAATACATAACACTCCTGATGCACCGCCTACTTATTGTAGCCCTACTGGCGAATCTTTTATTGACGTCACTTTTTCAAGCTCAGACGTCCGAATAGATGGATGGCGTGTTTTGCCTGACGCTTCATCCAGTGATCACCGCTTAATCGTGTACGAGTTTGTTCCTCGGTTGGCACAAAGACCTACGGCTATTTACGGTAACTATAGATATCGGCTCAAAGGGGCCGATTGGGATTTTTTCAGAGCTCTTTTTGCCGCGCATGCCAGGGATTTCACCCGGGATGAACTAACAACAGAGGAATGTGCTGTAATGATGTCGGACACTTTTACCTACTGTGCCGATATTGCCATAGGCCGCGTCCCTATCACAAATATTCGAAGATGCGATTGGTGGAATAACTACTTAATTAAAGTTCGATGTGAATTTCGGAGAACACGAAAAAAATATAATAAACTAAAAAAACGTAAAATTGTAGGCGATGTTAAGACATCGCCTACAATTTTACGTTTTTTAAATAATGCATATATAAATCTCAAAATAGCTCGTTCACGTTACCGCTCGTCAATAGAGAAATCCAAAGGCAATCTTATTAGAAAAATAGTCGATAAATTAGATAAAGAGGGCCCGTGGTCGCCCCTGAGTTTAAAGCAAATAGGTCTATAGATTTAGCTTATATTCAAAACATAAAAATAAATAATACCTACACCAGTGGCATAGAGGAGACCACGGAATCCCTACTTAATTCGCTCATACCTGATGATAGTTCCTTGAACGATAATGACTACCACAAGCAGATTAGACAGTGGGCAAACAATCCACCCGCTACGTATATGTCTAGTCTTCCTACAATTAATGAGTTTATGAATACTGTGAAATCGCTACCTGTTAACAAAGCTTCAGGTGAAGATAAAATATCCAACAAAATGATAATAGAAGCCACAAAACAATCCGGTGATTCAATACTAAAAGTTTTTAATCGTTGCATATCTGAAGGGACTTTTCCGCGTACTTGGCGCAACGGTTTTATTCGTATTATACCAAAAAATGGCGATAAACTGCCTGAAGATCCTAAGTCATACCGACCAATAACGTTGCTGCCTTCCTTATGCAAGCTTCTAGAACGACTTATCGTACCGTGATTGCTGCCTGGAGGACCAAAATTTCACGGAAATCAATTTGGTTTTACTGCGGGTAAATCGACAGTGGACGCAGCTATCTCAGTGAGGAAAGCTAATCTAAAGCTAGTCCGAATGTAAATACGTTTTGGCCATATTCCTAGATATTTCAGGGGCGTTTGATAATACTTGGTGGCCAATTTTGTTACAAAAACTTAAGTTACGCGGTTGTTACAGTAATATATATTCGATAATCACATCTTATTTTGTACATGGCTCTGCAACTCTTAAGCTTGGTCACTTCAGAGTCACTAAATCGTTAACCATGGGTTGTCCCCAGGGCTCAGTGCTCGCGCCGTATCTCTGGAACTTGGGTTTTGATGACTTCTTGACATTACCCTTGCCATCACGCTGCTCTCTAACGGCATATGCCGACGATGGCCTCTTACTTATACAGGGTAACTCCAGGAGAGAGTTGTAAAATCTGGCTCACACTTGCTTAAGTATGATAAGTGAATGGGGTAAAAGAAATCGCCTTACATTTGCTCCTCATAAAACCTACCAACACCTTCTTAAAGGTGAACTAAAATCCCCCCAGGGCGTAAAACTTAATAATGTTACTGTAAAACGCAAGATATCAACCTGTTATTTGGGTTTAGTTTTAGAAAAGAATTTCTCGTTTATAGAACATATTAAATCAGTTGGGGAAAAAGCTAAGCGAAACTTTTTTGCACTTACAAGGATATCGACGGCAACCTGGGGCCTCTCTTTTAATACTCTTAAAATCATTTACGGGGCAACCTATCTTGGGTGTATATGCTACGGCTCGCCTGTGTGGGCTGATAGGGCTACCATCGGAGCTGCTTGCCGTAAATTACTACAAAGCCAGAGGTTGGCGTTGATATTTCTGTGTAAAGCCCAGAACAGTGAGCACAGAGGCCCTACCTGTCCTAGCGGGTGTACTTCCGGTTGATCTTGAAGTTCAAAGACGAGCAGCAATGTATTATTCCACGCGCGATAATTTAGAAAATGATTTCTTATCATAACGCGACCGTACGAAAATAACCAGGCTATTTATGCCAATAGCTGACTTAAATAACGAACTACTAAATTAATGGCAATGTAGATGGAATACGTCAACCAAGGCTCGCCATCTGCACCAGTTCTTTCCGGACGTACGCGAACGGTTAAATAAAACTTGGCTAATCATAGACCATTGTGTTGCACAATTTCTTACCGGACACGGCAATTTTAAAAGTAAATTGTATAGTTTCAAATTAGTATCTTCACCAATCTGTCTGTGCTCAACTTCCAGTAACGAATATGAACAAACTGCTCACCACATTCTGTAGGAGTGTGATCTCTGGCAAAATCAGCGTGATATTATGTTAAACAGCTTGCAACCAATATCTGGAGTAGTTTATTATACGGATCTTGTAGCAACAAGGAACAACTTCCGTGCGTTTAAGCGTTTTTGCCATACCTACTATTGGAATCAAATATAACAGCTCACTTAGGACCCTTAAATTGGTCCTCGGTGCTTTTGCAGCTGGCTTCTCTAGTTGTAAATCTCTCATTTTATGAGGCTATAGCTCTTTACATCATTCTGTCTCCCGCTCTGCTCTGGAGGGAAGTGGAACTATTCATTTTCTAACTCCTCCTTTTTTCTGTTTCTGATTAAATTCGTTGCGGGATCCAAGACAGTTAAAGCGATTCCCCGGGACATGCCTGAGCTTCACCGCTCAGTGTTATTTCATTGTGTGCCACTGTTGATTCTGGCTTACAGGAGTTGCAGTGGTGGGTAAGAGGGAGGGACTAGTCCCGAAAAAAAAATATATATATAAATATATCTATCTAGGGACAATGTCACACAGATCATCCTAGCCCCAAACTAAGCAAAGCTTGTACTATGGGTACCAGGCGACGATATACATAATTATATAGATAGATAAATATTTAAATACATAGAAAACATCTATGACTCAGAAACAGATATTCGTGCTCATCACACAAATATTTGCACTTACCGGGATTCGAACTCAGGATCACCAGCTTCGTAGGCAGGAGCACTACCAACTAGGCTACGGTGACCGTCAAGTTTTGTTCTAGGTTGGGATCATCCGCAGGTTACTGCAAGCCTCGACTGCAAGAGCCTGCTGGGAGCATCGTGCATGATCTGAGGTTACAGTACAACGGCCGTTGTTGTAATTGCAGCATTTCTAAGGTGATAATAATAATAATAATAATAATAATTCTTTATTTGCATAGAATGTAGGCGATTACAATATGTGATGTTAGAAATAAAAAAGATACCGAGTACATTCCGCCAATTTGGCATACTAACATTGCAATGACTTAAAACTAAAATAAAACTATATAGGGAATCAAATAAATTACAAAAATAAATTTCTATTTAATTAAATTACAAAACTATAATTCGAATGAATCATTTAAGTAATCCGTAACTGAGTACTGGTGAACGGCGTACATGTGTGTGAAAGAATTTGGCAGGGTGGGTCAATAGTTCAAGGCCGTTAACCTTAGCGTACGAAGTGTCAGTGTGTTGTTTCCCCTGAAATCGCATACATTTAGTTCTTCTCGTTTATGCTCCACTGTAGGTGTGCGCTATCAAGTTATTCTGCTTAGCAATTAATTTTTAGATGCAGTTTAGATACGCATGTACCTTTAAAAGAGAGAATTAATTAGTTACATTAGACACACATGTACCTATAGGAGAGAGAAATAATTAAATATGTTACCTAAATTAATTAATTAAGCACGCTTGACGTCTTATATAAAACATAACGAAGAGTTGCTGTACGTTTTTCTATGAAAAGCAGTTGGTGCATAATAAGTACTGTAATTTATTTGTGAAAAAATAATGAGATCATTTATAATTATTTTGTTTATAGCCGTTCTTGCATGTTCGCGTGTGAGCAGCTACCTCGAGGACGATATTGACTCCGTTGCTCTTTTTACAAACTTTATGCAAGATTATGGCAAACAATATTCGTCTATTGGAGAAACACTAAAACGTTACGATATATTCCAGCAAAATTTAAGAAAGATAATGAATTTAAATAATGGGAAGATCGACGGAAAGTTTGGGATCAATAGCTTTGCTGATTTAACTTTTGATGAATTTAAACATACTCAGACAGTTAATCGTTATAATCAACAAGATAATAATCAACAAGGTAATATTCTAGAAGATGATAATGAAGGAGATAATAATCTAGAAGATGATAATCAAGGAGATAATAATCAAGAAGATAATAATATAGAAAATTAATTATTTTATTTTCTTTCTATTAATAATAATTTTCTCTCGCTTATAATACTCGTACGTGTAATATATATAATATTCGGCAAATAAAATATCTCATCTCACTTTTCAATTATTCAAGGTATGCAAAATATGTAGTTCGGTACCTTTACCTCAAGATCAAGTCAGGCGTCTCCGGGGAAATCACTTTATATGTCTAAATATATATATATATATATATATATATATATATATATATATATACTTAGATTAGATATTATTATATCTGGGGACAATGTCACACGGATCATCCTAGCCCCAAACTAAGCAAAGCTTGTACTATGGGTACCAGGCGACGATATACATACTTATATAGATAGATAAATACCTATATACATAGAAAACATCCATGACTCAGAAACAATATTCGTGCTCATCACACAAATATTTGCACTTACCGGGATTCGAACCTAGGACCACCAGCTTCGTAGGCAGGATCACTACCAACTAAGCTACGGTGACCGTCAAATATATATATATATAATACATATAATAAATTTATATGTAGTATATATATTATATGCATAAATATATATAATATAATAGATATATAAAAGAGAAAACACTCATAAACACACCCACACACACACATACACACACACGCACACACACACACACACACACACACACCCGTTCGTTATTCCGTTGACATCATATTTATAATGTATCATTTTAAGTTTTGGGGGAGGCCTGGAGTGCTAAAATACAGGCCTAGGCTTAGCTTAGACTCCAGATCTCCCACAAGTTACAAATTTTGTCAAACCTTTGTTAAAGAAGGTCGTATTCCATATAAAAATGTTAAAAGGCTGATTTCAGAGTGACGCCCGCGGCACGCGCCGGTGGCCAGCGCGTTTCAACAGCGCGTGCTTGACGCGCGGACCACTGAGAACCGAGTTTCACAGTTTCCTTTGCCAGTGCTGGCCGCCGGCGCGCGTCTCACCGTTTGAACTGCGTGACTATGAAACGCAACTACTGTCTAGTGTAATTGACAGCGCGCGCGTTTGGACGGCGCCGTTCGCCGGCGCGACTATGAAATCAGCCTAAGCCTCTAGAGTTTTGTATTGTCAATAAAAAGAATAAAGGTGACTAGACAAATGTCGGTTGTGTAAGAAAAAACGTTTTATTATTTTATTTGTAATTCACGCCCAGAGATGAATATCAACATGGTAGCAGAGCGTTACGATAAATAAATAAATATATTATTATGCATTGTTGTATTTATTACTACTATTCATACACTTAGTGAATAAACAGTCGCATTCAAGCAGTGGCAAAGCACACACGTTTTTAATTTCATAAACATCGCCCCAATCTAAAATCGACCCTGATACACTCAACATATGGTCTAAAACGAGCCGGATACGTCAGTGCATCAAGCGGCCGGACCCGAGCGTCGGAAACAAAAGGCAGCCGCATTCCTTAGATAAGGAGCGAGTCGATGAGAATAAAAGTGTTATTTTGAACCTAATTAGCAACTTGTTTACGTACGACGTTGCTATTCGTATAATACGAATAGAAACGTCGGACATCGTGACAAACATTTTTATTTGAAGAAACTTAAGTTTGTGAAGTGACTAAATATTATTATACAACTGTTTAAAATGTCTACACCTGAACAACTACTCGGAGTTTTAGAAGATATTACTAAACTACTCCAGAAAACGCAAATAAACTTGAAAAAGTGCCCAAAACAAAGGTTGACACGCAGATACATAGAAGCACGAATAAAATGCATACAAGAGTATTGGAATAATTTCACCGCCGCGCACATGGACTTAATTAAAGGTACGACGCGCGAAAGTAGACAAGATATAAGTCATTTTGTGAACGAACATTATTTTATATGTGAAGATCTTTACTTAATTATGCTAGCGGACCTCAACGACTTACTGCTAACGTCATCAAATACTTCAGCGCCGACTTCTAGTCCAAATCAAAGTGAGTTGTTTACGTCACAACTTCGACTTCCGAAAATTGAACTGCCGAAATTTACGGGACATTACGAAGAATGGGCAACTTTTCACGATTTGTTTGTATCGTTAGTTCACAAAAATACTTCGTTAAGCGATGTCCAAAAGTTGCATTACTTAAAGTCCAGCATTGGCGGCGAAGCGCAAGCATTATTGAAATATATACAAATTACTGATAGTAATTATTCTCAAGCCTGGTCAGTGTTGCAACAAAGATACGGAAATAAACGACTTATTGTGAAAGCCGTTCTCAAACGTTTATTTAACCAAAGAAAAATTAACACACAGAGTTCAAGTCAGATAAAATCTTTGTTAGACACAACTAATGAGTGCCTTAACAACTTAAACAACATGTCTATTAATACCGAGTCTTGGGATCCTTTAATAATATTTCTAGTCGTGCAGAAATTGGACCAAGATACTCATAAAGACTGGGAAGAATATTCATACGAAGATGATTCTAAAGAGTTACTTACCGGGGTTACTTTGAAGAAATTTCTTGAATCGAAGTTCCGCACCCTTGAGCTCGTATCACCTGGCACCGCTGCACCTGTAAGAGAGAAACCTAAAGAGAGAACATTCGCTGCTATCGCTACTACCACCAGTGAAAAAACGTGTGTTAAATGCGAAGATAATCATACGTTGTGTCACTGCAAACAATTCACAGAGATGAACGTCAAAGATAGAAACGAGTACGTGAAGGAAAAGCGATTATGCTACAATTGTTTGTTACCAGGACATTCGGTATTCAAGTGCCGAGTGCCATTAAATTGCCGAGTTTGTAACAAGCGCCATCACTCTTTACTTCACGAAAAGAAAGAAAACACTTACAAAACTCAACAAGATACACAAGACACTACCGCAACCATTTCCGGTGTGTCCGTCAATCATGCTATCGAAGGCAAGAGTGAGACAACATTAACAATGACGGCACATTGTAATAAAAGACAAGGAACAGCACTTTTAGCAACCGCAATGGTGACAGTTAAGAGCGAGGAAGGACACATCATTGTTTTAAGAGCACTCATAGATCAAGGATCAGAAGCCTGCTTTATAAGTGAGAAGGCAGCTCAGCTTCTAAAACTGAAAAGACAACCAATAAGAGGTACCGTGATTGGAGTAGCATCTACGAAAACAGATGTCAAGCAAGTGGTTCAGCTACAGGTCTTATCTAGAAGAGAGAACAACTTCTGTCTTAACATACAGGCCTATGTGATGAGTAAACAGCTGACCGCTAAAATACCACAACACACCATCACTATATACAATGATTTTCAAGACACGTCTGTGCTTGTCATGCACCATCAAGTCGATGTCGAAGATATGTTAAAAACACTCTGGGAGATAGACACGGAAAGCAAAAGAAAATATACACAAGAAGAGGAACTATGTGAAAATATATACAAATCAACACATGCAAGAAATGAGGAAGGAAGATATATAGTTAAACTACCGTTCAAAACTAAAAATCCTAAGTCACCAGATGGCAATACTAGAGACATCGCAATGCGTAGACTATTACAATTAGAAAGAAAATTCATAAGACAACCAGATTTGAAGGAAGCTTACGGAAAAGTGATGGAAGATTATATTACGCTAAACCACATGGCAGAAGTACCTGTAGAAGAAATAAATACAAAGAAAGCAGTATACTTACCTCACCACGCCGTTATACGTAGCGACAAAGAAACCACGAAGACCCGGGTTGTTTATGATGCTTCATGTAAAGGCTCTAATGGAATATCACTTAACGACGAATTACTGATAGGACCTTTAGTACAAGATGACCTCCGCAGCATTCTTATGAGATGGCGAATGCACGCCATTTGCTTTGTAGCTGACATCGAAAAGATGTATAGGATGGTTCTAGTTACCAAAGATGATGTCGATTACCAACGTATCCTTTGGAGAAATGATGCAGCTGATGAGGTTAAAGACTATCGTTTACTTACCGTAACCTTTGGCACAGCTCCAGCGCCATTTTTATCTTGCAGAACTTTGATCCAACTGGCCAATGATGAGGGTAAGAATTATCCAGTCGCTGCTTCGATGATTTCTGACTATTATGTTGATGACATTTTATCGGGAAAAGACACAGTAGATGGCGCTATTCATGCCAGCCAGCAGCTAAAAGGGATGATGAGAAAAGGTGGTTTCTTGCTGAAAAAGTGGTCTTCAAATAGCGTTGAATTTATGAAGTCTATATCACCAGACGAAAGATCATCAAATGCACAGCTTGATTTAAACATTGATGGAAAAGTGAAGGCGTTGGGTATACTGTGGGATCTAAACGAAGATAAAATTGAATACAAATTCACTTTACAACCAATAGAAGGCTATGTAACCAAACGAAGCATATTGTCAGACGTACAAAAGCTATACGATCCACTCGGATGGCTTTCACCAAGCATAATTATGGCCAAAATATTCATTCAAAAGCTTTGGCTAGAAAGAGTCAATTGGGATGATCAAATTGATGAAGGTTTAGCCGATGAATGGTTAAGAATACGATCAGATTTTGATAACATCAACTGTATTCATGTTGACAGATGGTTACATACATACAATGAAGCAAAAATAAATATTCAACTTCATGGATACAGCGATGCATCGTCTCGTGCTTATGCTTCAGCAGTTTATGTGAGAGTAATATGTCCCAATGGCAATATACACACTGATTTAGTAGCAGCTAGGACACGAGTAGCTCCATTGAAAACCGTCTCCGTGCCACGGCTCGAATTGTGTGGAGCGCTGTTGCTATCACAGCTGTTAAAACATGTTGGCCAAGCAATGAGCATCCCAAAATCACAAACCTTCGCTTGGACTGACTCTTCTATAGTTCTGGCATGGTTGTCTGGCGAGCCATCTAGATGGAAGACATTTGTTGCAAATCGGGTGGTCGAAACACTGGAAAACGTAAACAGCAATCAATGGTATCATGTCCAGTCACAAGAGAACCCTGCCGATATAGCGTCGCGAGGCATGTCAATTCAAGAATTGACGAACTGTAAACTGTGGCGGAAAGGCCCAAATTGGTTAACTGACAAAGAAATACAATTCACTCGTTTGAATAATGTACAGACACACGTAGCAGAGAAATCAAACAATGAGATAAAAACATATTAAGTATAGATTTCATGAAGAAAGACAATACAAAGATGATTGAAATGTTTGATAATTACGACAACCTAAATGAAATACTTACATCTATTTGTTACTGTCAAAGATTTTTAAATTACAAAAAAGACACACTCAGTGCTCAAGATAAGAGAGGTATAACAACTAAAGATTTAGAAGAATCATTGCAAAAATGTATAAAGTTGATACAAGAAAATGAATTTGAAGATGAGATACGAACACTGAAAAAAGGCAATGAAGTAAAGAAGACAAGTGCATTGAAATTTTTAAATCCATACTTAGACACAAATAATATTATAAAAGTGGGAGGGAGATTGAGACATGCAAACATTGGATTAGAAAGCAAACACCCTACCATTCTTGGAAATAAAAACGAATTGACCAAATTAATTGTGAATAATGCACACGCAGAAACACTTCATGGAGGGGTACAAATAATGTTGGCCTACCTAAGATCGAGATATTGGATACTACGAGCAAAAGACGTTGTAAAGGGATGCATACGCAAATGTCTTGTATGTGCTAGACATAGTGCCAAAAGCAAAATTCAATTAATAGGTGATTTACCTAAAGAAAGGGTTACCCCATCCAGACCATTTCTTCATTGTGGAGTGGACTTTGCCGGTCCATTTCAAGTATCTATGACAAGAGGCAGAGGAGTTAAATCTGAGAAAGCCTATATAGCCATTTTTATATGTATGTCTGTCAAGGCAGTTCATCTTGAATTGGTTGGTAACCTGACGTCAGAAGCGTTTATAGGTGCCTTTCAAAGATTTGTATCTAGACGAGGAAAATGCGCTCACTTGTGGAGTGACCAGGGCAGGAATTTTATCGGCGCCAATAAAGAGTTAAAGGAAGCATGGCAGGAGGCAAATCTAGAACTCCCCAAAGACGTGGCAGACTTATTAGTAAAGGAAGGGACCCAATGGCACTACATACCTGCATATAGTCCGAACTTCGGAGGTTTGTGGGAGGCAAATGTAAAATCAATAAAACATCACTTAAAAAGAGTACTTACCACCATCTTAACTTTTGAAGAAATGTCAACTTTGCTGTGTCAAATAGAAGCGTGCCTGAATTCCCGTCCTCTTACACCAATAGATGAATTAGATGCCGATTCAATAGAAGTTTTAACCCCAGGACATTTTCTCATTGGAGAATCTCCAATTGTAGTACCGTATCCTAGTCTAAATGATATAAAAGTAACTTACCTTTCACGCTGGCAACATGTACAAAAGCTCCTGAGAGATTTCTGGAAACGATGGCAGGACGAATATTTATCACGCTTACAGCAAAGACCTAAATGGCTGAAAAGAGAAAAAGAATTAGAAAAGGGACAAATAGTACTTATAAAAGCAGACAACTTACCTCCTGGCAAATGGCATCTGGGAAGAATTACTGAGAAACACCCAGGCCCAGATGGCCTGACTCGAGTTTACAGCGTGAAGAGCGGAGACAGTATTGTGAAAAGAAGTACATCTAAACTATGCTACTTCCCTGTAGACTGTGATGCTGATTCATAATTCATTTAAACAATTATTTTGATTATTTGCATGTATATTTTTGTCTTGTACTAATCTTCTACCGGCCTATTATTACAATTTATGATGTTTTCTTTTAAAAGGACTTAGTAGTCCTTTGGGGGCCGGTATGTTGTATTTATTACTACTATTCATACACTTAGTGAATAAACAGTCGCATTGAAGCAGTGGCAAAGCACACACGTTTTTAATTTCATAAACATCGCCCCAATCTAAAATCGACCCTGATACATTCAACATGCATAAATAAAGTTGGCGATTGTGTTAATAAGTAATAATGGCCACCAAACCGGAGATTACGAAATTTCACATCAGGAATCTTGATGGTACCAACTGGCCCGTATGGAAGTACAAGATAAGTATGATAATGAAGGGTATCCCAAAAGCCCTAGACTTATTGAATGGAATATACAGGGTGCCAGTACCAACAACGGATGCAAAAAGTGAAGAGTTTGTGACAGCTAATGAAAAATTTCTAGAGCTAGATAGCATGCTTCTCGTCATTCTGACAAGTAATATGAACGATGACATAGTTCAAAGAATTATGAGATTCGAGTCGTCGAAGGAAGTCTGGGATGAACTTAAAAGGCTATTTGATGGAGACAGAGACGATTTGGTTTACGAAAATTACCTACAATTCTTCGAGTATAAATAGGAATTAAAATACAACATGGCCATTCATCTCTCAAAATTGAAAAATATCTGGTTTAAGAAACCATGAATTGCGAGAGATAGTTCTAATATGTAAGAGACACATTGCCTGAGGAATACCTGACCATCAAATCAAGTTGGCTGCTCATGGCTAAAGAGGAAAGGACGATAGAGAGACTAACATCACAACTCTGTGCATATGGAAGAAACGTCGAGTCACAACCCTCAACGTCTGGTGAGAGTAACCAAGCTCTGACTGTCAAACCTTTTTCGAAAAATAAATATAAGAAAGGCATAATGTGCAATTACTGTGGTCTATTTGGACACAAAGTAAGGAAGTGCGCTAAGTGGTTGAATGACGGAAGGCCACCCAAGGCAAGCATACATTCAAACACTAAGAATGTAAATGTTACAGATCTGATAATGGCGGAAAATAACCGGTGTTTATATCCTGACAAAGATAACTGGTACTTAGATAGCGGAACAACGAGCCACGTCACATTTAGGAGAGATTTGTTTCATACATTTGAAAGTTTTAATTTGCAGCATACTGTAACGACAGCAAATGGCAAGAAAGTTGAAACCACTGGTAAAGGTGACATAAAACTGGAATCAACAGTCTGAAAACATAAAAGTATAATGACCTTATGCGATGTATGGTGTGTGCCGTCACTTCAAAAAAATCTGTTCTCATTATTAGCAGCGCAAGACAGATTATCACAAAGCTTCTTTGAATCAGAACCCGAAATCTGTAAACTTAAATCAATGGGCATATTCAAAGTTACAGGCGAGCGAAAGAAAAGTGGAGGGTTATTCAGACTTAATGTAAAGAATATAAAGCCACCTACATCTGTCAAAGTCAACGTACTGACGATCCATGATTCATTACAGATATATCATGAGAGGTTAGCACACCAAAGCAAACTCCATGTGAAGAAAGTTATAGAGAGAAAACTTTGAATCAAGGTACCGAACAACACACGAGAATTTGGTGAAGGTTGTAGCTTCGGAAAAATGCATAGGCAACCTTTTGGAACTAGAGGTAGAGCAAAATGACCTGGTGAGATTATTAACTCTGATGTGTGTGGACCATTTCCATTCTCCTATAAAGGATACCGATATTTCGTCCTATTTAAAGACGATTTAAGTAAATACCGCTACGTTTACTTTATGAAACAAAAGTCTGAAGTCTACTCAAAGCTTCAACAGATGTTAGAAGAAACTAAGGTAGCCGGTCATGCAGTTAAGGAACTTTGAAGCGACAACGGTGGAGAGTTCGATAACGAGAAAACTCGGACAATACTGCAGAAACATGGCATAAAGCAAAGGTTAGTAATGCCATACACACCACAACAGAATGGGTGCAGTGAACGAGAAAATCAAACGCTCGTTGAAGCCGCCTGAGCTATGATGTATGCGCACGAAGAGCTGCCAACCGCCTGTTGGGCAGAGCTCATAAGTACAGCAGCATATGTTCTGAACAGAACTGGACGTACATCCGTGGATGAAAAATCACCTTATGAGATATGGTATGAGAAGAAGTCAAAAATTAAATATTTGAGAATTATCGGAAGTCCTTGCTATGCCCATGTACCCAAGCAGAAACGTAAAAAGTTGGATAAGAAATCAGAGAAATGTATATTAATCGGCTATGATGTTGATGATGGGTATTGTCTTCTTAGTACAGATAAGAATAGACATACATTGATACGTTCGAGAGATCGTCGTATTTCAAGAGTTACCAATTACCCGGACTGACACTAAAGTAAATGTCAGAGCAAATCCTATTGAATAAAAATCTGAAATAGAGATAACTGTTCGTGGACCGCAGAATCTTGCTGCAAGGGAGAAGAATAGTCGAACGATTCATGATGTAAGGGAGGAAAGAAATGAAATTACTGATATATTTCAAGACTGTATACCTCTTGAATCGTTTGAAGATACAGACGAGATAGAGGAAACTATCAATATTCCTGAGCAACCTTTAGAAACAGAAGATCAGCGAGATGAAGACGAAGATGTAGATGATCATATTATATTACCAGAGCGTGTAGAAGTTACTAATGAAGCTGTAATTTGGCAAGATAGTGAAATAGAAAGTCAAGGTAGAATAACTCTTAGAGACAGATCTACGTTGTGACCACCTGTTAAACTTAACGACTATATTATGACTTCTGTAGATGACCTAAATGTTTTGTATGAACCTACAACCTACAAAGAAGTATTAAAGAGTCAAGACAAGTAGCATTGGATGAAAGCAATGAAAAGTGAAATCAAATCTTTAGAAGAGAATAAAACCTGGATTCTAACTGATCTACCCAAGGATCGCAAAGCTATTTCCTGCAAATGGATTTCTAAAGTAAAAACAAACGCAGATGGTTCGCTTGATAAATACAAAGCAAGGCTTTTTGCTCGAGGATTTTTGCAAAAACCAGGAGTGGATTACGACGAAACGTTTAGCCCAGTGGCAAAGATGACGACTATCAGGTCAGTCATAAGCGTTGCGGAGAAATGAAGCTATGTCACTCACACAGTTCGACGTCTCTACAGCATTTCTCAATGGCACTCTTGAAGAAGAGATATACATGAAACAGCCTGAAGGTATGAGTGACAGGACTAATCGAGTCTGTCAGTTAAAGCGAAGCCTCTATGAATTAAAGCAAGCACCAAGGTGCTGGAACAAATGCATCGTGGACTACTTGAAAAGTATAGGCTTTCAACAAAGTCAAACAGATCCGTGCTTATTTATACGGAAACGTGCACAGTCTAAGATCCTCCTAGCATTGTATGTCGATGACGGATTGGTAGCCGCAACAAATCAAAAGGGCATCCTTTTGGTTTGTTGCGGCTACCAATGGATGGATGGATGGATAAGTTCCTAACAGAGCTAAAACGTAGGTTTAAGATTACCGTAAAACCTGCAGATTACTATCTGGGTTTGCAACTAAAACGTAAAGATGATGGCTCCCTAAGTATAACCTAAAGGCACTACACAGAAAAAGTTTTGGCGCGCTTTGGAATGAGTAGCTGTAAGACAGTGGCTACGCCAATAATCAAAGATCCTGAGCAAGGACCAACGGACAGGGGGGAAATTGACGAGAAGTCATATCCCTATAGACAAGCCGTTGGAGCTCTTGCGTACCTCATGGTTGGTACACGACCAGATATTGCCTACGCCGTCGGTGTTGTCTCAAGATCGTTAGAGAACCCTGCCAAAGAAGATGTGTTAAACGTGAAGCGTATAATGCGCTACCTACAAGGAACTCTTAAGTTATGGAATAACGTTCAAGAAGGACTGTCAGAAAGGTGTATTGGAAGCGTACAGTGACTCAGATCATGCAGGTGATGTTAGGGATTGTCACTCAACAACATCCTTTGTATGTACGCTGGCGGAGCAATTGCCTGGGCAAGTAGAAAACAGTCATCAGTGGCGATCTCCACGACTGAAGCTGAAATTGTCGCAGCAAGTGAGACAGCACGTGAAGTCGTATGGTTATATTGTAGGAAATTACTGCTCTAAAAGAAGCACCGGTCTTAAAAATAGACAATGACGCTGCTGTTAAATTGGTTTCAAATCCGGAACTGCATCGGAGAACGAAGCACATTGCAGTAAGACATTAATATGTGAGAGAACTTGTCGCAGATGGTAAGCTGAAAGTCATGCATGTAGGAACAAACCTACAAAGTGCAGATTTGCTCACGAAGCCTCTTGGCATACCGATAATCCAATCAATATTGGACCGGATAGGCTTACAGTGTATATAGTTAATTTTTATAGACTATACAAAAAGGGAGGATGTTAAAGAAGGTCATATCCCATATAAAAATGTTATAAGCCTCTATAGTTTTTGTATTGTCACTAAAAAGAATAAAGGTGACAAGACAAATGTCGGTTGTGTAAGAAAAAACGTTTTATTATTTTATTTGTAATTCAGGCCCCGAGATTTATCTCAACAACCTTTTGTCAACTGTATTTGCTAATACCTAAGAATGTAATTTGTGAAGATGAAATAAACCATTTTTATTTTATTATTATAATTTTTATAAGTCTCTGGTCTCAGGCAGTTTGTTCATGCAATATAAAGTCGAGCAAAGACAGATTGGTGAAGATACTAATTTGAAACTAAACAATTTACTTTAAGTTTCCGTATCCTGTAAGAAATTGTGCCCCACAATGGCTATGGCTATGATTAGCCAAGTGTTATTTAACCTTCCGCTAACGTCTGGAAAGTACTGAGGCTGGTGGAGACCCTTCGTTGAGACATTCCGTCATGTAGCTATTAATTTAAGTTAGCTATCTTTCTAGTAGATTGCCTAAGGTAGTCAGGTACGTCATTGGTCAATATAACTTAGGGACTGGAGGTATTTTATCACCATGTACCAAATACGAATAAAGCCGCTGCGCCAAGTACACGGAAATCTCCTTCAACTATAATATAACGGTCGAACATTTTTTTAGTATTAAATTCCGGATCGCTGGATGTGGATAGCGCAAGACCGGCCGTGGAGATCTTTAAGGAAGGTCTTTGTCCAGCTGTGAACGTCTTTTTGACGGATATTTTATCCTCACCTGACGCTTTGTTAACATGTACGAAGAAGATTTGACATAATATACGTAGTGCCTAATCTGCTTGTGGTAGTCATTGTCATTCAAGGAACTATCATCAAGTATGAGCGAATTATACATGGTCTACTTTAAAGCACTCGTGTAAGTGTTAATGATTTTAAGAGCACGTGGAATCTTAGTAGTCCGAAATCCATTCCAGTCAAAGTTTTTGGGATCGTAGCACTTAGAATATAAATAGATAGATAGATAAGCTCTTTATTGTCATCATCATCATCATATCATCTGAAAGACGTCCACTGCTGGACAAAGGCCTCCCCCAAGGATCTCCACAATAGCCGGTCCTGCGATGCCCGCATCCAGCGGCTTCCCGCGACCCGCACAAGATCGTCGGTCCACCGTGTAGGAGGCCTGCCCACGCTGCGTCTTCCGGTTCGTGGTCGCCACTCGAGAACCTTTCAGCCCCACCGGCCGTCAGTTCTACGAGCTATGTGCCCTGCCCACTGCCACTTCAGTTTGGCAATTCTTTGAGCTATGTCGGCTACTCTGGTTCGCCTGCGAATCTCAGCATTTCTGATTCGATCTCGCAGGGAAACTCCAAGCATAGCCCTTTCCATTGCTCTTTGGGTGACCTTGAGCCGCCTAATAAGGCCCATAGTGAGCAACATCGTCTCTGTTCCGTAAGTCATCACTGGCAACACACACTGGTTGAAGACTTTCGACTTGAGATACGGCGGTACTTGGGACGAGAAGATATTACGTAGCTTCCCGAACGCTGTCCAGCCGAGTTTGATTCTACGATTGACCTCCTTTTCGAAGTTGGACCTACCTAGTTGGATGCTCTGTCCTAGGTAAATATAGTTCTCTACAACTTCGAGTGCAGAGTCTCCAACCTTAACTTTGGCTTTGCCCAATAGACAAATCTCTTGCGAACATTTTAGAGCCTCTGTTCCGTTCGATGGCCTTTTTAATAATAATATTATTAAATTGGCGTGTGTCGCGAGTCAGAGACTTTGAGATTTGTCTGTTGAGCTGCCTGTATCTGGCACCATCACATGAGGATGTTAGAATCATTGTCCGCCTTTCTTCCATAAGCTGTAGGGTATGGTCGGAGATCTTTTTGGTTCCATTTGTACGGCGGGTTAGACCCAGCCGTCAGAAATGTATTTATAGGTTGTCTGTTACGTAAGACGGAACGATAAAATGCGACGTTGCCAAACCTACTAATTAGTAACTGCCGAATAGCTATCTGGCTGATAAATTTATCGGGAAGGTGGTGGTGAAACGCAATGTGTTTTATTCAGAACTTATATCTGTCAGTTTATTTTATTGTTAGTTAGCTATCCGACACTTCATTCGTACATTGCGAAACAGACCGTATGAATAAAGTGTCGGATAGCCAACTAACAAATAAATAAACTGACAGATGTAAGTTCTTCTGTCTCGGTACGCGAGTTGTTTTGCTTCTCTGGGCTTCATATTTTCCACTAAAATTAACTTTTGTTTAATTTGGATAATATGCCTTTTTTCTAGTTAATAACTAAAATACAGTAGTTAATGAGGTTTTATGAAAAGCTCGCCAATAAAATACATTGCTTGAAAATTAAGTACCATGTGCTTAGAAATGGACTTGCAAGAATCTTCACACGTTAAAATCCATGAGACTCGATCTACCAAAGAAACAAGATAAACTTCAGACTTATAAACATTAGCATAACGGTGACACTGTTGACTAAAACTCATTTAACTTAGTACTTGCATAGATAGTAGTACTTGCGTAGTAGTAATTCAAATCATTATTTACTATGTAAGTAATTCTACGATAGTAATATTATTTTTTTTACATCTCTCTTGTCATTATAACATTTTGAAGTGTTCAAATGTCTCTTACTAGCGCCTTCTAGTTCGCCGTAGGATTCTGAAATTTCATCCGTCAGTAATAAAATCCCCTCCTTAATAGTAATATCAAATAAAAT
The DNA here is from genome assembly GCA_951640165.1 of Pseudoips prasinana. Taxonomy (NCBI): domain Eukaryota; kingdom Metazoa; phylum Arthropoda; class Insecta; order Lepidoptera; family Nolidae; genus Pseudoips; species Pseudoips prasinana. Next base: position 24,203,787 of record OX621240.1, read on the forward strand.
TCCAATATGATAACAATTTATTTATTAGCCATCACTGTATTCTGAACCATATCATAAGCTTTCAATGAACAATAATGAGTAGGTGAACAGAATACAACTCATTTATGGATATTGGTGCACCCGCTACTGTAATGCATTCCAAACTTAAATATAAACAACTACATAAAACCAAATTGAAACATTCACAACCATTGCTATATATATCATTTGCTTATAATTTCAACTACGTGTATATAACTATTTTATTGATCGAACAATACTAAGTAATTCTTTTAAAGATACTGTGTTCATTTCAAAACCATAATTTGAACTACGATGCCCGACACACATACACACACACACACACACACACACACACACACACACACACACACACACACACAGAGAGAGAGAGAGAGAGAGAGATAGATAAAAACACAAGCGCACACACGATCATCATAAGTATGTTTTACGTTTGAAACAAATGTCTCTATGTGTGTATGTGTTCTAGTAGCATTTAAGTTGATTACTAGTATTTTTTGGGATTATGTAATGACTCTGTCTCTTCGTAATTCCAGGAAAACAGGTGTTTATGTATTTTTTACTCTCTCTAATATTAGTGTTTAGCAACCTTAGTCTAGTCAGTACCATACTAACACTCAAAACGAGTTTTAAGAGCACTACCACCACCACCGCTAGTCGCCATTTTTCTATACAATTCTACTGCTCCTCCTTCATCCCTAGATTTTAACTTTATGCCTCTAGTTTTAACGGAATATAACATAAAACAACGGTTCACTTTTCAGATAACTCATCGGCATTAACCTCCCATACTACATGCTAGCAAGAATAGTTCAAGTTCAATTAACCGGTAAAAATTTGTGTATCCACAAAACTAACAATTTTTGTGGATTTTTATAGATCATTTATTATAGAATAAATATATTTATTTATTTTTACAGAAGGCTTACAGACTTATAAACAAATTAAATATTACAGAAAGATTGACATATTGCTAATAACAAGCCTCCATATATATTGTATTCAATACTTGGTTGGTTGATAAAAAAAAACAACAAAAACAATTCGACAAACGTAACCTTTTTTGTTGTTTGTTTAATAAAAGCAAACATAAATCAGTTAAGTTTTCAAGGAAGGCAAGAAACCTCAAATTTGTCAATATTATTATTGTATTATTTTTCACACGTACGCGTGCAGGGTAATAAAGTCTCGATAGCATTAATGACGTTTTACAACATGTCTTAGCAACCCGTAACATCTATTTAGTAGGCCCTAAAGTTCTTGATACGTGCAATTCCAAACAAAATAATAACAAATATCTGGGACATAACACTGCGCTATCTAGCCCAAACTATTCGAAGCTGGATATGGATACTAGACAACAGATAGAAATACTTACTTTGTTGTCTAGTATCCATATCCAGCTTCGAATAGTTTAGGCTAGATACAGCAAACAGTAAACCAAGACCAAGACAAATAGACAAGTTAATGATCATCAATTGCCTTGTGCGACGATCGAACACGAAACCTTTAAAACAGAAGGCAGGCATTCATTACCAACTAAAAGTACAATAACTAAAGGTAACTTAAGAAGTATACAAAATACATATGTGTATATATAGCTATATACTAAATAATCTTAGCTACCTTATTCGAATTTAAAAAAACCTTTTTATTGTAGTAGGTACATAATCATTATAGCTCTTCTGACCGAACTTTGGCTACAGTGGCTAATTTTAATAAAGAATACCCAAGACCACGCAAAAGTTAAGACATCGAATACAGTTCTAGTGCGTGGGCGAACATATTTCTCGTCATCTTATTACATTGATCTCATAGCTTGATGGCTCGGCAACTGGCAACAACTGCTGGTTCATTACATATCTTGCACAAGCGTAGCGACGTCAATATTGTAAAACAATTGTTATTTGATTACAAATATATTTTGTTTCAAAGAAATTATAAATTTCTTTATCGCCAAACTTCTTGTGAGATATATAACAAGTCCACCGCGCCGTCCGAAACTTGATCTATAATTTAGTAGCACCAATGAGTTTACGAATTCTTCAAGGTGCGTAATATCGCCAACTTACTCCTTACTAATTTTGTTTAAAAAAAATCACAATACCAGTCCAGTACACGTCGGAACGTAGAAACCTATATACAGTTGGAACTTGCCACGGTAAACGGGTGAATATAAAAATAGATTTAAATAGGAACGGTAACAAAATTCAACACCAACCTTTGACTTGAGGCGTCCCTGTGGCATGCCCTAAGCTCTAAAAGAATGCAATCGAATATACCATTGTCTGTAATTAGGTACAAAACTTAAGTATTAAGATGGGTTGTATTACATTTATGCGATGTGATAATGACATTTCAATTTAATTTTTAAGTGACATTTCAATTTCATTTTTAAGTGACATTTAAATTGTATTATGTAAATGATATTTAAATTGTAATAATTAAAACTAACACAGTCTCAAGCACTACAAAATAAATAAATTGATGTATTAATTATTATAAGTAAATACGAGTTCCTACGCTATCGCACTGGGTAATTAAAAACAATCTTCACCTAAAAAATAAAAAAATCCTTCATCGTCATATCAGAGGCAAAAAGGCCACTGCTGGACAAAGGTCACTAGATATGCCATAATCGCTACGCTTGCCCGACGGGTTGGTGATCGCAATATGATGGTCATAGTACTCAGAACAAGCTTCTCGTGCCATTCTCTAGTAGATATTCCCGCGGGACGACTTCTACACCCCCCAAGGGATGAGGTGGGGTGATGTTATTCGTCGCAGTCAACACAAAGTTAAAAAAATTATATATAGTATATTTTCACATCTTTATTCGCCCCGTTTACCGATGGACCAACGAGCTAACGAACATACATACATCTAAATAACAGTATCACAATTGATCACAACTAAATATACAAATCACATTAGTCACCATCCTTACTTAGTTACTAACTATACAAAGTGTAACATAAATAACAAAAAAGTAAGAAAAACAAATAAGTACCTACTCTAGATTAAAAAGACATTACCTAATTTACAATCGAAAGTTTTACAAGTAGCGCCGGGTTGGTTAATCTTCTTAAATTGTATGATATGCTGTTTATGTTACACCTAGTAGAATACAAATGTTAAATTATTAAAACTATAATGGCGTATTAGTGTTGCTTGTTGGCTGTTCCTCGGGAGTACCTGAAACATACACATACATAAAGTTAGACCTCCTACGCACTATGCGGCTAGCCGCAATGCCGCCAGTCGTGCGGCTGACCGTACTCAGATATTTGTACGAGAAAGTAGTTTTTATTCGCGCTGTGATGCGGCAGCCGGTCAGCAATATTGATTGCTGACGGCTGATCGCATTCCGGCTAACCGCATAGTGCGTAGGAGGTCTTACTTCCCGAAATATAAAGGGCTAAAACGTAAATAGTTTCTATCCAAGTAAATAGAATCTTTCCGAAAGAAGCAAGAGTGCATGTTTTAGAGCATCTTTAGAGTTATAAGCAATAATTTTTTATTTATTCATTTAAACATTTATTTATTACACGTTTTTAGAACTGGCATGTATCTAGATTACGGAAAGCACGTCAATATTGAAAACACGTATGCTCATGGAAAAACCTGTTTACATATTAAAATTATAATCTTTACATTACAAATTTAAGACAATACATAATTGAAATCCTACTAATATTATAAAGGATGTACATTCATAGTAAAATAAAATCTATTACTTACGTACTTCTATCTAATAAAGATTTATAAGAATCAGTTGTAATTAAATCAAACTATAATAAAATATATTGGGGTATATTTTATTATTGTTTGATTTATTTACAACTGATTCTTATAAATCTTTATTAGATAGAAGTACGTATCATTAAAAATTGTATTTAAATATTATACTGATGTTAGCGATCAATGATTTCAAAAATAGATTCCCATTATTTATTTTTGTTTTTAATTTTCTGTGATCTAATCGATGACAATTATAAGTTACCAAAACCCGCATATATATACTCGTAACTATGTCCTTTTAACAACATTGCAAATTAACATTAACCCTATTAGGCTGGAAACATAAACTAAACTAAAAATGTATATTTATATCTATATGGAAATAAAAGTTAAATTTAGTATGTTTTAAACGTACACATTAAACTGAAAACGACGGTCACATTTCATTGCAAAAACACGCCAACCGAATCATCCCGATTGCATATTAACCATCGATTGGCGTGATTCCAATAATGGCTAATAAACCATATCCTACTTCCAATATGTCACAGTCCACTTCCAACCATTAAGTTATGTTTATTGGATTTTCCAGTAGGTTACTCTGAGTGACTATCAGATTTCGTTACAATAATATTTATAACATGCCTTTGACTCGTCTATTCACTTGTCGATTATATTGAGAAGTGATAACTCACTAGGTTACTTTAAACTCGATTGAAAAGTATAAAATTATGTTATCTATACAACCAACACGAATAGATAATGAATGTATGTAATTATTTGCGCGAATTTCAAAGGTTTGTCCGAATTCATAGCCCACGTATTATGAAAACAAAATTGAAAATTGTTTTAGATACGATGGCTATGTGTAAAATCCCAAACAAGAAATAACACCTTCTACAGATATACGATATAAATTATTGTGTACATGAAATTATTCTTTACTTTTTATTTGGTTTTGAAGTCGATGTATTGCTTTTTTTTACTTTTGTTCTTTCATTATTTATAGTAGTAGCTAGTTGTAGCATCTATTCAAAATTTTTATAAAAGTGAAATATGATAACTATGGAAATTGCCTTATAGAATTTATTATTAGATCTTAACAAAATGAATATGGGACCACATAGATAAAATGCCAAATTAAATAGAAAATAATACTCAAAATCAAATTACAAACACCGACGTAATCGGTTTAGACACACGAAACAAAATAAGAAATTAATCGAAAACATTTGCTGCTTTTTGTAGACTGTTAAAAACCGACGGCATAGCTAGAATAATAGCTATCCTATATATACTCCGTACTTACACTACTTTACACTTTAGCTTTAAGGAAAACCTGCTCCAGTGGGAGTTTATCGGCGGTTCCAGCCTGAAGTGCAAGTGTGGTTGCTCTAACTATGGCCACTTGTTAATATGGCTACGTGCCCTAATTCCTGCACGTTAGCACGTTACAAGAAGTAATGGACGTTACTGACAATGTCAAGCTGAATTCAGGGCTGAGTTAACTTTAAAAACTTTGCCTTTTTTAAAGTCAGTTTAATCCATTCTGCAGTTGCGAAGTTCTTCAGGAGTACAAAATTGATAACAACGCATATTACACTCTGTGATGTAAACAATTGTTATATTTAAATATAGTTAGTGCATATTTTTAGAGCTCTATCATGTTTATATTTATGGTACGATTTAATTAAATAGTTTTGCACCTGTACAAAGTCCCACGGACCTATCGAATAGAAAAATACGTATTTAGGCATCTTTCTGTGCATCCAAATTAGTTGTTAGGAATCTTTCAAGATAACTTTAAACATAAGTAAAAACAAAAAAAAATGGTTAAAAACCGTTCAAGTTTTACGTGATAAGAAAGATCTAGTAGTACTTGCTTAATACACAAAACTTTAACTCGTTTCGACGACCTCATCCGTAGAGTTCCGCTTGTGAACAAGGAACCATTTTAGTTTCGCGATGTCCGTACGTCTGCCTTGTTCAGAAACTCTTAGTAGAATAAAATAAAATAAAATAAAAAAGGTTTTTATTCACGTAGACTTTAAAAAAGCGCTTGTAAATAGTCAAAACATGTTTGTAGTAATATAGTTGTATACATTAGATATTATTTCTAGTAACATAGATATTTAGGTACATCTTGTATGAAAACATTTATAAAATTTATTTTATTACAGAAATGATATTTAGCTAGCTCGTATCAAGTTATTGTCAAGAGATTATGTATAATTATCTAGTTGTAGTAGGTACTAGTTACGCCAAAAATGTGGTAACAAAATTTAGAAAATATTTTTCTTAGGTTTCCTCCTATACAAATAAAGTTGGCAAGGGTTTTTTCTAAGTTTTGAAAAATGCAACCATAATTTTTAATAACTACATGGATTAACAATGACTGAGTTTCCCACGAAGGCTCGGCACCAAGTTTTTATGGATTCGCGTAAACATTTCGGCCAAAAACTTTGCTGGAGTTCTGAAGGCCGAATAATCATTCAGTTAAGTGATAAGTCTCGGCGTAAGATTGATTGCATTGAATGACAGCTGCGGAGTTTCGTGACCTAATGTCCCAATACCCTGTTATGCTGTTAGCACTTCATCAGTTGCTGTGGACTCTCGCAAAGCTGCCAAGTAACAAGTCTTGACCATCTTTGATTGTTAGTGATATATTATTGTGGTTGAAAACACAACACTTTTTAATTATTTGTAATTTCTTACTGCAAACCACTGCCGTTGTTCGAGTTTTGTTTCCATATTTTCTTTGTTATTTACAATTTTACTAACAAACATACCCACATCAGAAATGTTACCATACCCTGTGTAAACGAGGCTTTTGAGCCTTCTTTATATGATAATTATGTTATTTATTTTCTTTTTTTTTCAGTGAGTGCACTGAGATTCCAAATGTTATAGATAAATTCTATTGTTTGTTTAATATATATTTATAACTATACAGATAGATATATTTATTATTTAGGTGTATTCGATATTATTTAAATTTTTTAATTGGATATTACTTGTATATTTTTATTATGTCTTATGATAGTGATGATGACTTCTTTTCATGTTCTTCTTCTAATGCTTCAGATCATAATTACTCCAGTGCTTTTAGTGACAGCGAGTCACTTCAACTTCGTGATAAGCTCTTTGCTCACTTTTCATTTCCTTCGCCCAAAAATTTTAAATGCTCAAAGTATTCACGCTCACTACCCTGACCTTCTGTCATCTTTTGACTCTGATCTCGTCCACGCCATTCTCGTATCGGAAACTTTTCTCAAACCCGCCCTTCCTTCAAAGCAATACGCCCTGCCTGGCTACAAGCTGTTGCGTAATGACAGAACTGGGAAGGGGGGCGGTGGTGTTGCTATCTATCTTCAAATTCTGCCGCTCAGCCACGTCCTCTCTACTTCTTATGCCTTCTCATACTTGCAGCCGTTATGATGGTTCTTTCACAATACGTGCCGTTCGACTATGGAACTCTCTTCCACACTCTATTCTTACTAACTCATCTTTAGAGGTATTTAAAAGAAGAACAAAGGAACACTTTTTGTCACAATCAGTGTAACCTTTATTTATTAGTATAATTAGGAGATATGTATAATGTATATATATATATATTACTAGCGGCCCTGTACGTGCTTCGCTACGTATAAGGCATAGTAATACAAAAAATGATTATTAAGTTCATTTATTCAAACAAAAAATAAATTAAATTGCTTAAAGATGTGGATTTTACACTTTTTCAAGATTTTTTTTTAAATTTTCTCTACGTACTAACCTTCCCTGGACTTCCACAAATAATTCAAGACCAAAATTAACCAAATCGGTAAAGGCGTTGTTGAGTTATAACATTACAACGAAAAGTGGCATTGATTTTTATTTAAATTGCTAAAAGATGTTGATTTTACACTTTTTCAAGACTTTTTTTTAATTTTCTCTACGTACAAACCTTCCCTGGATTTTCACGAATAATTCAAGACCAAAATTAGCCAAATCGGTAAAAGCGTTGTTGAGTTATAACATTACAACGAAAAGTGGCATTGATTTATATATATATAGATATATATAGTAGTGTAGTGTGTATAGTATGTAATTTGTGTGTATTATTAGTATGTAGTTATATATCTATTTCTACCAGTTAGGTAGTAGCAATAAATAGTATCTCATATTTATTTATATTTTTTTTTCCTATTGTTGTTGTACACTTTTTTTTACCCGTATTCTACAAATCTCCTTCTGTCAGTGGTTTGCTGGAAGAAAACTCATCTATGAGTTAAGCTCGCCTTTGTACACAAATTTACAAATACACTTGTATAAAATGTATATTTTTTGTGTGCGATCTATATATAAAAAGAGAAGTCCTGACTGACTGACTGACTCATCAACGCCCAGCCCAAACCCTAAGATCTATAAGGCTGAAATTTTGCACAGATGTTTTCTTTATAATGTAGACAAGGAATAAGAAAGGATTTTTCGAAATTCAACCCCTAAGGGGGTAAAATGGGGGTGCAAAGTTAGTATGAAACTTTGCCGTTTTTGAAGTTAAAGGCAAGAAAATTTCTATGTGGCCTTACAGTTAAAAATAAAAAATATGTATTTCAGGATTTTTGGAATTTCCATCCTCACGGGCAAAAAATAGGGGATGTCAGTTTGTGTGAAAAAATGTGACTTGAAGTTAAACACGTGAAAATTGGTATTTGGCCTATCAGTTAAAAATATATATTTTCAGTATTTTTGAGAATTTCACCCCTTAGGTCGTAATATAGGGGATGTAAGTGTGTATGAGAAATGCGACATTTTTGAAGTTAAAACCATGAAAATTGGTATTTGTCAACATATAAGCTACATATTATCACGCTATCACCTACAGAGGAGGAGCTGGGGAGATAATTTATAAAGTTTAACGCGGGTAAAAACATTTTCATGGTTAAAACATTTTTTATCATGTACGGTATGGGTAATTAACATAAAATAGATTTATCGTGATTGTAAACTCTAAAAGTAATTGGGTCTAACTTATAAAAATTTGGATTATGAAGAAACCACACTTACTGTTTGTACTTGAAAGGTAAGTCCTTAACTGTTCGCTGTCACAGAAGATAGGCTCTGGTAGTACATTGCTGAGTTGTTCCTTGATACTGGGCTTCACGTTGCACCATATAACCCGTCCCGTTCGGGATAAGTCCAACACCAACATTTTCATACTCTGGAATATGTAGATAGTGATTACATTAGGTACTTTAACAGTTCCAAGACTTCAAGAGATTTGAATCATTGTAGCTCTAGGCCGTCTAAGTTTACGTTTGCAGGAATGCAGTAAAACCTGGATTTAAATATACAAATTTCACATACTAGAAGTTTTATTTTTGGGTTAAACCAGACAAAAAGGTCTGGACTCCGAATATTATGTGTTTTAATAGGGAACCGATTACTTTTCCGATTCTTTTTTTTTTAATTTCATTTTGCCTATAACTATTGACGGAGATCTTTTTTGCTATATGCATTATTTGACGTAATTTAAGGTCATAGAAGTATCATATGTCATAGGTTTTATTTTACCGAACTATTTTTCGCTGATTTACAAAATAACTTTTTGCTATTGACCGAAGCCTCTTTTGATCTTTTTTCATTTGCCAAATGATTTATTTGCCATAATAAGAGATGAAATAGTGTCCACAAACTTTCTAGGCTTTTGGTGAAATAAAATTATGGTAATTAAAAAAAGGTAAAATGAATGTTCGGAAACGAAATACTCGGAACAAATGTTATTTCGGCTAAGTGTAACATCGGTGAAAAGTTTTTCGACTAAATGAAACGTCGGAGTAACGAAAAAAATAATAATTCATAATAGTTCAACTGATACAGTGGCAGACGTCACTTCGGTGAAATAAAAAAAACTAAACGATCAAATTTGAAAAGTTTTAGGTGGAATGAAATTCAGTCAAATATTTTTCAAACTTATGATAGTTAACCTTTTATGGTGTTATATATATGCAATTTTTAAACCTGTTACTCATTCAGGTTACGGATCAAATCTACAAATATCCTGACGGGCAACACCAATATTTCTGTTATGAACTTGGGCAACTCTAATGACACAACCGGCATTTTTTAAAGACTGTATTCAGCATAGTAATAAACTAGTATAGATTCTAGCAGGATGATCACCTGTCTAATTCAGTGCAAATGTTTCTCATACAAGCTTGAAATCATAATTAAATTATAAAATGACTTTCATGCCACAATGGAGAGATTCGCGTGCAGGGTGCCCAAACAACGTTTCTTGTACTATTTCATTATTTTTTGTTGTTGTTTGTAACTGTAATAAATGAGTTCAATTATTCGAACAAATAAATAATAATAATGGATGCCATGCTCTAATGGAAAACATCAGTAAGTAAATTATCACAGTTTTACTTTATCATTTAAGTAGTAACTAGGCGCCCGTGTGCCGCACGTCTTGCTCATACCACGGGAATACGAAATTTCCTATATATTAAACAGGGGTAAAATCGATTTTTACCCCGAAAACTTGAATTTTTCCATTTCATTCCATTGCAGGGAAGGGCTTCCTCTCACTGAGGGGGGATAAACCATAGTCCACAATGCTAGCTTTGTGCGGGTTGGTAGACTTCACATGCCTTAAAAACATTTTGCAACTGTACACCGCGGTAGGGCTACAAACGTTATATAGGTATCACACATTCAGAGTTTATATTCCAGACTAATTAAACTCGTTATGAAAATAATGCAAAAATATACACAGAATGCAACAGCCAGTTTTCTCCGGTGTTGCTCATTGTGTTGAATATTCAATGCCCTTGCTCGTTAGACAATATCAGCAAACATTTAATTTTACTCTCGTAATAAAAACAAGGTTTCACATTAATTTATTGAGTAGAATTTATTTGGCTCCAATTAGGTCTTCATATTTTACGACTCTTTTATATAGTTATTTTTGATTAGAAATTCTGCCTAAGTAGCAGCCATTTCCATCTGTTTTATTCATTAGTAACTCTTAACGCGGTAACGCGAGTGGAACTTCTCAAACGAAAATAACAACGAATCTCATTGTACATTAATCATATGCCAAAGTAACCTTTTTTTATTTGTCCTTTGAAGTCTTTTTACTGTGGATAATAACTGGTAATAAATGCCTAACAGCGCATCACTTACCTAAGATGTCTATGGACAAAAGGTAGTAAATGATGAACACAATATCTGAAAATCATGTTTCAGTCCATGTGTGAAACACCCTATATATTTAATCCGCTTGCTGTAACGAAAATTGCACATAACATCTAATGATATCATTCCCACTAGTATCGAAACCTATTAAACATTAACGAGATACTTATAATAGTATTCACAGCACACGGGCTCGTCGCTATAAGCAATTTCGGTTTACCCTAATCAGGTAAAAACCCATGCAAACGAGGCGCAAATTAATTAGCTACAAAATTATATTAACAGATCACTGGAAGTGGTTGACAATTTTATTCAATTGATTACAATTTGTGTCCTAGTATCTTTTTTTAACTATTGTTACTCTATTGCCATTTCTATTAAAAGGAACTTGACACCTCCTTATGTATGTATCCCTAATTAGCAAATAAAGTGATTTGGTTCAATTTCACTATCTTAATTGTATCACTTTATCCTGCCCTAATTGAATTATTTTCTTTTATGTCATTGGGATCTGGATCAAAGAGTGGTGGAGTATGTCTTCATAAGCTGCAGCGAATTTTTTATGGTCATTATAGAATTAATTAATAAAAAAATCTGCAGTTTTACCGGGTTTCAGGTCAACTGAAAACTGGTGTTTAATGTTCACAATTATAATCAAATCCGGAAGAAGTTGAATTTACAATAATGATTATGATTAGTGATTAATGGTGCAGTGGTAAAAGCCTCACTTCACTTCAATCCCTGGCACGTATTGTGACACGAAATCATAGAAATCCTATGTATAGATTGCTCACTGCACTAAGAATACATCTAAATAAATTGCGAATAACGAAATTCAATATAGCAAACGCTGTATACCTTTCATGTTTACTACCAAAAACTTGCGTGGGGCTTAATACAACGATTCGATTCATAACGCATGGGTTTTTATTATGATATGACTATAGCAGGATTGCATATGATTATATATACTTGTATCGCCAGTATATTTGAAGTTCTGCTTAAATTGTACCAAAGCGTCAGCCCAGTTGTAATTTGGAAAAATATTAAAATTCACTTCAAATCTACGGAACCAACCGATTTCAATAATGAATTCAATATCAAATAGATTTTTTTCGTCAGTCCATCTATCATAGATCGTAAGAGAACGGTTTATTATTAGTTCTATGCTTTTCTGTAATACTCATGCCTTATTTATTTTTTTATCTTTTACTTAAACTTTTTTCATTATTTATTTAATTGTACATATCAAAATCTGCAACTAACGCGGTACGGCATCTCAGCCAATTATTATCCTAAGCTCAAGCTATAGCCAGCGGTTACTTCATTCATTAAAAATAAATAAGATAAATGTAAGAACCTTTTATCTTCCTATAACACGAAAGTAAGAGCTACCGAGTTTAATGAAATATTAAATAATTATTAATCGGTTCAGTGCGGTAGGGTACCAAATATTTCGTGGCGCCTTGGAGGAACCAAGCGCCAGGAAATGTGATGGCGTTCTTATAGCGCCATCCACCGTGAATTGTAACTTGTTCCGTTTCCTTCATTTGCCATTGTCTTTTAAGTTTAGTTGCGACTTGATATTGAACGTAAACCATACGCCACAGGTAAAATATTTACATGGCGCCTCTCAGGCGCCATCCGCATTGAATCGGTTAACAAGCTTATAATTACGTTAGGGGAGAACCGAGAATGAGACGAGAAATGAGTATAATGTTTTTAAGGAACCACGAAATGTCCTTGTGCGGCTTCTTTTACCTGTAACCTTTTAACTGGATAAAATTTTGTATGCGTTTTCATATGGGTCGTATTTTGCCATAGACAAGTTTGTCTTTCGAGGCATGCAGGATAAGTGATTACATGCTTATTGCATTTAATGCAACCTATAATAACAACACATGGATGGATATATGGTAGCATGAATAAGTTTCCATTTTTACGTTCCAATAATCATCCAATCTGTAACATAGTCATGTATTTTGATATGTACACAGGCACAGTAACTACACAACGAGATTGTTAAAGTCATCACATCTCTTTCTAATATAGCCCGTCTGAAAAGAATAGAACATACCATAGAACTGTAAAACTGCTTATAATCCGGACATCAATAATGCACACCTGGCGCATTATCACGCCATTCAGTATACTCCCAGGAAATTCCATTTTTATGTTAATTTTTCGTCCTAGATACGAAAGACGTGGCGGCAATTTGCTACTAGGTAAGTAGGTTAAATATTCCTGTGCACTCCATTAGTGGCAATCGTAGTTCTTTATATGTACTTAGTACGAAAAGACGGTCTATCTCCATACAATCTGTCTGTATGATTTAAGTTTGAGTCACTGGCCGTATAGGTATAACATTTCAAATGTAGAATGTAAGAAATAAAACGAATAATTTATAAACAAAAAAGATGTTGAGTTGCGCTAGAAAAATGTAGAGAAATTATACAATTTTATAGAAGCGTTCAATATTTCAAAATACCACTTCAGTGAATAATAGTAGATTGTTGCATCCAGCGCTAAGTGAGTTATTAAGTTGTAACACGAGTGTTATGTGGTCCAAATTGTCATGACTGCAAGACGCGCTATCTACTTTTCTTTCATCTACCTACCGTGATAATATACATATACTTCCTCAAAATAAAAACACAAGTTAATGATTTCGGACCGTGATAAAATTTTATAAGCTTATAAATGTTTATCCCGCGACTTTTGTATAAAAAGGTTATTCTCAATATTTTTTTTCATTCAATTCATATGGCATTTTCAATTCATATGGCTATCGCTGTCTATTTCCATTTTTTTTATATTTTCTTGCTAAATATAATGTATCAACCTTTTTTTATCACCTAGTTCATTTTTATTCAGCAACTTTTATTTTCAGCCACATTATTTTTGATTGAATGCATACATTTATATATTAAACGTAATGGGATACATTAAACCTGCGTGGTAAATTAATATCTGAATAAAAAAAAACTGTGCATTCAAGAAAAACTGTGCAGCCATGATTTTCTTATAACATTTCTGTACCGTTTTGGTTTAAAGCAAAAATAGGTCCAATGTGATCGGTTTTGTATTGATTAATGATAACATTACTGCGTAGATGAAAGAAAGATATATTTTGTTTTATCAGTTAATATAGTTTAATTTCACCTTGAATCCAGGTGCTGCATGCTGTAGTAGTACCCCTTGCTAGCGATAGCAGGCAAGAGTGACAGTATCTATACCTCAAGACTTATAGCGCTACACACTTTTGTGGACTTTCGTTATAATTTTATTAAAGTAATTTGAATGTGTGTGATTCATGGCAAACAAAAGTTTAGATCTAAGGTGGAGCTAATTCATGTAATTTATGACAATTAAATGACTCAGCATTATAATATTTAATAGAATTAGAAACAAAAGTCAAGTAGGTATTAATTACTAGTATGCGTAAAATTTTGTCTACAATTTTTTTTTTTCAAAATAATGACAATCATGAAAACTAACTACAGAAATACTGTGACTAGAATAGATTTGATTAGTTAGTTTTATCAGTTAGTTATTAGTAGGTTGATTAGTCAACCAAATTTTAACCTTGGTTAGTGCAGACGCCATCACATCCAGTTACCCAATCTGTCAAATTTCTTTCATAGATTTTCAAATTTATCACATAAGCATAAGGTTCACTTTCAATTGGGGAAATTTTACAGATTGGGGTAGCTTGATGTGCTGGCGTCAGGTGCCAACTAGGTCTGTACCAACAAAATAATAAGAATCAATAATAAGCAAAAAACAAAATACATACTTGTAAAAATGTGTAGTCCATTCTGTGCAAAGCGTCGCAATACACAACTAGAAGCTCCGCGGCCCTCACGCCGCTGGCTTCCACGTCACTCGTGTGAACTCCGTTAGGCCCGCTCGTGTTTGTAGGTGCGTCATTATCCGGCATCATTGTTATGGTCTGAATCGTAGCGACGGGAATCACGGCGGGATTAGGTTGTTTTAATGAGATGAGTTTGGAGCGAACACGCTCGGCGCCTGCGAAGTGTAACCCGCCCGCGGGACGGATTGCGTAATGCGGAGGTAGGATGCCATCCTGTTAACAAATAATTAACTGTCTCAACACTGACTACAACTTGTTTCTTCGGTCCATTTTCTCCTTAGATTATTATCCGTTGTCAGCAATATTTATATACATATTTATTTGTTAGTATCCTTTCAAGACCGTCTTGGAACTATACTTACAAATAAAATAATTAGTCGAATTTGGTTGAAACAAAAAAATAATCGAAATCAGTTTAGAAACATCGAATAATTGATAATAATAAATATCCGGGACATACCAGACGCTCCATCGATCCACAACTAAGCAAAGCTTGTACAATGGATAAAAGTATTTATATACTTTGATTTTTGTTAATATATATAATGATCTCTCGGCTCAATTTCGGCCACGGCGGCCAATCTCAGTGGAGATTACCCAACTCTGCAGGACATATTATAGTACACAAGTGGGTGCGCAAACACAGGGACACTTTTTATTCCATCAACAATATTTAACTAATTTAGCTGTGAACATTAATAACTTATAAGACGTATCCTTTCAAGAACCTTGGAAACTAATGATTTAAAATTAAAGATCCAGATTCGTTGTTCAGTATATATACTGGATATAAAACGACAAAAATTACTGTAATAATGAAAATAGTACTCACATTAACATATTGAACTTCCAGAGGAGGTCTTGAATGATAGTATAGGAGCAATAGAACATCGATGGCCACGCCGCAGACTAGACCTACTTCTATGCCCAGAGCTAGGCACAAGATGAATGTGCCCACGAGTGGAATGATGTCTAGTCCTGAAACCAGAGGTGAGTTTGTATTGAGTTGTTTGTAAAGGTAATTGTCTTTTGAACAGCGAGCATTTTTGTTTGAGAATCAGCAAGTATTGGGAAACACAATACAACATTATCGTAAAACTCAACTCAAGATCTCAATCAAAACTAGTAAATCATTTAATTTATGACTTTCACCATAAGTATAATACTTCACCTGTTTTGTGTGAAAATGTACGCTTTGGATTGCAAAAAGACTTTTAAGAGTTACAAATTTTAATTTTATATTATTAGTTTTAGTCTCCCGCAGTACTTTCACGCCTTAAACCGTAAAAGTACTGCAACTGTGCAGTCAGTCAGCCGTGTTCCTAAAAACAAAACCTATGGATGGCACCCACATTAGTGATTTAGCATGGGAATTTGTAAATTTTATCTGCCAATATGTATTGTTTGTTTCTTAACCTTAAACCGCAGATTGTTATAGAGTGCAATTTCCAATCCATTCAAAAATGAAATTCATGATTTCTCAGTTGTGAGTTTTTAACAGTTGTAGATACATTCCTTTGTAAGTTGTTTATTTTGCTATTCAGGCCACCTAATAGACTAAATTATAATGATCTTATGTGTACCAACATTCGCATT
This sequence comes from Pseudoips prasinana, assembly GCA_951640165.1. Lineage (NCBI taxonomy): Eukaryota > Metazoa > Arthropoda > Insecta > Lepidoptera > Nolidae > Pseudoips > Pseudoips prasinana. The sequence goes on from OX621240.1 coordinate 24,220,204, forward strand.
TTCTTCAAGTAATGTGAAGAAGTACAAACATAAAATAAATATTCCAATAAGTATTCCATTCTTATAGACTATTGAAACAAGTTGGACAAGTTACTGATATTAATGTTATTTTCCTAATATTCTCGGCGGTATAAGAGGAAATAACAAGTGAAACAATATATAAACTTCACTCCCAAACTTCCACCGCCCAATAGAATAACATTATAATCTTTAGTGGGATTACGAGGGGTCCTCAAGTACTCAGTTGAATACCAAAATGGAATATAATGGAATACGATAGTAGGTAAATATTTGATTTGGACCCTCATTCAAATTATACAGAGTTCTTAAGTTTAAAGGACCGTACAGGGAATCGTTTCTGCCAAAGATTAACTTTTATGAGTTTCATATTTTTAATAAAAAAAAAATTTACGACACCATTACAATGTTTTACACTGGCTTAAAAATAGGTTTACGAGATTTTTAAGAGAATCTTAAGCGGATATAACCACTTAGCGTAATTTCTTTCATTTACAGTTTGGCTACAATGAAAGACTAATGAATGACGGAGACATTACGAAAATATGAAGTAAAATTGTGACCGTAAGTGTCTACCAAAAGCATCAGTATGGTTGTTGTTTTATAAACCTTCTACCGATCCGATAAATTGTCAAGTAAAGTTGAAAATAGGGTAACATATTTGATGATATTAATGAATATTGGGGGTGTTTTATAAATTCCAATCATTATATTAGAACATTTAAATTTTAGTTTTGGCAGTAAATCTTATATTTCCAGGAATTTGAATGAAGGTAAACAGTAGAATTATAAAAAAATCCCTATAATAAAATCATAAAATGGAATGTTAAGACTCATTTTATTATTACATTACTGATCTATTGATTATTACAATAATGATATATTTATCAGAATGTGTAGCTGTTACTGTAGTTTCAGAGATACTGAAGCTCAGTAGTCTTCTGAGATGACTTATGCCCGGTTCCTTTATTTTACGATCCGTCATTGGACCAACGTTACCATCCGTAATTCAGCTACCGATACCGATGCAAAACTAGCGTTCCACAATGCCCTACCTGCGACGAACATCCGTAGTTTAAACCACCTACGACTCGTTCGCCGATGAACCTCTCGCTCCTCTTTACGTTTAGTAATAACAAAACATTGTACATCAATTATGCAACTAAAATCATTTATTATTCTGTAATATTATGTGAGTAACAGTAAAAATTACCGTAATAATTACATTAATAATTTAATTTGCGTTTTAGGTTTAAAATATATTTATAAATCATTAATATTGAAAATTTGATGTTACGCGTGCATGGTGTGAACAAAACGCGTAACAGGAAAGCGCATAGCGCATGCGTCAGGCGTCTGACATCTGTCCAGGAGTATTCCATGGTTTCTAAATAAGTTTTTAAATTGAGTATTTTATCTAATGTTCGTAGTTATGAAATCTTAGAAGATATTATTATGTACAAATCTTTTTATCAAGCCGAAATCTCAACTGGAATTCTTGGCTATCATGCACGGAAAAATAATCAACCCTTTCTTTATAAACTCTTCTTCCCACTTCTTGATCATTCACCGTCGGAAAACAAAGCCATGAATTCTCTATCAGTTTCAGAGCTAGACATCACGGAAATCTCCTCAAATACTTTTTACAATACAATACAATACATACATAAATGATTTATTTCATCTCCACAAATTACATGATATTAACATGAAAGAAATAAAGTTGACAAAATGTATGAAGTTGCAACTTGTGGGAGATCTGGAGTCCAAACTAAGCCAAGGCCTGTATTTTGGCACTCCAGGCCCCCCCGAAACCTAGTACATTATATAAATTTGTCAGCAAGATACTTTTTTATTTAGCTATATATAAGTAGTAAATAAACCTGTGTAAGCGTGTGTGTGAGTGTGTGTGTGTGTGTATGCGCGTGTGTGTGTTTTTGTATATAGAAAATTGAGTAGATACATCTTTAGTTTAATTATGGGATTGAATTTAATTATACATACATTAGTATTGATTATGATAAACAATATTATGTAAATAGTAGTTTTAAGATTTTTAAGTTACTGCAGCAATTTGATAATGTTTTCGGTATCAGAGTAATCCATTTTAAGCAGCCAATTTCTTACCACATTTCTACATTCGGCTCTCCGGTAGTTTGCTAAGGAAATTTCCTTGTTTAGTTTATTATAGATCATACTTCCTCGAAATGGAAAGAACTTTTGTGCAAAGGAAGTATGTACAACTGTGGGTTCACATATTGCATAATGCCTTCTTGTAGATGCCATGCGTTTTCTGCTTTCTTCAGGAAGGTTAATATGTTTACGTAATACTGTTTGCATGATGTACAGCTGGCGAACAGTCAGCACTTGTGCTTCCTTATAGAGTTGTAAGGTAGAGAACAAACGAGGTTTAGATAAACTTACTTTTAAAATCATTCTCTGAGTTCTTTCCAGAATTATTATTTTAGTTTTATCAGCACCTCCCCATGTGGTGATACAGTATGAGATTATTTATTGCACTAAGGCCTCATACACCATCCTAACGGTCTGTTTCTGTGCTACATCACGAAGCTCTTTAAATATGTAGGTAAGCTTCCGAACTCTGTTAGACAGGGACTTTATGTGGTTCGCGAAAGTTAATTTAGCATCTATCTCGATTCCTAAATATTTAATGCATTCAGTACGGTTAATTTTGGGACAGTTACAATTTTGAGATGGAGGGAAGTTACATTTATGTGCAAAGATGTTATTTGAGAGAGCTGCCACTTCCATTCGATTTTGAATATGGAATACCATGTATTTGGTTTTGTCTTCATTCAGAGTCAGAGAGTTAGAGGATAGCCAGTGATACACTGTGTTGAAACCATTTTGCGCTAGATTAAATAGGTCGTCCAATGAATCTGCGAAGAAAGTTAGCGCTGTATCGTCAGCATACGCTGAGTTTCGACAAATTCGAAGGTTAAGGTTGCAGAGCTCGTTGATATAGCACAGAAAAAGGGTAGGGCCCAATATACTACCCTGTGGCACCCCAAAATCAACCGGTAGCTCGTTACTAATGTGCTCTCCGATGCTTATACATTGGGTTCTATTTTTTAAATAGCTAGTGAATAATGATAGTGGAGTGCCACGTATACCAAGGTTCTCCAGTTTTTGCACAAGACGAGGAACAGAGACGGTGTCGAAGGCCTTAGCAAGGTCAAGGAATATGGTTAGGCATTTATTTTTAGCATCCAATTTGTTTACCAAAAAGTTGACAAGATCTAATACTGCGCTATTAGTGGAACGGCCGGATCTAAACCCATATTGTGCTTGGATAGAAGTTCACATTCTTCTAAGTACTTTTTTAGTCTATTGTTCATTATCCGCTCAAACAACTTCGATATTGTAGTTAGTATAGTTATAGGTCTATAGTTAGAGACGTTGTCTTTTGCTCCCACCTTGTGTATGGGATGCACCACAGCTTTTTTTAGGGCATCGGGGAACATTACAGTATCAAAGGATAGGTTTATTAGATGTGTTAGAACAGGAGTTACAGATCCAGATACTAGTTTTAGAACTTGAGCACTAATACGATCCCAGCCGGGGGAGCAGTCACTTTTAAGAAGTTGGATTGTTTTATATACTTCATCGTAGTCTGTAGGTAGAAGGACAAAAGAGTTGATATGAGCGTTTGAAACTTTTGGAAAATTTGGAAAATGCCTAGGGATTTTGTCTGATAGTCGTTTGCCTATATTTGAAAAATATTCGTTGATTTTGTTTATTTTATCTTTAGGGTTGGTGTTATCTGGCAATAGTTGTAAAGATGTTTGGTTTTTATTTTTGTGGATTGTGGTAATTGTTTTTATAGTAGACCACAACTTTTTGGTGTTATTTTTTGACATTAGCAGTTGATCCTTCTCATATTGTCTTTTAAGTTTTTTTAGCAAATTATTGCAGAAGTTGCGGTATCTAAAATACGTTAGTTTTAATATAAGGTCATTGGTATTTGATTTCAGTTTTTTGTGCATTTTGTCTCTGGTGCGGATGCAGCGCAACATACCTGTAGTTATCCAAGGTTTGATTCTAATTTTACTTCTAGGAATATGTAGCTTTATGGAGTTATTAACAATAAGTTGTTGTAATAGGCTTATGAAATTATTCATAGCAATATTCAAATTAGTTTCTTGATATACGCTGTCGAAATTGTAATTAGAACATTCGGCCTTTAATTTGTCTTTATCAATTTTACATATTGTTTTAGATTTGACGGGAGAATTTTTGTTAAAATTAGTTTTCAAACAAAACAAAACTGCCACATGGTCGGTAATGCTAGTATCTAAACAAAATGTGAATGCATTTAATTTTGTTTTCAAGATAACGTGGTCTAAGCATGCTTTACCCCGGGTTGCAGTGTTGATGGCAGGAAGAAGTCCATGGAAATTAATGACGTCTAAGTAGGTGTTCGTTTCAAGGTTGGTTCCAAGGAGATCAATGTTTATATCGCCAATGATGATAATATTTTTGAATGATATCAGGTCTTCTAGTAATTTGTGTAGAGAATTTAAGAAAACGTCAAGAGATTTAAAACTTGGTGGTCTATATATTGCTATTATCACCGTGTCAGATTTTATTTTAATCGTTAAGCAGTTAGCTTCAGACAGTAGTGGTTCTTCGACAATACAGTTTAACTTTGTATTTGTGTAGACAACTACACCATCATTTTGATTATAATTATCGCTGGTTTTGTGTGAATTATAACCTTCAATCAATGGTAGGTTTGCCACCCGAGATAGCCAGCATTCGGACAAAACTATAATGTCACATGATAATTTTATCCTATTTAATAGAATATATAACTCCTGAAAATTACAGTTTATACTACGGATATTCTGCTGAAGGATCTTTAGGTATTGTTGACTATGCTTAAGATGTGAAGTGCATTCCTCGGGGATACATGTGATAGTATCCGAAATATTGAACTGATCAATATTACTCATCAAGTTACTTATGTCATCGAAGTTTGTTCACAGTTTATTACTATTGAAGATATCATAGGCGTAAGCTTGGTACTTTTCTGTCTTTGAGCAATGCACTGGTTTAGATTGAAAGTTTGCAGTATGAGACGTTGATGAGCTATGAATGCCGTATTTGGTATGTAACATATAATACAATGGATACTTAAAACATTATTATATACTTTGAATAGTTTAAAATAATTTAAAAAATTATAATGTAATTCAACCAAAATAATAATATATGTTCTATATGTATTTACAAATGTATGCAGATGTAATAGTAAGTGTAGATGTTGAATGCACGAAATAGTAGTATTAGTTTTAAACGAAAGTATAGTATTGTCTAATGAGTTATAGATCGGTGTTTTTGTAGATAATCGTTTTAGATGTGTTGTAAAATAATGTAAATATTGTAAATATCCACATTTTGTGTGTGTTTTAGTGTTGGATAATTGTAAATTGTGAGTGAGCACGAAATAAGTATAATCTAAACATATACATAATATTATCAAATAGCTTAGTATAATCACAACATAGTTTATACAAGAAGTTTCGTAACAGTATTTCGTAACAAGGCCAATTAATATAAATGACTGCCTATAAATTATTAGTCATTGAGAGTTTAACTTGATTAAATCTTCTTCGCGACTGATCTGTCTTGACGGTTGGCCTTCCTTCACACGGATGTATACCTTTCCAAATGATGTCCAGCAACCTGCGTACTTATAATTTTTGACGGATTCACGAGCCAAGTAGTAAAGACGTCTTCCATGTGTAGTGAGCGATTCCGATATATAGATTGGTTTCGGGTCACCTTTTAGTTTCAGATGCGTTGTATTGAGTTTTTCTTTATTACTTTTATTGAAGCTTTTAGAGGCTCGAATTACGTTTTCTTTAAGGGATGTTGAAAATAGTTCCACTATAATAGGGCTAGACCTGTTTGGTGCTTTCTTGGCTCTATATATGTTCCGTATGTCAGCATCTCGGACATCTACATTCAGGGTGTTACCAACATTTTGTAGTATAGTTAAAAGCGCTGACCTGTTTTCAGATTGGGTCTCTGGGACATTTCCAAGCTCAAAGCTGGACGCCTTGGCAGTTCGCTCGAGTAGTTCAACCCGTTGTTCTAGCGATTTGATTTGATTTTTAAACACAGAGTTTTCTGACTTTGTTTGCTGGAGTTGACACAAAACGTCATCGTATTTATCAGACATGAGTTGAATAGCCTGCTGAATTTCAGTATTTTGATGAGACAATTTTTGCATTTCCTCATAAATTTTTTTTGTTTGAGTTTCTTGTTGTAGTTTTAAGTTCGCAAGCAAATCTCTTATTTCACAAATTGCGGCGTCATCATATTTACGCTTATAGCGACGCGTTATGTTTTGCTGAGATCCATGGTCCGTGTCAGAGACCATACAATCTGACGCTGTGTCAGACTCTTGTTGTAAGTTACCCGGTTTCAGAAATGTTTGAGTAGTCTCAGTGGGCGTAGCTTTCTCAGACATAGCTTTTAATGATATCAATTTGTATTGAGCTTAAAGGATACTAGGAAAGCAGAAAATTGTAGTAATATATGTATATTTGCAAGATGTATTCAATCTTGTTTTCAAAACAATCAATACAATTAGAAAAAATAATATTACTTATTTGGTATTTCAGCCTCTTGTGGTAAAAACGGGTCCAATTTGTAAGATCCGGTACTAGGAGATAATGATTCAAGGAGTTGTTCGGTAGGCGACACACTGACAATGGTGGTCAAACACACACAGCGACAATCCGGAAGCACCAATTATAATGAGGAGTCCACTAATTAGTTCCTTGTAGGGGGCGGGGCTTCACATACAGTTAATAATGGCGTTGGTTGCGCACGCGCTGATTGGCGTTAATGTGGAATAAGTGAAAGTGCACTGTACCTTCTGAGTGGTCAGGTGTTTTAAAATGTACCAGGGTACAATACGTCTGAAGAGGTGACTGTTCGTCGCTGGCTTTCTTGTGTATAGCTCTTCTTTGCTCTGCACTCCTATTTTTTATACTTAATTAAAACTTAGATTTTTAAGATTAAAAACTTTAAAATAAATTAAATACAGTTATTGAGCACGTTAGCACCTGACGGCGGTCCGGGGGGAAGGGGACGTTACGTTAACTAGGTACCAAAATAAAATACAAACGACTGGTAAACCGACCGAATTCGACTAGTAATCAAAGCAGTAACGCCTCGTTACTTTGACAGTTCCGTGACAGTAGAAAATATTTATAGGAACACTTTCGAACGCATCTCCATACAATAAGCTTACTAACGTCCTCCCATCCGTTAGTAACCAGACGTTCGTTATTTGAATAACGACTAGTATTTTATAGGAATGGTTTTGCGTTACGCCTGGTAGAAATTCTAACTATTCGTAGTAGAAACGATTCGTTTTTGGAATATAGGAACCGGGCATTAACGACTGTTTAAAACAGGTGAGCAAGAACATAGAACATTTTGTATAAAAATTTAGCCTAGAGGTTAGTACGTAATTTAGTATATAAATCTAAACTTTAACTTAAACATAAATAAATCAGTCCATCGACTTTCCTCCGTCAAACCAACTACGGGATACTTTCTTTGTCATATTTTTTAATCATAATAATATTATTATCGTCATTACTCACTAAATCAAGATACTAGTTCATAGGGTTATGTCCTTTTATGCCCGGTTCCTTTATTTTACGATCCGTCATTGGACCAACGTTACCATCCGTAATTCAGCTACCGATACCGATGCAAAACTAGTGTTCCACAATGCCCTACCTGCGACGAACATCCGTAGTTTAAACCACCTACGACTCGTTCGGCGATGAACCTCTCGCTCCTCTTCACGATTAGTTATAACAAAACGTCTACGTCAATTATGCAACTAAAATCATTTATTATTCTGTAATATTATGTGAGTAATAGTACAAATTACTGTACTTATAGTTACAGTAATAATTTAATTTGCGTTTTAGGTTTAAAATATTTATAAATCATTAGTATTGAAAATTTAATGTTACGAGTGCATGGTGTGAACAAAACGCGTAACATGAAAGCGCATGGCGCATGCGTCTGTCGTCTGACGTCTGTCCAGGAGTATTTCATGGTTTCTAAATAAGTTTTTAAATTGAGTATTTAATCTAAGGTTTGTGGTTATGAAATCTTAGAAGATAGAAAAATAATCAACCCTTTCTAACGGAAAACAAAGCCATGAATTCTCTATCAGTTTCAGAGCTAGACATCACGGAAATCTCCTCAAACACTATGTTAACTACCAAAATAAAATACAAACGACTGGTAAACCGACCGAATTCGACTAGTAATCAAAGCAGTAACGCCTCGTTATTTTGACAGTTCCGTGACAGTAGAAAATATTTATAGGAACACTTTCGAACGCATCTCCATACAATAAGCTTACTAACGTCCTCCCATCCGTTAGTAACCAGACGTTGGTTATTTGGATAACGACTAGTATTTTTTAGGAACGGTTTTGCGTTACGGCTGGTCGAAATTCTAACTATTCGTAGTAGAAACGATTCGTTTTTGGAATATAGGAACCGGGCGTTAATCGACTCACTAGTTCCGTGCGACGAGTAGCAGGATGGCTTCGAGGTTAACATGATAGTGAAGCCGATATTTATGAGCTGTGGCAAATCTTTTATGTTCTCAGCTACGGACGACTAAAGTATGGAACAATAAAATACTCACTGCTTGTAGCCCATAGCTTCTTGAATATGGAAAAGTCCACCATGTACAATACTGCGCACACGATGACCGCGGCCAGTGCAGAGCGAGGTATAAAGTAAAAGTACGGTGTGAGCAGGACTAGAGTCAACACCACTATAATACCTGTAAAAATGCACAAAAATAAATAGAGCATATCGCTAATATTTCTAGCATTACAATTTAGAAAGAGTAAGAAGACAGATATTCTTTTTTAATAATGTGGGTTGGTCCCTATTACTCAGCCTTTTCAAATGGTAAATATTCAATCTACCCATGGTCGCCTGACTACAATGACAGATTGGTACACTTAAAAATGCATAACATCAAAGGATAGACGAGAAATCTCTGAACTTGAAAATGGCTCTGTTGATTCTCTACTGATAAAACATTTTAATTTCAAACCTTTTTTACACTTTGAATTCTTCATAAAACAGTGCTCTTACGCGTTTTACAAGGCTATATAATGAAAGCTTAACAAATAATACACCTTTAGACATTTTTTCAGTGAAATTTGTATCATACAGACATTTCCTGTTCTATACATAATATGTACATATAATACGGTCTACTTAGTTTAGTTCTCTTATTTAATACTCTGTTATTGTTATGATTCCTAAGCAGATTTTTATCTGCACTGGAATTCTACAAAGTAATTTTCAACAATGTTAACTAATTTGCTACAATTTCAAACATTACAACCATGTTGAACATCTTCGTCGATAAAGTTATATTAATTTAAAACCAATTTAATTCTGTTTAAGAACAGAAACTTGTAACTTGGTAGTGAAGCACAGTACTATTATAGTTTAGAAAACCAAACCACTTGGGACTGTACCGCTCTGAATTATGTACGTTATATTAAGGCACAGGTTGAAAATACATGCAAATTATGTACAAGGAAATTATTGGGTAGGTACACTATGCAAAGTTGTCGTTGTAACCCAGATGTTACAAAACAAATTTACTTGTCACCAAAAATCCCAAGTAGATGTTTATTTCACATATGTCGATCTGTGCAATGGCGTAATTATCACACTACGTAAACTTTGGCGCGCAGTATAAATAAACCGTAGGCGACCAATATCTTAAAAGAACAGTTTATTAATTGTTCGTTAGTTCGATTAATTTTAGTTAATTCCAAATTAAGTATATAAAACAGTACTCGAGTTCAACTATATGCGTTCGAAGATGATCGTATTGATCGAATTTTACAGCATAGGCAAGATTATACAGAAATTAAAATACAACAAATTACTACAAGGTTAAAAAAAAATTTTAATGTTACTGTAGAAATAAATGATGGTGGTTTAATATTCGTTATAAAATAATTATACTTTTCGATAAATTTACTAAACAAAAAAAAATCATTAAAAATTCATTAAATTGTGTTTCTGTGAAATATGTTTCATTCTAGTAAATTGTCATTGAAACAATAATATTCGAAATAAAAATACAAGGAACTAATATTGTATGAAACATTTTCTGGGAAACGACATTCTATGAAATTACTGTCTTCGTAACAAGGGTGATCCCTTATTTTCAAAATTGATGTTCATTTATTTTCTTGTTTATTACGACTAGTCAGTTAGAGTTTAATTTATACTATGTCCAAGTAAAATAAGTATCAATGTCTATCACTTAAATGATTATTTTCTAACACATTATGCGTTTTAACTGTACGACCTGATGAAATCCAAATTAATCGTAAATTAAAAGAAAGAGAAATAAAAATAATAACTTTAGGTGTGTTAGTACTATATTATACAGTAAATAAAAAATTATAAGTTATCCGTAAGTACCCATATCGATATTGGAAATGTTCCCCGCTATAGTATTGATAAATGACCTTACTTATAATTTACTAAATTTACTAAAGACCTCAATAAAATAAGCGACGAGATAATGCTTTTTTGCGCAAGTTTCCTGGATGTTGCATTACGGAACTTAATGACAGACCGGAGGATGCAGGAACGAATTTTCGAAGCAATGACTAAATAAACGAAAGCGATTCTTTTGTGCTGAAACTCGTAAATTCATCGAAATCAAAATATCAAAATTCAGAACACGAACATTGACATACAAGTACAAATTATAGCAAATTTTTTGAAACATCTCGTTTTGCACAAAGTTAGCCCAACTAGTTCTAAAAAAATGGATTGAACATTACAACGAATTCTTTAATATGATCTGCTGTGAATAACATGTCTTCGCCATAGCTTAGATAATTTCACTTGGAAAAATCACTGTTCATTATTATCCTATAGTTATCGAAACTTTTTGTATACAGTAGCGTCCCTTTTTAAATAGATATCTTGGCACAACTAACACACTGACATCTGATCCCAAACTAAGCAGAACTTGTATTATGGCAACCAGACAACTAATAGATATACTTATTAATATTTCTAAATCTAAATTACACCCAGTTAAAGAACAAAATAATCGTGCTCATCGCACAAACATTTGTTCTGGGTGGGCATCGAATCTACGACATCTGGCTTAGCAATCAGGGTCGCTAAACACTAAACCAGGGTTCAGTTTTGTTGTAGATGCTTCTTTAATTTAATTCTTCTCAATTTCTAATCAGTTCCGCTCCCAGTCTAATTTGCCACAAACAAGCGACTATCATCTGAACTTAAAACCAACATGAAATCAATATTGGAGATGACATGAGACTGACGGCTTTCTGAGTCCTCTGAGGTACGGAAGATATCCTTAAACAAAACCCGAGCCAACTCTTTGTATTTACATGAATATATGTCCGGTGTAGCGATAATATACCCGATTGCTCGGACTTAGAAACCTCATCTAAGGACACAATTTGGACACAGACAGAAGTTCGTTCAAATTGTATTATACTAATTAATTAATAATTAACCTAAGTAATTTATGTGGCATCTTCTCCCTAATGATGCACTCTATTAATATCTATCGATGATTAATTCCAGTACCCAAAAGGTAAGATTACACAAACAACATACACACGTACGGTGTGGACCAATTAAGACGATCGCGATTAACACTTGTAATTGCACAGCTATTACTACCGATTACAATCGTGAGATGTGTCAATACGAGTAATAATTACTTCGGAAACGTTACAACCGAACGTGTTATTGGAGCCGATGTGAAGCCCTCTAGTAATGAGTTTCTATATATACCTACGTTTCTAAGTTATATTTTCCCCAGTTGATCATTTTCTAAGTCTAATTTCTGGATATAAGGCAGATTTAGCGATTCCCGACAAGTGCCTAGGCGTTGATGCTCAGATCTTTGTTAGAAAGAAAGAAGAAAGAAAGAAAAATGTTTTTATTGAACACATATACACAAACACATTGAAAATAAAAGTTGTACAAATCTTATATTTACTTACATATAAGATTTGTAAAACATGTTATTGTTTTTTACTATAAAATGTAAGAAGCTATGTATAACGTAACGCTGATTTCTTTTACTCGGTATATGTTTTTTAATTCCCTTACTATTTTATATACCATTATATTGTTTTATATATTGTAGTCCCTCTATTCATATTAATTACTTTTCTTCCTTTAAAACTATGCTTGGAAACTTGACTCCATTTTAGCCACACAATTATTTTGAGTGATATTACATCCTCATAATCATCAACATTATATGTGACGCAAGACGTCTACTGCACAAAAGCATCATTTTAAAGGAATTTTGCTGTAATCGCCACACTGAACGACCTCTTTATAAACTATTTTGAATTACTTCTTTACGCATCGTAGTATATTCTCGTAATTTATCAAATTCCCCACTAATAAAAGTAAAGTAAAGTAGCATACTTTACACTTTCCCAGCGTAAATCCATCTCTCTAAGACCTAATTCTAGTAACTACAAATAATCTCATCATGAAGTAGGGCCAATTCCTATAAGAACCCAATTTTTTTTTGCATCAGGTGTATTTCCTGACTTGATGAAGTATAGTAAAATCATTCCTTTGTTTAAAGCTGGTGATACTTCAGACCCTTCAAATTTTCGACCTGTTTCCGTGCTGCCCACTCTTAGTAAAATATTTGAAAAGCTTATGCTTAGCCAGCTGCTCAGACACTTTAATATACATAATTTACTACACCGGAAACAGTTTGGATTCACAAAGGGTTGTTCAACCATAGATGCAGGGGTCAACTTATTAAAAAGTATATTCGCGGCGTGGGAAGACTCGCAAGATGCATTAGGTATCTTTTGCGATTTGTCCAAAGCGTTCGATTGCGTTCATCATGATACTCTGGTCAGAAAATTACACCACTACGGTATTAGGAACAAGGCTCTCGAACTTCTGACTTCTTACTTGGGCAATAGAATTCAGAAGGTCGAAATAAACGGTAAAATATCTCCGGGATCTCCAGTGGTAATGGGCGTCCCACAGGGGTCAATTCTGGGCCCATTTTTGTTTTTAATTTATATAAATGACTTACCTTACTACGTAAGGGATAAGCATGAGATTGTGTTGTTTGCAGATGATACTTCCCTGACGTTCAAAATAAACCGACAATTAAGCAATTTTGACGATGTTAATGATGCAATCTCTAAAGTTGTTCATTGGTTTAATGCCAATAATCTTGTGCTTAATGATAAGAAAACTAAAGTCATTAAATTCACTACACCGAATGTGAAACAGGCGACAACCAATGTACAACTTAATGGAGCTAGGTTGGACCCTGTTGAATCAACTGTGTTCTTGGGTATCACTATTGACTCAAAGCTACAATGGAGCCCACAAATAGAAAAACTGTCCGGCAAATTAAGTTCTGCAGCATATGCAGTGAAAACTATTAGACGGCTGACTGATGTTGACACAGCTAGAATGGTTTATTTCAGTTATTTTCATAGTGTAATGTCCTATGGAATTCTTCTCTGGGGTAGCTCTGCTGACATTGACACCATATTTATATTGCAAAAAAGAGCTGTAAGAGCTATCTATAATCTTGGCCCGAGAGTGTCTCTAAGAGAAAAATTCAAAGAGGTCAACATTCTAACTGTACCATCTCAGTATATATATGAAAACTTACTATATGTGCATAAAAATATCGATTCCTTCTGTAAAAGGAGCGATACACATAATGTAAATACTAGATATAAGAATAATCTCATACTGCATACTACCCGTCTCCACAAAATAAGTAACTCTTTTATGGGGCAATGTATAAGATTCTATAACAAACTTCCCAATGATATTAGAGAATTGTCTACGAATAAGTTTAAAATATTATGCATATTACAAAATTTCTGATTATTTGAGTGATAAAAGTGCTTGGGATGGAGTTGTTCTGAGTCAACACACATGATTGTAATTAATCTTAAGTATATTTTATTTTAAAAAAGGATTCCTACTGAGTTTTCTGGCAGTGTTTCTCAGTAGCTGCCACGTCATGCACTGCACGGTAGGGTAAAAAAAAATATGACGATTCCACATAAATGTAAAATTTTTACGGAATAAAGTTACTTTGACTTTGACTTTGTTAGATCCGTCCCCCCAAGCATAGTCAGAAATAGTTCTGCAGTGCAGTGATGAACTAAGAAAAGCTGATATGAACTATATTTCCCTGCGCAGGAATATTGTTTAGGATCCTTTATTTATTCAGTGTCAATAGACGAAAATAAATAAATTTTGCACCAATAATGCTACATTTATCTACTAGCGCTCCAAATTAACAACGATTTTAAGTCTATGTTTTGATTGTATATTTTTGTCATAAAATCGCTTGTGACCTTAGAATAACAAATGTGTCGATTTCATCGAGAGCGGTTGTTAGTTATAGTATTAACTGTATCATGATCGCAGCAATCTTTGATTGATGAAACCCTTCTTTTCATTTGCCATGTTCTAAATATTTATGTAAAAAAATAAACAAAAATCAAAATGTTAATAATCAATATAAATATGCTACGTTATTTATCAACCTTTTCAATTATTAAAATATCGTGCGTGTAACACGCCATAATCCCGTACCATGAGGTTTTCATAAAATAATAGATATTTCTTTAACCAAAAGCATGTGGACAACATGTAATCTCAAATTCTAACGAAAATATAACAAAGATACGATATTTTATTAAATTTCCAATTAATAATATGAAAACTAAAATCTGACGGTGTTCAATCTAAGTTTTGTCGTCTTAACCGAGCAAGTTTAACTAAAATGGCATTTGCGTCTTAATTACGACGTATAGTAATCAAATATCAGATTGACTTGTTTAAATTCTAGTCTGGAAACAAGGGTGGTGTAGCGCGGTTAGTAAACATAAATCTGTAGCTTGGTTTATGATTAGCATGCTTTATATGTACAAAGTAAAAATTCAATAGAAAATTTATAAACAATCTGTTAATACGAGCTAATACTCAATCCAAGTATTCTTATACGAGCCCCCTGCAAATTACCCTGAATGACTTGCATGAATGTGAGTCCAAACACCTTGGCGTCCACCTTGGTCATAAGTCGAGCTCCACAAGTACTTTACTATATATAACTCATGCTACAGATGTATAAAGATCACAAGTAACACCACAAATCTAAAATAACATAACCATAAACAAAATCCGACTGATTGTCTTAAAATATTCCACTAATAATCTTAGCGCAATCTTATTAACCGTTAAACCCAATCCGATTACACTAACTCAGATAACAAAAACATTAAATTTTCCCCAGATTGACAAACAAACTTAACCTTCAAACTTATAACGTCACGCTCCTTGTACGGTAGTTATAGATGTGAGTACATTTAATAAAATGAAGTCACAAATCCGCTCGACAAACGTATACGGTGACTCTCGATATATCAAACATATATTTGAAATTGTAAAACCACGGAAACTTGGCAGTGACAGTAAACTAGATGCAAACTTTTAGATTTATGAAGTACCCACATCGCCTCGCCTCGCTATGCTGTCGCACATGGTAAAATGATTTATATGGCTGCATTTACATTTGTCTTATATACAACACAGCGGTTCCGGTAAAACTAATCCACAGATTAAAAGCTTGGGGTTTAGCGTGTCTCGAAGATGAGACAACCGACAAATCACCGCTGTCTAACATTCTTAATACCAAGAAGTTTCAGGCGACGGATTTCGGTGAATTGTATGATTATAATCGGTATTTATCCATAATTTATATTAGACTCATGCTGCTCTCGTAAATTATTCGAGCGAGCACACAAATAGATATTTATATTTGTAACTTTGCTCTTTGGGTACAAATAGCTACGTAATTACGTTTCACTGTTACGTGGCTAATGTTCGTTTATATGAACATTTGGCGATCGCATTCATTTTAATTTTACTTATATGGAACTCATTATGAATATCAAATTTAGGCTTATTTTGTTTTTGGAAACAATTACATACCGGAATGAAATAAATTAATGAGAAAAACTTGGTAGGACCAATAGCCAGATGAATGAAATATTATAAACATAACTTCATATAGTGTTATTTCATGGCCTATGCACACTAGGTTTTTTAAGCGCGCTGTCGACGCGCGTTTTAGAAACGCGCGTCAACAGTCAACGCGCGTCAAACGTGGTGTGTATAGGCTCTTATATAACGCGTAGTGATCATATTTTATTTCACTATGTACTATGAGCATCATACTGCGATCGCTAACCAGTCTTCCAAGCAAGGCGATTAAGGCATATCCCCCTATTCTTGGGGTAGGCTCTTGTCCAGGTGTGACCTTCATTCGGCTGACGATGATATGATATATTAAAATTGTGGTTAGAGCCAGTTGCTTTCTCATCAATCCGTAGACAAAAAGCAAATTTAAGCATTATGGTGCACGCCTTAATGTTTAAAGTCGCCCACCAACAGACCATCAAATGGGGGCAACGTTCTGACATTTTACTGACCGCACCCCGGAGTAGTTTAATTTCTAACCGTCTGCGTGCCTTTAGGAGCACGTAAAGCTGTCGATTTAAGCTACATTTATTAGAAGGCAATCTTTAAGACACGTCAGAGGCCAAATGTGCTTAAACAAGGCACTAGAGTACTCACTGCCAATACCATTAAATGAATTCGAAAATGTTACCTACAATATAACTATCGAAATCGAATAACAATGTAATCAAATAAAATCCCTCAAATTTTTAAACAACTTCAGCCTTGACTGCAACAAGCATCAATTGCAATTATTAGTACCTATCTTTACTACTAATAATAATTATTGAAAGTAAGCGCTTACGCTTCTGCCCCTGTAGTCACAAATAACAGACACTACCAAGGTGTTCTTTTCCTTACACGTGATGGAATGCTAAGAGTAAAAATAATCAATAATCTTCGTAGTCAAAGTCACAACAACAGCAATACTTTCTGATTTTCCAAGTAATCTCCTAAGACGCAATAATAATGTCGGACTAACAAAACTCTATTAAGATTCAATTGGGTTGAGTAAATATTCATTAGAAATACCCTGAATAATGTAAAGTTTAAACAGACCAAGTTCGACATTTACTGGTCGACATAATGGGATTCACTGTCTCCAACCACAATGCTTTCGCATATAATAATATATACTATATAATATAATATAATGTTTATTGTTCAAAAAACTTAAGCCTAAGTTACAAAATATTTTAACAGGCTAATTTAGGTCAGATTAAATGGTATAGTCATCTGTAGCCGAACTAGGCAGAGCCTGTATTTCGGCTATCAGCGCCCAACCCCTCGAGTATTGTACATTTATTTAAGCCATTTACATAATTTCATAATTATATGTTACATGTTATATCCTGAATATAATCAAATTAATAATTTGTAATGTATTTTCTTACAATGCAAAAGGAATTAAAAGAAAAGTAAAACATAATAAAAAACGTTTGTGTAGTATTTGCATGCAGGTCCTCTTATTTGTGTGGGATGAGAATGTATGTGACTGGTGTGTAAGAGGTTGTGTGTGATATTGTGTAGTGTTATGTTTTGTGTAGTAATGTGAGTAAACATGTTGGCGTTTGTGTGAGTTGAGTGAGAGTGTTTTATGAGAAATGTATGTACTATCGTATTGCTTAGGTTTTTTTAGGATGTTATTTGCAGTAGGAGTTTAGTCTGTTCATAGGTAAGACTTTTCAGGTATTCGGTAAGTTTCTTCTTACATTGTATTTTTGTTAATGGGTATATGTTTAGAATTCTGTTCAACCTATTGTAAAGTAATGGTCCAATGGAGTGGGCAAATCGTTGACAAAATGTAGTGTTAGACAGCTTAGTTCTCTCGCATACTATGTCTTTTCTTCGTTTTTGTAGGAGTAATGGTGTGTAACTTAACTTACTGTGTTGTAGGAGGACAACGCTTAACATGTATAATTGTCTCACGGTCAAAACCTCCCATTTTTCATATAATGTTGTTGTAGAGAATCTAATGGGCTTGAACGTAGCGACTTTCAGTACTGCACGCTGGGCCACCTCGATAGACTTTAAAGTGGTTTTTGACGTTCCTCCCCAAGATGATAGGCAATATGTAAGAAGTGATTGACAGAGGGCATAGTATATCTGCTTTAGCAACTTAAAGTCAGCAATGTGCCTTAAGTTTTTAAATATATATATCAGCTTTCTAATTCTACCGCATAGCAACCTAATGTGTTCTTTGAAATGTAGATTGCTGTCTATGTTAATTCCTAAATATTTTATTGTATCGACTCGTTCCAGTGGAAGACACTTGCAATTTTTTTCGGAGAGACACTCGTGCGATGTGATATTTTGCACGATGCCATCCTCAGTTAATTTTTTTATGCTAAAGCAGATATACTTGGTTTTGTCGACATTTAATGTGAGAATATTTCTCTGAAGCCACTTTCTAACGGTATCGAAGCCCCGCTGTGCAGCACTGAAAGCCTCTTCCCATGTATTAGCAGCAAAAGTAAGGGCAGTATCATCTGCAAAAGATATGATTTCCCCATGGGTAACTTCAAGACTCGTGAGACCATCTATATATATAAGAAATAACGTAGGTCCAAGTATGCTGCCTTGTGGTACGCCGTGAGTGACCATGAGGTGAGAACTTTTATATTTTCCTACTCGGACACACTGAGACCGGCCACTCAGGTAACTAGAAAAAAGTTTCAGCTGTGTACCTCTAACTCCCAATCTTTCGAGTTTTTCTAGTAAGAGGGAAACAGAAATCGTATCAAATGCCTTAGCAAGATCTAGAAAGATAGTCAGACATTTTTTCTTTTTATCTAAGTTAGAGACAACAAATTTAATAAGTTTGTTAACAGCTTGCTCAGTTGATTTTCCCTGTCGAAAACCGTATTGGTTAACTGAAAGCAAGTTATTTTTTTCTAAATAATTAACTAATCGTGAATTTATAATTTTTTCTATTATTTTTGATAGTGCTGGTAAAATAGATATAGGTCTATAATTGTTGATACGATTTCTGTCCCCACTCTTATAGATTGGACAAACTTCTGCCTTTTTAAGGACGTCAGGGAACACTCCATTTTGCAGACAGTTATTTATGATCTTTGTAAACTCTACTATGAAAATAAATTTTAAAAAAATCTCTGTATTGCAATGGTAATATAGATGTTCCACACACATGTTAAAGCCTGTATATTTGGATGATATTTGTATGCATTATCTATATTTTTTTCGAATATAATGAATATTCACAGACGTGAAGCCAAAAATTTCGCGAAGGCTTGCAGTACTTGGTGATTTTATCTGGTATCTGGTGAAACAAAACATCGCACTACAAGGATCTGCCTAATGCGAACTTTGTATTAAAATGAAAAGAATTTATAAAATAAACAAATTTCATCGTAAAATTACCCCGCCTAAACGCAACATTGTAAAAATACGCCAGATGTACACACAGTACTACGATGTAGCTCGTAGACCTGGTCGTAAATATGAATACTTCGCACGCCTCGAAAGCGTCTACTAGTATATAGCATGTAGAATTTGGTACCCGCCATTACTTTCTTCTCTTATTTTTATTTAAATAAGAAGACAATAAAAAGAGTATTGATGATAAATAATTGAATGTTTTTGTATGCCATTTTATGCCCATACATAGACCGACGACTGTATTAGGTGCTTCTATTATCAAACAGTAAGATATTAAAGTAAATATTTGTCCGGCGTTGGCTCTCACGTCGTTTTAATTTTCATACCGTCTATTCGTAAATATTGAAAAATATTCCCTTTAGATAAAGGGTAATACTTCAAATAGAACACAATAACTAAACCATTTTATCTTGTCGTTGTCACTAACGGGTTGTCAGGAACAGCGGAGTTGAAAAATTGCCAGTAAAACATATTATCTTCATCTCTTAGTTCAGTGATTATTACTTGCTCCGGGATATGTCGTTGTAAAATGCTATACACACTTCCCTACCACCACGTATAAACCTAGATAATATCACATTAAGGATAAAGTTGTGTTGTAAGTAAGGTCATCAGAGCCTAACTGGAATGGAGTAAGAATGTGTTGCAAGTGCCATAAGCTACTAACTATGCTTGTAGGCCAGCAGGGTTGTATAAAAATGAAATAATTAAATTGTATTCTATAACCTCTTTCTGAGACAATCACAGAGAGAAAAGTCGTTAATCTCTGACGGTCACCGTAGCCTAGTTGGTAGTGATCCTGCCTACGAAGCTGGTGGTCCTGGGTTCGAATCCCGGTAAGTGCAAATATTTGTGTGATGAGCACGAATATTTGTTTCTGAGTCATGGATGTTTTCCATGTATTTAAGTATTTATCTATCTATATAAGTATGTATATCGACGCCTGGCACCCATAGTACAAGCTTTGCGTAGTTTGGGGCTAGGATGATCTGTGTCACATTGTCCCGAGATATTATTATTATTCTCTATAGACATTTAGCTTAATCCGCCGGCTACTTGGGTGTTTTGTAAGAAACAGAAAACTAGCTAAAGCAGAGCTCAAAAGGAGTATAGGTTTTCGCTCACTATAGACTTTTGCCTTAACCCGCCTGTTACTTGGCTACTTTATAAGGAACAGTGATATAATTGAAGCAGATTGCAACATGTCCGTATTTTGTTACGCTACCCATTAACATAGAGCAATCTAAAATTAGTATACGCAACCGCTATCGGCACTTAGTTAAACCTGTTTAACTAAGTGCCGATAGCTTAGTTAACCTTGTTTTATAAGGAACAGAAAACTAGCTAAAGCAGAGCTCAAAAGGAGTATAGGTTTTCGGTCACTACAGACTTTTGCCTTAACCCGCCTGTTACTTGGCTACTTTATAAGGAACAGTGATATAATTGAAGCAGATTCCAACACATCCGTATTGTGTTACACTACCCATTAACATAGAGCAATCTAAAATTAGTATACGCAACCGCTATCGGCACTTAGTTAAACCTGGCTGTTACTAGTGTACTTTACTATGAAAAGAAAACAAACACAAGCTCTTCGTTATTATTGAGTTATTGTACCCACATACTAATCAAATGGTTTTAATTTTAAGCTGTTAAATCAATCGACTTGGAAGAAGTGTTCAATACTTATAATCTATTTGAGTAAATCTATCTAAGTGATTAACTTTGGATCCGGTGGTAGCATTAAAGCGCAACCGTCGTTATAAGCACAAGGTCTGCCATAATAATAATTCCTTAATATAGACAGAACCATTCGGACAATGTGTAGTAAAATATACATAGCTAAAACTATAAATTTCGATAATTAAACTCAATCATAATCTCTTTTTGTCAATAACTAAATACAAGCTAGCTAAATACCATTGCTATAATAAAACAAATTTTATAAATGTTGTCATACAATCAGTGTACCTAAATGACTATGTAACTAGAAACAATTTTTTCTTCATTATACTTAATTATATTACTACAAACATGTTCTGACTATTTACAAGCACTTTTTTAAAGCCTACGTGATTAATAACCTTATTTATTAATGATATAAAACTAATACATAGAATCCGTATGTCACTTAGATTCATTGTGCAACTGATCAATCCAATATTTGGCCACTTGTATAGAGACAAGTCCAGAAAGAAATAAATCAACAAGAATAGGAGTGTATCAGAGAACAACAAACGTTAAAACATAATACCGTTAACAGCTAACAAATTGTCACAAAGTAAATTGAAACAAAGAAGCAGTCGAAAACAACAATAGATATGTCCAAGTATGTTGGCAAAGTTGGGAAGATGTGTTTATCGGTTTTGTTACCGATCTGTTATGAAATACAGAAATAAGGGAGAGAATAGATTTGTATATAGAATATAGCGTTACAGTCAGAATAGTAATAACTTTTCCGATTTAATTTCGGTTTTGGCATACTGTTTAGATAGTCTAAATCGGTGCTGGGTATACCTAATATAAGTATATACTGCACAGTTTGTGCGATATATAAGTATACTTCTTATGCTCTAACTTTCATATCCCGAGCACAACTTGATTGCCTCTTAAGTCTCGCATCAGCAGATAATGAGATCACAATATTGAGATTTTTCAGTAGAAAAAATCTCAGAAGCAATCTGAAGTAACAAAGTAGGCTGCTTAAAGATCCCGTATCTTGGAGCATGCCTTAAGCCGTTGGTCCTATATCTGACCTCTCTCCGAACGTGTCGGCTTACCCGTACCATAGGATCCCGCAAAAATGAGTTTCCACGGATTTACAAACTCGAGATATACAAAGTTGGCGCATTATAATTATTTGTTCACATTTTCCTTAAGTTTCATTATTTTTATAGTATACTAGCTGGTACCCGCGACTTCGTTCGCGACAGTTTTGAATGATGACTAATGTAACTACTTATACTACTATGCGTTTAACTTCAAAAATGTCACATTTTCATACAAACTTATATCCCCTATTTTACGCCTTTAGGGGTGAAATTCCTAAAAATCCTGAAACATATATTTTTATTTGTAACTTGTAACAATTTGGCTTTAACTTCATAAACGGCAAAGTTTCATACTAACTTTGCACCCCCATTTTACCCCCTTAGGGGTTGAATTTCGAAAAAGCCTTCCTTGTTCCTTGTCCACATTATAAAGAAAACATCTGTGCAAAATTTCAGCTTTCTAGGTCCAAGGGTTTGGGCTGAGCGTTGATGAGTCAGTCAATCAGTCAGGACTTCTCTTTTTATTTATATAGATGTAAAGTGCATAATATGATGTCAAATGTTACGCAGTTAGCACTTTTTGTTGTATCAATGGATATTTGAAATATTGCCATTCCTGTAGCCACTTGAATCTACTACTAGTGGATAGGGTAGGATAGATATTGCCATATTTATAGTAAAATAGATTGAAATAAAACAACCGATCGTATAAAGTTACATTGTACCCATCTAGAAACTACAGTGTGTGAAGAAGCCGGCGTCAAGCGGAAGAAAGCGCTGAGAAATGAACATAAGATGTAACAGATGGTGTCGTCCAAGTTAAGAGTAATTTACTATTTTGTATGAAGAATGAATAAATTCAAAAGAAATAAGGTAAATTAATACGGTTTTGACAAACAATGAACCACCTTAAATTGTCTGTATGACCGATTTGGACCAAACTTGTATAGGGCCATGCCGAAAAAAATAACTTGTAAATAATTAGTAACCTTGACTACACACCTGACAAATTTTTGTGTGATGCGAACGATAATTTGTTCTGTGTTGGGTGTAACTTATCTATAATATCTATTTTATTTTGCGTTAGAGTTATCAAACCGCTTAGTAGGCTCCTGACATGTCTTGTTGGCTATTATCCAAAGAGAAGTCAGCTGGGATTAACAGCCTATCTCTGAAAAAATTAATCACTTTCACAGTCAGCTTTCCATAGGTAGACAGCTTGCAGTGCTTTAGTCGATCTTTTCCGGACCATTAAAAGCAACTGGCTAAGAACGAATACTCCTAAGACTCTATTATTAACGTCCTCGTAACTTTTAGCTTGGGCTTCTTAATCCCATATTACGAAACCCAAGCTAAAAGTTATCAATGGTATTTTTTTATTTTTGGTTCTGGACGGACTCCCAGTTGTCATAAAAACATTAGAACTCGTTACAGGTGGTCAGAACCCAAATAGAATCTGACACCTGGTCTAACCTTCTCAGTTACAGGCAATCACTCAAATAATTAGCCGCAACTGGTTAGAGTAAGATCCGAACTCAATAGAAATAGGAAACAGGTAGGGCAGAAGAAGTTACATACCCGTGTACAATCCAGCGCCTGGCGTCTTAACTCCCGAAGCGTCACTTACAGCGCTGCGTGTGAACGAGCCGTTAACTGGCATTGACCGGAAGAAAGCACTTATCACGTTACAAATGCCCAATGCTACGATCTCTTGTGTAGCATCAAGCGTCTTTCCTCGGGCTGGAAAAAATATATATAATTGTAATAATGTATACAGTATTTGCTAGTCTGTGGTTTCATAGGTTATAGACGTTTGACTGCCTTGTTGGTCTTGCGGTAGCGTGTTCTCCTGCAGAGAACGAAGTCTTGGGTTTAAATCCCGGGTCGGGCCACAAGTGATTTTGGGACATTTCTGTAAAAAGAAATATTGGGAGTTGGCGGTTTTATACCCCCTTGCCTCGGAGAGCACGTAAAGCCGTCGGTACTGTACCTGACCTCTCTCCGGACATGTCGCTAGGCGTCCCACCGGATCATGGAAAGAATAGTTTGCGCTATAATATGTTCCGCGCAGATGGCTAATATCTATTAACACTGGCCGCCGTGGCCGAAATTCGGCTAGGAGGACATTAGGGGAAGTCGGTTATATCGTACCAGTATTTTATTTAAATAAATATTTAATTTACAAATTAATTACACATTATAGATCTTATTTTGCCTATCTCGCTATATAAAAAACCGGCTAAGTGCGAGTCGGACTCGCCCATTAAGGGTTCCGTAGCAGCAAGTACTTCAGTTGATTAAATGAAAGGTAAATTGCGATTTACGATTTATGACGAATTAATAAAAACTACTTGCTGACGAATTAATAAAAACTACTCGTTCAAACCAATTTGCGTTGTTTGTTTCTATGGTAATGTACATCATATATTTTTTATTGTTTTACAGGGGGGACACTCATTTTACCACTTTGGAAGTGTCTCTCGCGCAAACTATTCAATTTAGAAAAAAATGATATTAGAAACCTCAATATCATTTTTGAAGACCTATCCTTAGATACCCAACATGTATGGGCACGATGAAAAAAAAAAATTGAGTTACGGTTCTATGTATGGGGACGCCCCAAAATTATTGTTCTTTTTCTATTTTTGTGTAAAAAGACAAACAGACAGACAGATATGACGAATTTATAAGGGTTCCGTTTTTTGCCATTTGGCTACGGAACCTTAATAAAACTGCTGTTAACATTTCTGTTATGGTAGCCAGAGATGTGTCTTTTCAGAGGTCTGCTAACAGCTCAATTTATTCAACTAGTTGTTTTAATCGTACCACGGGTATTTTAAGTATTGCAATAGGTGGTTTTACTTACTCCTACCCTTTTATGACTGGTGGTACCAGACATAAAAGGGTAGGAGTATTTGAGTTGTTACCGTATTAATCTTTGAGAATCAGTATTTCAGTCGTCGTATTTGTCAGTCGACATTAACAGTTGTCGCGGCTATTTCAATCTTCTAAAAATATAGGCTGACTCTATAACAAACAGTAGGTTTTTCACCCATTATGAATCTATCACGGATTTTAGTTTCTGCACATGCGGCAAGTTTACTTGTTTAACAGCAAGTGGCTCTTACACAAGTCACATCAGAAATTAGCTTTACTACTATCAGATTAGACTAGTATTTTCGCACTTATTAAATCTTATAGCATCCCATAGTCAAATGACAAGACTAAATAGGTATTCCTGCTAGATTTCACACCAAAATGGTATACACTGTGAAAGTTGTAGTGCTTGTTTTAGAAAACCCTGAACTAATACCTCTATATTATTTATTTTATGTTAGATGTAGTGCCAATTGCAATTTTCAACTTACCAAAAACTTTAGCAATAGCGACGTTGGATATAATTCCTACTATCGGAACCACCAATAGTCCGCTACCGAGATGGTTAAACATGTCACTGGAGGTATATGTTGTGTTGCCCACGGTCGTCTGGAATGGTGGTGGAGCTGGTTTCGGTAGACCGGGTGTTATTGCACCTGTTGAGAAAAAATGTTACTAAAAGGTATTATACAATAATTTCAACTATATACCTACTAAATTATAACATTTAAAGAACGTCCATATAATGATAATTTAAAATTATTCAGAAGCGTTAGAAACACCATTGGCACCCATTATTTATAAGCCTTACACATTCATATATTCACACACGGTCATATGATCCCAAACTAAGCAGAGCTGGAAACCAGATAACTGATATTCTACATATACTACTTTTCTTTTGTAAATACATACTTTTATAGAAAATTACACCCAGACTCAAGACAAACAGACATGTTCATGCATACAAATATCTATCTTGGGTGGGAATCGCAACCACGCCAACTTACCCGTCAATAAAAATAAGCACAGAGTTAAAATTATTCAGCAGCGTTAGAAACGCCAGTGAAACCCATAGGTTATAAGCCTCCATAGCTTACAGTGTTCTTAAGATAGGCCGTTGATTAGATACATCCGTAATTAAGTAGTGTAAGACGGTATTAAAATCGCATGAAATTGCAATAGGTTTGCATAAATAACATAATATATTTTATTTAAGGCAATAAAAGGCTTCAAATAACGGTCCTTACCATGACCATTATCGTGTACAATATGAGTTAAAAAAAACGACGGACGTTTTGTATATTGGCTATAAATGACAAAAAGCACTTAACAGTGAGTAGAATGTTGCATGAACAAAACCCGTTTAATTGATCCATTGTAATTCAAGGACAATCAGAGATAAGTATTGCTTAGTAAAACAAAAGGTGAAGGGCAATGCAAGTGAAACTAGCGACTAAGAATTCCGCTGTAAACAAATTCCTAATAAACACTTAACATTAAGTAAGTACTCTAGACTCTTTATTGAACCCCAAAAATATTACATACAAAGAACCATGAACATGTTATCAAGATTGTACAAATGGCAGCCTTATCGCTAGGTGTCATATCTTTCAGGCCACCGTTATTTAATATTTCATTGAAATAAGCAGTACCTTTGTACATGTTACTTTCTTTTACGATTTATTTTCTGTATTCTTATAATTATGTACCGCATTTATATATTTCTCACATACATCATAAAAGGTACCATCGAGAACATATAAGGTGAACCAGCTCACTCTTAAATGGCTCAATGGGTAAAAAAACTATAAAAGTGTCGTTAGAATATGTTTGATAGTACAAATCAATGGAACCTCACTGGTCAAATTCCCTCTTTAGGCTACAGACCCAAAGAAAACAGCGATTATACACCGATTATGTTCTCAATAGTACTCATAGACAAAACATTGAGTTATCAGACAGTCATTCCGTATAATACAAATGCACCTAGTTTTCTTGTATAAGACCTAACCACAAAAT
This sequence comes from Pseudoips prasinana, assembly GCA_951640165.1. Classification (NCBI taxonomy): domain Eukaryota; kingdom Metazoa; phylum Arthropoda; class Insecta; order Lepidoptera; family Nolidae; genus Pseudoips; species Pseudoips prasinana. The sequence goes on from OX621240.1 coordinate 24,247,430, forward strand.
GTAGGTTTAATCCTTTGAAATTGAACTCAATATGCTACGCTTTGAAGATGCAGCAAGACAGACGAAGTAGACTGAGTAACAAGGTTACTCTTTACGGTACACTTGAGGGTACGTCACCGAAGACGAAAGTTCACTAAAAGTTCCTCTACGGTTTTTTTATTTATTTATATAAAAAATGGCGTACAAAGCACTTGAAAGTTGTGTCCGCGACTTGCAAAAGACAATTACGCTTCTCAGTGATAAAGTGAGTGCCTTGGAGACTAATATAATAGCACAAAATGGAATTATATCATCTCAAGTTGTGACCATCTAAGAATTGTTATTTAAAATTGACGGTACACCTGCAATCCACAAGTCACTTAGTGCTCAAACCCAAACAGCGATTCAGCGGCCGGTCCGTCAAGCACGTCTCAATACCATTGCCGCTACCACCGCTGTAAAAAGCGGCGTCACTCCCGCTGCATTGCCTAAATCGCCAATTACTAATGGATTGCCGAAAACACCCGAGGTGAGCCGATCAGAAGATGCGATAAGCGCATCGACTAACGTCCAGGCGGTCGCATGTGGTATGGCCCCGAAACCAACGGAGTGCACTACGGCAAATAATAGTGATTCTGGGCATTTAACTAAGAACAAGAATGAAGAAGGTTGGCAAACAGTAGTAAGTCGTAGACGGAAAATGCGGCAAGTAATAACTGGAGCAGGAAAAATAGATGCAGAGCTCAAAACGGTAGAACGCGTAAAATACATACAAGCGTGGTCGTTTAGGCCAGAAACTACTACACAGAATGTGTTAAATTATCTTAATAAAATTAACGCATGCGAAGAATATTTTGTTGAAAAACGTGACATTAAAACGGACAAGCATGCAGCATTCGTAATAGGTTGTCCCGAAAGTTTGTACGAACAACTCAGCTCGCCGGCGTCGTGGCCACCGCGTGTGAAAGTGTCAGACTGGTTTCGCCCGCGGCCCCGCGGTGGTCGGGGCGGCGCCGAGTGCAACAGAACCAGTCCTCAGAACAGCGCGACGGAGCCGCAGCGTTAACACGGATGTGCGTAATGACGTTAATGTGAATGAACGGCTTAATAGGATTGTTATATGCCATCAAAACATTGCGTCGTTAAGTCAAAAAACTAAACGATTAGAAGTCTTATTACGTAGTGAGTTAAAGTGTGATATACTAGCAATAACAGAACACTGGTTGACCGAAACTAATTTAAAATGTATTAAAATCGCTGGCTATAAGCTGGCCTCGTACTATTGCAGAAAACAAACAATGCACGGCGGCTCTTGTATATTTGTTAATGAAAATATAAAGTGTGTAGAGAATATTGACTTAGCAGCCCTATCGGTTGAGCAATTTTGTGAAATATCGGCGGTAAAGTTGCTAGATTTTGACGTTACCATAATTTGTGTGTATAGGACTAATTTAATTAATTCTAATACGTTTTTAGACAACTTTGAACGATTCCTCGATAAAATAGATGATCTAAGAATCCAGTGTGTAATAGTAGGTGATTTTAACATTAACACATTGGGTAGTTTAACCAGTGATGTTAAAAGGTTACTTGATATTCTGTCAACCCATAACATGACGAATCAGGTAGAATTCCCTACACGGATAACGATATCCACTATGACTAGCCTCGACCATGTCTACACAAATCTTCCGTCGACCGGTGTTACTGCACAACCTGTGACCACTCATTTGAGTGACCACCTAGCCGTGAGATGTGACCTGATGTGTTCAAAAAGCACCGACTCAAATACATCGCAGTACACTCGTTCATTCTCGCTACATAATCAAAATAACTTCGCCGCGTCTATAGGTTGCGTAGACTGGCACGAAATAAAGATGCGTAACAAGACAACATTACAGATGGCTACCGCAATCATTAATGTGTTATCAGGTAAGTTTGACATTTGTTTTCCACTTCGGAAAACAAGCAATACTATAAAACATGACTCATCTTGGGTAACATCAGATGTAAAGAACTTTAAATTAATTTTATTTGATTTCATTGAAATTGGAAAACGTTATCCGAATAATATGTTAATTAATAATATAATTAGTGACATGAAAATATACTATGATAATTTAATCTCCTGTACAAAATCTAGATATTATACAAATATTATAAAAAACTCCCAAAATGCCTCGAAAGCTATGTGGACTGTCGTAAACATGGAGAGGGGTAAAAATAACACACCGCGCCTAGATTTTACGGATATTGTTAAAAATGTAGATGGTACACCATTTTTAACAAAAAAGTCTGCGCTTGATGCCATGAATACCCGCTTTTTGGGGGCGGTAGATGCGTGTGGTGCTCCTCGCGCAGATATACAGCGTGTGCATGACCAGCTCCTAGTTACCTGTCTTCCAGCAGACCGGTCATTGCGTCTAAACCGTTTTACCGCTGACGAAGTCTATCGCATCATCATGACGCGTATACCGCCAAAACCATCAAAGGATACTTATGGCATTTCCATGAGACTGATTAGGTTAGCAGCCATACCCCTGTCGCCTGTTCTTGCAGATTTTTTTAATGTATGTTTGAGAGAAGGTGATATCCCGGCTCCTTTAAAATGTAGCAAAATTTCACCTCTATATAAAGGAAAAGGGAAAAAAGACTGTATCGACAATTACAGACCAGTGTCGATCATTCCAGCGGTAGCGAAGATACTTGAGAATGGCCTTAGCTCTCGCCTTCTAGAGTTTCTCTCGGCTGGTGATGTTCTAACAGACCGACAACATGCCTATAGAGAAGGTAGATCAACTACGACCTTAACTCGCGAACTTATACGATTGGTGATGGCTGCGAAAGAAAAAAAACTGCAAGTAGCCTTAATTTGCTGTGATTTGTCGAAAGCCTTTGATGTCGCGGATCGTAATATAATTGCGATAAAACTGCGACATTACGGTGTGGACGGCCCATCACACGCACTTTTTGCAAAGTTACTGCAAGACAGGTCACAAATTGTTGTAGGTTGCGAGGGCACGGAGAGGTCAGATCCGTTACTGTTAAAGATAGGCGTGGCTCAAGGCTCCTCAGTGTCAAACATATTATTTTCGCTACTGCTGAATGACCTGCCGGGTTCTATAACTGATGCAGAAACTCTAATGTTTGCGGATGACGTGGCTGCGTTAGTAATGGCCTCTTCGGTAGATTTACTAGAGGAAAAGCTAAATAGGACAGCTAATCAGCTTGATAAATGGTTTCGAATTAACGGGTTGGTACTTAACGTGGCCAAAACTCACTTCATTCACTTTGTGCTATCGGGTCACACACAGAGACCACTCGTGGTGTCTGCGAATGGAGTGAGTATTGCACAGGTCGAAGAGACTACTTTCTTAGGCTTCGAAATTGATAAAAGTCTCAAGTGGGAAAGCCACATAAATAAATTATGCGGGAAACTAGGGAGCGCCTGTTTTGCTCTGAGCCGATTGCGAAGTGTAGTGTCCATGGCAGAGATGCGTGCATGCTACTTTGCAACAGTGCATTCGTTGCTGCAATACGGTGCGGAACTGTGGGGCCGCGCAGCCGATTGGGAGCGAGCATTCCGGATGCAGAAGCGTGCTGTTCGAGCAATGGTCCATGTACCGCAAGATATATCCGCTAGACCCTATTTTAAAGAACTGGGTATTATGACAGTGCCCTCCATAGTCATATACCAAGTTGCCGTGTATGTTAAAGCGAATATAGAACTATATACCACACGAAGCACTATTCATTCGTACAACACACGGCATAACTACAAATTGGCAGCAGTTCCTAGGATACTTACAAAATCATCTAAGATCACTTATGTTATGGGTTGCAAAGTTTATAACAAACTCCCGGTGAGCATATCTAATATCCCTTCATTACAGAGTTTTAAAGTTCGATTGAAGAGGTGGCTTATCGAGCAATCGTTTTACTCGCATGACGAATTTTTAAAGTTTAAGTAAGTAGTTTGTATTAGAAATATTTTTATTCTTTGACATTGTATCCTATTATATTATTTAAAAACTATGACATGTAAAACCATTACCAATAAATGACTATTTGACTATTTGACTATTTGACCATACGGGACCCTTTAGGTTACCCGAACTTAAAAACAAAAGAAACAAAAGAGCTTATCTACGCGTTTCAATTGAACAACTGGATCTAGCATATCTGTTTAAAGGACAAGGACGCAAAGGCATTGGACGCAAACGACCGTGAAGGTGCAACTTAGTGCTACAGATGAAAGGCCTGCCTCATTAGCACGGCAAAATACTCGATGTCTATCTAATATATTTAACCAATATATAGCCCAGAAAAATACTTTTTTGATGGCATGATTTCATTCGGTGGAATTTAGGTGAAAACTTGACAACATGTAAGTTTATGGTAAAATTAAGGCCATAGCATACGCAAGCAGCTTCAAGTGACAACGATCTGTTTATAGGTTACGTCTTACACAGATGTTACCGGGCACGGTTGTTTCGATAAATACCTGTGCCGCAGACTTACTCTCTCCATATCACCGTAGACATATATGATTTGTTTCTTACACACACCCAAACATCTGCACTACTTATGCGGTGGTTATTCTGAGTGGCTAGTTTTGTTGTCCCCATAAATAAGTAGTTAATAAAATTGATAATTTTGTTGAGTGGTATTTAAATAAATAATATTTATAGGTACATTTATTTTATGCATGCTTTGTCACAAGACAAGTGAGTGGGACTAGTAAAATTACTGTTATCTCATATGAGTCAACTGTAATTTTTATTTGTAGTATAAAGATTCTTGAAACCTACGCTTGGAGGTGATACCAATTGCCACCACTATGGAGTGTGATGGATAACCGGGACACCGCACAATACACATTTGAGGTGTGACCTGCTTGGCAATCCGAGCGGTAGGTTCTAGTCAAACGGATCGGACAAGATCTGTCGACAGTGATATCGGCAATGATGGAGGATAGCTTGGAGGGATTTTACCTTCTTTTGCGGGAGTAACTTAATACAGAAGGAGGCAGCTGAGCGAGATCGAAAAAGAGACGTTACCGGTGAGACAAAAAGAAAAGTATGTATGTATATATAGGCTACGGTAACTATTTAACAACATATGGTCCGGGAGCTGTATGGCTTTAAAAAAGTAAACGGACTTCAATCTACTACGCAATGCTTGCTAAATAAATTACCTAATAAATATACATAAAATAAACTTAAACTGAATTTTTGTCTACTCAAAATATATCAGAAAGTAATACCAATAATTGCTTGTTTTGTAACGGGTTCAAAATAAGCATAGCTCGCTCTCACTTTAGTAAACTGCTGTAACTTTTCAACGAGCGAATCATTAAACTTGTAAAATATGAAAACTTGCCAAAGAAATAAATGTTAAAGAAAAAGTTATCCAATAAAATAACTTAGCAGTAATCAAACTTGGTACGTAACTTGGTACGCCTAAGAAAGCATGAAATTTTATAGTAACTCAGATAATAAAACTAATTTTGTTTAGCATGCCAATGTAATTGGGTCCATTATTTTGGTGGGAATATTGAGTAGTACTTATTTATTCAAATTATCTAAGTGGGTGATAGTAATGATGTCCCAACGTATACATAATTGTAAACTTCAGCTCATTGTTATTTAAGCTGCATATACTCAAGTATTTCAGTTTTAGCTAAATAACCACCTAAGCTCCTATTTCAAAAACTTATAGATTCATAAAATAATAATGTGGTGAGAATCGAACCTGTACCCTCTACCAATCGGTACACTGTTACACTGTTAACTGTCGTGTGTATACCAGCCACTTTATGATTATTTACGAGTTCTCATTAGTATCCTTATGGAGGAGCATTGAATTGGGAATAATGATATAAAACTAAATTTTGATTTAGGAGCTTAGTGTTATAACTTGATCTAAGGTTATAACCCAAGAGTGGCCCAATGCTTATCCACTTCTGTTGCGTAAACTACTTTTAAAACAGGCAAGCGTTGGTCTGTTTAGGTTCCATAAAATAGATTATTAATACGAAAAAGGAGTTAAAAGAATTCCGCTCTAACTACAATTTATTGAAACGAATTTATAAAAGCGTATTAAAAAGAACTTACCAGTCAAAATCAATGGGTACTCGTTATCTTCGTGTACAAAGTAAGCAAGTACCGTAGCCAGGATGACGACAACAGCGTTCCTAGCCACGCCGACGAACCATAAAGACCTCTCTATCAAATGGGCGTTACGTCGTGATTTCTCATCGTGCGTGTTTTTCACTCGGACGTCTTTCAAAGCCTAAAATGTAAAAGACACTTTATTTGGAAAGCAACCGTACCTCCTACATACAACACAAAGCAACCATTTTAATGAATTATTTTAGAATTTCTGGTACAATCAATCCAATGAATCCAATTGCAATCATGCAGTATAGAGTATTCTATACTGGATGATTTGCAAAGGGATGAGATACTAAAACTAAACTTTAACTTTAACTTAACACTTGCATTTTTTTACATCATACAAAATACATCAGATGATCTGCAAATTAATGATTCTATAGGATTTTCGCTCATTGATATTCCACAAAATCAATCTCCGCCCAAGCTTCGCGCCACTCTACGCTATGCAATACGCTATAAATCAACATGATGAAGACAAACAGCGCTTTTTGAGCATACAACTAGGCAAGAATCACAAATTGTATTCTGTTTATAAGTAAAATTTCATTGACTTAGATGAAGTTTAATGTGATACCTAAATAACTGATATCTTCTTACCGTGATATGTGTATTGCTTTACTTTTATGTGTAATACACATACAGCTTGAGTTTTGATTGAGCTAGTCTTCTGTCCCTTAACAACTACTTTAATAAAATGCGGGTAATTACTTAACCCGCGTCTTGAGATATTATGGATAGCATGATTTCTGATTTTGTTAGTCTGCTGTTCCATACTCTAGTAAGAAGTGGGTTCTATATTATATCGATCTTATAGTTTCATGAAGGGGAAATATATGTAGCGGCATAAATTTCTTTGGTTTTATTTTTGTCATAGGTTAACCAACGATTATTTAGATTAGATTATTTAGTTTTAAGCTAAGTGTTACAGGTTTTCGTAATCACTTATAGGCTAACACAGCATGCGTATCAAATCACCTATAATTAACTATAAATGTTGAATACAAAAGAATAATATACAATGAAAGTTGCCAAATGTTTATTCTTATTTATTATTATTATTAAAAATACTTAACTAAGGTTAAACATATAACTTATATCGATATATATAAAATATATAGCTATAAAATCATTACAGAACATTAAGCTCTGAAATAATTCAAGTCTTTACTGTATATAAATACTACTAATTTAAAGTAATTCAAGAAAAAGGAAAGACCTAACCATCTCTAGATCCAAAGATGGAGTAAATTTGAGAATTTCTTACCATTACTTTCAATTGTCTTACTTGTTCAGGAAAGTTCTCGACCCAGAAAATTCTTAATAGAAGTTACAAGTCGAGTTTGTGACTTTGACCTTAACAATAATAACATTTAAATAGCATTCATTGCGACTTTACTTTCTCCATGATATGGTTATTGTTCTAAATAATCGTTATTTAGTTACTTATTTGAAATTTTTCATAATTTATATCATAGCTTATAAAAACCAGTTTCTCCAGACATAAACCTGATTTTTCTAAAATAAACTTCGTGAACGTGTTGCGTGAAGTAAACTGAATTACGAATTAATCCTATATAGACAGTTTTCCGTAATCAAGTACCTACACGTTAGATCTCTTGAATAAATTTTAATTTTATTTCGATCCGACTTTGATTCCTTAACTAATATTATTACTTATATACAAAATAATAATGTATACAGCGTGTAATATTGATAGCTTGCCGTATAGTACGAGATGCCACAACACTATCAGTGCATTAATGTTTCGTTCCTATTTATTCTTAAACCAGCACTAGGGAAACAATGACATGTATCGCGGCAGAACTAAGAAGAAACAGAGTTGTGGATACATCAGCACTATAAGGAATCTACCCTTACTCTCTTTGTAATAAAATCGCTACCAAGGTAGAAGTGTACATATACTTGCTGGGAGTTTTCATTACATATAACTTTTCTCTGATAGTTGGAGGTTTAAGGAAGTGCCTAATCTTTCTTTTTAGGCACAGAATTAATCTATACACATCATTTTAATAACGAGTACTTGCACCTATGTATAGGCAATATAGATCACATACAGATTCTCTGATTAAAATTATGTAACTAAAACTATAACTGTCATAAAACATTAGCATCACAATAGAGTTGTCATATCTCCTATTTAAATAATAATATTCTGTACAAACAATAAATACAAAATAATAATTTTGTACATCATTAAAACTGAATTGATGTATGTACCAAAGTGATCCTATCAGTTCTTATCAGTTCGTGGGTACGTAGCAAGCTAATATGAACAGAACTTGCATCGTACAAGCAAATATCACTCAACACTTAGCGCATATATACTAGTTCTTTATACCAATAGGTGGTGCGGTAGTATGCGAGGCTACCGGGCATACTACCTCACCCAGCTAGAAGATCCTTCCTCTTGTACTCAGGAGGTTCACCATTACCCGTTATTCTTCAGGTATATTGAATGGTCTTTAAATGTTTGCTAAAACCACACCGTCACAACATCCACACATCTATATGTGACGGAAAATTCCAGATTTTCCATTTTCATTTTTAGATTGAGCTCCTTAGATGCGGCTTAATTAGCGAATGGAGACAGTATATTAAAACATAGTGCACATTAAACAGATAAATCCTCGCTATAATCCACTGGGACGGTAATCTAGCACAGTAAAGACTAGAAGAGATTTGGCGTTGTACCAATGGCTTGAACCGCTCTCTGAGCACGGAGGTAGGTATTACTCCACCTCCCTAATGTGACTCCTTACTAGTACTGGCTTATTTTCCGGCCAAGAAAGGATTACAGGACCACTCCATACAATCCCGTGGTTGTTGGAAAAAAGCGACAAGGGAGACAGACACCCGGTAGATGGCAGTCTGCGGTCGCCAAGTCGCATGCTTAGCGCGGTGACTACGGCCAACCCCTCCAAATGGTTTATAGAAAACTTTGGAGGAAGCCTATGTCCAGCAGTGAACGATAGCAGGCTGATGACGTAGCCTGGCCAAAAAAATTGCTATAAATCATTTCTGCGAGACCCTGGATTTGAACTTAGGATTTCGTTCCTTACCGCTAGACCAACGAGACAGTCGCACAATATTGTTGTCCACACGATGGGACCGTTGTATCACACTAATATTATAAAGGCGAAAATTTGTGAGTGTGTGAGTGTGTATGTTTGTTACTTCATCACGTCTAAACGGCTGAAGCGATTTCAATAAAATTTAGTATGGAGTTAACTGACACCCGCGATTAACAATTATAATGTATAGAGTTTAACGCTGGTAAAACCGCGGGGCACAGCTAATAATACATAAAACAATACAGTTTATATTAATATAGCAGTTAATAGCTCAAGTTTGGCTCCTTAGTAACTTAGTTTCAAGTTAGAACAGATTCAATCAACTATCAATCTAGGTTTCGAGCAAGTTTTCCGCGCGGACATAATAATAAATGTAGCCTTAATGATTAACGGTGATAAAATTTTATCGGTTTATTTGGTTGGATGAACCAACGGGCTTCTTTATGGAGTGATTTATGCGAGACTTAAAGCAGATAATAAGCATTAGCAGTCTTCTGGACATTGTTTTTCACTTTTTTACTGGTATGCGATGTAAATTATATGTCAACACGGAACATGATTATGTGGACCTTTTTTTGTCTTCTGCAAGTCGACACAAGCTTATAATTCAAGGATCCTATAATTCATCATTTTATATCCTATTTATTCGTAAGCACCCATATGTATGTGTGCTTACGAATAGGATCCCTAAATTATAAACTTGTGTCATTTTTGTATTATTTTTGTATAGTGTGTATGTACACACCATGTAAAAATGTCAATGAACCTTCATGCCCTACACATTAAGTCTCATCAAAACCCCTCACCTCTCGCCAGCGAGAAAGAAATAGAACATAAAATATAATATCTACAAGAGGAATAATAGCCATACTTTTTGTTTTGATGACCTTTTTATTAAATAATATTCTCATTATGCTGATACTTTGTAACTACTTTCCTGTGTGTTCGTGTTGAATAAATATTTGTCTATACTATTCTATTACAAATTAGTCGTAACTTATATTAAGTTTTCTTTTTTAGTAATTTTATCGGTATCATTTTTGGTCACTAATGTGTAAATAACGTAGGTACATACAGAATTACTTCCACATCGAAATATTGTGATTCTGATTAATCCCTAAGTTAGCGAAACTAGGTGAGGCCTGAGTAATGTACGTACAGAATTACTTTATAATAATTAAATTAATACACGTGCGAGATATTGTTATTTACCTTAAGACCTAAGTTAGCGAAATTGTATATTATCCACGGCGAGCAAAACTAGGCGAGGCCTGAATCTTAAGATACTAAGAATCAGGCCTGACCTAGTTTCATGCGCTCTGGAAAATATATTGGCTGATGAAATAAATAAACTTAGTTTCTACTTGATTGCACGCGGAAACTAAATAGTTCTTCTAGGCGTTCTTCTAGACTCAAATTTAACAGAAATGAACAGTCCTATCTTCTTATATATATTTTATATTGCATCTTATTCTACAATATATTATAATTTGATGGCCGGTTGGCGTAGTTGGTAAATGCTTGTCCTTCACGCCACTGGTCGTGAGTTCAATTCTCTACCAGGAGAGATATCTATTTGTGTGCAAAAACATGTATGTTTGTCCTGAGTTTGGGCGTAATTATCTATAAGTATGTATTTACAAATGAAAAGTTGTAGATGTAATATATCAGTTATCTGGTTGCCATAGTACAAACACGGCTTAGTTTAGGATCAAATGGCTGTGTGTGAATAATGTCCCAGGATATTTATTTATTTATAGTCTTTTTAAATAAATACTAACATTATAGATATACCTCATTAAATGTATAAACACATCTTTAAGCCATTTTGGGGCCATCATGCTCACTCTAAGCCGTCAATGCCGATTTCGTGTCCCAGCTTATTTTAAGCGTTCCGTAGCAAAATGGTTGACAGAAGCCTTCTTGGTGTGACTTTCCGTGCGACTGACCCGGCTACTACTAATGTATAAATTTGAATAAGTTATTTTCATAGTTTTTGAAGCAACTTGTGGTGTGTTTTTAAGTGGTAAATTTATGAATAACTAAATAACTTAATATACCCAAGAATATCATGGGAGCCTCGATTCACTAGTCCATTTTGCGTTTTACCGGTCTTATTTTACTTAACGTACTTCCATCGTTTAATGAATCGTAGTACTTAGGACTTCGATGTTTTGTATAAACATTTATTGCAACAGGTTTAACCTTGATTGCCATTGAAGGGAAAGCAGAACTATTAATAGAAACAAATTATGTACGTAATATTTTTTTTTAATTTGTATTTTTTTTATTACGGTAGGGCATAGAATTTTTGCACTCTACGGGCAACACATGAATTATGACCCAGGTATTGTAAGCGTCCATAGGCTACGAGTACTGAATACCATCAGGCAGTCCGTATATAATAAGAAACATAAAGTATCAAAGTGTATCACAAGCTGATATCAGTACAACGTGTAACATGCATGTTGTAGGTAGTTATATTTGAAAGGTGTTTCGATTATTTGATATCAGTATACATATACATAGTCTCGTTAATCTAACGGTAGCGTGTTCAGCCGCAGATCTACGCGGGACATATACTGCACAAGTGTCTGCGCAAAACAGGGGCACTTATGATCGAAAAGAGATCAGGTTCAGGACTGACCTCAGCTTTACGTGCTCTCCGAGGCACGGGGGTGTAATACCGCCAACTCCCAGACTTCGGGCTGATACTGAGAAATTTTCATAATTCCAAAATCGCTTTTTCGCCTGACCCGGGATTTGAACTCAGGACTTCCGTATCTGCGGCTGAACACGCTACCGCTATATATATAACAGCAACGTAACCATTTGCAAAAAACCAAGTACAGAATACGTATAAAGGATCTATTCCGATAATGTTCTGTACCTTAATGAGTTTGATGGACATGGTATTTATGTTACACGACCTAGAGAAAAGAAGTTACAACTGAATGTTGTTTAGTCACCTCAAATAACTATAACAATATTATGGCCTCCTCAGCTATATTCGGCAAATCAAATACATAGTTAGCCGCGGCGGCAGTTCCTGCTGCCCAGTACATGAATATACCTAACTGTGAATAGGGTGCAAACGTTTTTAGTGTCACTACTAACGTTGAACAACTATGGAACCGGGCTTTTTGGATATTAGGTTTTACATATATGTATGTATGTTAGCGGCTGTACCCGACGTGCTTTACAATACTACACTAAGGAAAATTTCAAATTCCAAAAAAATCGTATGATGCATCTTTACATCATATATATAGAGAGAGTTTGACAGAGTTACCTTGGAATTTAGAGAATTCAACCCAATCAAAATAATCACCATGCAAAAATCCCACCACGCTGTTACCATATAAACCAACGCTCTAGTTTTTTAACCCATGAATAGATTTACTAGAAAACAATACATGGGACTTTCTCATTGACTGCACGTGTGGCGCAATGGGTAGGACAGTCGCCTCGCCACTTCGTGTCCTGGATTCAAATCCCGCACAGGATAAATATTTGCGTGACCCATAAGTAGTTTTTTTGAGTCTGGATGTGCTGTGTGTCCTCCGTTATATGTTCGTAAGTTACCGCAATGCAGAGATGTATTTCGATAGTGCGAGATTTGTCTCTTTGTTAAATATAAAAATATAAAGAAAGATACGCCTAAGTGGCTTAATTTCACAAGTATAAAAATTTCATTAGATTTTAAAATCGGTTAATATTGCTCGCATCGATATTCACTTACGATTTGCCAGTTGTTGAACAGACATTAAAGTATCAATGTCTGTTCAACAACTGGCAAATCGTAAGTGAATATCGATGCGAGCAATATTAACCGATTTTAAAATCTAATGAAATTTTTATACTTGTGAAATTAAGCCTTAGTCGCAAACATGTGAACCAAATAGGGATAAAAGGTAAAAAAAAACATATTTTCTCACGCTGTATGCTCATTAGTGGCCGCCTTAATCCTTATAATGAGGGTATAAATATTATAAGACATTTTTACGCCCGTTTCGCTCATATTAAACAAATTAACATCAAATATCATGTTTTAGTAAAATCGTGCTAAATTTTTATATTTTTTTCAAAATTCCCTATGTTGGTTGATTTGTTATTGGTATTCCAGATAGGAAATGGTACAGATGCCAGCACATCCAGCTACTCCAATCTGTCAAATAGATTCTCAACTTTCATAGATTCTTTACAATCTTTTATAGATTTTCAACTTTATCACAAAAGTATAAGGTTCACTTTTAATTGGAGGAATTTGACAGATTGGGGTAGCTTGATGTGCTGGCGTCGGTACTACTTTATACTTTAAACTTGCACCCTGATTTTACCAACTGCCAAACTTTGTATTACTTATCGTATGGGCAGTTGTTATCATAGTGTCTGAGTTGTTCAAGCCGCCCAGTAGGCCTCTGAAATGGCTTAACGACTGCCTAATGGCTACAACAAGACCGACAGCTTAACGTGCCGAAGCACGGAGACGCTCAGAAATTATACCACTGTAGCGGTCACCCATCTATGGACTGACCGCGAGCTTAGTTGCTTAACCTCGCCAATTACTTACGGACCTTTTTTTTTTTTTTTTTTTTTTTTTTTTAACCTGACGCTACAGTTAGCCTAGGAGGCTTTCACTGCTTCACCGGACTATAGAGGCGAGCAGAGGGCTCGAGCCGTCTAGAAATTAAGTAACCCGCGCCGGAGGGCACCCCCTGTGGGGTTCGAACCTCGACTCTGGGCGATTACTGGCGGGGAGAGGGCAGAGATCATCATTTTAGGGAGTTTTGTGCAACTTTCGCTCTACGTTAATGACATGACGCGGCCCCCCGTCCGCGTTGAGGGGGGCTTTTTATCGGTACGATAACTTACGGACCGGTGAGACCATCTAGCTATGAGCGCCTTATTATGACATTGTATTTATTATGTTTGCCAAGTGGTGCCCTTGACGTCGTGGTGGCTTTACTGCCAAGTGACGAGTTACATTATTTTACTGACTAAATTAACAAAAACCCTATTCTATCATATTTAATTGAGCATTTTTTAAATAGGACTTATAATGCTACATTAGAATGTTTTCACTATTTCCCCGGACAAGTTAATTCAGTAAGTTAGTCGTATTATGTAAAACACTTCACTATCAATAATGTCTAGACGCAATGCTACAAAATGTTATGTATGTTTAAGCTTGCACCCTGTATGTTCCCGACAATCAGACTTTGTATTTACTTTGTAACTGAGTTTGCCAAGTCGTGGTTTTGACTTCGTGGTTGCCTCACCGCCAAGAAACGTGTCGCATTCTGTTATCGACTAAATTAACAAAGAGACTGTTGTATTATGTTTTAATTGAGCATGTTCGCGATACTATTTTAATTACACAGTTTTTATAAACATAATACAATGCCACGGTATAAATAAGCCATCTAGATCACTAATACCGCAATAAAATATTCTAAGAATTATACGATGTAATTTCATAATAGCATAACTGACTGTCCATAGTCATTGTAGCATAATTCAATGTATATGTATGTATTAAAAAAACAATTAATTTTAATATTCATGACGTAAAATAAAGATAAGCATCGTAAGCAAACATTAAATATAATTTTTTTTCAAATGAATTAATATTACAATCGAATTAGTTTGCTTTGTTAGGGGCCAATTTCACCACAGCGGGTAAAATTTTCCTATACTCGATATTACGACAAGTTCATCAGAAGCGTAAAAATCAACATAGGAAAACTAAATATTTTTTGTTTAGTATAGACTACTTAAAAATAGAATATATAACTCGTCAAACCAGCAAATAACAGCTTTGCTGTTCATTAAATAAAATTTTCTTGCTTTTTAAATTACATGAAAACGTGGGCTCTAATTAGAATAAATACAAGAAACTACTAGGAAGCAGGTAACTTGTAAAGTAACTTTTTTACCTTAACAGGATTTCAGTACTATTCATGTAGCAAAATATGACATGCAAAGATCGTAACAAACTGAAATCCGTTGTTCCTGCTTACCCACTGCATAACAGGCATGTACCTACTTATGAAAATGGCTCAGGCAATTTTGTTAAAGGTTTCAGAATATAGTGTCATCTACACCATATTCTGAAACCTTTAACAAAATTGCTAGAGCCATTTTCATAGATGTGAAAAAAGATCTGGCTACATTTCAAACCTGCGTAATCGCATGTTCGCAAGATAAATAATACAATATTACTTACATATAATATGACCTTGGAACAACTAACATACTGCCATCTAATCCCAAACTAGGCAGAGCCTAGTACGACAAAAAGACGACTAATAAATATCGAATATATTTCTAAATACATACATGGTATAGCTTAATTAACACCCAGATACAGAACAAATAATAGTTCTCGTCACAAAGATTTGTGTTGGGTGGGGATTGAACTCCTGACCTCTGGCTTAGCAGTCAGGGTCACTAACTGGCCGTGGTTCCACTGGTTAGTGGAATCAGCTGTGGCCAGTCACGAGCTATAATAAGAATTAGTGAAGGTCGGTCGCCTTAGTCGACATCACGTTAGAAGACACACTGCGATCTTGACAACGTCTTTATTACGTAAGCAATTTCCTTAGCGACGATGGCGATGTCCTCCCTGAGGTATCCAACAATGGCGAACCTTGTAAATTCCGAGAAGGAGAGCCAAGATGGCTGGCATGCCTATTTGGCTATAATATCCTATAACAGGGTGCATAGTAATTAGCCTGACGTATTGAAAATAATTATAAATAATCAAAATAAATCATAAAATCTTGGTTCCAGCAACCACAAAAAAAAGGTTTTATTCACGCAGACTTTAAAAAAGCGCTTGTAAATAGTCAGAACATGTTTGTGGTAATATAGCTGTTATGTACCTATACATTATTATTTCTAGTTACATAGATATTTAGGAACACATATTGTATGAAAACATTTATAAAATTTATTTTATAATAGCAATATATATATATATATATATATATATATATATATATATATATATATATATATATATATATATATATATATATATCTGGGGACAATATCACACAGATACAGAACAAATAATAGTTCTCGTCACAAAGATTTGTGTTGGGTGGGGATTGAACTCCTGACCTCTGGCTTAGCAGTCAGGGTAAACACAAAACACACACACACACACTAAACTATTTCGATAACACTGCTTTGCAAAACCAACTAAAAAGTATAAAATATTTGACTCTTAACCATTTTAATTAGGGTCGACTCCCAGCATAACTCGTTGCAGCTAGCTACCAGAACTAATAAAATCACTGCCATCTATCTAATATCGATATGCAACCAGTAACCAAAATAGTTAGACCAGATGTCAGATTTATGTGGCTTCTGATTACCTGTAATGATTATCATAAGTCCTGTTATGATACAACCGGGACATATGGCACGGTGAGTTGTCCTTCACCCAAATTAGTATTTTCACAAAGCCTGTTTGGGTACACCGACTGGTGGTCACTGCTTCTCAATGCCCGTCATCGCCCGGAGACAGTGGCTGACAGATTATAAAAGGCCGGATTTGATGTCCGGTTCTAGGCGTAAAGAGTTATTTTCATTTTAGATTTTTTAGAACCCACTGTAAATCAGGAAGACATTTCTGTTATTATTATATACGATAAGGCGATATTGTGTTCAGTAAAGGTTTGCATTCATTATATAAAACCTTTTGCCTTTATTATTCCTTTGTTCAATATAATTCAATGTTCTATAATAGAGTCCCATTATCATCATTGTAATGTCACGTCACCCGGAAAGGAATAATTATTTAACTTAAATCGTGATAACGTTTTATTGTAAATAGTTCTTTAGATTACCATGACCATCAACCGTGAACATAATAGGTAGTACTATTACTTCAGTTGTCATGAGAGTGATAAATCTACATAGAAAAATGAAGAATAGATCCGGGATTCAACCGAGGATTGTAAGATAAAATATATTGTACCCGTGCATGTGATGGTTACGTATTATAATATCTAAAAGTATTCTAACTATTATTGAAATGACTACGATCATAAGACCTACTGTTTAAAAAACCTAAAGGTCATTTCACAGATTTTTATGATAACTAATGGATGAAATCCATAATGGACGATTCACCTACGGTTTATTTAACTATAATCAATTAAGTTAAGGTTGAATTAATTAATGGACTATTCACCTACGAATGGACGAAATACCGATGGATGAAATCCCAAAGAGCAGCGACGTAGTTCCCGCGATTACTCATATCTGGCACTCGGCGACAGCATGCAACATGCAAGCAGGCAGGCCACCCCTCCGCGCCTACGCGGGTTTAAATTACACTCTAGAGTAGGGCAGACAAGACTACGTGAAGTCGGTTTTGCGGCGATTCGTTTCTGTCACAAAATTGTACTATATTTTAAAATTCGGTCTATTAAAATTCGGGATTTTGGTACGTACCCACTGTTGATATATCTGTGGTTAATATTAATATAGGAAATCACAAAAAAACGTTGAATCATAGTTATATAATTATAATTAGATACAAATGAACAACGAACAAATTTAAAGATTTGAAGCAATATTAATAAACCGTAGGCGAGTCGTCCATTAGATATTTCATGTGTAGTGGAAATATCCAATATTTTAAAAAATCATTAGGTTAATCGTTCGTTAGTGAGATTAATTTTAGTTTAATCGACATTATGTAAATAAAACAGTACTTGAGTTCACCAATATGTGTTATAAACATATATAAATCAACCGTAGTCATTTCAAAAATAGTTAGAATACTTTTAGATATTATAATACGTAACGCATGTGATCATACACTCATTTATAATTCCGTCTTATTACTTCGGCGGCCTGAGCTGTAGCCCGAACTCCATAGGGCACCCTAATTAGTCGCTCCTCTACCTTCAGGTATTAGTCACTTAAATTAAGCTAGTGATTGAGAGCCTTCTGCGCTAGCCAGTTGTTTTGCGTTAAGTTATAATAGAATTAGAGTTAAGTTATTATAAAATTTAAGACAATAAGCAGTTGCTTATCTGAAATCCAGTTGATGGAATGTTTTCTTAACAGAAATGCTATTAATTTTACAATAATTCAGTGTAACGAAATCACCATTATCCAGTTTTCATATGTCATCATAAATGAATTAAGCAACTGTCAGAAATAAGTATAATAATAAGTAGGTACTTTATTATGCACTTCTTCTTTTTACTATTTTTGTTCAAAAATATCGTACAGAAAAGAAAACGTGAATTTAATATTTTCCGTATACATGTAAAACATGTATATACGGAAAATATTAAATTCACGTTTCACAGTTTTGTAACCAAATTCCTCCAAACCACCTTAAACGATTTTCTGTGTATATTTAGGTAGGTAGGTCTGAATATAGGTCCTAGACGTTGGTCCACCTCAACTTTTGTTGTGGGCAAAAAACCATATATGCCAATGATTTGGCACTAAAAAATACATGTAACCCTTAATTTTCACGCTCCTACCATCGACCCCATTTCTTAATAGCAGTATTAGTACTGTAATAATCTTCAACTTTCAGTGGTCGATAGCTGCTCAATTTTCAATCGTTCAGTTATTCCCGGCTTGCTGACAACAGCACGAAGTAGGGATGAGAACGAAGCCGGTATCCTACGGTATCCTGTCTTCTCACACAATAAGCTTTCTCTCACTCCCTACACAGTTTTCGGATCGTTATTATTGTTTGTGAATCGGTCGTAGTGTCGCTTATATTTATCATTATAATTTCTTAGTGCAACTTTCATGCATGCATCATAAATTTATAGCCAATGCGTAGAATAAATAAAAAAGAATAGCTGTTACTTTGTTATTTTTATCGGCCGACATCGTCCACAGCGCTCCATTCCTCTTTCAGCAATAAAACACATCCCTACACACTTACTTAGTTAATTTTTATTTAACTAACAAAATATACACTAGAAATTATTTATATTTAAAACGAAAGGACAACAAAGACAGCTAAATTATTAATAAAAGGTCAGCTAGAATATTGTAGAAATATACCGACAGAACCGTACATACATATGACAAATTATCTGGAAATATATATTTTCAGATAAATTGTTATATGTACGGTTCTGTTGACAAGAAAAACGCATTGCATATGAAAGTCAGTCTCATTATTTGTAACTTTTGGATAAAGCTGGTTCCAAGACACTACAAGAGGAACTACAATATCATAGACTTTTTATATCGGGCCTATAATAAATGATATAAATTCCTGACTAAGCCGTAACGTTTGATTCGACAACCCCTTATTAATTTTTTTACTTTGTTTATTACAATAATTACTTGAGTAACAGAGGTCCGTCTCAGTGTTGTCGCGAACCATCTTATTTCTTGCTAATTTGATATTAGCAAGAAACATCGAGCCATCGGTCTCGACCTACTCTCATATCTGGGAAATCTGGTCTTCGCAAACTATGAGCAACAAGGAACACACAATAAGAAAATTAAGAAAATATTTTGGTGTCTGTTGTCACTGAAGTATATAATTGTTACCATACTACGAAACCACCCGACCTGATTCTATTAGGTATAAATAAATATGACCGGGATAAATTGACGGTCACCGTAGCCTAGTTGGTAGTGCTCCTGGGTGGGCTCTAAGCTGGTGGTCCTGGGTTCGAATCCCGGTAAGTGCAAATATGTGTGTGATGAGCACGAATATTTGTTTCTGAGTCATGGATGTTTTCTATGTATTTAAGTATTTATCTATCTATATAAGTATGTTTATCGTCACCTGGTACCCATAGTACAAGCTTTGCTTAGTTTGGGGCTAGGATGATCTGTGTGACATTGTCCCAAGATATTATAATAAATAATTATTTTAATGTTTTGTGCACAGTGCATATACGTTCCTAATTTAGTTCGGATTATTGCAGGTAAAACCGCGGGGCATAGCTAGTCTTATATAATGAAATTACAATCTAAATACGTGATATTTATTATCAGGATTTCTCAGGATTACAAGCCTTTGACAATACAATGACAGATAGTTACAGAACTTCGATTAAAAACCTAAACACGCATTTGTTAGCCATTTAGGTGCTTATTTTTAAGCTTATGTAAGGATTTCGCATAAAGATTGGGACATATTTATGCTTATCAAAATTATCACTTATATTGAAACATAGATATGGAATTTATAGTTCGAATAATACGTAATTAATGCTTCGGGTAATTTCTGGATTAGACGAACAAACATTGGTTGTGTCTCAAAATGATTAATGTTGAAACTGCTATTTTGACGTTTTTATTTTCTCTTTTTAATATATTAAACCTAAACTAAATACTTAATCAGACAACCGATCGAGCATATATTGTGTTTGCCTCCTAAATAATTTCAGTAAGTGGACCAAATCTCGTGTATATGTATGCCCCATTGAATATGTTTCGCCGCAGCGTCTCAACTGGGCCGTGTTGAAACTGGTACTAGAGACACCCGCTGAGTTTGTTTCGCAGGGTCTTCTCAGTTGGGGCGCATTGGATCCGGTGGTAGCATTAAAGCGCGACCTTCGTCATAAACACAAGGTCCGCCATAATAATAACATTTAATTCGTACCTTAATTAATATAGTCAGAACCATTTAGATAATATGTAGTAAAAATATAGGTATCATTTAAAATTTCGATAATTAAACCTAGACATGATCCTTGAAAATAACTTAATTTAAGTTAGCTAAATATCGTTACTATTATAAAATAAATCTTACTGTATGTATTATAAAATAAATTATTTCCTACTATCTGTGAACCTAAATATCTATATGTACCTAGAAATAATTATGAATTAATTATATATTACTACAAACATGTTGTGACTATTTACAAGCGCTTTTTTAAAGTCTACGTGAACAAAATCCTTTTTTATTTATTTATTACATTTAATATGTATATTTTATACCTCATAGTAACGGTTCGCATTGTCCAGTGGAGCTGTGACATCGCCCTAGGATTACTGTAAACGTCAATTTTAAAAGAATGACACCTGCCAGTGAATCAGGAATAATAGATATCCATAATCTTACAAATACTCAAAACCATCTTTGAAAATTCGCAAGTTTTCGGAGACAATTTGATAGAAGACATAAATAGAATTCCTATACTATATATAGGAATGCACGGCCGATATTCCGAGTTCTCTCAGTAAAGACGAGATTTCCCCAAAGGTTATCTTTTTTTGCTAATAGGTGTAATTTGTCATATGACGAAGTTTAGACAAACCTAACGTCTTTACCATTCTACTAACGTTAATTATTAAGACTCGAATGCCACCGCGTCCGTTGGTTTCACCTCTAGTGACCCTGCACGCGATCTCTGGGAAACACTAAACTTACTTCGCAATCCTTAGACAGACACGCTTTTAGGATTATTGATGAGAGCGACCTAAAGCAAGAAACTGCATACCTGGATAATCAGCGTCAGATTGCAAGTTGTCGTATCGTACAGATTGTACCTATTACGGTAAAAGCGGTCAAGAACTCCATAATCCCAGTCCTCCATCCCCGTTTTTTATCCGACCAATAGGCTAAGAGGAGTCTCCACCGCTTAGTTGTTGACATTCCACTAAGGGTTCCGCTTCCTCTTTTCTCATTCATGTGGCCGAGGTGCAGAATTCTTCCGGGTTTCTCGATATATTCAACTTAGTGCGTAATCCACCTAACCCAATCTAGATTACATCTCCGCCTACAATCACATGGGATTGTGGCCAAGTGTAAACTTTTTACATATCAATTATCAATATAAGAAATGGGTTGTTGCTTGTAACAGACACTTTAGTTTGTTAGGTATCATTTGCTATTACTGCACTTTATAAAGACTAGTTAAAAGTTACATTCTAATGGTTATAGTATATGGATATGGGTTAATAAAAGTTAACTTAAACTATACTTATGGTATTACTTATGGTGTCTGGTTGCCCTCAGGCATTAGTCGCTTAAATTAAGCTACTGGTTGAGAGCCTTTTGCGCTAGCCAACTGTTCGTTGTTTTCAATTCTTTAATTTTAATATACTATTGCTAAATGTAAAAATAATAGCTTAATGACCTGCTATTTATTATTTATTTAAGGATTTAATGATAGGATAATAAAAATATGTGTCAAAACAGTCCGCACGGACGGACTAGTTCAAAATATTTTGTTGCTTTAATTATTGTATTAAACTATGTTTATGTATAGCATTGTGGGCTTTACAAGTACAAGTGTATGTAAATACCCTAGTTCTGAATTAATTTTGTTATTTCAATTGACTCACTTACCTTCATTCCAATTAGCACGATACAACACGATAAGCTGAGCAGTGTATCCGGCAGGCGCGTCTCTCCTATATGCTCATACAGTCCTTTCCATGTCAACATAAATGACTCCGCACTGAACTTTAAGCCGAGCAACCCTTTGATCTGCGATGAGGCGATGGTAATCGCTGCGGCTGACGTGAACCCGGATACTACCGGCAGTGATACGAACTCCACCAGAAAACCTAAAATAATAATAAGATTAAATTAAGCGTGCCAGATATGTCACCGGCATAGTATCTTTATGTCAGTTTCATATTATCGTTACCAAACAGAGAAACATCAGTTATAGCTGAAAAACTTTGTTCTCTAATCTATACAACATGTAACTTAGTGCTCATCCTGAAAATACTTTGTTCAGAATCGTTTACTGAATCGATTTATATCATTTTTCATATAGGTAATTTTTTAATCCAAAATAATTAAAGCTACGGAAATTATTGTCATATTAACCGTGTACAGTCACAACAAATTTAAATGGACCGTAAGTCAAAGTAATACTACTTTTAAAATCGCAGTTTTATTTGTATTCATAAAAATCAATCATTCAATACAAAATAAAGAAAAATAAACTTTATTCCAAGAAACTAATTTAGTAAATAACACTGCATATGCATGTTAAATTGCATGTATTATGTTTACAACATAGTATTCCAATTGGGGTGTTTGAGGGTGTGCGTTAATTACGTTACATGTTGTATACTTGGATATTTAATTTATATTAGTAACAAGATGCTGGAACACTAAGGCTGAGATCTATAGAGCGTACTTAGACTTTGCTCAGACTTTACTTAGACAGAAGTTAATGCATGTAACGAAATTACAATTGGTGTTTTGACTTTGTCTGTCTTAGCTTATGCTAAGCATAATCTTAACTTCAAAAAGTCTATAAATACCAAATCAAAGTATAAGCTTAGCATACATTTAGCAAAGTTTTACGTAAGTAAAGTTTGAGCAAAGTCTAAGTACGCTCTATAGATCTCAGCCTGAGAGGGTGTTTCTTGGTACATGAGTTTATTTTTTTGACACTTTGTGCCTCAACTACGTAACGATTGCGCCTCAAATTATTAACGAAGTAAAATCTTAGTGTGAATGAATTTTATTATTTATTTAATTTCATTTTGGAAAATTGGTTAGTTTTCCTAGGAGGAATTCCCTTGGAGAAGAAGTTGCGAGAGACCTAATAATATCATGATTGTGAAAGTTTGACTGTTTCATTGCTGAAACGAACGTTTTTAGCTTATATCGATATGTAATTAAAAAAAAACTCACTCACATTTTTACCCGTTTTAAAATAACTTGTATAAACAAAGTTCGTAACAAACAAACAAAATATATATGCTTGATACCTTTTACCAATGTTTGTTACCAATATACCCGTACTGGCACTGAATTTTAAAGTAATTTAAAATTACCTTTTAATTTAAAAACACTATACGTAGACCTTGACAATGCGTTAAAAATAGTGTATATATATGTTGATTATCCTAGAAACACGTTTGGTTATCACGGCACGAATTTTTGACGCGAGTTCCATATTCCGGTAGTTAATGTAACTTAATTTTAAAATAAATAAGAATACTAACTTACCCAATTGTGTAATGCCAGCTATAAGCTGGACGATCCCAGCTATAAAACAGAGAAGCACGGCGAAATCAGAGTTGGTTCCATTTGTGTACGTAAATGTAAGAAGAGACAGCAAGGCTGTAGGTCCTATGTTGATCTGAGGACAGGTTCCCAAGATGGCGTAAAGGAACCCACCCATGAAAGACGCGTACAGGCCATACTGTAAGAACAAATTGTATAATTTACAACCTGAATTCTAGGCGTACAATACAGAGAACACGTATAATGTTTGAAAATTGAATGCTTTTCTATGAAGTACGTATAAAAATTTTACATTCTTATACGTACTTCAAAAATGTACTTTGTTCATTATGCGAGATTAATATTTTAAAATATGTATGGATTTTTTTATAGCGAAATGAGTGTTATAAACGGTATGTAGCGTTTTTTATTTTTGTAGAATTAAATTTGTTCCGAATATTTTTGTTACATTTTTTTACAATTTTCTTATAAGATATAAAATTTATAGATCATATCTATGAATTTTATATCTTATAAAATAATACATGCCCGAGCGAGGTAGCTACAACCAGTTTCATACGCCTTATGTGAGACCATTTAGAGGCAGACAAGAGCTAATTTAATCGTTGCAGACAAATCCTGCCTTGTCCCGGTTAAAATAGAGAGAATAGAGAATTTGAAATGAGTTAATAAACATTGTATTATTAAATAAAAACATTAATTGCGTACAAAGTTTTCTCATATTGAAATCCAATACCTACATATTAAATAACAATTTGAATTGAGTGGTCAATACTCGAGCTTACTTTTCTTTTTGGACCTATGATTATTTCCATCTGTAGAAAAAAATCATGAACTGTGTTTTGAGATAAATGATTGAATAGGATATTGCTTTATCTTAGCAGTATTTTCTAAAGTCTTGCGGAAAAGAACCATTTTGGCTAGTCAGCACCTTAATACTAATAATTTAATGACAATTATACAAGTCGATGATGAGATAAGATGTTTATCAACTTAGTCTTGTTGGCATTAATTATTCTACATGTAGGTGTTATTATTATACATGAGATATAGATATTAAAAACTCACATAACAATAGAGTTTATACAGCTAATGTGAGACACGAGATGTTCAAGACTTAGGCGCTACCTACGCCAAATGTGAAACATCATTTTTGAAACAAACTCACTGATAGAAGTATTAAAGTTGCCTATATAAAAACCACCGTTGTTGTCTAAGTCCCTTAGGTAGGTATGCATTCTATTGATTAAATTCCCACTCCGTTGCTTAATTAGTATGGGATTTGCATAAAACAATCCTAAAAACCGATCCTCTAATGTACATACTGTCCTTAACCGAAATTTGATCCCCAAAGGCTCGGGTACTTAGTTTGTATTTTTATTTTAAAACACCTTGAGTCCCCGCTCGCCTACATATATGCAAATGAAGCAGTGACAGCCTTCTAGACTAAATAACCATCATGATAAATAATAAATGCTACGAAAATTTCAAGCAACTTTGTGAAAAACGAACATTCGGTATAGTTTTGCTTTAATTTAAAAAAATATTGACAATTAACATAACCTTGATTATCAGTTGCACCCTTGTCCACCTATTCAATATTCTTTCAAGGGGAATTGAACCCCTTCAATGACTCTTAAAGAGACATATAGTTTAAAATGACAGTTTTGGAAAACATAAAACCTACTTCAAATTTCAGGCGAGACGATTCGTAATGACCCTTGCAAACATCTTGTAAACATGACTCAGTAGTGTAATGGGTCCATAATTCCCCCAAAAATCTTTTGTAGCCCTTTTTGAAAATGAACACCATCACAATTATAGTCATGGTTGTGGTTTTCGACCATCTAGTGTAACGGAGTTACATAACTTCTGAGCCAGTAGGATGAACAGGCGCCTTGTCGTTCTTAAGTTGTTTGAGAGCCATTCTAATGTCGTACAGGTTGACGTCCTCTTTATCCTCGTCTCGTCCTTGACGATTCTACCATCAGCAGTCTTAAGCTCTGTCCAGTATACAAATCACTTGTGAACACTTTAGAGCCTTTGTTCTGCTCGATGGCCCCTTCAGTACTGATCGTATGAAATTGGCGCTTGTTACGAATATCGTGCCGGTATCTAGTAGCATCATATGAGCTGTTAAAACCTTTTTCTATCTTTCTTCCATAAGTTATAGGGTATAGTCAAGGATCTTTTTGGTTCTGCTGATATAGCGGGCCTTGAAAATCTTAGACCCAGCTCTATAGACAGCTACTACGAGCGTGTCGTGGTATGAATCCACTTCGTCGCAGTCTACTAGACGTTCGAATTGGTTTTGCAGCAGAGCTGAAAGGGTTCGGGTTTTGGACATGGATAGGTAAACGAGGTTGACCTCTTTCTGGACCATTCAATTCACCTCATTCATCATTCTTTGAATTTATAGATTCGTGAAAATTCTCGATTGGAAAATTGTTAAGGTAATTCTCTTTTTTCCTTGTCATAACAATATTGTTATGAAATTGTTAAAATAATTATATTTAAAGTATAATAAATGACCATATCTAATTTTAATTCAACTTCAACATTCGATACAATGTCGTATTATCTATGGTTCTAACAATCAGTTATTGTCATTGTCCTTCTGAAACAGCTGCAGACGTGGCACGGTGGTTAAGGTAATCGCCTTGAAACGGAGGCTAGGTATTTGTTTTGTTTTCATCTCGTTTTATGTAGATATAGGTAACTAATTTAGAGAAGGTTCGGTAAGATGGCGTCAGTATCCCTATTATGTTATAAACTTAATAAAGCATCAAATGACTGGTTTAAATTTGGATCCGAGAAGAACAGTGCGTTTAGTGGAGCGATAAACACCCACGAAAGCGATACCGCCTACACTTAAGTTAATACAACTCATTTTAAAGATGTGTGAAATTTAGTAATAGCTAGAAGTGAGACATTTTTCTCAATCACTAATAACACTTCGCGTATTTACGTAGATACAGTTGCACAAAACGTCTCTCAAATCCAACCCACCCAAACATATTCACCTCAGTGATCGCCCTGGTTCAAACCAACCCCAAAGGTAGTACCCTCCAGCGCTAAGTTTGGTTATAAGGGACCCCCACAAGCCTATGTTGGCTTATGAAGCAAAAAATAACTTACTATTGTTAACGTAGCGTCGTGGTGTCCAGCGTAGTGAGGCCAGTACTGTAACAACCGCGCCACACATGCTGCACGTGTTAGATGTCGAATAACGAATTGTTAGAACCATAGATAAATAGATCATTGTACCGATTTTTTAAAGTCATTTGCGATTTTAATATACCTACATAAACTGTGACGTCATTTAGTCATTGTATTCTTAACAGATATAATCAGGTTTTCGCACCATTTACTTATTATGGAAATATGTATTTAAAACACAATGCATATTTTGTATGAAACAAGAAATAATTAATATTATGAGGACTTTAATTGAAAACATAATCATTACGAAGTTTTATGATTAGCCTGTTAAAGAATGTTTATCTTAAAATAAATAAGAACTCGTACAAAGATACACTTGTTAATTAGATTACTCTTTTTTGTTTGCCTAGCGTCCATTTAAATTATTAAACCGCTAGGTTCGAAGAGCCTACTATATAATTTCAGTCTTACGTAAATAGTATAAAAATATATTTTCCTTAATTATAAAATAACAGGGTGCAATTTGAAAGTTATAAATAATCAATCTAATTATATTTAATTTATTAGTACCTTCTAAAGGCGGTACATAGAGGTCAAGACATTGATGCAGTAAAGGCTAAAGAGTAATTAAAGGTTAGAGGAAAGCAGACTTATTATAAAATAATCACTTCCTTTCCTTATGATGGAATAACCATCAGGTCTGCATGACGACAAATAACGGACAAAGCTATCCGCCTAAATTAAAGTACTTTTAAGGTTAATATAATATTGTATTTGAATTACTGCTTAATTGTGCGCTTGACAAGTACATCCATAATTAATATTCAAGTGCTGATTTCAATACCGTGTCATTATGTAATATGTAAGGTATGATGAATACAATTTCATTTTGTCATCTTTTATTGACATTTCAAATATACGTAACATGATTAACTATTCGAGGATCGATCGCACTTGTCACAATTAATTTTCTATAAATACTTTCACTGTTGTAAACAATATCATTTAATATCCGAAATTCTGTAAATTGTATTAAGATATTAAGAGACGTTTTGTAGAGCCCCCACAAGTATACCTATGCAGTGTAAATTACCAAGTACTAATCAATGTGTATAGCTTCAGATACCAATACGCCAATAAAACCACTTCTTATACCAACGTACCAATTAGCTGACGCACTTTGTATAAAGACAGAATTTCTTAGTCGGGATGTAGATTGCATCCCGGTTTGATTAAACTAACAATTAGAGGAATCAACACTACATATTGACTGTCATGGATTCAACACTACATATTGACTATTATCCAAAATAACTTATACAACGAAAACCATCCTTACTGCCTAAAGATCTTATTCACCAATATACGACTGTAGCTATCTTTTATCTAGATATGCCAGCACCATTTTTGATGAGTGTTTAGCTCATATTAGATAAAAAAAAGCTTTCGCTAATTTGGAACTCTTTTTTTAATAAAAGTAGAAGTCTGTTATAAAATTAACATAGCTTATAATTTAGCTCTAAATAAATTAAAAGACATTTTAATTTATTCAGAGCTAATTTTTACAACAGACTTCTACTTTTACTCAAAAAAGGAGGTTCTTTAGTAAAACGTTTTATTTTTGATATAATATGTACGCGATTTGTTATTGAACCGATTTTTATTCAAAAAAAACATATTCAATAGTCTTTGATACGTACCTAAGGTTCAAATCGGATCACACATTTGTGATTTATAAAGGAAAGTTAAACTCGGTTCTATTTCTTAAAATAGTTGGTTAATTACTTAGTTTTTGAAATTATTCTGCAAATTATATGTTTCAAAATACAACACAAGTGATCTGGTATCAAAACATAGAGATCGACATAAATCATTGTATTTTCAGAACTGTGTAAGAAATGAAGATTTCATAACATGTTAATGATCAACAGTTATCCGTATCGGGCATGTAATACTTATTCTTAATAGTAAATAAATATAAATGTAAAAACTTGATAACAGATAAGTAACAAGAGAAAAAGGAAAAATAATCATGCATGTTTCACTTTGGTATAGAAGTTAAGTTTCGACAATGATGTGTAATGAATGCAAACAATGATGAGTTAGCGCGACACGTCATTTTCGCTTCTGAAGCAGCTTTAAGATTACAGGAGATAATTCTATACTTTCACTCCTTTATAAGATAAAAAGTACGAATTAATATAGAAAGGCAAAAACCGTCTACACGTGTTTACGAGTCAGTAAATTGAACAAAATCTTTAATGACCGCGAAAATAAAAATTATTGAGAAATACAGAAAGACAAACAAATTTTATCAAATACTAATACAATATCATATAGGACTACTACAATATCAGTTAATGTATTTAACAATTGATTTTCCTGTTACAGACCACATCGTCATTGCCAAGGCCTGCAACGCGGCACCGTATCAAGTTCACTCATGTAGAACGATCAATGCCTACGAATTGAAGCGTAATTTGTCAAAGTGCACTTACCTGAGGTTCTAGTCCAGCCAACGACGCGTACGCAATAGACTGTGGTATTAATGTGAGTGCGATGGTTATGCCAGCTATTAAATCCCCTATCCAATAGTCTGCGCCGTAAGTCTTGGACCACTGCAGGATGGGAAACAACCCTCCCAAGAATTTCCTCGGGTTTGGCATTTTCAACATTTTCTCTCTGAAAATTCGTTCACACTTCACTACACGAACAAGTCATACAAAAATGTTTTTACTTAACAGATTTCTTTGCAATATATGTATATTTGACTGCAATAATTTAAATCAACTTGATCCGTTGACTTTCAACGTTACTGTCAGAGTGACACTAACTGACAAATTAAATTAAAATATCCTTTTTTAAGTGTTTACTCAGATGCTTCGGAAATATTTACGTTTGCCAATTGCACTAGTTATGATCTATAGCTTATTTATCATCAACAATCTAAATATGAATGATAAGTTAAAAATTCTTATCTTTAACTTAACCTTATAAGTTCATCATACAAATAATATGTAAAGTTCACATGAAGGCTTTTTTATTTCTTACACTTAATCTGACTTTATAATTATTATTTTTTTCAGAAATAACTATTATTCTCCGTATTATATACCTATGTATATATAAGTTTGAGATGTTATATTCCAATATTTTAGTACTGAGTACTTAAAATATAATAAAAATAAATAAATAAATAAAACCCCCTTCATTGCCATAGTCAATAGTATAGTAAGTCAAGTAGTAGTAGTCAAGCCCTTTCATATGATACACATAGTGAGGGCGTTATGAATTAAAAATGTTAATAGCCATTTTGTGATGGCGGCCATCTTGAATTTGAAATTGATCATAATTCTACTAGTGTAGCCTTGAAATTTGATTCCCACATTGAAGAAGAAGAAGAAAATACATTTATTCAGTAAGCGACACACATTATATTTACTCCGTATCGACGACAGCAATCTGAATCACAGAACTCAGCCTACCAATTATGATACTTTTGTATTTAAATTGCTTTAATTTCGATACACGAGGGAGTTATGTTAAAATATTTATGTTTCGTCTAAATGGTCGAAGATGTTTTCCATCATTTTGTGGCGGCGGTCATCTTGGACCGATTTTACACTGACTAATTCACCTTTAAAAAAAACATACGATACCACAGACAGACACAAACACAGAAACGACGTCGGGGTTTAAAAACAAGTATTTTGTTATTTTCCTCAAAAATACGCAAAACTAGCAAAGCAGGTAAATTTTTATTACTTAAACTATAAATCGTCTGACGTTTTTAGATACAAGCTTTTAAAGTCCTTGGCGGGATAAGGTAGATGATCGAAATTAAAGCAATTTAAATAAAAAAAGTATCATAATTGGTAGGCCGAGTTCTGTGATACAGCTTGATGTCGTCGATACGGAGTAAATATACTGTGTGTCGCTTACAACTAACACTTCTTAGTTAATTGGGTGGTTATCTTCTATACATACAAATTTCTAATATTGAAATAACCGGTTTTTACTACATAAATATGAATATATATACGGTACATACACCAAAATAACATTTTTTACTATTTTTGTCTGTCTGTCTGTCTGTTTGTTCCGGCTAATCTCTGAAATGGCTGGACCGATTTTGACGGGACTTTTATTGGCAGGTAGGTGATGTAATAAGGAGTAACTTAGGCTACTTTTATTTTAGAAAAAGTCATTAATTTCACATAAATAAACCAATTAACACGCGGACGAAGTCGCGGACACAGCTAGTTCTAACTAAAATTAAACCTAGATGGTGATAATATCGAACAATGAATAATAATATTATGAAGGAACCTTATTCATTACCATACAGCACGCGAAGGTGCGAGGATTAGCTAGGCAAAAATTATTAGTAAAATTTATAATAAAAATCGCTACATTAATCGTTCAGAAAATCCAGACTAGCAGTAAATGACTTAATTCTACGGTGCCTTAGAAAGACTAGCTACTCATAGAATAAAATTAACTAGGCAGAAAACAGGCACGGTCAGAAATGGAATCAATACAGTAGTCACAATTACCATATTATTAGTATTCGGTACAATAACCTACCTCGTTAATGTACCGAATACAAATATAACGGTCGAGTCTGACAAAAATATGGTAAGGCAAAATTATGCTCCAATACTGCCCCGCTCCCGTCAGACGTTGCCCTGCCCTTTGCTGGTAAATGTAATCTTTTGATCCGATATATATAAGTATTTCTTTCCATTGTCTAGTATCCATAGTACAAGCTTTGCTTAGTTTAGGAAAAAATCCGGGAAAAATTACACAGCGCCATCTAGGCGCTGTGTACTTTTCACGGATTTTTTTTAAGAAATATTTTATGAGTTACTCCAATAGCTATCGTACGTGCATTCAGAATAGTATAATACTATTGAATTCATCTATTCACTTCTATACCATCAATTCTTATTTTCTAACTCTATTTATGATCCGGGTCCAAGGACCAATGTGTGCGGTATGTGACCTACAGGATACGGCTGATAAAGCTGAGTTAAGAGATAAAGATAACTATTGATATATTGTTAAACAGTATGTGGTTTGTACTAGCCAACAATAACTTACACGTTCATTAATGCAGTTGCAGTAATAAAATTTATGTTTTCACTTTTGATGTCATTTCTATAGGATACAGTTTAAAGGTATTGTGGGACTTATTCCAAATTTGTAATTCAAATGAATTATAATATCAATCAAAACTTAAAAAAGAACATAACATTTGTGAAAGAAATGTATTGTGATGTTGCTAGTTGACAACCGATTGCACATGTGAGCATTAATTACTTACTTTATATGGTCTAAAGACATTAATTTACATTCGTATCGATCAGATCTAAGTAAAGAATAAATATATTTGACTGGTAAACCATTATTTTGTTTCCTTACTATATAATTATGTTTATCAGGGCAACATTAATAATAATAAGTATAAACAGAAGTAAACTTAGTACCAGAATAGAAAATACGATTTTTGCCTACTAATGCACTCTTGACCGCATACTAGTTTACAAGTAACAAAGGAAAACTTATTAGCATCAGTCAATTATCTTAAAAATTCAAATCTATTCAATATAAAGCGGTTCGTTCGTTCGGCTTCCTGGTTTTTTCTTTGCAGGGAAATATAGACATATAATAGGTACTTAGAACTCAGTAGCAAGTAGGTACTTATTGTTAAAAACACAATTTGTAAGAAATACGTTAAGATTATTTCCTTAACTATACCTAGGAAATTTAAATGAAGGTATTGTTCACACATTCGATCAGAATCATTTATTTCATTTACTTCCCGATTCATATAGGGAAGTGATTATTGGGTCATAAAACATAGTAATAGGCATGTGTTCATCTAAGGCTGAATCATATAATATAAACTTCGCATTTAGGCAGGGAGATGCGTTTAAGAGTACATTAGCAGGTTAAATATACCTCGTAACATTGCCTCAAGTAGGCGCGCTGTAATCCGTTTTCGCATACTCAGTCTCCATTAAATTAATGAAACCAAGCCAAGTATAATTTCATAATATTTATATCTAGTACGTATGTCAAGAACAATACTTTTGAAAACTTCTGAACAGCTGAACAGACTTACATGAAGCCTAGCCAAGAACTACCTAACATCAAACCTACCCATCATTGATCATAATTTTCGATGCACATACTTAGTCAACTGACAGTTTTATAAAACAACACATTCAACATTTTATAACTCGTATCGGGGTTTATAAGAGAGGTTTTATACTTAAGAAACCTATGCAATCAGACTGTAGCCTCACAACTTCATAACATATAAACCGATTCCAATTGTATAGTGGAAATCTGTTGAGCTTTTCAACACACATCCGGCTCAACTAGAAAAAGAGCTCTTAAGTTTATACGACTGAGTTAGTATTCACGAAACATAGCTAAAAACCATCTAGATAATACTAACTTTTTGATAAAGAAACTCATTGGAATTTGCTTCATCCACTTTGGAGATACTACACACTAATAAACACACAATAAA
Source organism: Pseudoips prasinana (assembly GCA_951640165.1). NCBI lineage: Eukaryota > Metazoa > Arthropoda > Insecta > Lepidoptera > Nolidae > Pseudoips > Pseudoips prasinana. The sequence goes on from OX621240.1 coordinate 24,281,339, forward strand.
AAGGAAGTACATGATTACTCACTAATTTACCCATTGCACAGCGTGTTACATTAACTGCGGGTACGAGAAGAGTTTATCTCTTATCAATATGAACTTGAAAAACAACAGTTAGCAACATACGTAAAATAGCTGCGTATAAGGATTATTGTAGTGAGTGGTTTTCCTTAATTGATTAAAGTGTTAGACCTTTTGGTTTACCCGGTAGATTGTCATCGTATTTTCCATTATGTGCTCATCCAAAATACGATGACACTATTTATACGTTTATGGGTATTTCAGAAAAAAAAATCTTCAAAGTATCCATTGACTTTTTTTATTGATACATTGAACTAAAATAAGCTAATTTAATTCAACTTAATCGTATATGATAATCATACAATAAATACATTATAATGTATTTTACTTTATAATTTAACTATATTATTCAAAGTGTCAAAGAATCCAATCAATATATTATGTTAAACAGAGACAAATAATTGACGTTTTATAGCAACAGATTTATATTTGCATGTCTCGAAGACCGCCGCTGTACCGTATGTTAGTTAACCGTCGCGAGTAAAATGAATAACAAAGAAAATCCGGAGCATATCACTTAACTCCATCTAGCCCACACTAAGCCACTTGTACTATGGATTCTAGACAACGGATATAAGAATATAAGTACATAAAATACACAGAAAAAACCCAGGCCACACATCTACTGTTCATGAATACAAATATTGTCTTGTGCAAGGATCGAACCCGCCAACTATTGGATCAGATGGCAGGTTACCTACCTACTGAGTCGCGGCGGTCGTCAAACACGAGACATGATAATCGATTGCCCTGTTTGGGTGCTATAAGCGAATACTACACAAAAGTACCCCGTATGGAACTAGTAAAGATCGCCGGGCTGTACGTTTTGTAGTGCAGACATTAATTTTTTTTCACATAAAGGGAACCGGGCCATCTATTTGGGAATCACAGACTCAACAACACACAGATTCACAGCGACGCACACGGTTTCATGACGAGGGTTAAAACACAGGAAATAACTTCTACGTTAAATTATTATTAAATATTATTATTTTATGTCGATAATGTCCCTCGGCATGGCAAACTTGTTTACACTTTTCTTCACTCTTTTCGATTAAGTGAAAATCCTTGTTAAAGGCGCTCAGTTCATCGTAATATGTACTTTATTTAAATTTTGTGTCGTATTTTTTTAGAAATAACGAATTAAATCAATGTTTTATTTCTCGTCACTAGAAGATTTAATATTATTACTGAGTTCTAAACCAACAAATCGGATCAAATTATTTATTTACGATTACCTATCTACCATCGCTGGCTTACTACAGCACTATATATTAATAAATAAATTATATATTATTCTTTATGAAACTTACCGATTTTACTAACTAACAAAATATAAAACAAGTATATATATTAATAAATAGGTTGACCGTATTACGTAAAAAATTCAATATTAATCACTGGTAATTAACAAAAACTGCACTCCATTTTCTTAAAATTGTGACAATTAGTTTTCCCGCCTTTTCCACGGCATCCACGCGCATGTGTTGCAAACTTTTTTAGCCTGCGCATTCGACAACGACGTTTATCAAACTGCCTCATGACTATGACAGACTGACAACAATCTCGCAATCAGCTGTTAATTTCCTTGTCACGGTTTGCGATTCCACTTAACAAAGTGGCAAACTATAATAAAATCCCAATATTTGTCGCTTATATTATTTACCTTACGGATCGATAATAAGTACTTAATTTGTTATAGCGTTGCTTATTGGTAAGTACATACACCTTAAGTAGGTAGGTATTTTTGAAGTAAAACTTCTTTATGCAGAGAGCAAAGATATTATAATATTATAATATCTTTGGCAGAGAGCGTTACGAAAAGTATGATCAGGCGAGGCGAACGAAAGTTGAGTAGGAGATATAAGTTAGTGAAAATAGGAAGAGAGTTAGGATTCATATATTACTGTAGGAGCAAGAGGGAGGTGCGAGCATACATTTTCTTTCCCTCTTTCTCTCATAGCCATTTACGTTTCGTATATCTAAATTTTAATTCAGTAATGTTGTCTAAAGCCCACTGTTTTTTTTTTAATTTAGGCACTGGTGCGCACTTGCGTACAGATTTTAGTAATATTATAATAAAGGCTTAAACAATAGGTGCATGTTCTCATATGACATACAGAGAGCAACTACTAATACATCGAAATAAAAATAAACTACCATTGAGGTAGGGACGTTAAGACGTATAAGTTTAAAATGCTCTGATGTTTTCTCACTACATCATTGTCATCTTGGGAAAACCTATACCTACGTCTGTCTATAATCTCTACAACCTACTATGCACTCCAATGTAAAAATATAAGTAGACCATATGTTCATATGGTTTCAGGTATCAAGGGTAGATGTATTTGAAATAATTATTGTTGAAACAGTTGTCCATACTTTTTCGAGTTGACATGGTAACATTTATAATATTTAATTTTAACTCAGTTTTTGGCGCCAACGCGGAAAAAGACGCATCGAGGCTATGTTTTATTTTCAAAAACTGGAGTAAATTCGAGTTTTTATGTGTAAATATGGTGGATTTTTAGACATAACATCTTCGACAACGTACACAAGTGGAGGAAAGTGCGATATTGCCGTGAATTGTGATTTTCCGTGTTGTAACCAAAACTCCATAAAGCCTCTAGTAAAGTCTCCACTACTTTACTGGGGTTGGACAAGGACTACGTATGACTTGACTGTGACGGACTTTACTTGACAATGACGGAAATAAATGTTATAAAATATATTTACTGAAGGCTCATAAGGCCAAAGAAGCCAGAGCCGTAAAACGGAATTTAAAAAAAAAATAATTTTAACCTTATATTTTTTTAAATATTTAAATTATAGTTGTAGAGTTCAAAATAATGAGTACATACCACTAAAAACTTGTGATTGACATTCCCATCAAAACATTATATGTTTCAGTGCCATTTGATAGAAATTAATCGCAACATTTAACACTAACACTAGCGTAGGTATAATATGTTCGCTTGGGTATGACTTGATTAACTTATATGAATTAAAAGTTTATTTGAGTCTAAACTTTTAATTAATCCCTTCCAATGAGGCAAACTCACTACGAGGTCTCAGCTTCATTACAGCGTAGATCACATGTTTCTGTTTATAATGCCATTCTTGAAAACTACAAATTGGCGTGCAATTTTCTAATATTTACCTTAACAAATGAAATATAGAATTTCATCATAGAAATAATAAGTACCTACACTCGGAGTTATTACTTGGATGAAGGATGAATTGAATTCCATACAACTCACTGACCTTGAAAATAAGTCTGAAACTATTATTATATCGACTACTAGCTGTGCCCCGCGGTGTTACCCGCGTTAAATTTGATAAATTTTCTTTGCTATAAACCTCACGGAGCCCGAGACCTTTCCAACGAATGCAAAACCGTGGAAATCGGTTCGTGCGTTCTGGAGTTATAGCGTCAGGAAGGAAAACCCGACTTATTTTTATTATATAGAATTATTATTAGAATATATTTATTATTTAGGAAATTGTGTTAGCCTGCTTAGGTATTTTAGAAATTAAGGAAATTAGCTGGTCGATTTTGGTGAGCACATTTTACTTACATACATCCCTGTGCGCGGCACAGAAGACCCGTCTGGCAAGCGTGGCGATTATGGCATATACCCTCAAGATTATTTTTAGAGCAGGCTTTTGTTCAGCTATGGACTACATTCAGCTATTACGAAGATGATGATGATGACAGCCCCGGAAGGCTGTGGTTTTTTTCCTGGGACATTTATAATTTTTACAGCTATTCTGCCGTCCTAAGAAGTTTCCCTATATATATACTTTAGTCTAAGTATCTAGACATCTCATTTGTGTGTAATTGCATGACCTGGGGCTCTACTGGCTAAGTCGCCAAACATTGATTTCTTAAATGGTGTTCAAATAAATAAAAGTTAAAAATGTCTTAATCAATCGTTAACTTGGCTTCCATGAGCACATGTGACGTCATAAATGGTCCGGAATCGATTGTCAACGTTGAAGCCGATTTAACGATTGATTAAGTCATTTTTAACCTTTATTTATTTGAACGCCATTTAAGAAATCGATGTTCGGCGACTTAGCCGGTAGAGCCCCTGCTGGCCATATCTACCTATTTACTAAAACGAATTAAAGTTCATAAAAACTCAACAAAACGTTGTGCCATTTTCAGTCCTTATAACTACCAAATCATTATTAGTAGATCTAGGAAGTAACAATGATTTCGTTACAATTCTGCTTATGTATTACCTTACTTATACAAACATAATTTAAACAGGTAGGTAACAATGACCAGCGTAAAGTTACGAAAATAAGAAGTAATTCTTTTAACATTCAAGGAGTAAATTGAAATAAATTGTATCGTAATGAAACAAATCCTACGGCTACTGCTATTAGAAATAAAATACTAAAATTTATATGCATAGGAGGTGCAAAATACAGAAAAATCCTTGAAATGTTTATAGTTTTTCCTTTATTAGCCAAATCATATTGGACATACTGACTAATTCACACCATAAGAGTCCTCTTTTACCTAGTTGGTACAGAACCCATATGATTTCAAATATTCTTTTATTAACTTAATATATTTTTGGAACTATGTATTTTCCTATATCTAACTCTTTTTCTACTTGGAAAATCAAATTTAGACTGTCAATTAACGCGTAGGTAATAAACGAAAAATAGATTATATTCACTTTACACAAAACGTTAAATACTTATGTCGAAAGTTAAAAATGGCCTTATATATAGCTCTCTCCTTATGGCCTAACTATCTGTGGATTATACCAAATACTTAGAATTCTGGACTGATGAAAAAAGGAAGGATGATCATTTGCGTGTCGATATGCATGTTGCCTGTGATAGATACAAATCTATTAGAAAAGCTACAACTGCAAACAAAGTCGAATGAATGCTCATGATAAATGTTGAAACTAATTATTTGGTTCGCGGTCAAATAACTTACGAAATCTTTTGTGAGCCTTAAATTAGTTTTCTAGTTATCGTAGCTCATTCTCACACTCACAAAGTTTTTAGCGTTCCGTACCAAAGGGCGAATATGAAGCCCTATTACTGACACTCGGCTGTATATCCGCCATCTACGCGTAGCTCATAAAATTAATGAGTTTCAAATCTAATGATGGAATATTTCATAATCATATACTTATACCTAATATATAATTGTAACTGAATAATTACTCGACGGGCCCGTTGGTGTAGGGGTTAGTGAGCCTAACGGCGGAGCTAGAGGTTTGGCCCCACCCAGAAGAAATCTTTGGGTAATGAGGACGTAATAATGACGTTAATTTGGTATTCTTTGGTTATTTCGCACACTGGTGGTATTTTAAAAATTTGTTCAGTTTTTAGATGCAATAGCGTCATTTCTTGGACTTACGTGTTGGCATTATGTAGCAGGTATCTTGGGTAGTAATTTGTTTTATTCTATCTATATATTTTAACTAACCGCAACCGGCCTGTGTTTGAATGCCACGTTAAAGAAAAATGTGCATAAAAATATTTTTTGGGCCAAGATCTTTCGCGGGCGTTAAGGAAAACTCGTAGAGGAAAACATACGAACAAAAGTATTCATTTATATACATATAAGACATATAAGGTAAATCGTATACTGAGTATTGGCGACTAAACTCTAAAAAAAACTTATTTAGCTGTGGTCAGCTCCTAATGATACATGTGTCATCATCATTGTGTCGGTGCTTAGGCCGGATTCAATACATTTTATAATATTCAATATGTAGATGGAAAACCCACTTATCATGGAATAACCCTCTCACATCAACACACTTATATTATAGTTTTAATACCTACTTATTGGTTTTTCTATTTCAACTTTTTTATTCAAATTTATAAACTAACCTTATTAACTGAGTTCTAAAAATACAACAGTATACACAACGTATGTAATTATATCTATTAATAAAAGTCTTGTTATTACCTCGTTCAAGCGTAGATAATGGGGTTCTGGGTTCAAATCCCGGGTCAGGCAAAATAGTGTTAATGAGATTTTTTTGTAAGATAAACACTCCTCGTAGGTACCCATTATTATACCATTGTGCTACTTATTGTATTGTGTATAATGTTCGTAGGTATTATACTAACGTAGGTGTGCATCTGTCCATATAACTTTTGTAACATTTTTATGCAAACCATATGCATTTGACATATTTCGATATTAATAAACAAATAAAATGTACGGACTTAAATTCAGTTAACACAAAATTATCTAGACATATTCAAAACCAAAAAAATGGAACGATATCATAAATCGTTGGCAAAATATTAAATTGATGGATCTTAAAAAACAAAGTATTTTACACAGGAAACACTCAGACCAAGACAAATAGAATTTTTCATAAACACTTTTCACTTATTTGTCTTGTGCGAGGATCAAACCCGCAACCTTTGAATCGGACGGCAGGTTCACTGCCAACGGTGTTACGGCAGTCGTCAAGTGCAATTTAAGTTTGATAGCATTTAGCCACCATTCATTAATTAGGTATATTATCCGGCTTAATAAAACATGCATTTTCCCTTATTTTAAATTTCTCTTATTACCAGAGTGCTGAATGAACAAGGCCAGACCGCAACGCCGTTCAGAATCAGCAATGAGGTGAACAATGGATCACCCGGATATTGCCTGTCAACCGAGCTACCTACGAGCTACTTCGCTATAGGATAGCTGGCTATTTGACCGGACCGAGCTAAAATGTTTCCATAAAACATGAACCTAATACAAAGACTTGTTTGACGTGTATTCAACTTCTATATTTCCCTTTTTAAAATAATGGGTTCACTGTTCATATAATCTTGCAAAAATATAAAAGTAACTTTGCTTTATTCTTTGCCAATACAATAACGAATCTATGTGAATGTACGTTACGTGATTTAGGAAATTTTATGAATGTTTCTTGAACCTTTAGATGGGTAGGTACGTCGCAAATATTTTCCACAGAATCATTTGACCCGAAAAGAACGAAGGGCTTGAAAATATTTTATTTATGTATCGAGATGTTATAAAGGTTGACAAAAATAAATGATCTACAAAGCGCTCAGGACAATCCTAGAGGGTAGGGTCCCCGAAAACGCGTGAAGAATTCACAATGAACGAGCTCGTATATTTATCATCCGTTCAACTATCAGCGCTTAGATTGCTGCGCACAAAAACGTGCTTGTTCTATAAATATTTTGCGGCATAATTCTAGGTAGTACGGCCATGAACAGAAGTACATTCTCAGGAACTAAAATGATTGTCAGCCCTTTCAAATTTGAGACCTATATAATATACCTATAGAATACAGTCGGGTTAGTTACATCCTACTAATATTTTAAATGTTATATAGAGGATGTATGGATGTTTGTTAGTCTTTCCCACAATAACTACCGAACGGATTTGAATGAAACTTTGTAGTAGTATCGTTTATATATCCGAATAATACATAGGCTTTACAAAGTTTAACGTAGTAAAACCGCGGGCGAAGCTAGTCATTTATTATGGCTCGACCATACGAAAACCTGAACCAATTTTTATTATCTATGTTTATTCGGGTCCTCTATGCGCCTCGAATAGTAGAATAACTATTAAAGTATCAAAAATATCACAGAAAAATTAGCAGTATACAGCTTTTTATTTTGTACATAATAATATATGTTACTCCTGTGTATGTAATTATAAACTACAACTAGATTCAATAGATTAAATTCTAGGCAACGCTGGTTTTAATTTGTCCCTTCCTTTAGTGAAACTGTACGGGACTTTTCATGAATATTTATCCAATTTTAGCGATAGCTAAACGGGCGTAATGAAGGAGCGGGAAGTAGCACCAAAGACTTTTGCTCAAAAATGCCTATTTTTGAGCCTATGTCTCATCGCTTTGCGATGCTGCTGACATCGACAAACATTTGGGAATCGGAGAGTTGTACGTTATATTTTAAAATGACAACTTTGTTGAGCGCTGAACTTAAAGGGTAATTAAGACGCTTCTATAGGACGTGGGTGGTCTAGTCTAAACACAGATTTAGCCTAGGCCACCCACTTCCCGCCAATAGTCTATTATCTAATCCTAAATTACTAGACAAAGGCTCTGGATTTCTCGGGAACACATCTATTTCAATCCTATCACTTTGATTTAAGGGCTAAATCTAATGAAAAAGAATTATGTGCGAAGCCTGGCTATGGGTTAAGCTACTTTTCTTGCTGACTGTATTAGAGTACCAACCTGCAAACAATGTGAGAAGACTCTCCATGATAAGCCTTTATCATTAAAATTTAATGTATTTTTGAATAGACTGTTTTCCGATAATCGGATATAATTGTGTTGTGTACCTATATGTTATATGTTCTATGTAGGTATAAATTCGAAGAGTATGATACATTGCCCGCCCTAAGATATTATGGCATCGGAGGTCTTCATGAAGATGCAATTCGCAGACACAAAGCAAACTCAAATACAGAAATATATGTAAGTACATGTGTCACGCTTATAGTTGCCCTGTGCGAGAATCTAACCTTACGCTATATTAGCCACTGCATCTACTTACTTCAGTAGTCCAGGTCTATATATTATAGACCTAGAGTCTATAATCTATCTAGATTATTTTAATACATAGCGTGCACTAAAGAATTCCTGAACTGGACAATTTTAACCAATATTAAAACCCAATTACGAAATTTGAAAATAGAATAAAATAGCTTCGACTTTTTCGACAACACTTGTGGCGCAGTGGCTGCGACAGTCGCCTCGCCGCTTCGTGTCGCGGATTCGAGTCTAGCGCCGGACCACTATTTGTGTGACCCATAAATAGTTCTTCTGAGTCTGGATGTAATTTGTGTCCGTCTAAATACCCCGCGAAATACGGATTAAATTTCCTAGTTCTCTTAGTTTTTAACCGCAGGTTGTTTGTTTTATCTATTTGTCACTTGTTTTTACAATTTGGCCGCGTTTTAACACTGGATAATTCTAATACTAAGATTTTAAGTGTAGTTTGACACCACAGCAGGCTGTCGCTGGAAATCAAACCATGGCGAAGAATGATGTTCTATTTCTAATTCATTTTCATTATTACTCATTAAGCGCATTCAAATGTTTCTTACACATTATAGATATATATTAATAAATTTTATTGGGTATAATTATACGTAGGTACAATTTCACGGTCATCATTTTTATACTGTTTCCAGGAAGCCTATACTATATTTAAAACAAAATATTTCTTATTTCTATTATAACTTACTGTACCCACATTTTCATCGACTGGTCCTCCACCAGCTGTTCCATACTGCACCTTTGTAGACCATACTGTCAACAAACAAGATGGTTAAACCATATGGCAGCTGCTATTAGGGTCTTACTTCCTCAGCTATTGTGATGTCAACCAGAACTGACGATTGAACGTGCTCCAAAGCACGGAGAGTGGTCAACCAACCAGAGCCCGAAACAAATTACTGTTTTAGGGCAAATATAGTTCGATAAGGGAACCTCCCGCGCGCATATGCCTACAAACACTACTCCTTAATTCTAAAATGAGTTAAAAGTAGTAGAACCTAACATTATGTTGATTTTAAACCTGATAACGTAATGTATAAACGATTTAAACAAAAATTATTGGCGATTAATTCTCCAACGGCTAGTACCTAGGTAGTTTAGCTCAAAACGTTGTTTGACTATTCTGATTAGAGAAGGAAATATCGAAAGCGATTTAATTTGCACCGCTTGGCCGCTTGTCCGAGGGCCAAGGTTACGGTGACCTCGAAATCGATGATGCAGGTAACTAACTCGTATTCTTTATAAAAAGCATTTCAATAGAAATCGAATCAACCGTGAATTATGTAACAATACACGATAAAGAAATAACCGATTGTAATAATATTAATTTCTTTAAATAAACATATTTTGTATAAATATCTATTTTTTACAAACGCCCACCTCGGCTTCGCACGGGTAATAGAGCATACACGCCTACATTTTTTGCCCAAATGTTTTAAAAAGGAATAATTTCGTAATACCTATATTGTTTACATACATGTATTGGTGTACGACAATGATATACAAAATTTAAATATTAATGGTTTACGAGGTGCAAGCCGGTAAAACCCCTTAAGTCGGCATAATAATATCCGACATCTTCAGTGCAGTGTTTAAGATAGTCGACTGATGTATCTCGAGTCGGGCTCGATTCCCGCACAGGACAACTATTTGTGTGGCCCATATGTAGTAGTTCTCAGACTTGGTGACAAAGCACACCCATCCATGGATTGCATGTTTGTAAAATGAATTAAGTAGGTACTAGGATTGCATATGTAGATAAGGTAAAATATAAAAAAATCATTTATTTACGTGAACAAAGTAACAAAAAAGTTCTTAACATAATACGAATAGTTATCTCTTATTCTACGTTTAGTTACAAACACAATAATCATTCAACAAATTATTATTTATATCATAAATATTATATTATCAATTGACTGCCTCGTAGGTCTAGCGGTAGCGTGTTCAACCGCAGATAATGAGGTCCTGGGTTCAAATCCCGGGTCGGGCCAAAAAGTGATGGGATTTTTCCGTAAAAAGAAATTTCTCAGTATCAGCCCGAAGTCTGGCAGTTGGCGGTATTACACCCCCGTGCCTCAGAGAGCACGTAAAGCCGTCGGTCCTCTACCTGAACTCTTTCCGGTCGTGTCACTAGGCGTCCCATCGGATCATGAGAGTGATGGAATAGAAAGTGCCCCTATGTTTGCGCACACACTTGTGCACTATAATATGTCCTGCGCAATTGGCTAGTCTCCATTAAGACTGGCCGCCGTGGCCGAAATTCGGTCGGGAGGACATCATTATATTATCAACTAGCTGTGCCCGCGACTTCGTCCGCGTGTTAATTAGTTTGTTTCGTTTTTCTTGTAAAATAAAAGACTTTTTCTAAAATAAAAGTAGCCTAAGTTACTCCTTATTACATCAGCTACCTGCCAATAAAAGTCCCGTCAAAATCGGTCCAGCCATTTCAGAGATTAGCCGGAACAAACAGACAGACAGACAGACAAAAATTGTAAAAAATGACATTTTGGTGTATGTACCGTATATATATTCATATTAATGTAGTAAAAACCGGTCATTTCAATATTACAAACAGACACTCCAATTTTATTTATTTGTATAGATAATAATGCATTATCAAAGTACTTATTATAATCATAATATAGTTTCTCAATATGTATATACAGTGTGTATAATGTTCCGATTATCCGAATAGACCTTAATATCACATATTTTATGTTATACGTCTAAAAAATTATTATATTTTCTACTGTCTTTGGTTTGTTTTAAAATGTCTATATTGGTATCTTCAAAAAGAATAATCTCCATTTTTATATTGCGACAGAGCTTTCCCAGAAGAGTATCAAATTTATTGAGAAAAGTTATTACATTTGAAGACGGTGTTCTATATAGACATATTAATCTTTTACCATATTTAATTAATTTCACTCCACAACATTCAAATACACATATTATTGGAACTTCCTGCAAATTAATATCATTGTTAATTATAATACCTTAAGCATCTTCTGCAGTATGTGCAGTTGTGCAGTCTAGATGGATGGCAACCACCAGGGTGTCCTTTGTTGGAACGTTGGTTTGCAACCGTGTACGACACATCAACATGCTTACTTCTAATAAGTCTAACAAGGCAAATTAAATTTCACCTTTCTTATTTAAAGCACTGGCTATATTTAGATACATAATAGTTAAGTGGTGATCATATTTACGACCGAAAACATTGATTAATTTTCTCTGTTTCCATACCAACATTATCGTCTGTACACTAACCCTTTTAAAAAACTATATGTTCGTACTATGTATCATTATACCATTTCTGTGCATATTTCTTCTCTGCTTCATTACATTTTCAATCTAAGTTTGGTAATTACTTTAGTAAATTACATGCAAAATTTGTCTGCGATATAATGCACAAGTGTAAAGTTTATTCAAATTCACTATGTATGCAAAGTTACAATACAAGAATTTTTACAATTATGGCATAAGTACTAGCTATGCCCCGCGGCTTTACCCGCGTTAAACTTTATTAAATTATAGCCTATATGTTATTCGGATATATAAGTTATATTACTACAAAGTTTCATGCCAATCCGTCCGGTAGTTTTTACGTGAAAGAGTCACAAACATACACACTCCCAAACTTTTGACTTTATAATATTACAAGTTGTGCCCCGCGGTTTTACCCGTGTTAAACTTTATAAATTATTGCCTGTGTTAATCCAGGGTGTCAGCTTACACCATACCAAATTTATTAAAATCGCTCCAGCCGTTTAGCCGTGAAGAAGTAACAAACATACACACTCACTAACTTTCGCCTTTATAATATTAGTGTGATAGTGTGACAAATTTCAGTAGATTATTAACACACTAATATTATAAAGGCGAAACTTTAGGAGTCACATACTCACAAACTTTCGCCTTCATAATATTAGTGTGACTAGCTGTGCCCGGCGGTTTTACCCGCGTTAAACTATATAAATTGTAGCCTATGTGTCAATCTAGGGTGTCAGCTAACTCCATACCAAATTTAGTGAAATCGCTCCAGCCGTTTAGACGTGAAGAAGTAACAAACATACACACTCACAAACTTGCGCCTTTATAATATTAGTGTGATAGTGTGACAAATTTCAGTAGATTATTAACATTATTCATGTTTAAGAATCTATGATCGTTCAGCTGACCGACCAACACATTAGATATAGTGGGACAAGGATCTTTATGAACGTGACTGACATTTGTGGGAGGGCGACACTATGACTGCAAGGGTGGCTTTTAAGAAAATTTCCCTAATATTATGTGGAAATTTAACAATGGCAATAGACTATCCATTGTATTTTGTATCAATTCTATTATATAACTTTGACGGGCCAGTTGGCTTATTTGGTTTTTCTTTATTCCCACTCAGGACAGATATTTGTGTGCATTAACATGTCTGTTTGTCCCGTGTCTAGGTGTTTATTTACAAAAGTAGTATATGTAGTATATCAGCTATTTGATTTCTATAGAACAAGCTTTACTTAGTTTGTGATCAGATCAGATGACCGTGTGTGAATAATTTCCCAGGAATATGTAACTCTAAAAGTTTATAGGGTACCCCATATATTATCGATTATTATTACTTATAAATAATTTAATAGCACAAGGGAATAAAACAGTCATTTTTATCTTTATAAATAAATTTATTTCTAAATTAATATTTCATTCACATTACTTAATACTACATTAATGAAAAACTTTAAACAGAAACTAATACACGGGTGCGACTTAAAAATCAAGCATGATAACATTTTCCTATCGGGGCGGCCAACATTTTCATATTATGGAAACCTAACATGTCCAGATTGATCGGCAAACCATTTTTTTTTATTTTAGTTTGCAACTGCGTCATTACCTGGTTATTTAGGTAATTTATTTGCGTTTGCAGCAGCGCTGCTTGAATTTGAATCCAAATCGGAGATGGAAGTGGACTCCTCTTTATTTGGCCTATCATATTAATTAGATGTACCTACGCATGTAGGAAGATTCTCGACCACATTGTTCAGCAACTTTTCATTCATCTAATCTTCAGTAATACAGTTACATAATGCCGTATTAAAAGGATTGTCAATAGATACTGATTGCTGCATGTGCTTGTACGACAGAATCAGATCGATCGTTTATTATAGGGGCATTTCCCAATCAGGTGCGTTGGTGTTAAAAAAACAATCAAGTTCTTTTTTTCCTACAGATTCAGTTTCTTATACGTATCTATAACAGTAATATCCAATTGCAGCGCGTCTTTTTTTTGGTACTTATTATAATAATAAGCTATAACAATGTAAAGTATTAACTTGAATGAATGCCGCCAATATGATCACTGTTTCGCCTACAATTTTCTTTGTTTGTTATTCTCGCCTAAATAAAATTAAATAGTCCCTATCTAGAAGATTAAATAGAAGGGTTGGTATTGAAGAACAAGTACCATACATACGTGACGTCAAGATTTGTTCAGTGACGCTGCATGGCGTATACTCAGCTCAAGCCGTATCAGTGTACAAATTAAAAGTTTCCGCTTCTCGGGTCGTTATAAGCCCATAGGGCATAGAGGCGAGGGGGTGCTCAAACCGTTTAGCAATATAACTACAAACTAAGTAACAAGCGCCACAGGGCACCCCTTGGGCATTTGAACCTTGTCTCAGGGTGATTACCGATGACTGAGAAACTCGGCACTCCGTCAATTATGAACTAAAATCTAATAGTATGAGATTTGGATTTGGATGAAGAAAACACTTTGTTTATTTAATAAAATTTATTAGAATCTCAACATTTGCTCTTAAACTTATGATCACAGTAAATACTGGCACATGTTATAGTACACATGTCAATTACAAAAACGGTCCCCACCCGATGTACATTTGGCACAGGTTGTGAATGCTGGTTGCTTCCACTATTAGATGTTCCACTTGACCCTCGGGAGACAGCGATAGAGATAACTGCTTGTTTTTAGTCTTCACCTACAAATTAAAAAGTTTGCTATTAGCTCCGATTGGAACAACGTAAAATAAAGAACGATGAACTTGTTATTTTGTGGCAATATCCTATAAGACACTATTCATGTCACTGAAAATAAATTGACACACTTGTTGAAAAAAAAAATCGAAACTAGTGTTCTGTAAAAGTAATGACTCTTCTATTTGCAAACATATCAAATTATGGAATAGTTCAGTGGATTCGTACTGGGGTTCATTTTAAATGTCATAATATTTATTAAGACTGTATTGGGGGGCCACGTTGCCACTGCCCTGCCTGCTATTGTAGCCTTGCAAGTGATGTCAACACAAGGCCACGATATAAAGCTTTTTATAATCTATCACCAATTGACGCTATAACGAGATTTTATAAATACATTACTTTTGTAATCTATGTAAAATTATTTAACCACCTGCCGGAAATTCCAGAAAATCCGGTATATAATTGGCGAATATATAAAGATACCTAAATTGGAATTCTTAAAATATGCATAAATTTAAAATCTAATCCATTTATAGATAAATAGAAATGTCATGACTGACTAATATATCAAAGCACAGCCTAAACTACTGCGGTTAGGATTTTAGTGGTAGCTACATTTTATTAGCTACACTAAAAAAATACGATTGGAAATTTTACCTCTTAAAGGTTTGAAATTGAACGCCTATTTCAAACCTTTAAGGGGTAAAATTTCTAACGTTGACGGTTATATGAAACGTCGTCATTTCCGTCGCAAACTGCATGTAATTGAATATTAAGACATCTCTTTTAGAGTTTTTGGAAATTACCTCCAAAAAGGATAAAATAAGGTGTAAGTTTGTACCGAATGTCCATCTTTGAAGGTTAGAAGCAAAAAATTACAGAAAAAAATATGACTACAGGCAAAATTAAAGTATTTCGAAATTTTTGATAATTTTACCCGTAAGTGTGTTAAATAGGGAGTTGGTGTAGGCAGATTGAAATTTTTAAAGTAAGATAATATTACATATTTACGCGGCGGGATATAAATGAACGTAAATTTATTGTATTTATGAAACTCACCCCTAAATTTGCATAGAACTTGGTAAGTTTTTGTAGAAAGAGACCAATAAAATCAGAAATCCACGCGGATAAGTCGCGGGAGAATAAGAGTCTTATGTAATATTATTAATAATTGCTTGAATCTAATTAATTATGCTAATTATACTAATACGCATTAGAACCTGACAAAAAAGATCTCTTACCATCCCATTAAGTCGTTGTTTGATATGTAGCAAATGTTGCAGGGCTTGTTCATTGGTCCTCTCGCCGCAGTCGACCATTCGGACTCGGCCCCATGACACTAGCGGGTCGTACACGAAGGGACCGATCACGGACATCAGAGCTGCCGTTTGAGCTCCAAGGGCGCGCATAACAGCTTCGCAACTTTTCCTATAAGTAAGTAAGTAATTTATTTGCATAAACATGTGTATACATATAACAATGAAATTGCATGTAAGATGTAACGTATTAACATATTTGGTTCAGACATGTTTTGCCATACAATGGCGTGCAAATATTTGAATGTACAATAATTATGTCAATTGAAAGAAAAAGGAAAATAACAATCTGTATTCAATAAGAATAAATAATAACTAATTACCATATTATGTCAAAAGTGAATTAAAAATCATGTCGTAAAAATATTTGAACTATTAATAACAATATGTCCTAAAACTTATTAGCTAGATATTCGGAGACATTATAATAAGATTTGTCTACTAAAAGCGATTTTATCTTGCTCTTAAAAGCATTGTCAGGTAGTTCTTTCCAGGCTTTTGGAAGTTTGTTAAGAATGTATTCTTTATGAGAAATAAATGTCTTAAACCATGTATGATTGGTGCCATGCATAGAACACTTTTACGCGTAAGTGCAGTCCTAGCCGGTTTTAAACATAGCTTGCTGTTGTCCCGCCTGTTTCGTGGTACTATATCTGCCTGACGTGGAAATAGGTTTGGGTTTGTCTTAACAAACATCAGAATACATATACATACAAAGATTGCATAAAAGAAGGCTTCATAAATTTATTTCCAGCGAGAATTGATAGAAAGTTGCTCCCGCTGGTTTGAAAGTGTTGTAGGTTAAGTGCTTAGGTGTTTGGGATGTCTACCTAAAATCTGATAAGATTGATTTTTGACTGAGCGTAATATGGACCCAATCTTATTTTATTCCATGCCTGTAACTCATTTCTATTTGGATCGGTTCCAGTCCAGGCCATCGAACAAGACAAATATTTGTGTTCATGAACATATCTATTTGTCTTCGTCTTGGGTACTTATATATTTACAAAGAAATATAGTAGAAATATACCTTTACTTAGTTGAGGCTAGATAGCGCTGTGTGATAATATCACATGTGATAATGTCATTTATTGTATATTGACATTTATTTATTTAAATTTCATACGTAAAATACCACTAGAATGTATAATCAGCTGTTGAAAATACCAGCGCATTCCACAAATGTTCTTGATAAATAGTTTGTTGTAGGTGCTCATTTGTGGAACGCGCTGCCGTTGTCTATTAGTTTACTTAGTTGATTCATAAAACTTATCAAGGATAAGTTTTCGCTTATCTTTTAAAGTACGCCGAGATAGGGGTTTTTCAGCGGTGCTGTCTCTAATACATATATTTATTATAGGTTCATGATATGAACAGACATATGATAAATTAGTTCATATGTATAATTATAAGTATGGTACAGCTAGTACCATACTGACTTTTTATCGATCATCTATTAATTATGATGTATACTCTCCCATTGTTCTTCGATAAAGCAAGGCATAGACAAAACCTTTTAGGAAAATTGGTATTTACACCCGCAACTACTCCCATCTCTGTTACTCCTTTCTCCTTTCGCTACCAAGGTTGCCTGAAGAGATCACACCTTGTGATAAGGCCACCAATTAATTGTACTGTAATAATTTGTATATTTTATTTATTTATTTATTTGTTCGGGAATACAAACGGTTACACACTTTTCTTAATAACAAAGTTATAGTTTATAGGATTTGTTAATGAGTAACCCACATCGTTATCCACATATTAAAATTTTCTCAGTTTGTAGTTTCTGGAGATATACAATAAATGTACAACGATCTACATATGACCCGGCCATAGGACAACCAAAGCTACTAACGAAATAACTGATTTACATATTCGCACAGTAATATAAGAAACTGAACGGCGTAGGTACGTTTTTCCATAATCTACACATAAAGTAATGAAGTCTGTGAGAATCACATTAATTATATAAGTATTTTTTTTACGTCCATCAACAATAATCTGTAGAAGCAACGACTATAACATATTACTAAACAACACGTAAATAAATAACATTTATATTTACAAACAATATGTAGTAAAAATATTAGACTTAAACTAGATAATTAAACATAATTTCTTGACAATAACTTGATACGAGCTAGCTAAATATCATTGCTATAATAAAATAAATTTTATAAATGTTTTCATACAATATGTACCTAAATATCTATGTTACTAAAAATAATAATGTATACAACTATATTACTACAAACATGTTCTGACTATTTACAAGCGCTTTTTTAACGTGAATAAAAACCTTTTTTATTTTATTTTATTTATTATTTTATTTTACAGGAACTGCCCTATTCGCGTTCTACTCAGCAATTTACAAGTATAGTAACTAGCCGAATTTCTCCTACGGTGGATTATCTCAAGGGAGATGAGCTAACTACGCACGCTATATTATAGTGGATGAGTGTGTGCGCAAACTATTCACTCATTGTCATAACCTAATACGCCGGTTATCTCAGGACCGATAGCAACAAAAGCGAAGAAGTTTACTCTCTCCAACTTCCGCAGTTTCTTTGCGACTTTGACCGCAGTTAATGAGCACCAAAACAAAAGACTCTTGCCGTCTTTGAAATGTCACAACTTTTAAAGAAAGATGACATTTTGATATTGTTTCTCCACCGTATCATATATTTTGTGCAAATAAACACGAATATCTTAGACCTACTCCAAATAGATCTCATTCATGTATATTATACTCCATTATAATCAGTTGGGCTGTATACATATACGTACAGGCCAACTGATAATACCTTTCCATTACCGTAGCCAATGTACAGACGCCAGCACATCCAGCTACCCCAATCTGTCAAATTTATTTTATAGATTTTCAACTTTATCACAAAAGCATAAAGTACATTTACAATTTTTTTTATGTGGTACCAGTCCCTCCCTCTTACCCACCACTGCAACTCCTGTAAGCCAGGATCAACAGTGGCACACAATGAATGACACTGAGCGGTGAAGCTCAGGCATGTCCCGGGGAATCGCTTTAACTGTCTTGGATCCCGCAACGAGTTTAATCAGAAAGAGAAAAAGGAGTAGTTAGAAAATGATATATTTACATTTTCAATTGGGGAAATTTGACAGATTGGGGTAGCTTGATGTGCTGGCGTCACCACCTTTGCCCCTCCCCATTGAGCTCTTGCGCGACACACCCAGACAATACATCCCACAACATCAGCAATATGGATATGGATAATGGAATATACACAAGAAGGATATGCCGTAAAATGGAGGTTCTCCACCGTGTCGTGGCGTGCGAATGAATGATAGCCCTGTAGCCATCTAAATGTTGGTACCGTTACTGCTACCAAGTAGTCTTATTTGGGCCCTACGGACGCGGCGATCCTGAAATCAATTTGGATTACGTCTCAAAGGTTCGTGTTTATTTGCATAAATTATATGTTACAGTCCGGCTTACTAAAAGATCTCTCAATATCTCGCACCCAGCGCAAATTTCGACGGAAAACATTCAAAGGATTATCACGCTAGATTAGACTTGATTTTAAAATGATTTAATTAATCATTCATGAACCTCGTTTAAAATATCAAAGATGAGAATGATGGATATCATAATACTTTTAGACCATCTGTCCTTTCCATCGCTACGGATATACAATCAAGATAAAAACGATATAAATGTTATTTTGATTTGTATCATTGATGCACCAAATAATAACACTGGAAGCTCATTTTATAAAGATTAAAATCTTATAAAATTAATGAGTACTGTCAATGTCCTTTGTTTTACTATAATTTAATCATACATTTACCTCTTAAAATCTGATCCCAAACTAAGCAGATTATACTATGGAAACCAGATAACTGATATACTACAAATACAACTTTTCTTGTGTAAATACATACTTTATACATTAGTACACCCAGACTCAGGGCAAACTGACATGTTCATGCACACAAATATCTGTCCTGGCTGAGAATAGAACCCACGACCTGCGCTGTGCAAATTAAGTACCTATTTACCAACCACACTAACCGGCCCGTCATATTATATAAGAAAGCTATTAAAATATTATTCCATTAATTCGTCGTATGGCCTCTTATACCACATCATGAGCAAACAAATATATAGAAAACCTGATTTAATATACCAGGGTTACGGTAATGGACCGTAACCTACTCGTACAAACACTAGCAATACCTGGAACTTCATACACACATGGCCGTCCCCAAAAAACGTGCTTTGGGGTATTTCCTCTACGAAAGAATAAAGCCAAAATTTTACAGAGGCAGCTAGGCAAATGAAGCATAAAAGCGTAAAATCTACTACGGTATACGCAATACTCCATAAAAACGCTGCTTAGATAAATTTGATTTACAACACCGTTATTACACGGGGAACTGCCTACTGCTAAAAGTTAATGTTCAGCTCCTATCCTTCCTAAGGTTGTCTGGAAGAGATCGCTTTATGCGATAAGACCGCCCTTTGTACAACTTGTCCGTGTAATATCTCATGTCATATTTATTTTTATGGTGTACAATAAAGAGTATTCTATTGTATTCTACCAACGGGGCTTACCTAAACATGCCTTCATGTTTCAAAGGTCCCATAGCAGCTTCCATATTGTGTGTCAGCCTGAAAGGTACTCGTTCTGGCCACTCGAAAGCTTCGCCCTTGTTGAACAGGCAATTGAAGTCCACGTGAACTGTGTCACCGTTGGTCGAGTCGAAAGATATGTTCTCGCCGTGTCTGTCACCTAAACCTACAAAATTACATTAAAAGGTAAATTATCTGTATTTCTGATGTACCTTTGCTCGCAATAAATAAATTGAAAAAAAAAATAGTTTTGTTCAGCTTGCGCAAAATTACTTCACTTGTTTTTCTCCTAATAAAAGATATAATTTTCATTCGGAATCCAGTTTAAAGAATATATGAGATAAATTTGAGCTTTATCTAACGGCGCAGTTCGACCCTTACCACCAGACACGTTTAACGCTTATCAAAAGCCTATTGTTTAAGTCAATGCTTTTTAATAAGTTACGAAAAAATTCTATTGATTTAGGTAATTTATATTTAATATTTTTCACGAAACCTCAGCTTGTCAAACAAATTACGTCCACTGCTGGACAAAAGCCTCCCCAAAGAATTGGGGGATATGCCATAATCGCCCAGCTTGGCAAACGGGTTGGCGATCACAGCTTGATGGTATCATAGTTCGCAGAAAAACGCTACTGCCAGTTCTCTGGTAGGTATTCCCTCGGAACGATTTATACGCCCCCCACGGGATAAGATGGGGAATAATATTGATGATATTCTTCGCCACCAGACAGCGCTAATTCATCTTTAAACCAAATTATTTTAATTGTGTGTATTTTGTTATAATATTAGTAAATAATTTTTCGCGTAACTGCTGACGTATAAGTTACCTACATAAAACATAAGCTTACCTAATATATACCCCACCATTGACATAACTGCAGTTGTTCGTATGTAGGCCGAGCGTGCTTGATACCTGTACGAAAACATTATTAATCCTAGACTTCCATTTTTAAAGAACACTAATCATAATAGCACCATTGCGGTTCAACTAGCTTTCAACCCATATTTAGTAAGTTATAACGAAATATGATAAATGGAAGCTCGTGGTATAAGTTGTAATTCACAGCCATTACAGTTCTTCATTATCATAATCGTATCAGCCGAAAAACGGCCACTACTGGGCATAGACCACCCCAAAGATCTCCACAATTGCCTGTCTTGAGCTATCCGCATCCAACGGTTTCCAGTGACCCACACAAGATTTTCGGTGTATCTTGTAGGGGGCCTGGCCACGCTGCGTCTTCCGGTTTGTGGTCGCCACTCGAGAACCTTTCTGCCCCAGCGGCCGTCGGTTCTACGAGCTATGCACCCCGCCCACTGCCACGTTATTATTAAGCTTAATAATAATCTTAACGACATCAAACGCACGTCCTTTTTCAAGACAATTAAGATTAGATTCCATTTTATCTTCAACTGCTCATTTTAAGCCAACATTTTAAGTATAAAAATTGTGTGTTTCCGTTCGAATTACATATCATCATACTGTACTAATTACAAAATGCACGATGTTAATTATTAAAGAACTGTAAAGAAATAGCAATGTGGAAAAATTAACATTCAAACCATTTTAACTTAGTTTATAGAAATTGCACCTACAGGGCATGAGTATTGAATTAAATCATTTTAGAAATAAGCCGTATTGTATAACTGTAGTAGAAGTATTGTATTGCTTAAAAAGCTGTTTACCATCCATAAGGATCGGAGAAAACTCTTCGGAACCACTCCTGAAAAACGGGCGGGTGACGACGTAACAATTGTTCTTCGTATATATGCCTCTTTTTCTCTACCGGGTCTTTATTCGAACACATCATCTCTTTCAGCTCGCGATTACTTGTGTGAATACCTAGGCATAAAAAGTCAACTAGTTGTAACAGTAAAAATGTACTGCTATTGATTTATTCTTCAATCATTTATAGAAAGGAACGTTGTAACCTTAAAATTTAATAAAAGATCATGTATCATTAAGCATGCCCTAAGAGGATGCATAGTATAGCTTAAGGCAATTGGCACACTGCCCCGCATGATGCAGCGTAGCGCGTGTTCTAAGTATCTGGGCGTGTTTTCTATACAAACGGAGATATTTACAACCAACGTTAGAACACGCACTCACGCACTACGCTGCATCATGCGGGGCAGTGTGCCAATCGTCTAATACACCTAACAAGGCGGGCAAATATATGCCTGATAATGCCTGCGGTAGGATTTTGACTAGGTTAGGTTAGTATGTACCTATAACCGTCAAAATCCTACCGCTCCGAAAGTATACAAGGTGTTAACAAAAATAGTAATTGGAACTGAAGATTTTTTTTATTTAGAACCAAGATGGTTCTTAGAAGAGTCAGGTTAAATTAAAAGTGGACGCAACTTAAAGGGCTTACTTTGGCTTCGAAACTAAACAACGTGTGCACGTCAACATTAAAAAAAATATTTTTTTTTAATGGAATATGGGTTTGCGCTTGACCACGATCTCCCTGATGGTAAGTGAAGATATGGTCGTAGATGGACCGCGTGTACCCATAAGATGCCTGTTCACTCTAACCTTGTACAAACCCATGTTATATGAGTCTGGACACGTCGTTTGGGAGGTTATTCGCATAAAATAAAAGACTTCCTTTCCATACACCGATAAATGAAAGAAACAAGTAGATAGACAGGGCAACTACCCATAAAACTGAACAAATTAAAGAAACCCAGTTTGTGGAATACAAATAATATTTTGCTGCTCCATACAAAATGCATGAGCTGTTCGTTATTCTTGTATTCAATGCTAATCTTTCTTCTTCCTCTTGTTTAGTTTCATAGACAAGGTAAACTCCTTAAGTTACGTCCACGTATTTATGCTACACCATAAACATAGAGTTGTTATTTTTAGATTGGCTTCCTGGGGAACCTTCGAGGTTGAAGAGTAACTAACCTTTCTGTTTGTAGATGTGCATCAGAATAGGCCTCAGCCCCACTAGATTAGGTACCCATTCAATAAGACCGCACTCCTCATTCAACGGCAGCACACTATACGTGCGTATATACAATCTTCTTTTACGGGTCTCAGGGGCATCTTGTAGGAATCTATTCACGACTCCATTGAACTCCATTAGCCGGTAGTCCTTGCGTAGATCATCGCGGGGCTTGAGCATTATTATATAGGATTTGCCGTCCGAGCCTACGAACAAAATTGGTAAACTGCATTCGACTGCTGAACCAAAACCAGCTGAACTAAGTCTAATGGAGATGACTGAGCTGATTGCAACCAGATTTCTGCGACTACATCTCTCATACACTAGGATGAGAAACCGTATTTTTAGTACTATCTACTGAATAAATCACCTAACACAGGCATTAAAGGCATATACCAAATTGTATTATCGAAGCGTTAATAAATATGAAATAAAAAGACTTTTACGTCAGGTTACTGACGCGGACGTCGACTATACGTAAGTTTGTACTTGAATAACTATAAAGGGTTTTAGGTAATTAGTGTTAACGGTTCCGAACTGTTATTGGATCAATATTATAAAAAAAAATTACAATTAATATAAGAAATGTAACTAAAGAAAATAAATGTCTCGTTCGTCCATAAAATCGTCGTTTGTAAAATTAGCTAACTAAACTCCAAAATTAATTATAAACTTCTAAATATTTGAAATATTTATCGTGCCCTAATAACAATTCTGAACTTTCAATGTAGGATGATTAACAATAATTCCTCAGTTTTAGGTATAAGGTATTAATGCGAATAGTTTTACAGTACTTTTAACGTTACCTTTCAATGTAACTTTCCTAGGTTTCTGCAACGAAGGCAGTATACTGATCTGCTCATTAATCCCCGCAATGTACACTGCCGGTTCTTTGGGTATGTTGAAGTCTATTCGCTCCTGCCGCGCAGCTTTGGAAGGCAGTACGATCTTACAGAACTCTTGGAACGGCATCATTATATGACTGAAGTTGTCGCCCGTCAGCAGACGAGGTAATGTTCGAACGAGAGCTGATACTGTTGTAGTCTTAAAAATAATAAAATATTAGTCATTAAAGCGGTTAGGTCTATAAGCACACTACTACTTTTAAATTACACATAATCCCGATATCCTCCACTTTCAAATATTGCATTCAACATCATATCAGCCGAATGAAAATGAAATGAAAAAATTATTATTTTTGACAAAAAAGAAATCTTACCATACATCGCTAAATTAATATAATAAATTTGGTTGTCAAAAAAGGCCCCTATCTCAGCATTAGCTACGGCAACACAGATGTATTACTGCAGCGCTGATCTTCCGATAGAGGCTGATAAAAGCCACAATTGCATAGTAAATTAAATAGAAATTAATATAAAACAAATTAAATATTAAAAATTAAAATTTTACTTAAAATTAATACATAACAAAGCAAAAAATAAATAAAAATTTAAAACATATTCTAAAATAATCTTATAATCTAAACAAAAACAATTCACTGATAACATTACATTACTTAACACTAATAACGAACGATAGAACCTAGAATCATCAAATTTAACTTTTTTGTTGTGATAGTAAATATTTTTTATAGCGCATACCGAAAGAGTACTGACTTCCACTGCCGGACAAAGGCCTCCCCAAAACATTTCCACAATGGAGTTGGGTCCATCATTTGGAGGGATATCCCATAATCGCCACGCTTGCCAGACGAGTGGTCGATCGCAGTACGATTAATTACAATATAAAAATAGAACAAAATTGCAGATGTGATTCACGCATTCACGACAACGGCACCATTATGTAAGTAAATCCCTGTATCGAGGGTCACATAACACACCTATATATGGGCCACGAACGTTGTAAATAAATAATATCCTGGGACATTATTCACTCACGGCCATCTGATCCCAAACTAGGCAGAGCTTGTACTATGGAAACCAAATAACTGATATAATACACATCCTAACTTTATTTGTAAATACATACCTATATACATAATTACACCCTGAGACAGGACAAACAGTCATGCTCATGCACACAAATATCTGTCTAGGGTGGGAATCGAACCCAAGACCTGCGGCGTGAAAGGCAAGCATTTACCAACCACGTGAACCGGCCCGTCAAAGTAGACCGTATTTAGGATTAAAATGCGGTGGTTCACATTAAGATAATGTTTAACAAAAATTAAGAACTATCTATATTGTTAAAACCATTTGTACTTATCTAAATATAGATATAATCTTGTATTTAAACTCATACAGAATATTACAAACCAAATAAATGCAATCGCTAGTTACAATCGTAATCAAAAAATATTTACGATAATTGACTTAATCAACACATTTTTATGACTAGAATATCTGACGTACTAGGAAATACCGTTCACCCTGCAACTTCAATACTCAGCCTTGAACAAAGTACAGATAAAATAATAAATATAAAATGCGGAATAATTTAGATCAGAGAAGGGTCTTATTTACAATGAGTAACTTAATGAGAAATTGGCAATAATGAATTGAAAGTAATATTACGTTTTAAATGTTGCCAACCTCATAGCGAAATAAGTTAATAATAATAAGTTTGCGTAAACTCGCGGTAGTTACCTGGTTACTAGTAGGTATATATTTAACCAACGATAATTACATTTATAAGCAAACATGGACAAGTTTCGTATTTACCCTTGAATTCACACCGTTGTGGTAATTAGTAATCCTAAGCGAATTGACACTTGGTTTTGTAGTGTCGTCATAAATTAACATTATGAGATGTTTGCATAGTATTTTTGAGTAAACCATTTCAACATTTTAATGAAAAACATTTCCATATTATTGTTGTTTTTATACAACGAAATCAGCAAATAAACACACGGCAAAAATGGTGGTAGGCGATTACTGTAGTTTTTTAAATATAAATTGGGATTAGCCCCTTCTTCTTTCCCACTACTGCAACTCATAAGACTGGATCAATAGTGACACGTAATGAAATGCTGAGCGGTGATGCTCTGACATATTCACGGGAATAGCTTTATCTGACTTGGACCCCGCAACGAATTTAATCAAAAAGAAAGGCGTAGGAGTTTGAAAAAAGTAGTTCCACCTCCGTCCAGGTGAAACCGGGATTCAGAATAACATGAAACGAGAAAATTATAACTAAAGAAACCAGCTGCAAAAGCACCAAGGATAAATTTTAAGAGTCCTCCCAAGAGAGCTGTTATATTCGATTTCAATAGTAGTTATTGCAAAAGCGCTTAAACACACGCCAGTTGTTCCAAATTAAGTGTGAATACCGTAGGCTGCTTGCGATACACATCAAGAAAACGATAGGGAAGGATAAACATGATTAACGCGTTCCCAATCCGTCTCCCACTCCAAATGAACTACATGAGCCTCACATCTAGGATCAGAACATAATATAATAAGGTTCATAGTGTATTCCGTAAGGTGGACGTACTATCCCCGTCGAGTTTCTCATAGAGCAATGAACGCGGTGCTCTAATTTCCATAACAATCTTTAATACAAAATACAACAGATATCGATCTTAATTGATTGACCCCACATTATTGTTTTATCGGATAAATATGAATACCGCGATGTACGATAAATTAAATCATGTATGTTTTAATATGTAATGATAATGGAAGTAATCGGCACAGATAATATGATCCCCCTTCAACAATAATGTTAGTGTGAGAAATGATGTACAGTAGATGGATGTTGACAGTTTGATATTGACATCTCCTTTATTTCGAAAGCTGTAAGAACAGTTTTCGTAGTATAATATTCCCACGGCATCGAGTCGATGCAGATCTCGCAAGGTAAACTCATTTGATTTAATTGAGTCTGCTTCATCTTCACATCTGCATCATATGCACTGCTGGTTCTTGTAGAGCAGTGCATATAATTGCGAAGAATGTGGCATATGCCATAAACACCACTCTTGGCAGGCGGATTTGGGATCGCAATATGATGGTCATAGTTCGCAAAGAAACGCTACTGCCCGTTCTCTGGTAGATATTCCCTCGGTAAGGCTTCTAATCTTAGAGGATGTGATGCTAAGAATACTGAGGACGGTTTGACTAAGAGGCAGGGTCCCAAAAATAATTGTAATATATACAATACACATGGTCAATAAAGAAGAAAAGGTTTTAAATAAGGTAAGTACTTACCGTAGA
The DNA here is from genome assembly GCA_951640165.1 of Pseudoips prasinana. NCBI lineage: Eukaryota > Metazoa > Arthropoda > Insecta > Lepidoptera > Nolidae > Pseudoips > Pseudoips prasinana. The sequence goes on from OX621240.1 coordinate 24,309,029, forward strand.
GTTCCCAGCTATCGGTTTGTTGCACAACTCTATCAACTTCTCAGCGAGTTGCGTGAAGTCACTGATCAGTTTCAGTATATGTGGTTCCTTTAGCCGAGGGTCTGTGAATACGTCAGCACACCGCTTGATGCGCTGCGGGTAGCTCGACTTGATGACGGACATCATCATCCATAACGTATGTTGTGGGTACGCCATTATTAGTTTCACTATTATAGCTTTCAATTGGAGGTATACCTGGAAAAAATCTAAATGTTATTTTGATGAAAGCACACTAATATTATAAAGGCGTAAGTTTGTGAGTGTGTGTTTGTTACTTCTTCACGTCTAAACGGCTGAAGGGATTTCAATAAAATTTGGTACGGAGATAGCTGGCACCCTGGATGGACATAGGCTATAAAAAAAATTCATAAATATTAACGCGGGTAAAACCGTAGGGCACAGCTAGTGTTAAATAATTACCGTTTTAAAAACGATACAACCGACTTCAACTAGAATTTATTAACCCTAAGTTTCTAATCAGATTGGAACAAAATGTATATGGGTCCACCTAGTAAGTATTACCATTTCCATCTTAACTTTTCTTATCCACCCAACGGTTGTCTGGAAGAGATCGCTACAAAGCGATAAGAACGCCGATTGTACCGACGCCAGCACACCCAGCTACCCCAATCTGTCAAATTCTTTTTTTTACAGATTTTCAACTTTATCACATAAGCATAAGGCTCACTTCCTATTGGGGAAATTTGACAGATTGGGGTAGCTTGATGTGCTGGCGTCTGTTCCTGTATTTGCTTTTATTATATATAAATAAATAAAATAAAAATAAATAAATTATGATAATGTATCGTATTTTCTGGTGCAATAAAGTGTCTTCTATCTATCTATCAACGTATTCTGCATCGAATATAAAATAATTAGGTATTCAAATCGGTTCAATCAACGGAACAATCGCATCAAATCTCCTAATAAAGGGCGTCTGAAAACTTTTATAAAACCCATATTGCAGTGGAATTTTTATGGCGTTTTTATTTCAATTTAAAATAGGGACACGGAGGTTACATGTGAAACAAAAGCACTCAACATTTTTCACGAAATGTTTCATCCCATTCTGACATGATAAACCCGTTAATAACTCGTCGATTTTCCGTATTCAGATTCGTAATTGCTTGTCCATCATTTGCATTAGGGGGTCATGGATATGTTATTTCTGATTTGGATACGAATATACCGTTTTAGGTACGGTTACCGGATATAAAAATGTTTCGGATTATCCAAGAGTTTCGTATAGTTTTAGTTAAGGATATTAAATTTTAAGGGATTACAAAAGTGTCTATGTAATCATTTAGTACTAAAAGAAAGTATGTCAAGCGGCTCGGCCCGGCAGATATAAAAATCCTGTTATAACCTGTCTAATCTAGACTCCGCCCCTGTCCAAAATTCGATTTAAATAAAAAACTATGTAATAGCTAGTGAATTTATATGTGCAATCTGTTAAAATGTGGACTCAGTGAGCGCAGTGCCAACCGCTTGATTTTGACACTACTATGTAATCTCTGTGAATATGATAAAACACAGTGAGGGTAGATGAAACTTCGATGCCTCAGGAGCGGCGTAACTTCGACCATGTTGGCATTCCCTTACCACAATCGGGGTGAGGACAATAAGGGGGAGTCATATGAATACCAGACAATAATGTCGTACAATTTCAAACAGTTTATCTAAACAGTTTCTGTCCGCTACATACATTGAAACATGTCAAACATGTAACCTTGTAAGTATAAAAAATATTGTCCATTAAACGTCATAATATTCTTGTACGTTTTAAATATTATGAGCTTTTAATAGTTTTGTAATAGTGGTTTCGCAGTATGCACATAGTGTTATGTTACAATCTAGATCAAAATGTTTAGCTTTAAGGTGTTTATATTGTGATTGTAATGTGTTTTGTGCATCAAATAAATAAATAAAAAAAAAACAATTCAGAACCGTGGCTTTTATAACATCATCTTCATGACCATCATAACTGTTACTGTTGAAGTCTACGGCTGAACAAAAGCATCCGCCAAGAATCATATGGGGGAATATGCCATAATCGCCACGCAAACCGGTTGCCGATCACAGTACAATAATCATCGCAGTACACAGAAAGAAGCTGCTGCCCGTCTTCTGGTAGATAATGGCATCATGTCGACTTCTACGCCCCCCGGATGAGATGCGGTAATGATATTCTTATATTTACTGCCATCACCACACAGCCAAGAAGTATTTTAACATGGCAAAAAACAAACTTTACCTCTTTGACCGGGTGACAAATTCTAGAAACTATCTGAGAGAAAGCAGTCAGATAGAGATACAGCGGCAACCTCTCGGAATATGTCTTGATAATTTCTGTCATTTGCGCTAGGACTGAGTGGGCACTTGTATCTGTCGACGTCACTTCTACATCTAACCTGCAAAATAACTCAATCTTGAATCAATCAAGAACATATAGGTAGAAACGCCAAAATCAAAACCTGCTTTTTGATTTTAGCGTTTCTTTTAATCAGTTTTTTTTTTCAAACAAGTTGTAAATAGAAAAGTTGTATTTGGAACTTCCATTGCCCTATGGGCATTCGGTCGCTTAAAGCGCGTATGCACATGGGACCAGTATCCCCGCCAGATACGTCCATTTCACAGGATATAATCAGGTTAAAGAAATATTTGTCCAGAGAAATCTAGTATACTATCGGAAGAGTATTAAAAAAAAAACATTATAGGAACTAAATAGCAATTGTATAATAACTAGAAACGCTCAATATCTAGAATCTAGAAATACATACTATTTATTAAATTTGATTTTTTTATAGCATTATTCGCAATGCAATGAGTTATTTAATCTCAAAAATGGGAAATCCAAAATTGGATCAGCCAGTGTGTATCGTTCGTAGCTTACGTGCCTACCCCGGATTGGTAGATGGTGCTGGTTCGAGACACGCCGGACGATTAAATTTATGATTTCCCATTTTTGAGATTTCATACTATTTGTGAGGAGTCTTGGTTTAACTACGTCTACGGAATCCTGTCTCGCGGGGCTTTTTTCTGCATATGCAACCTAGCCCCAAACTAAGCAAAGCTTGTGCTATGGGTACCAGGCGACGATATACATACTTATATAGATAGAAAAATACTTAAATACATAGAAAACATCCATGACTCAGAAACAAATATTCGTGCTCATCACACAAACATTTGCACTTACCGGGATTCGAACCCAGGACCACCAGCTTCGTAGGCAGGAGCACTACCAACTAGGCTACGGTGACCTTTAAATGCTAAATATTAGTGTGATTTTATTTTTATAGGCGTTTCTTTTCCCTGTTTTAAATTAAAGAAGCAAGCACAAACCATATGGAGAGCATCCTCGGCATACTTTGATATAGGTACTTGTGTCCATACTGCAACGCTTTGCCGTAACTGTTTAGAGCATATAAGCGACGCGACCACATTACACTCGTGCTGGTTCCTTCGCTATTGCTAACTTTTTCATAGTATGCACCTAAACAGACCTAGGGAAATATCAATTCTTCATTAATTAGAATATAGTGCACAACATTCCTACTAATAGATACTTTTGGAATTCCTAGTTTAGAATTTCACACAATTATTTAAAGTTTTATCCATTGAAATATTTTAGTCTCAATTACAAATATCTTATTTCCTTTTTTTATATTAGCAAAGCAAACGAGCAAGTGGATGATCTGATGGTAAGTGATCACCGCCGCCCATTAACACTCGCAACAACAGAGGTGTCGCGGGTGCGTTACCAGCCTTTAAGAAAGGAATAGAGTCGCTTCTTAATGGTTGCCATGTCATACCGGATCGAAAATACCTCCGCCGTTAATTGATTCCACAGAGTGGCAGTGTGCGGCTAAAAGTTTCTTGTGAAACACACGGTGGTAGATGTGTATTCAACCAAGTGATAAGGATCAAATTTCCACTTTTGGGGAAAAGATCTGTGGCGTATTTCAGCCGAAACTTTTTCGGTAGGTATTGTAATTTTATCTTCTTTTCTGACTTTACATTCGGTTGCTACGGTTATTAATTTTTGGTTTGTTACTTAAATTGTCGAATAGGACAGCGATATAACTTGATATTTTTGTCGATCATTTTCATCTATTATTCTAGATTCTGTAGAACTAATTGGAACCAAGGTTCCTAATTACCTGAAAAACTGTATATCTACCATATCAAAAAAATACAAAATCGAAATAAAATATGTTTTGACAATAAGTCTGTCTACTAAGCATATAACAATATGCTTAGCAGAAAAATAAGCGGTAAGATTAATACCTATATAAGAACATTTTATTCCACAAATTAACAATCTTACCAAACTCTTTTCCCACTGCTTGAAAACTTCAACAGCATCTTTATAATAGCCAATGTTGACGTCCACATCAACATTTGTTGTCTCGTCATTATACTTAGCGATTAACAATTTTGCTTTAGCGCATATTTTTCTGAAAAGAAATTATTAAGTTCATTGTTCATTTTCAAACTTCATACTTAATTACTATTAGAGATAACTGGCCAATCCCGCCTGAATTTACTATCATAATCATATCATATAGCAACCCAATAATCGGGCAGATACCGGTCATCTTCATCATCAGCCTGATATCGTCCACTGCTGAACAATGATCTCTCCCAACTGTTTCCATAACGTTGTCATTTATGCGACGTCCTGCGTGAGCGATCTAGACGCGAACGCGAAGCGGCGCGGCGCGAAAACAACAAACAGTCGAAACCTATTAAAGTATCCTACGTGACCAAAATCGCGTGCGGTGCGGTGCGGAGCGACGCGACATGAAGCGAACGCGATCAGTTGACTTGATATTTTCGCGCGAACAGGATGCGGCGCCGTCGTGATTTTGCGGCGTCGGTGACGGCTCGCGTGCACGTAGGACATAGCCACCGCGTCGCACCGCATCGTATTGAATTCGCGTGTCACCGCTTCATAATCGCGTTCGCTTTGAACCGCCTACATAGGACATAGCGTTAGAGGGTTTTGTCGTAGTCACTGCGCTTGGCATGCGAGTTGGTGACCGCAGTTAGGTTAGGTAGTTAGTAAGTACACAGGAGTCGCTGCTGCCCGAATACCTGGTGTATCCGTTAGTTTTACTACACCCACGGCATGAGGTATGGGGTGGTTTTGTTTTTCTTTCTGGGTACACTTTCTTTAAGATAGAATAATTATTACCTTACAAATATCTTTTGCAGTGCGGTTGACGGCAACGAGGATCACCAGCTCATCTCAGCATGGGTGGCGTACAAGTCTTCCCGAGAAAATAATTACCATAAAGCGGGCAGCGTCATCTATTTGTGTACTATAAGAACCATACTACGATCGCCAACCCGTCTGCCAAGCATGCGTTTTTTGGCATCCCTCCAAATAATAAACACAATTCCATTTGGGAGATCCTTAGGGAGGCCATTGGCCGAGATGGAGATCTTATCTCCATCTCGGCCAATGGTTGATATGAAAAATTTTATCTTCGTATTAATTAGTACAATTGTCTTTCTACTATAATTAAAAAAATGCAATTATTTGATCATCATAATCAAATAATTGCACGCCATGCACGGTGCAAGTAAACAACTAATTTGTACTAAACAATTACTCACGGCACGCAAGATGACTCACGAATATTCACGATGACACCCGAAAGTTCCGAAATTGTCCAAATTGATGATCGCATTTTAATGAACCGTATATCCGACTGCCTGATATTAAGCCATGCGGCCACCCAATATGCCGAATAGCCAGTCAAACAACTATCCATTTCATCACAAGTTATTATTGACATGCTAGGCAAACAAAATCCGTCAGGCGAAGTATAATTAAACATCTTGGAAACGGCACGTTAAATGGAAGACCATGACTGAACATCCAATTTATCTCTCGATCATTATTACCCAGTCATTAAAGTCTAGTTAGCTTCAGTTGGAACGTTTGAGCTAAACGTTGCCAGATAAGACTTCTTGTAAATGAGTGTATCGAACATATCGCTTCCTCTATATGCATAATTGTCGATGCGGGGTAACATGTTGGCACGTAGGTTTGCTAGATGTACAGCGCCAGTTAAGATAACATAATTTAAAGCTTTTTGTCAAACGTTCTACACTAGTGGCTCATAGGCAAGTTTACTCAAAAGGGCTACAATGCCTTGCGCCTCCAATATAATAATATATTTAGAGCGCTTTTCGGGCTTCCACGATACTGCAGCGCATCCAACATATTTACTGATGCTGCAGTTGATGACTTTTACGTAATTATGCGCAAGAAAGTTGCATCAATTGTGAAACGATACGAAGTAACCCGAACAAGATACTGAAAATGGTGGGGGGTAGAACGGATAGGTACTGTACTTTTCAGTAGGTTTACAGAACTCCACGCGGCGAGGAGTCCTGTAAACTTACTGCGTGGGGGCATCCATCCTTATAAATAATATAATCTTTTATTTATTTGCATTTATGACTGTATTATATATTGCTGATTGTATTATTCTATCATTTACAAACGTAGCGCTTAAGTACAAATTGTTACTAACAAATACGGGCAATGTAGTCTACAATAAATTATTTTATTTTATTATATTTATTTTATAATAGAAAGTAGAAACTACTGATTCGGCTGACTAACTACGATTCTTATATGTAATCGCGACAAAACCCCATAGTAATATCTGCTTACTTTGTTTTGTGCGTTTAAAAGCACCCCACTAGAATGTATGCAACTATCATAATTTAACGAAATATTCACTTGAGCCTTTATTTTTTTTAGTTCTCATCCAGGGTCTCAACCGGCTAAGTCGCCGAACATCGTTTCCGTGAATGGCGTTCAAATAAATAAAGGTTAAAAATGACTTAACCAATCGTTAAATCGGCTTCCATGAGCACATGTGACGTCATTAATGGTCCGGAATGGATTGTTAACGTTGAAGCTGATTGATCGATTTATTAAGTCATTTCTAACCTTTATTTATTTGAACGCCATATAAGAAATCGAAATTCGGCGACTTCGCCGGTAGAGCCCCAGTACTAGAAAAGAATCCGTTGGAGGCGGGTTCTCACTGCAGAGCATAATATTGCAGGCACCCATAGGCTCACCATCAAATTTGCCAAATTTTTGCCAAAAAATTGTATAATGGTAGATTGCATTACCAATGTGGGAAAGGATGAACCAGTTAAGAGTGGAAGAAGGTTTAACTTAACTTACCGCTGATCATTATTAAGTTGTTCTAACATCGGGAAGGTGTCATCAAGACCACGTCTGAGCGTTGTAAAGGCTTGTTCATTTTGCCCTCGAGCCCAGTACATCTTAGATTTCTCTATGAATAATTCTTCAGGTTGGTATTCCTCGGCGTTTAATATGTACATATAAGACTGGAAAAGGAAGAACTATAATACTAAACTAATTACGGTTACAAGATAAATCAACAGAACGACAGACACACAATCCAGGTGCAAAGGAAATATATATACGATGTGAATATCCAAGCAAAACAAACCAGTGTTACCTTGTTAATTCTGGGTAAAACTTATCTCCATTCAAAGTTCATCCAAAACCGTTCAGCACTTCTTGAGTGATTGTGTAACAAACACTCATTACCACAGAAAATTTCACCTTTATGATATTATGATAGGATTTGCGTGGTGATATCAATAGTTTTAGTAGTTAGGGTTAATTAAAAATAAAAGCAATTGTGTATGATTGGATGAAATTAATTCATTAGTTTAGTAAAAATGTCATATTAGAAGACGAATAACATAACGTATTAACTTTTGTCTCATAGTGCAGCTGACCCTCTGAGAAATTTAGCCCATTAGACAAGAAAGAAATCGCTATTTTATCAAAGCTTTTTTGCACTATTTGAAGGTGGCACTAAAACGCATACTACTATAATACATAATGCATACAAGTAAAAGGCAGAAGGCAATTTTAGTATGCCATGGTGTGTAAGCCATCCACGCTCATTTGATACTGTACACGTATTATTTTCAGCAAAATAACATGGGCTCAAGAAGTTAGTATATAACACCATTGACAGTCTTTTGGTAACTCTATAATGCTGCAATTACAAGAACTATCTAAGATTTCCATCATTTATCTAGCCTATTTGCGCAACTGTTATGGAAAAGGGCTACAGGCGAGAGGCATTTGTAGATACAAACCAACAGAGAGATGCGAGCAGGGGATATTACCTAGGAATATGTGCTAACACACAAACTCCTGGCACCACTCAGCTAAAGGCACTTCACACACGGAAACGGAATTACGCACTCCTCACACACACTGTTTAACAGTTTCGCTGAATATTCGCTTACTAATCACCTTCCCCCCACATCTCTGATGAACACGTGACTTGAGCTAGGACTAACGCTCATTCCATTCAGGCACAGTCTAAGAATTTTGTTTATTCCCTTTAAACTAAGAATAAATATTACCTGTTGGAATATCCCAGCTTTTCTAGCATGTCTAGCGCTTTGTAACCAAAGATCTCCAATGCAAGATTTCAGTCGATTTGCGGTCTGAGGATGCGTCGGTTCTAATAATTGCTAAAAATAAAACATAATTAAGTTTAGGTAAAATAATATATGTTTGTATTTTAGTAAATTATCCAATAACAAAAATCGAATTTACAACCAAGATGAGAGAAGAAAAGCTAACAAATAATTGTGCACATTTATAACATACTAGCTGCCGCTGCGGACTTCGTACCACCATATTTTATGGTCGAAAATACTGTCTAAAGTTTAATATTTTAACAATTATAATTTAATGCATTGTGATGTACAACATTTTTTGTTTTTTCTTCAGGAGAGCAAATAAAGAGTACTGATGAAACAACGAGCTAAAAAAAATCGAATATTTCAAAATATGAAATATTTGTTTATACACGCCTTCACTTTCTTGGCATTAACGAGCATATAAAAAAAAAGATTTATTCAATGAGGGTGACCAACACATGGGAATATTGCACTAAAAGCTACTTAACAATAAAGATTAAATTACGTACATTAGATTAGTATTTATTTCACGTAAATCAATGCAGTATTACGGAAGTTATGACTGTGAGAAGTTTTTCTTTTTTTATTCGAAATAGTATTAAGTACTTTTAAATTTCCAAGATATCGCGCGCTCTACGCGTGACGTCAGCTATCGGCTCGGTGCCGGTCGCTCCGTGCGCTTGTGCCCCGCGCTATATGAAACATTGAAGTGAAGACGCGCGCGCTGTACTTGTATCATAGCTTTATTTATTAATTTGTTATTATTGTATTACACCAACCTATTAAATACGTTGTGAGTTACATATATCTGCACCCTGGAAGAGGGTTACATGGGAGGAAGATTTCCTTACACGACTGACAAACTTTGATTGACTTTAGCATGCGGCGTCAAGAATCCAAAGTTTCTTAATCTACCAATAATGCTCTCGACTTAGTTACTTACTTATTTTGTTTTTAGTACCTTTTTTATTAAATCTAATAAAGAACTAAATAAACTAATATAAAATAAAAATATGAGTAGGTACATTTTTATATTTATATATATAATTCCAAATTTTAATGCCTTTATAGACGACCAAAATAAGACCAAACGGCAGACGATAAACTTACTCAGTGTAAATCTTCAAAAGTGTTAACGGTAGGATAAAATGAGGGCCGGTACTATTATATTTCTAGCAAAATGTTTGTAAAATTTTGTACACCATCTCCAAGTATACTTACGTACGCAGGTAAGTACTATACTCAGCGGAACGCTAACAGCTGTAGATTAATATCACTGTCATTCTTAACGGTTTATATATTTATTATAACATCCTAATGGCAAGGTTTCTGATAGATAATAACAAAATGTCTCTTATTTAGAAGAATCAATAAACTATTTGTTATAAGAGTAATTTGTAAAATCCTTAAATGACAAAGGTAAACTTAAAAGTTTATCTAACTTTGTCAGAAGTTGATTATAAAATGCACCAATAGATAACGTAGTGATTTATGAGAAAAGTATAAATATAATAGTTATTGACATCAAAATAATATTCATAACAAAATGCAATAGTTTTCAGTCCTATTGAATCCTGTCTGCGTATTGCGGTCATCCATTTCTTCCTTATCATAGGATTTTTAGGTATACTAAAAACACTTTTTGGGTGTGTTAACATTTGAATTAAAACTCTTGGGCACTGCACAGCATTTGCTAATAATTTTCTCGTAATAAAATCGCAAGTACGAGCCACCAGCAGCGGTGATTAAATCAATAGTACCTAGATATGTACTCGCAAAGCGGCCAGCGCGCTGCGTGAGGGGCTACGTGACGTCACAGCGTGATCAAACGCAGCTTGCGGTTTGAAATAATGTCGCTCGAAAATGCGTACTTTGATTGCTATTATCTCAGCTGTCTTTGGGAATATAAAAAAAGTAAAAATGCAGATGTTCTTGTATTTTGTTCTAGATTACATTCGCATACCCAGAATAAAACATTGGCCAGGCTCATTTGGTGCAGTCATTTGGAAGTTATGTGCGTACAAACATTTCAGTGATTCATTTTTATTTATATAGACAAGACGGCTCAGTTCGTAAATAAACAATTCGGAATTCATTTTACACCGATGTATGAACAAAAATTTAAGTCTCAATAAAGTCATCACATACCTGCGACTGATGTAGCAATATCCTCCTAAGTCGTAATAAGGGCTCAATGGTCCTAACATCAGATTGAACCACGGAGAGTCGTCCACGCCACTCATCAAGCAGTTGGTTTAGTATCTCTATCCCTTGACGGTCTCCATCTCTGAGCTCTTTGAGCCTGCAAATGTGTTAATGATATATTTTCCGTACCCTAGCTCTTTTTGGCTCTAACAGCCATTCGACTGGGGATGTACCTTATTATATAATTTTTCTGATCCTGCAGCCCTAAAGTAAGGTACTAGAGCTCATCGGAAAGGGGAGAAATACCGCAACGATTAAATGATGCTCAATGTCTAGAGTATGAGAACACTTACGCTTATCTTGGTAAGACGTATTGGATGTATAAAAGAAATACATTTCATATTGCTATATTAAGAAAACATAAAGAACATTTCTGATTAAGACATAAAAATTCGCAATGAAAATAGAGGAATTTTTAGGCCCATAATGTTATGGAGACACAAATGAAAACACATTAATCTTGAAAACTAAAAAAAAACATTTTATTCAGCGTAATTTAATCCGTCAACATTCATTATAGTCTATGTATTGCAAAAAGTTGATAGATGCGCCAAAATCCCTCTTAAGAATGTTAGAAAGGAAAACCGTAAAATTGATTTGCAGCTGATTAAAAAACAAAACTTACTTGCAGACTATCCTACTTGTATTTCTATCCTCAACAAATCCTTATTGGGATCTATGGTGATTACTGTGCTGAGTTTAAATCTGCGCCATACATTTTACGTGTACTTTTAACATTTGTCTACTAATCAATTTACGAGTGTTTCAGAAAGATCATACTTAGTTGCAGATTCTATCAGTGTTTTCAATATTCTTATCTTATTTAATTATGTCGGAATAATTCAGTTTAATTTAATCACTCACTTTTGCAAAAGTTGTTCTGCACGTCCAGTCTCTGTAACAATATGCAGTCCCAAAACGCTTTGGTATCCACTTCGTAACGCATTCTCCCCTTTGCTCTCTCCGTCCATTTGTGACAGCAGTTTGCTCGTAGTTTCTTTACAGCACAGAGTGAAAGCGTCGTGGTCCTGACTCCGATAGGTGAGGAGGATACGACCCATATGAAGCCCCCAGTTCTCTTTGGATGGTGGCTATAAAAATAAGCGACCGTTCGATTCACATGCAAGCGATGCTCATGTCATGTCAGTGGCACGTACATACGGAAAGGCACTGTTACAGGTTGCGTTATGGACTGGAATATCAAATCTAAATGAATGGTTATTAATATTAAAGTTCAGGACTTTAATATTAATAACCATTCATTTAGATTTGATATTCCAGTTAACTATTTGGAAGAAACTTCAATTTGAACGTGAACACTTGTCATTCTTCGAATATTTGTTAGTATAAATACTGCGCTTTTTTTTTTAATTGAAGTAAGTGACATAGCGTAGAAGTGGCGCTGAGGTAACGTGAGCAACGCCTTCGCTATTACTGTCATTACTGGAGCACTCTCATTTCATCTGGGAAGACACAAACTACTGAATTCGAATTTGTCATTCAATAAACCTGGACTTTGGACGGTAATTGAGGTCCATTGTGAAGTTTGTAGCCAAGCTTATCGGACGGTTGGATTCAAATTCAGCAGCTAATTTGTTTAAATGAGTAGGCAATAAAGTATCAGACACGCCCACTTCAAAACTCACTCACAAACACATCAAAACTTTCAATACTCTCAACAGTGTCACATACTAAAATAACTGCTATAAATTAAAGTCTCCCAACTTACGATAGGTTTTTTGCAAAGTTCATCAAGTTGCTCAAATCTGCCGAGCCTCCACAGTGGCTCTGCAGACAGCTCCATCATGCTATCCTGTGATTCGTGTTCGCTAAGCAGCCGGTAAGCTGTAAACGGCTGATCGAGACCGAGGTAGCAGTCTATCATGCCCTAGAAGATGACAATATTATATTATATAGTCAGCGGTTGGCATGTAGTTAAGTAAAACCTCAATCAACCTGCACCCCAAAAGATTAATTAAGGGTTCTTATGTATTTTACAGTTTATTTTTTTTATTTGTAAATTCAACAGTACTTAACATCATATAGAAAAATAGTAGGCCGAATAAGGTCTCCACGAGTAATATGCCACCCTAGGGCGAAAGATGGATGGTACGTACAAGATTGGATGAATTTGGGTTCAAATACAAGGTTCAGCTTAAATAAAATCAAATTTACCTAGAGTCTATGGTCTATCCAGAATTTATTCGAAATAGTATTCCACTTAGCTTATAAAATTCACAAGTAATAGAATATTATTCAATCTTGTTGCATAAGTCTTCAACAAACTTGTTTGGATGGAAGCAAAATTCAGCGAATATCACTGCGTGATATAAGCGATTATATAAGGAAATCTATGGTGGTACAAAGGGCGAATGTAAGCGGTCGAAGAAAATTTTAGATAGTACAAAACTGAACTAAACTCGTGTGATGGTTTTATTAAAGTTTTGTGTAGTAACAGGCTCAGTCTATTATATACGGCGGTAGAACCAAACGATCACGTTTAAATTACCTGTAAGCTATGTCTATCTAATTGTCCTTCTTGCGCCAAACGTTCGTAGCATAGCGCTGCGTCTTGCAACCGTCCCGTAACCACTTGCGCGAGAATCAACTCTTTCAAGGAAGGCTCCGACCTCTTCATAGACAAAATACCTAAAAATGTTAAAGCTTTATTTATTTAGTTATAGATTGTTAGTCACTAATTCCTAGACGGCAGAAATTCTATTGAATAAATAGTTGTGCACTTGAGGCTATTCCCTCAAATACACAACGAATTCATCATTCGTATTCCTGACGCTATCATTAGATTATTTAATGTGTGTTAGGGTGGATCTCAAGATAATTTGTATTTACACCTGGAGCCGGTAGATGGCGCTGTGAAATGTTAAATTATTCGAAAAGTATTTATCACATAGTAGCTCGTCTGTAAATGGATTTATAATTAGACTAGCTGTGCCACGCGGTGTTACTCGCGTTAAATTTTATAAATTTTCTTTACTATAAACCTCACGGAGCCCGAGACCTTTCCAACGAATGCAAAACCGTGGAAATCGGTTCGTGCGTTCTGGAGTTATAGCGTCAGGAAGGAAAACCCGACTTATTTTTATATAGTAGAGATGGCTAGCGTTTGAATGAGTGAGTTTTAAAGTTTATCTATCTAATACAATAAAATACAATAGTGTTACTATTAAATTAAAAGGGATTCAGACTACAGGTTTTTTAGGAAAGGACAACAGACCGAACACGCGTCTTCTTATTAGATTTTAAGTTCTAGCTTATACTACTGTCTATACCAATTAAGTGAAAAACTATCCATGTCTTAACGGCAATGATGCAAAATATCTACATATTTTTAAGTTGGTTCACTGCATTTTATCTCTACAACTGTCTATATCCTCTCTCCCTCTCGTCAACATGGAAACCGCATAAATAAAGTACTCCATCCTTACCAGCAACAGAATCCGGTTCATCCAGCAAGGCATATATCTCAGCTAAGAAAGGCAACTGCTCCTGCATTCTGTCTTGTCTCTCGTCCATGTACAACTCAAGGTATTGCAGCGCTCGTTCCAACTCGCCGCAGACAAAATTACCTCTTGCAATAGTAAGCTTGTCGAATTTGTTCAAAAATGATGATATAGCCCTGTATATACATTTTCGATTTAGTATCAGTATTCAGTGGATCTTATCCTTTTAGCAAGAGTATTGTGCGAAGTTTTGTTAGGTTAAAAATAACCTACGGAACCCACAAAACATCGAGATAAAATGGAAAATTATAGTTAACAATTTCCATTTCTAACTAGTTTTGTGGATTCATATATACATTCCTCTTAACAGACATAATCGAATAATTCCAATTTGAACATACTCACCTGTAATTTTCCATTGTACACCAGTTTTGTGGTTTCATATCATTCCTATTAACAGACATAATCACATATTTCCACTTTGATCATACTCACTTGTAATTTTCATTCTCCAACGGTCGCTGCTTCGAATGGCACCATTCCAAAAGCCATCTATTCAAGAAGTCCAGCAAAGTGTAGATTGTTTTACTACATTTGCTTTGATTTCCCTCTTCCGTCTGAACGGAATTAATATTGGGTGTCATTCGTATGTGGCGTAGCATTTTGTATTTCGACCTCTCCGTAACGACTGCATTTTCATTTTCAAAGTTTTCTAATCCTAGAATGAAATAGGATAAAATGTACAGTTGTTGCTTCAATATATTTTTAACTATTTTTGAGAACAGTAGACCTCGAGCTGAAGAATACTTCACAAATTATGTGCAAACGAACATGTTTTACGCTCATGCATACAATTTGTTTACATTAATATCACGTTTGTAACTGGCAGGATGAAGAATGGTGTGTGGAAACCTGGGTATACCCTGTTAAATAATACTGTCGGATTATGTGCGTGAACACAGGTGCACTGTCTATTGGCCACCCTCATAATCCGATCCAAGCACCGAAACGTGTAAGTCGAGTCACGGCCTATAGCACCGCCAACTTCCATACTCCGGGCTTGTTGTTGTTTTTGTATGAATATTCTTCATCCTGCCATTTCTTAAATTAAACGATTATTTTTATCCATCCTTTACGAACAGTATGTTGTAAATCCCAAATGAATAGGAAGCAATAATAGATTAGTTTCCACTTTTATTGCGGTCTACTCCTAGCAGCTATCCAACGAACTCGATACAGGGAACCGAAATTGTTTGATCAAGTGTCATATTTGTTTAGGATCTCCATGTATCAACAACGGGACCGAAACCACGGCACAGAGGATAGTCCTCTGTAGTTAGTAGTCGGCATGTAGTAAAGTAAAACCTCTTGTGTATTTTACAGAGATTCAAAATATGCCTAGTTTTAGTTTCAAAGAAACTAACACTTCTATTGCCAACTGAATCAACATGAACAAATATTTAACTCTCAACACCTAACATTCTGCATGACCCAACGCCCGACCCAAGGCAACTTCAACGACGGTTACAGTAAAAGCGAAGCGACTCACCAATAACCGCCAATATCTCCTCTTGTATATACTGAGCATTGTTCTTAGTCATCACAGCGTGTAACAACACGTAGGGTAAGAAGAGAAACAACGTTCTGACGTCACGGCGCATGCTCGGGTGAACCGTGCGCAATAGTTCTCGAATACTTTCGGAATCTATTAGAGGGATTAGTTGACCTGCCCAGCTGCAAAAAAATACACACTGTAACTGAAGTAGTTGTAAGATGGGTAGTTAGACCGCCGGACTAAATTCTGACGTCACGGCGCATGCTCGGGTGCACCGTGCGCAAGAGTTCTCGAATACTTTCGGAATCTATTAGAGGGATTAGTTGACCTGCCCAGCTGCAAAAAATATTACATACTGTAACTGAAGTGGTTGTTAGATCGGTAGTTAGACCGCCAAATGACCAAATGACTTAATTAGTAAAACAGGTGCGAGTACAAGTGGCTCTTTGTTTTTTATTTTATCATACATGCGACGCATGGAGGGCATATATATTGGTTTGTTAGTATAAGGTGATTTTCAATCATAATCATTTATTTGCGAAACATATGTACGAATATAATGATTTCTCTTAATTAGGTTAAGTATACTGAATTTATAATAATATATAACATAAATAATAAAAGAAACTTTATAATCAAAAACAAAAGTAGGGTGTTATTTCCTTGCTTGATATAGATCTATTGATCCAAAAGGTACAGTCAAAATTCTGTATACAAAATTATTTAATAAAGAAAATTTCTCGCTAGAAAGAATAACTCAATAGATATCAGAAATAATTATTATAATTCATTTAATACTTATCTCACTAGATTATAATTCATTTAATACTTATACTTCTACTAGATACATATTAAAATTTGTCTTTGAAGAATTCGTCATTCATTAATTGAAGTAGTCAATCAGAAACAGTTGTTTTTTTTTTGTAGTAATTGGTAATTTATTATAGACTTTAGGTCCCATTACAAAAGTACTTTTTTAAGAGTGTTTTGACTGGGATCAAGTGCAAACCTGCGAACACCGGTTACTGACATCTATCTTGACTAGTTATGCTAAAATATGACTTCGAATATGCACAATGAGGGCATAGTTAACTGTTTGAGTTCCACAAAATGGGGTTTTCATGTGTCACTCAAAAACTTGCAAAGAGCTCAACAATTTACATTAATAAACTTACTTATGAGCCCATTCCAAAAATGTTGTTGCATATGTTGACCCAAACAAGGGATGTGCTTTTTTCGGCTGCGATGGATAAGCTAAGGTGTATCTGTAAAAAACACATCATCTATACATATAATAAAATCATAGGAACCTCAAAACTGTACATTGAATATTTTTTAAAAGGATACTTGGGGCGTGATCTACAGACGTTATCGAAGCCAAAAATATAGTTTTTAGAATTGTTGTCTGTTCATCTGTTTGTCTGTATGTATGTCGGGGCTAAACTCAAAAACTACTGCATGGTTTTACTTCAAATTTTGTATGAATATTACTAAGAGGTCGGGTTAACATATAGGCTACATATTATCACGCTATCACCTACGGGGGTGGAGCTGTGATAATTTATAAAGTTTAACGCGGGTAAAACCGCGGGGCACAGCTAGTAATTTAAATAACAATGCTATATTAGAGCCAACTTTTCTGCTAAGCTTTCTCTATAATGTCCAATTGAATTAGCCTTAAATATCCTTAAGAAACTGCTACACGTTTTTAAGAGAATGGGTCAGGTTGCGGATTCAAAGACTTTGAAAATGATTTATCACGCTTTGTGCGAATTTATCCTTATTTATTGTATACCTACATGGGGCGCTGCACTTAAGACCCACATGATAAGGGCAGAACGTGCACAACGAGCCGTGCTCAAGGTCGCTTACAAAAAACCTAGGCGCTATCCAACCAGTAGCCTATATCAAGAGACGGGTACAATGAGCGTACGACAGATATATATTATGGCAGTAGCTCTTAGGTTTCATAAAGAAGCTTTAGGCAAAGTGGAACCCGAAACATATTCCCGAAGGAAACCTAGATGGCATAAACCAAAATGTAGACTTGATTTCGGTAAAAGATGTTTTCACTATATGGGCCCATTTATTTATTCGAAACTACAAAACGAAATTAATTTATTACCTTTGTCGAGAATTAAATGCAAATCTCAAATAAAAATATACTTTACAGCGATGTAGAGAAACTAGTAAACTATTAATTAAAGTTCTAAATTCTTTTAAAACCACTGATTAGATTCATCAATGACATATAAGTTTTTTTTGGAGACAAGACACATATACAAACACAGAAACACACACACACACACACACCCACACACACACACACACACATACACACACACACACACACAGTTATCTAGCCATATGCCATGTTTAAATGTATAAATTTATTTACGTTTAACTTTAATTTTCCTACATATATATATATATATATAATTGTCATTTAATAATTTTACTGTATTTTGAACCACGATGAAAGAGACTGGCCTCCACGACACAGGGAATCCTAGTGTGGAGACCAGAGATTTATGTAACTAGACTATATATTTTCTGAACAATAAAGATTATTATTATTATTATTATTATCCCTTCACATTTTTAAAAGCCAGTGAAAAAGTACCTACTACCTATCACATAAATAGTTATTATTGCAAAATAACAATGTCAGTAACATTGTCATCTCCTATCACTAAAAGGGTGTATATATTTATGTAAGTATTTTATTTGGAATATATATAAACAAATTTAAATTGCATGTTTATATGTATATTATAATTATATATATGACACCTATGTGCTTTAGGCATTACCATAACATTATCTCTCACACTTTTCTCTTTTAGCTTACTAGACTAGTCTATTTATATATACTAATTCTTTCTTAACTTGCTACACCCCTATCACACGTCTTTTATTCTTCTTACTGATCTTGCCCAGCCTTGCCAGCCAGGTTGTCGGGAAGAAATTGCAGTTAGCGATAAGACCGCCAATTGTACTTTATTTATTTTGACTTTACGTGTTGTTTCAGGGGGGTGCCAGTGTTAGTTTCGCAGATTTCACGCAGCGCTAGTGTAGCGTACGCCATTTTCTCCACCATTTTGGTACGTCACGTCTACTATATTCATTACTGTCACTGACAGACAGCCGTTTGTTTTGATTGTCTGCATCCACTCCGGTATTGTTTTTATGTTATTTATGTGTATTCCTCGCTGTTAAAAGCTTGAGTTTAGTTACAGAAATAACTAGAACATTCCAGTATTTGTGTTTTCCTGTTTCAAAACATGGATGTGCGAATGTGCTGTTACCTGTAAATCTTGGTGTACAATAAAGAGTATTTGTATTGTATTGTACATTTTATTTACCTAGAACTTAGTAATGGATGCATTATCTGATGCATATGCTCCGGAAAGCTGTCCCATACATCACTCTTACTCCCTGTTGGCGAAATGTCATATATTTTCAGAATCTCTTGTATTGTTAAGGCATAGCAGTCCATGTTCTGAAATAAACAACATTAATGTTTACGAATGGCAGAGCACTTGATACAATTTTACACTTGAATATATATAATAATAAATCATAACAAAAGAAGGGAAGAATAAGTAAAAACGTAGACCAAGCATTTACAGACCCATATTATAGAAACGATTAAAGTAATTACCCTATAGATGGATCTACTGTTTCTATTGCCCCCTGTATTTGCTAAGGACACTCCACCGATAAGCGAAATTCAGTTCAATTTATGTGGATTAAAAACTCACTCCTACAGATCATATGTTTCACGGGTACAGAAGAATATATACATTCCCATTTAAATGTTTTGAACTGTAACTCTGCGCATCGCAGAGATTACAGCCCCCAATATGCAACAAGGTTTCCAAATTTGCCTACACCAAGCCGTGAAATTAACTAGATAAATATCTCTCAAAGAAACTGATATTATTATTAGCAGCGCGAGCGCGCGCGAGCCGAGCGTCGGACGAATGAAACATACATTCAGTCAAAAAAGTATCGGGTAATTCAAATTTTTGTTTTTTTTGTTGTTGTTAGATTGGCACAACTGTTTTCCATTTTGGCGCGGAGTTTGAGTTGCATCTGTTATTTATATTAAATACAGTGCTGGTTTTAGTAATATCATATATAGTGTGTATTGAGAATTTCATAATGGACAAAACTATCGAACAAAGAGTTTGTCTTAAATTTTGCATCGCTTATGGAATTTCATGTTCGGAGTCACTGAAAATGTTACAGAAGGCTTACGGTGAATCGACTTTATCAAAAACTCGTGCTTATTAGTGGTTCAAAGCGTTCAAAAGCGGTCGACATGTGATGAAAGATTTGCCTCGCTCTGGTAGGCCATCAACGTCTGCAACTGAAGTTAACATCGCAAAAGTGAAGGAAATAGTGACTGAAAATCCTCATTCAACTCTGAGAGAGATAGCCGCCGAACTTTCTGTATCTCACGAGTCGATTCGTACCATTTTAACTAATCATTTGGGTATGAAACATGTTGCCGCTCGGCTAGTCCCAAAAGATCTGAATTTTCTCCAAAAACTCAATCGCATGAAAGTCGCTGAGGACATGGTAGAACGAGTCAATTCAGACCCAACATTCATGAAACGCATTGTTACTGGTGACGAGACGTGGGTTTACGAGTTTGACATGCAAACTAGTCAACAAGCTTCGAAGTGGCGCCTTCCAACTGAACCGAAACCGAAAAAACCACGCCAAAGTCGATCAAAAGTCAAAGTCATGTAGACGGTTTTCTTTGACTATCGCAGTGTTGTGCACTCTGAATTCTTACCGGAAGGTCGAACGGTAAATAAAGAATATTATTTGATCGTTATGCGGCGTTTAAGAGAGCAAATTCGACGAAAAAGGCCAGAATTGTGGAAAGAAAATTCTTGGATTTTGCACCACGATAATGCGCCTTCACACAAGGTCATCTGTGTAAACGATTTTTTGACCAAACACTCAACAAATACCATCCAGCAACCACCATATTCACCAGATATGGCTCCAGCTGACTTCTTTCTTTTCCCTAAACTCAAATTACCACTTCGTGGTACCCGTTTTTCAATCGGTAGAAGACATAAAGGAGAATTCAGTTCAGAGCAGCGTTTAAAAAATGTTTTGATGAATGGATTATTCGTTGGCGTAAGTGTATCATTTCTGAAGGAGCATACTTTGAAGGTGATAAAATAAATTTGGATGAATAACAAACATTTTGTATATTATTAATCTTTTCCCGGTACTTTCTTGACAGAGTAGTAGACCTACAATTGGCACGACAGTACAACAAAAACTTGTAAAATCATTTATTTTTCATTTATTGAGTTATGTCAGAATTCGTATAAAAAAGCTATTGCTTATGATATTAGCTATCAAGTCCTTCGTGGTTGTTGGTGTTTTACAAGTAACCCTGTATATTTAAACAATAACTAAACCATATTTACCATAGTATCCTTTTCATATTGGAAAGCTCTAGATAGTTCTATGAGAGCGGTCGCGGCGAAACAGTTGTCAACTATGGAGAACGCGAAAGGAGATCTGTCTGGTTGCACATATTGACGAGGTAGGTGGCCCGCTTCGATGGCGCCCAACTGACCGAGGCACGCCCCACTAGACAAGCTTACTTGAGAATCTGGGTCCTTGCAACCTGAAAATATACGTTATATATTTATTAACAGTTTACCCGGGTAACTATTCTTATCTCTGTACTCAAGTGACAAGTCATGTAGAATGGTCATTGTTGACAGGCTACCATTTCTATCAAACTGGCGTAGATCAATGTACGTAATCGGGATAGCACGTTGACATTTTAAAAACCAGTTTAAGGTAGATCAGCTATGCAACAAGCCAATTCAGCAGTTCTAATATTTCCAGATTCTTCTTCATCGTATGGGCAGTGGTTACCCTGATGTCAGAGTTGTCCAAGCCGCCCAATAGGCCCATGGCTTACAGACTGTTATCTAATGACCACAACCGGTACCGACAGCTTAACGTACCCTCTGAAACAGGGAGACGCTCAGAAATTAAACCCCTATGGTCTGACCGCGTGCCTAAATGTTTTACTTCGCCGTTCTATTACGGAATCGTAAGCGATACTGGCCATAAGCGCCTTTCCAGATAAAATTTCGAAAATTTGCTAAAGAAACAAGTCTTACCTAAAAGCAGAGAATCTATGAGCTCTACAATCACTGGATCAATGTTCTTTCCTCCAAATATAGCCTTATGAATCTCTGACCGATTGTTTTCCAACAACTTGTCCAAGTGCGAAAAGGCATATGCTTTTATACTCGGTATATCATGGTTCAAATGCTGTAGATACCATTTGATTTTGTCCAAGAAACCTTCAGGCTGAGTCCTTTTTACGTGCCTTTTGATCACCATTTTAATTTTTTCTGATATCTTTGTGCCTCCCAAAAAAAAGAGATCAGATATATGGGTGCTTAGTAAATTCTCGTTATTCAAAACGAGGTATTGGAATATCATATTGATTTCTTTGGGGGCATGGTCTAATTGCTGTAATAAAGATACTGCCAAGTTTGAAAGAAGGGGTCCTAAGGACATAGTATCAATATTATGTATAAATGCGCCCCATGCGTCAGCTAAGATTTTTGGAAATTCCTTTGCCAACGGAAGGGCAGACCTCAATGTAGCCAACACTTTAAACCTCAGAGGGGTCAAGTATTTGACCCCCATCAACTGCATTATATCTGGAAAACTTTTCAGCGCTTTTCGTTTCACTGATAATGCTACTTTGGCGTTAACCAGTTTATGGTCAAAATAAGCCAGAACCCCCAAAAATTTTGGATTCAAGAAATCAGCAATTTGCGAAGTACTCATAGTCATTGAACTAGTAGGCGTCGATACATCAGGATCATGACAAGCCAAATATCTACAAGCATTTAAAACCTTTTCCGAATCACAACAATATTGCAAAAGGAATTCAGTCAGGATTACTCTAAAGTGCCTTTTTATCAAGTTCAATATGGATGATCTTGTCAGCCTCTCTATAATGTCATAACATTTCTGTCCTACATCCTTAGATTCGTTCAGATAAACATGTACATATATATGCGGGAATCTCTCAATTAAAAAGTCTGAAACTGAGCACTGTACAAGTGAAGATATTTCTTCAATCATTGAAGGAACTTCTCTTATTGTAACCGAATAAGGCATCAAGTAAGGTAAGAAATGATGTACATCTTTTGAAATGAAATCTCTGTATCCGACGAAGCCAAAAGCTCTTACAACCTTTAACAGAGATAACGCGAAGTCCTTGCCACTATACAAGCTACATTCAACAAAAAGCTTGCAGTAATCTTTTTTATATCTGTGATACACTTGATTAGGCGTATATTTATGGAATTCACATACATCCCTCACGCTAACCACAGCTTTGGGCCCAAGTGAACACTGTGGATGCATGATAAAATAAACAAACAGTTTTGTGACTGGTAAAATCACTTTTTCATTAGAGCAGAGACCAAACTCTTTGATAATATTCAATACTTGAGTCTGTTGGGCGAAATCATTGTTTTCTAAACATTTTCTCGTACTCTTGACCAAAGTGGTAATACATAATCCGAAAGCAGTATCTTTTTGCGAATTCCATTCTGAATCTTCCTCTGCCTGAAAATAAAACAACTTTGTTACTTACAAGCTTTTGCTCACTATTTCATTTGTTGATTTGATTCTGTCAATAATGAGCTATGTGTATGTGCAGAGACCATGCAATTCTGTTCAGACAACAAGCTATCGCATTTATTGCTTCCAGTATTAAAATAGTGAATACATATGAACTTACAGAAGATTCATTAATAAATGGCCTAAAACACTTCAAAATATGTTGGCAGTTTTCTTCATTAATAATTTCCATTGGAACTCCATAGTTAGGCACATAATAATGGTTACAAAGTCTTCCAAATAGCTGCCAATATCCACTTTCCTCTAGATCAATGTACTGCCTCCAGTTCAGGAACTTTGTTAGAAGATTCCTTAAGCTATGAATGGTTGAATGTTGACTTGGTTGGTATATGTTAATTTCTGAATATATCACCATTCTTTCATCCTTTATCTTGGTGAGGCAATGTTCAGCAATGACAATGTCATTTAAATTATGGCATTTAGAACACATAAGTAATACATCTACCGCATTGTTAACGAATACTGAATGTCCAAAAGAATGTGTTCCTGTATTGATTATTGCTATGTCATAAGAACTGAGTGACATACAAGCAACTGCTGGTAATGTTCCAGCAACAGCTTTTTGAATATCATTATTCTTAGTGAGGAATGCTGGCATAAATATGTCACCAATAAGTTTACTTGCAGACAATACTTTGCTGAGCACCAGGAGTGGGCATAGTGGTATGATCTGAAAAACAAAAAGCAAACAATGGTACAACTCTTTACATTATGAGGCTTTGTAGTAATAGTAGCGATAAACCAGTAGATAGTGGCGCTCATAGCTAGATACTCTTACCGGTCCGTAAGCGATCGGCGAAGTTAAGTAACTAAGCTCGCAGTCAGTTCATAGATGGGTGACCGCCAAAGTGGTTTAATTTCTGTGCTTCGGAGGGCACGTTTAGCTGTGGTAGTTATTAGTAATTAGGCAATAGTTGTTAAACCATGTCAGAGGCCTACTGGGCGGCTTGAACATCTCTTGACACTAGGGTAACCATACCAACCACCCATACGATAAGCAAGCAAGCAACCAGTAGATGTAAGCCAAAAAGCGAGACTAATCAAATAATTACTAATTTTACTCCAATCAATGATCTCTTATAACACTATTGCTGCTAATCTATATTTTATCTAGTGGTTCTATTGAACTTGCTTGGCCACTTGATTAAAGCCCATGCTTAGTTGGGAAGAGCCATAGAGAATCACAACTAAACAGCCCTGGTATTTGTTACACATTCCCCAGTCATACTGCTTTCCTATGTGACAAATTTGCTAAGTAAAAGGGGAGATAAATTAAAACCATAAATAGTAAAGTGTAAAACTTACTTCTTTATACATATTCACTGTTTTATTCTTCATGAAGTTGTTCAGTACATTAGAAATTATTTTGATCCATGCATCACTTAGTTTGGCTTTCAAAACTTGTCGGACTATCAAAGCATACTTCAAAATTACTGCTTTGGTGTTGTCATTGTATGCTAAACTGTGTTCAGTAAACTGTGATGAACTTTGAAGGCATAATAGCTGGAGTAAACTGTTTGAGTCTTCTCTACTGGGATTTGAATACACTATTGCAATTGATAGAATTATATCCATGAATGTAATCAAGCAGTTACAGTCACCTATAATAAGGCTTTTGTGGTTTTCTAGCAGTTTTAATAATGAGCAACATATTGTTTGAATATCACCTTTCAATAGTTCTTCAGTACAGTTATATTGACTGAGCAATGGCGAATTTTTTACACAAACATTTAGCAATATACTTAAGCCAGCAAGGCATCGTTTCAAATGATAGCTTATTAAAAATATATCAGTTTTGCGAACATCACAGTTTTTCAGAGACCTTATAACATTCATTGTTTGACTGTAATGCCAACTCCCTGTTAAATCAATTGGTCCATCTGTTTTTTTATTTGATTTGATGTAACACACTAAATGTTTACAGTAGCATTGTTTTAACATTTCTATTTCACTAGCATCCATGTTGGAGATATCAATCATATTTGATGGGAAATCAAATTGCTTACTCAATGATAAACATTCCAGTTTCAATTCTGTACCAAATATTTTATTTCCTTTATAATTAATTATTACTGCAGATATATTTAGTATGGCTTGGGTATGTTTACTATCAAAGCTTTCTTTATTGTTTTTAATAAAACTGCACAACAGCTTATTAAAATTCTCCAAATAATATGAATCAACTTCACCTTTTTCATAGAATACATCAACCATATGCACCATGGCTTCTATGGAATATATCAATTCTTCAAAAACCTCTGGAAAGTCTTTGACAAATTTGCAAATACCGATTTGATTATAATTATTTATTAAATCAATGAAAAATTTTAAGCAGACTAGCTTTAAATCAGTACTATAATTATCTAAGATGGAGATAATGTTGTTAAATAAGTTTTGAAATTGTGATTTATGCTTGTTGATGTAAATTGTGTTTAACGGTAAACTCTCTGCAAGTAGTTGAAGTGTTAGATCAATTAATGTTTTACATGTTGTCATGTCTTCAACATTTACATGTATAGGCTCCAAGTTGAGTTCCACATCGGGTACCTGTATTTGTTCAGAAGTAAAATTCTCAAGCAACAATCCATTAGACTGGTTGTTAGGGTTCTCTTTATAATACTGTATAAGCTTTGTCAATACTGCAAAGTACTCAGATTGCAGTGTGTTATAAAATGATGCACCATTCATACACAATATATTCAATATCTTTAGTTGAGCTTCTTTACTTGTGATGTGGATTCTGTAAGTAATATTGAGGGGTTAGTACTGAGGCTCTATAAAACTTTAAATAATGAAAGAAAAAGCCTATCATAATTTACTACCATAACTTGAATGGTTACTCATGTGCTCTGATCAATAAAAAAATTCTGCTTTCATGTCTTATTGCAATACTAAGCTGTCAGATGCAAAGATCTCAAATTTAATTCACAGTCAGAATGACTTTCCAAATACTATCAACAGCCTTAATGAAGATCTAAGACCAATCTGTGAGTACCAAGACCCAGGTAATAATAGTCGGCAGCTTCAGGTTGGTTTCCCAGATAAATTGGCAGTTCCTTCCACTGGCTCTTTTTAAAGGTATTTCTATTCCCTT
Organism: Pseudoips prasinana; assembly: GCA_951640165.1. NCBI lineage: Eukaryota > Metazoa > Arthropoda > Insecta > Lepidoptera > Nolidae > Pseudoips > Pseudoips prasinana. The sequence continues at coordinate 24,335,610 of OX621240.1, forward strand.
AATTGGTACTGTGAAGAACCTGGGAGTGCTCATTGATAAAAAAATATAACAAGACTTTGTTTCTGGTCACACTTTATAAGAAATAATTTTAATCAGTGGTTGGTATATAAAATTAAACAGCCTTTTTTATTATTCTAAATTTATAGAATACAAAGTAGGGTAGGGACTTCTTTGAACAATATCCATGACTCCTAAGCTTCCCTCAATAATGATGTTTTTTCCTGATTATTAGCATTTGGTTTCACATGTTGTGTAGTAAGCTATAGATTAACCTTCAAGTTAGGGAGTGCAGTCTTATAGGGGATTAACCTCTATAATGCAGTACTCCATAGCATGGCTACAAGAAAAATACTGTGTAGTAATACTGTAATAAAGCCGTAATTTAAGATATTTACCTGTTTAACTCCTTCACAGACCACACATAAAATAATCTGCCAAGCAGCCATGTATTAAAAGCATTGTAGTATGAGTCGGGGTATTTGGAAGCCCCAAGTCTAGGTACTAATACTTCAGAGAAATCCCTGAAACATATGATTTTTTATATAAGTCATTAAGATATTTTGGTCTGGGAGTTCATTATAACATCATAAAAAATTTGGTGTAAGTCCATGATGAGGGCTCATTTTTTTCTCATTCTTAATCTTCTGGTGGTGGCTATTTCCAGTCCCCGGAGGTTCTGGTAACACTGCGTCCAGTGATGAACTATTGTGCTCGCCGCTCCAACTAAACTTCCCTGTCTAACATCTTTTTTCTCATGCTCAAGCTTTAGAAATATAATGCCAAAGTTCCTGTCTGACAGGTAAGTGTGTGATTGCAAAAGTTATGTGTATTAAGTGCCAACTTCAGAGTTTTAATTAGTAAAACTATCTGTAGTTTGAGTGAGGAAACTACTTATAACTCCCTTGTATTATATTGTTTATAAACTTACTTAATAAACAATATATCTTGTATGTTTTATTTAATGAAAGGCAATCTACTACTATTCCCAATATCGACTGAATATCAATTCTCATGGGACATTAGATATTTGGTATAGTAAATATAATCAAACTACACAACCATTATGACACAACTATACACAGTAGAATAGTTGAGCATAATTAATCCATTATATGGCACAACACTTTACATTTTACCAACATTTTAGTTGTTAATTATTATTAGTGAATGTCTTAGAGGTGAACAAAATTAAAACATTGACTTCCCATGTAGTCTAGTTTATATGTATGGTTAACATTTTCCCTTGTTTCAGAGTTGTTCCAGCAGTCCAGTAGACACCAGACATGGCATAAAGACTATCTATTTATTACAGTCAAGAACAACACTATAACATTTTCTCCGAAGTACGGAGGAATCACACATCATCACAGAAATAAAAACACTTAGCGGTCTCTCATCTACTGACTGACCGCACGTCTAAATCTCATAAACATTTACGAACCGGTGATGCCGTCAACGCCTGTAACTTCGTTAACAAGAGAGCAATTAATGTCTCCGTGAAGTACACAAAATGCATGAACTCTTACCCCGATAATTTTAAAATTGAAGTCAATAATCTATCCAGTCCATCGGCTGCATGTTCCAAATTGTTAAACAACACCATAGTCGGCGCATTAAACATTTGCCAAACTGTAAAAGGGCCATCTTGGTTATCATCTTCCATTTAGGTGATGTTAAGACAAAATTGGACATAAAACAAGTTTATTCAAGATATTATAAACTGCAATTCAGCCGCAACTGTAACAAAACTTGGGAATTAAAATTATGACAGTTGATGTTGACAGACAATCAGCTGAAGCTTTAAAATGTGTAAAATTCCCGCTTATTTTCCTGTAGAAAAGTGCGTTCATAAATTAATGAAGATGTGTTGCAAATTACGAAAAAGGGCTACTTTTACACTTGCGTTTTTATTATTAGTAATTTGCTAAAAGAGCAAAACGTTGTCCATCCTTAAAGCAAAGAAACGAAGAGTAATTTACAATCACCAGTTCTAGCAATCTGCTAGTTGTTGATTAGGTGCTGTGACTCTTTCAGCGACATTATTGATCTCACATCACACATGTTGGATGCGGCCCGGAAGCCCGCCCTCTGTTTGCCCACAGTTGCGGGTCCATAGTCGAGTTAATACTCTATCATGGCCTTAAACATTTAAATAAGCGTCTAAATAGTTTATAATTAATATGAAAAAGCAGTGACTCACCCTCACGACATTTCGTTCAGGAATTTACGATCAAATTATGACTATAGAAATAATTCTCAAGAAATTGCCAAACTGCCCTATAACTATTTTTCTATTAATTTGAAACAATCATAGAACTTAACAATAGGGTCGTATGTAATTCTGATTTGAAAAAGATGAGGCGATCTTGATAAATTGCTGGTCTCTTTTGTGTCTACTCGAATACTTACGTTACGAGTGGACATTACATTATCATCACGTCAACTGAAAAACGTCTGACGCTAGACATAAGCTTTCTCCAAAGATCTCTGCAATTTCCGGTTTTGTGTCTCTTATTTTTTTATTAAATAACATTGAAAACATAAGAAAATTAAACTTTTGCAATAAGGTGGCAAAACTTTTACAAATCGTGTCAATATATAATAATAATATAAAATCTGTCATCTGATCACAGATCTATTAAACTAGTCTACGACATCTGATCCCATACTAAGCAGAGCTTGTAGAAATGGAAACCAGTAAACTGATATAATAATTTTCTTTTGTAAATACATAATTATGCAAAATTAAGGTAGATACAGTGAGAAAGGATAGAGTTAAATATAAGTACCTCAGCCACAGCATGCATATGAGCGTACAGCAGTTTTACTTAGTTCCAACAGATGTGATGTCTGCTAGTTCACCATTTTGAATTTTTCAAACGTAGGTTAAATTGATAATAATATGTTGAATGAAGGTAGCATATACCTCCAGCAAAACTGATAAAATATTCAGGTCATTTGTAATAGCTGTTTTAACTATTTTAGCCCGTTTTCTGAGATCCTCTTGGTAGTTGATTAGCAGGGACTAAAGCTAATTAGTTAATCAGATTAGTACAGGAAAATAAGATTAATTTTATATACTTACCTCATTAATTATTCCGCTTTGGTAAATGTTATGTTTGTAAGCGTTTGTAATGTTGTAGGTTGAACTATCAACAAAAAAAACACACTTAATTTCGTTTACATTTTTATTGGTACTTCGTATTATACATTATATAACTTAAAATATTATAACAAAACAATTACCACATCAATGAAAATAATAAAAAATATAATATTTGAATTTCTCATTTATATTATCATCTAAATAAACTACGAGCGACGAATATTTTATACACATTTGCATTTACATAGATTACAAGGCCATTATAACTAAAGAACATCTATTAACTACAGCAAATGATTTAACACCCATAATTAGAAAAACATTCAGAAATTAATTAGATTCAATGAAGTTGCGTTTCTTATTCAAACATACTTTAGCTTCCGACACAGCAAGATCATCGACATCAAAGAGACACATCGATTACAACGCGTTAATTTTGTTCACCTAAAAGATGGATTCATAGAAATGGTTCTTAGCTTGTTTCACGGCAGTATGTTGAATCGACCAAGTTTCTTTTTCAAATTGGGAGTAATGGTTAACTTCGTCTAAATTTATCCTCACATTTGATGATGTTAGAAGCACGGAGATCCGAGTTATATTTTCAAATTTTGAAATAAATTCAGTAAAACGAACTCGTTACACTGGATATATTACAAAGACAATGATAGCACAATATAGCACATGGATCATAGTGGCATACATTTGTTTTCGTAAATAAAATACATTTTGGCACCTAAATGCCAAAATCTATTTGATAACAATTACACTTCAATCACTATGGTATTTAATTATGCGTAAACATTTTAATAAGTATGGGAGTGAATGATATCGTACAGTACAATAATTAATTTGTGTGATTGTGTTATATTCGCTGCCGAATTTGGATTTGATGCTAGCTAGTACAGATAATCTAAAAATAAATAATATATTTTAAAAGCATTTTTACAGAACTTACACATAGAGCCTGACTAAAGCAACTGTGATGTAATTTGTTCCCAAGTTATATATAGACTTTAAAAAGTTTCCAAGTTATGTATATAACTTAATATCACAAATATTAAGCTAAGGACTCACCTTATTACCAAGTCCCAATGAAGTCGGTCTAGTATGTCAATTCTGAAGAAATACTTTTAATATTTTGTGATCATAACAAGCTTGAAACAGCTTTACTTATAAATGTTGGACCAACAATAATTGGAAATCGATATGCAACCGATAGAAAACAACGTCGCGCGACCTCCTTATAGAATGGAAAACAATTTTACACATTATACAACGTTTATAAGTAAAGGTCACCATATTTTAATAACTTTAAAAATCTCAAATTTATCTATACATGACAATAATTATTTTGGTTTTGAAACTCACAACATAGCACAATATCTAAGTGCGAAAAGTTATTGCATATAGTTTTATATTACGTAAGTTACAATAAGTATTATCATATTTCCAGTCATTCATATAACATCTCTCCATTTTATCGAATATCTCTCAGTCAAATCGTATTAATTCTGCTGTATTATTATTGTGTTCAGGCTTAACCGGCGTTTGCGCCTGTTGGTTGCTCACTGGTGGTGGCTGTACTTGCGGAGCATTGTTAAAATTTTGTTGCTGCATTTTTATTTGTTGTCCTTGCATGTTCTGTGGTCCGGGTGGTCCTTGCTGCATCTGTTGCGGTCCTGGCATCTGCGGCGCACCAGGAGTTTGTTGAGGCATTCCTTGCATTGGTTGTCCTTGCATAATCTGTTGGGGCATCTGCCCCATTGGCATCTGCTGACTCATTTGCATTTGTTGGTTCGGATTGCCAGGTGGCAACTGACCTTGCTGTAATTGCTGACCGGGAAGATTAGGTGGTAATTGGCTTTGATTCATTTGCTGACCCGGATGTCCAGGCGGCAGTTGACCTTGTGGCGTTTGTGTTTGGTTCATCATTTGTGGAGGAATATTTTGAATTTGGGAAGGAATTTGCTGACCCATCATCATCTGCTGGGTAGTATGTTGCATGCCCTGACCAGGCATCGTCATCTGAACGTGCGACATCTGTTGTTGCTGATGTGGGTGTTGTGATATCTGCTGTCCTTGCGTGTGTGGAATCTGCGACGGCTGAGGCTGTCCAGGCGCATGTTGGTTAGTGGGCGGCATGTTATTATTCATTTGCATCGGCTGCGGTTGCCCAGGTAAAACTTGACCTTGCATTAATTGCTGTCCTTGTAAGGACATCGGCTGTCCCGGTACGTTCATTTGTTGGGGCAGCTGTACGCCTTGAGGTTGAGATCCCGGTTGCTGAGTATTTGGTTGATTGGAAATATTTATACTTTGATATCCAGAAACAGGGACTTGAGGAATAGTGTTTGGTTGGTTGCCTTGCATGGGATGAATTCTCATATTTTGCATCTGTAACGAAAGCATCGGATTACCCTGATTCAACATCGGTTGAGGCATATTTTGTTGTCCGACGGACATGGGAGGCATCATAGCGCTGGGCGGTTGTTGAGGTTGGTTTGGCAGAGCTTGTTTCGGTTGGACATTCTGTCCATTTTGCTGTGCAATATTTTGCCCGTTGGGGATATTTTGCGTTCCCAGTTGATGCATGCCGGGTTGTTGCATGCGCATTTGATGCATCTGTTGCATGAGCATTTGTTGTTGGAGGGGTAACTGCTGAGGCAAGTTAGCACGAAGGTTGGGTTGGTTGTTAGATGACATGGGGAAACTGTTGGCTAACTGTGGCATCGACTGGATGGTGCCCATCTGCGCGAGATTCATGGGCATATTGGCCGTCGTCATTTGCGGCTGTCCCGGCACGGGCACGTTGTCTGTTGCGGTTTGCGTAATCATCTGCGGATGGAACTGAGGATTGCCGTAAATAGGTTGTTGATTGAAGCCGGTCTGGAACTGCGGCATCGATACGCTAGGCATATAAAAATTGTTCGCCGACATCATGTACTGATGTTTCTGTTGTTCTTGTCTCATTTGCATTTCTCGCTCTTGCTCCTGTAAATAAAATTTGCTTTTAACGTCATATTTAAACTTTTAATTTAATACAAAATGATTCCTATGAGCATACATATTAGTCAACCTCATATTATCATCGAATGAGAATAGCAACTGTCAAACATCAACAAGCCACTTTGCTGAGGTGTAAAAAATAGTGACTTTTAATTAAATACTAGTCAAGATTTTTTTCCAAACATAAATTTGATATCGGTTGTGTTGGTTGATTGTGCTGGGTGTGTATGTTTGTACTTGCCAAAACACCACAGTATATTTATAATAATATAATCACTCACATAACTCAAAAATGGAAAATCATAATAAGAATCTGGTGGATCTCGTACCAGTACTTTGCCTTTCAGATGCCTTTGTCTAGCAGTGGATGCTTTCAGCTGATCATCATGTCAACCAAAGTAAGTCCACAGCTGGACAAAAGCCTCCTCAAAGAATGGGGGGATATAATCCTGCGGCTGGTTCTCTGGTACGTATATAAATATAGAAAGCAAGTATTACCTGGACTCTCTGCAAGGCGAGCTGTCGCTGGTACTGCAGGTACTCGTGCTTCTTCTTACGCATAGCTTGCAGCTTGACAGCCATTTGGATCTGTCGCTGTCGTTCGGCTGCTTCAGCCGCGGCCGCCAGCCGCGCCGCGTGTTCAGCCCGCAATGTATCTAATGCAGCGCGACTATCACGGATCTGGGTCACTTTGTCCTGGAATTTGATGGTATTGATTGGTAATGCAAAAATGTGTAATTTGTGTAGTATGTTCTATGATTGTAGCAAGTATCCCATTTAGTATAATCTAAATGTACCTCCACCAAACATGATTGTTTAAATGTCGGAGAGGAATGTTTCTTTGTGGTTTTCTCCTCCGGGTCTTCCACCTAGGTAGTTATAGTAGGTAACTTGGCGGCGAGGATCGCGTTGGCCCCTTAACACGTGTTTGCTGATCACGTGCAAGTCACTGCATCACACTCTCATTTAGAATTCCGTCTTTTTACTACAGCGGCCTCCTGAGGTAGGGCCCGAGAGTGCCCTCAGGTATTAGTCGCTTAAATTAAGCTACTGGTTGAGAGCCTTCTACGCTAACCAACTGATCGCTGTCTTCTTTTTTTTTTTCAATTGTAACATCATAGTACTAAACTTAAAAATAATAGCTTAGTGACTTGTTATTGCATGTGATAAAAGTTGAAAATCTATAAAAGAAATTTGACAGACTAGGGTAGCTGGATGTGCTGGCGTCTGGACATAAATTGAAACTATGTTTATATATCTACGTGTTTATTCTGTGATGCGCAATAAAGTGTATCTATGTATATATAGTTTACCTGCAAGCTTTCCAAGTAGACTCTTTTGTCGTCTTGTTGCTGAATGTAGCGCAGTAACCGTGAGTGCATTGCAGTTATGTTCATGAACAGTGTCTGTACAGCTGTGTCATTTGCGATCGAACGTCCTCTGAAAATTACAATAGTTTTACAATAATATTTTAGACTTCAAACATAAATGCTTCCTTTATCTTGTCTCTATATTATATAATAACTCTTTAGTTCCCATATTAAAATAAGGCACCTTTCAGGACGATTCTTTTTAGAAAGATATTCAAGTAGACTTTAAAAATGCACTTGTCACAACTTGTTTTTAGTTGTACAGTTAAGTATACATAATTATTTCTAAGTACATATAGATATTTGGATATGCGGCTTGTATAAAAACATTTAATTTATGATTTAGTTTTAAGGTAGGGCAAAGAGCAGCCCGACTGGGGAAGTACATTCACCTTACAAAAGACATTATAATAACATTAATAATTTTAATGTTGTGCTTCTGCGTGTGAATAAGGTCGTCATATATATATATATATATATATTATTGAGAGGTTTAACTAGTTAGATTTAGAAAGTTACTAGTTTTAGATATATTTTATTAATAGTTCTGTCTATATTAAGGTAAGATTTCAATATCGTTAATATGGCGGACCTTGTGTTTATAACGACGGTCGCGCTTCAATGCAACCCGGATCCAATGCGCCCCAAATGAGAGACCCAGCGAAACCAACTCAGGGTGTTCCTCTATTACCGATTTCAACACGGCCACAGTTTCATTTGAAATATACCCAAGGGGATATGGTTCACTGAATGAAATGATTTAGTATGCGATCACGATTTTTGCTCGATCGTATATATTTTACTGCATCTTGCCTGAATGGTTTTATTTAAATTGAGTACAGTAACTCTATAAAATAAAATAAATAAAATAAAAAAGGTTTTTATTCACGTAGCCTTTAAAAAAGGGCTTGTAAATAGTCAGAACATGTTTGTAGTAATATAGTTGTATACATTATTATTTTTAGTTACATATTTAGGTACACGGATTGTATGAAAACATTTATAAAATTTATTTTATAAAAGCGATTATATTTAGCTAGCTTGTATTAAGTTATTGTCAAACAGATTATGTTTAAGTTTAATTATCAAAATTTATAGTTTTAGCTATATTTTACTACATTACTACATATAGTTCTAATAAGTAATGTGGTTTAATTAGTAAGCATCCTATGCTGTGGAGGGCTCGTCAATCTGTTGATACCAGTTGAAGTTGTAAAACAACAATGTTCTGGGTATGGCAACAACTCTGGACACAAAGGCTACAACTGCCCAATTGTTTGCTCCCAGACAGTGGCAAAATTTTAATATAAATGCATTTAACATATTTGTCCAAATATAAAACAAAGCCATACCGTGAAGAGTTGCTTTTCATTCTGTTTACAAATATTTCAACTTGAGATTTGAGCGACTCCACAAATTCATCGATTTCTTTGTCTTCCGCATCATCATCTTGAACCTTAGCGTTTGACGGCTTGGTAAAGTCCTGGGGACAATTACAAAGATTAAGCTATAACCACAAATACTAACCCTCAGGTTTATAAACAAATTTGATTTTGACGGTCACCATAGCCTAGTTGGTAGTGCTCCTGCCTACGAAGCTGGTGGTCCTGGGTTCGAATCCCGGTAAGTGCAAATATGTGTGATGAGGACGAATATTTGTTTCTGAGTCATGGATGTTTTCTATGTATTTATCTATCTATATAAGTATGTATATCGTCGCCTGGTACCCATAGTACAAGCTTTGCTTAGTTTGGGGCTAGGATGATCTGTGTGACATTGTACCCAGATATTATTATTATTTGACTGCACGTGTGGCGCAGTGGTTAAGTCAGTCGCCTCGCTTACTTCATGTCCCGGGTTCGATTCCCGCGCAGGTCTGGATGTACTTTGTGTCCGTCAATATATGTTTGTAAAGTACCCCGCGACACAGGGATAAATTTGCATCCTACGGGCGTAGACTTCTTTAAAAAAATATCAACAAAAACAACAGATATTTGTGGGCATGAACATGTCTGTTTGTCCTGTGTCTGGTTGTAATTATATATTAAGTATGTGATTACAAAAAAAAGAAACGTAGTATATCAGCTATCTGGTCCCATAGTACAATCTCTGCTTAGTTTAGGATTAGATGGCCGTATCTGAATAATGTCCCAGGATATTAGGATATTATAAAAGATTGAAACGTTTTTATGAAAAAACGTAATGAACAAATAAATAATAAATATCTATGGACAACTATAACACTACCATCTAATCCCAAACTAGGCAGAACCTGTACTATGGTAACCAGACAACTGATAAACATACATATATATTTCTAAATACATACATATTCTAGATAAATAACACCCAGACAGAAGAAATAATCGTGCTCATCATATAAAGATTTGTCCTGGGTGCGATCGAACCCACTCCCCACCCACTCTAGCGTACCAGTCATGGTCCCTACCACTAGACCAAAAGATCTGTCAATTATTCGACTGTACACATACCTCACTAACTTCTGTGATGTCAGAAGCGTTTGACATAGGCGCTGGTGCCGTGGGGGCCACGGAAGGATTCTCCCTGGAGAGTCGTTGCTCCCAATAGTTGCGGTCCAAGTACCGGGACAGCTCGGAGGAGGCCTGCGTGCCGTGCTCCGGAGACGCGCTCACGGACGATGGTGTTGGTGATACTGAAATGTTACACACCAGTCACAATTACAAATTTTAGAAATTGAAATGTTAGAACGTTTCCAAAGCAAGACTTTGCGAACTATAATGCACATCCCCTTTTGTATAAATAATAACATATCTACTGAACTGGACTTAAAGGTGAGGGGAGTGTACGACACAAAAGACTAAAAAGACACAGTGTCGGCAAACTGACAAACTGATTTGGCTGAACCAGAGAACAAGATGGAGGAGTGTTCGATTTAGCACCTTCTAAATCGAGTAAAAGTGGACGAGCCACTCCTTTGGTGTACGTCAGTAACAGTGGCTCACTGTGTGCAACACAGATTGCCATGTTACAGAAAATTGAAAAAAAAAAGTCTCAATACTAACCAGACTTAAAGGCAAGGCAAATTTCAGATAATCAACCAATTTAAGCAGAGACTAGTGAGCTGCGTAGGTCTCTAGAACCGGTTTGTGTGTTATTAGTTACACGCGAGGGGGTTGCATTTAACGGTGTGGATAGGCTTATATTTAAGAAATGTATACAAACATTGTTAGACTGTTTGCCTATTATTATTATTCTCGATGTTTAAGTACTATATTAGCAAGCATCAACTATCATTCAAATATATTGTGTGCGGGTGTTAAAGCATTCCGGACAAACCCTCGTGGTTTTTGGTTTGCTTATGTGTATGTTGTATCTTTTGTGTATTAAAAAAAAGAACTTATGTAGTGTTCAATTTTAACGCACTAACTAAAGTGCTCTCTCTATCTTTTAAGAGGGTTAGTAATGAGACAGAGCATAATGATAGTACTCCTGGCCAGTTTTCAGCTACAACAATTAATATGAGCGGAGAGTAGCTAAGTATGTAGGACTTATTGCAGTGCTTATTTTATTTTTTATAGAAAGTACCTTTGACGGCGCGTACACTTGAGAAAGTGCTAATTTAAAGCTAATTTATCCTTAATGTTTTTAAACTTTCGCGATTTGTACACATTTTTCGGCCAAACTAAAAGATCCATTGCTGAAAGGGCTAAAGAACATATCGCAGCTGTCAGGAACCGACAGGTTAATAAATCAGCAATAGCTGAGCACGTAGTCGACACAGGATCCCAACACTGGATTACAAATTTACACAAGCCATAGGTCCTCTCCACCGATCGTCACTATTACTCCAGAATAGTACGTGAAGCGGTTGAAATAAAGAAACATATCAATTTCAACCGGGAAGACGGATACCGCCTCTCACCATCTTGGAATCCTGTAATAACGAAGTGCCATCGTCGCGTAACCAACGTAGTGCGCCCGGGCGCTGATGTCATTAGTGTCGTGTGTACCGACAGTTTCGTAAAGGAAAATAAAAAATATCAAGACCATGCGAGGGTAGATACCGATACCCGAGCTTCACGGAGACGACGCTGCCGAGCCACACCAGTCGACCCGTGACCACGGCTGGTGCAATCCATGCCGAAACGTCGGGTAAACAAGGTAATGATTTACCTAAATATTTATCGCGATGAGACCCGTGTCTACAGTATATAATTTATCCTTGTTGGCAATAAAATAAAGGCTTAATAATAATAACACTTGAGAAAGGAGGGGGACGGCTATCTGACACGACCAGAGGGAGAATAGAACATCTGACTTTTAAAGTTCTCAACGACTGGTGGACACTGAACAGTGAATTACATTCAGAGGTGCCTCAAAATAAGATAGTTTTATCTAGGACACGAAACAGAAGTTCCTCCTTCATTAATGATTGGCTAAGAACGTAAATCTTTGTCTAAAATTAGTTAGTTCGTCATAATTGGCCTTACAATAGTGTCTAAGTAATAGTAATGTCCACCTATCCGAATTTCAGCCACGGCGGCCAGTCACAATGGAGACTAGCCATATTATAGTGCACAAGTGTTTGCAACGCAGGGGCACTTTCTATTCCATCACTGTCATGATCCGATGGGACGACTAGCAACACGACCGGAAAGCGTGAAATACCGCCAACTCCCAGACTTTGAGCTGATACTGAGAAATTTTCTTGACAGAAAAATCTCAAAATCACTTTTTATACGTACGCTTACGGTTGTTTTACGCGTACGTTAATGCACAGCCGGTACTGTTATTTATTATAGACACACCAACAGTATACATACACAACATTTAAATCATAGTCACTATATAATTCAGTTCCTATATGTATAGTTCCACAAACTTATCTGGCCCGGTGGCCAAAAGTACCAACGCCAAAGTACTAACGACGCCAGTTTGAAATGTCAATCAGCCTGTTATTCCCTGACATTCCTGCCATTGATTGTTTGTTGCGCGTATTTATTTTTCCTTTTGTGGTTTTTAATTGTGAAAAATGCCGAAAGCTTTAAAAAGTGATGCGAGGAACATTAAATTACAAGTATTGAATTATATGAAGGAAGAAAAACGCCTTCAGGAACCAATTATACCCTTCAATAAGTTGTATGAACGCGTAGCTGCTGTTACAGGTTAGTGTTGTCAGCTTCTGAAAAAATACGAAAGTCCCCCTCGCACTTTAAATTAAAATACATATTTTAAAATATTCATTATTTATTTAATTTATGCTATTTCCATTGTAGGTGTCGGGGAGTGATTTGTAAGAAAACTTGTGAAAGAAAAAGAGCAAGCAGATGCAAAAATTTATAGCAGATCAGAATATTGGTAGATCGAATTCTGAAATGCCTACATTGATTGCAGAAGCTTTTGATAAAATAACATGGCAAAAGCATTGCAATCATGTAAAAAATATAGAAAATGAGTATAGATAAAGGGATGGATACTTAGACGAGCCTTTCATCATTCATTTAGGTAGTGAAAGTGAAAGCAGTGATTACGATAATGATGATGATGAACTGACTTCTGAATTAAACAATTCCGGTGACATAATAATACCTGGAGTATCTCCGTTAAAGAACACTCAGCTTACATTTTATGTAAATGATCATAATTATTGTATAAAAATATAAAGATTTGTAATGACAGTATTTGTTTGCTTTTTAGTGAAGTAATATTTACGTTACAACGTGCATATTATTTTTACCCACTTTATTGCAAAAAATAGTTACTAGCAACACTAAATGCGATAACAGCGACGCTGCCAGCGGGCCAGATAAGTTTGCGGAACTGTACACCTATTAAAGGAATGCACAACACGCACTAAACATAGACAATGTTGACATACAATACAAGTTATTTTAAATTAAAAACAAACAAAAATACCATAATTAACACAGATTAAAATGCATTAAAGACAATTAAAAAAGTTCTTATTGGACTAAGAAAAAAAAAGAGTCCCTATGCTAACGCTTCCAATATTTTACGCTTGAATGTATAGGAAAAAATATCCAATTGGTCGATTTTTTTTATTAAAACCATTGTACTCATTAGACGCTCGCACCAAAGGTGAATTTAGTGCGAGATTTGTTTTTATTTTAATGTTAATGTTAACTGTTAATTATTTGGGCCTTGTCATTTTGCACTACTGTCTATTGTGGATCAAATAAGTTACACGAGGGGGGTATGTCAGGAAATATTTAAAAAACCTTAAAATAAGTATTTTTTTCCAAATCCATACGTTATGATATGGTCTACTTACCCGTAGGATGATGCGGTGTAGGATCCGGAGCAATATGCGGCCGCGTCTTTCTTTCTTTCTCTTTGTGTTCAGCTTCAGACTGGCTTAAGGCTAGTGCCAGCTGCAGTTCCTCCTCCTCTTGCAACTCCTCGGCTGTCTTACCACCGGTACGTTTCTATAGGCAATCACAAACATTAAATCAATTAAAATATTAGGAACATCTAGTGACCTGCCACAGCGTTGCGCGGGGGAAGACAGTATTAGTATTTTGAATTAAAAAAATATTGTATTGTAGTAGGTATATACATACTATAAGGCGATGAACTGGTTGGTAGATACTTGCCTTTCACGCCGCAGCACGTGGGTTCGAATCCCACCCTGGACAGATATTTGTATGCAGGAACATGTCTGTTCGTCGTGAGTCTGGATGTAATTACATACTAAGATTATAAATGCGAAATTGTGACTGTGTGAGTGTGTATGTTTGTTACTTCTTCACGTCTAAACGGCTGGAGCGATTTTAATAAAATTTGGTACAGTTGTTGTTATATATAATTATGTAATTAGACAAGAAAAGTAGTATATCATTTGTCTGGTTTTCATAGTATGTACAAGTTTTGCTTAGTTTGGCCAGATGGCCGTGCGTGAATAATGTCCCAGGATATTATTATTACGCGTATTTATTATTATTCATGAGCAATATTTATTTTAGAGTTGATCGTAACCTAACAATTTAGCTGCGCTAATACATATTATTATTTGAAATCAGTAGTCCATCACACACGGTCGCTTAATGGTGTTAAAGAAGAAAATATATTAAACTAATCTGGAATAGAATAGAATTTGGATTGGAATTGGATTAATCTACGTGTTACTGAAACTTATAATAGGCCTAATAAAAACAATGAAATATGCACCATACACATTTTAGATAAATTGGTTTAAGAAAACATTTCAAATCCATAACAAATTGAGACTTAATTTCTACGACGCGCAGTCAGACCGCGGGGAACACCCAAATACTCCGAAATATTTTATTCCGAATTTCGATGTTCCGATTTTCAAAAGTCCGAATTTCATAATACCTAAGAGTTGTAATGTTTATTATTAAAAATCACGAAATTTATTTTACCAAAAGTCATACATGCGATTTGTTGGTTTTCCGATTTCCATATGTTCGATCGAATAGTCAAATCCTCAAGGGTTCTTGGTCCGAAAAACGACATTCCTATTTTCAATACTTCGAATAAACTAAAAGTCCACATGTTGTGCTATAAAATTTAGTGACAGTAACGAATCGCTGCAAAACCGACTTCATGCAGTCTTGTCTGCCCTACCCTAGAGTATGATAAATCTAAATAATTATCTCTAATGTACATATACTTAGATATAATTATTATGTTCAAAGATTTTTTATTGCGGACTAAGTATTACAGAGGGTCTTAAAATTACGATCGAACTAATGACTTAGTCGCCTTATCAGGCAAGGCAACAACACATTCTTAATTACATTTGTGTACTTATATTATTATTACTTCTGATGTCATTTTACAATAAATATTTTATGCTATAGATTATATACACTATTTATAAAAGATGTCGGTTACATACATTAAATTATTTAATTAAATTAATACATTAAACTGAATAATTACCTACTTTAAATTATGGCATTGATATTACATTTGATACATTCAGTAATCAATGTCTTCGTAGGGACCTGTTCCTAAGTATAGCTTGATGTGCTGGCGTCTGTACAAGGGTGAGCACTGACAATAATGTCTGTGCTAACCCGTTCCCTTACTATATCAGTATTATATCTGAGTAAACATGTATAGTCCCAGTTTTCTTGGGCAATCGGGACCACTGTAGATTGTAACCGCTCTTTTTTGTCAATTTTATAAATGGACACTTGATTTATTTTGGTAAGCGCAGATGCCCCATAACTAAATTAATACCTATCAGTCTTATTGTGGGTTTGGCGGGGACAAATGAACATATAAGGAAGGACATTGATGACTGATTATTATTTTTCTTTTGCTTGCTTTTCAGAAGGACAAGGTTGAAAAGAAACCAACATTACCTACTTTAGTTGGCAATGCTTAAAATCAAGGCAAATTCTATATTAAGTAGGTTATGTAAAGTGAAACCATTCTTTACATATAAAAGTATTTATTTTATAGAAAATCATAGTATACAAAAATTTTCATGCTATCTAGAAAACTAAAACTAAAACATTGTCATCTAGTAAATTAAAAATTAAGTAAGATCTAGGCAGTAATGAGAAAACAAAAGATATACCAATTTCAATACAATTAATATATTTTCAAATTAACACTATATAGTAAATTAATAAAGTATTACATGATATCATTCAAGAGTAAAGAACAAATAGTTTATTTGTTCTTTACTCTTGAATTTGAAGTCAGAGTCTATAAAAAATAATGCCAACAAAATCAATATGGCTGTATTAATTTTGTTTAAGTCTTCGAACAAATTTAGGAGTTTCAGGCACAGTGAGAGGAGCAATGGACTTTTCAGGAACAAACTGCACAACAGTGGGTACAGGTTTAGCATGGTGTACAAGCTTTAATCTTAGTTCAGCTCGAGCCCTCTCCTCAAGTTCTTGTTGCTCCTTTTCTCTCTTTCGTCTCATCTGTTCCTGTTCCTCTTCTTTTTGCTTCAATTGTTTGTCATATCTCTCTCGTTCAGCAGCACGCTTTTCAGAGTTAAGGACAAAGGGTTCAGGTTTAACACCTGGTGTTGGTTGCCGGACAGGTTTAAATGGTTCCTTGTGGAGTACAGAAGGTGGCCGAGCTTCAAATTTAAAGTTTTCCTTATTTTCAGAAGATGCAGTAGAAGAACATCCTTTTACAGCATTGCACTGCATGTGTTTTTTAACTATACCGGGTATAGGCTGTGCTTTGAATAAGCATGCCTGTTTGCGCTCTTCTTCAATCTGCTGTTTGATTCTCTCTTCTTTACGGCGCTTGATTTCTTCATCTCTCTTCTCAAATGTGAATGGTTCAGGTTTTAACGGACCAATACGTTGATGTTTTTCTTCAGTCTTTATAATTTGCTTATTATCATGTTTAATAGTATCTAATATGTTGGCTTTTTTATAATGGAATTTTGGGCTGACCGGCTTTGTTATTTGGACTGGTGGTTTAATTGGGATATGTGGCTTCTCTAGTATGTGCTTAGGAGCCGGGCGGGCTTTGAAGTGATGAGTCTCACCAGGTGACTGTGGTAGTTTAGCATTCTTCTGATTTTCTGTCAAGTTGAATGGCTCTGGAATAGTGATTGGCTTCTTCTGAACTTCTGGGAGATTTATTGGGCCTATAATAACCGATTTGGGTATAGGGTGAGCTTTGATTTTGAATTTTTTAATTTCTTCAATTTCCTGTTCCTCCTTTTCTTTTTGTGAGAGAACGTGTACAGGTCGCGATCGTGTCTTGGATCGTAGCAGCGGCGACTGAGGGATTGTGAGGCCGCTTGGTCCGGCATGTCCTTGTGATCGGAATCTTTGTGGTCGTGTCGTGTGGAATCGGCCTGGAGTATCTCTTTGGTAATGATAAATAGCTTCGGCCATCGATACAAACTTGTTTCTGGATAACTCTAATGGGGCTCCTGAAGGCCTGCGATGTCTGTGGTATACATCTTCCCTATCGTTACCTTGTTCCATTCTCAGCGCTTGTATATCGTTCATTGACATGGACTTTCTCATTACTCCATATTGTTCTTCCAAAGAGTAATCTAAACGATTGTGATCACCAAAATCCTCTTCAATAGGAGTCACAGGTTCGTCTTTTACGCGTAAATTGCCATTAGGTGTGAAATAAATTTCACCGCGAAAGTCCGTCACATTATTGGCCATATTTTCGAAGAAATTACACAAATAAAACAAAACAATATATTATTCGTCGCTGTTGATTCGTTATTTTCAAATATCTGATTACTTCACTGACACACAAAGCGTTCGGCAGCTAGCGGAATTTTTAATGTTGCCACGTATGGATAGTTACATTACCCCACGTTATTACCCGATATATTTTTATTCGGGGGTTTATGTAATTAAGTAATAAGTAAGTTTTATATACTTTATCCAGTTTTATTATTGGAACTTTTTTTTCCATGATGCGGTTATAACATAACACACATCAAAAAATAAATATATTTATGTAATTTTTAATACCATTAAAAATTACATAAATATATTTATTTTTTGATGTGCGTTATGTTATAACCGCATCATGGAAAAAAAAGTTCTTAACAAAAACCAACGTGGAAATTTCAATGTGTGATTTCAATACCTACCGCAAACAAGTTTATAAGAGATTAAGTTTAATTGCTTTAGATTTCAATGTATTGTATCTTTTTAGGTAATGATATAATTAATACAATATAACGATTAAATTAATTAAAAATATACTGATATAAATATTGGAAATAGATAAAAACTAGACTCTGTCTATAACGACATCTTGTCTATGGCCACGTTGTTATTGTTTTATTAGCTGTGCGATTTTTCAAGATTTATTAGTGAATCATGAATAAAACCATTTAAAGTAATGTGCGGAAGATTCTTTTTAATATGCTATATAAACACAAGAAGAAAGAAAAAGAAGCCATTTTCAAGGAAAAAATCGAGTGTTTAGACATCGTCATGAAATTTATAGGTTAGTTGTTTATTGATAGTATGGAGATTTTGATACTTTGATGAGTAATATAATTAAATATTTTTGGTCACTTAGTAGCACATAATTTCACATGAATTAGATGTTTCTATTAATTCTTACTTTTGCCACAACAAAGTGGATTAATTACTGTTCAAATAATATGTATAGTATTAAGTATGTTTTACTTCAGAGACCAAATTAAGATTTTCTGTAATAAAAAGTCATCTTTTACCTAATATTTCCGACACTGATCACTCAAATTGTGTAAATACTTAAAGGTAAGGTATGATACCTTTAAGTATTTACACAATTTGAGTGATCAGTGTCGGAAATATTTGGTAAAAGATTACTTTTTATTACACAAAATCTTAATTTGGTCTCTGAAGAAAAAGAAGCCTTGCAAAATATTGCTAAACTAAAAAAGTTGGAACAAAAAGAGTCTCTTACTCAGAAGAAGTACTTTCAAGACATTGCTGAAATGACGGGTAAATATGTACCCATAATAATAAATATTCTATGTTAGTCGTCTGTGGGTACATATGAGCAAATAATAATATTTGTCTTTCTTTCAGATGTTAGTTTCTATACATTAAAGAGAATATACAATGAAGGACATGCAAATGAAGGTATATTTAGAAATATTTCCAAATCAGCAGCGGAAGTTGAATGAATAATTAAAGAAGTTTTCGAAAATATTACTCCGTACAATTGGAAAAAAATACAGACCATGTGCTTCATATTGAAGATCAGTATAAGAATAGAGATGGCATAAAGGAAGAGATGGAGCCATTCATAATAAAAGTATATGATGACTCAAGCAGCTCCGATGAATCTTATATGGGTGTGGAATTTCTGGAATCTGATTTTGACTATAGTGATTGAAATATAATCTTTTCATACATATTTTTATTTCTTTACATCTTATCACTATATTATTTACGTTTTGAACATCTACAATAATATAATAAATTAATTATATATTTATATGAGAGAGCATGTTAATATACCGACCATGGTATACATATCTGGCTTAAATGGCTCAGTTGATCAAGTGTCATGTCATGTCATTTCAATGCGTGGAGTCCATATACATAAAAGTTTAAATGCATATTGGTTCAAAATATTAAATCTTCGTAAGTTTCTCACACATTGTTTAAAAGTTTTGACTTTATAAGTGCAAGTAACGAGTAGTATAATAATTAATATTATTACATTTGAACCCAAAAATAATAATATATCAAAATCGTTTTCGTTAACTATATTCTGCGTTAACTGCTTCAAATTATTTAAATTTACCGCGTTTTGCGAGGCTCAACTTTCATTTGCCAAACTCTACCTACAAACTAAAAATATTATTATAAAGTTAAAATCAAAATACTAAATTACAAATAAAAGTGTAACTTACAGATCAAACAGATTTCAATGTTGTTTTTTTTTTGTTAAATATCTTTAGTGTCATTTTTTATGGATTGTATTAGGTAATACTTGCTATGAAATATTGTAAATTCTACTAAAAGCATAAAATATCAACGCCATCTAACTTTCATACATTGCATATATCTTCTCATAAACTCTAATACTTTGTATCATATTATAAAAAAACTTGTAATAATAATAATAATAATGATAAATACTTTATTTCAGCAATAAAAATCGCCATATTGTGTTAATACAAATACTTAAAAACTAGATTAGTACTACTAGGATCTATTTTTGATATCTAGCAGGATTTGAACATCGGGTTGACACGTGGAGCCGTGCCCAATGTTCAAGGAATGGACCATCCATTTTTCCTGCTAGCATACTTAATGAACTACTGTATATACTCCTAATAGTTTTAAATCATAGCAAAATGTTTGGACTGGCATAAACAAAGAGTGTTATTAACGTATAAAATGCATTATAAAAAGTTTCTGAACTAAATCTAACTGAAAATTATTGTTTAAAACGATGTTGGTGCCTTAACTCGTTTATCTTCTTTACTAAGAAAAAGAAAACGTTTTAACCGTTTTAATTTCAATTAACGTAACTGGTTTAGACATTTATCGGTTATATAGTTACCAATACCCTTAAAATAGATACCATCACAAAATATTAAAAAAAAAGCGGCCAAGTGCGAATCGGACACGGCCATGATGAAAATTCACGCGTAGCAGCAAGTATTTGAGTTGATTGAATGAAAGGTAAATTGCGGTGTACGATTTATGACGTATTAAAAAAATACTTACTAGATCTCGTTCAAACCAATTCTCGGTGGAAGTCTGCACGGTAATGTACATAATATAATTTTTTTAGTTATCCATGGATACCCCACATTTATAGATTTGATGAAAAAAAATTTGGGCTTCGGTTTTAAGTATGGGTAAGCCCAAATATTTTTTTGTGCGAAAATCTTAATTTTATTCACAGATTACATCTACTGACCAAGTTACAAAACTATAATAGTTCTCATATGTCTTCGGAAAAAGTGGCTGTGACATACGGACAGACAGACAGACAGACATGATGAATCCATGAGGGTTTCGTTTTTTGCCATTTGGCTACGGGATCCTAAAAAAGGATGTAACACAATAATCATCTCGTCTGTTTAGAGGTCAAAATTATTTTTACCATTTAATATATCCAGGCTTATATTGCGGCGAAAAATCATGTATCTCACAACACTCTACTATTATTATTATTATATTCTCCATGCTAGCAGTCATATAGTCGTATTTTCCTGTGATGCTATTGGGCGAAAGCCGTTAGGCATGAGTCGTCACCGTGCGGTAATGCGGCCTTTAATATAGAACAGAAAGTAATCTTTGATATAAAAAAGAGCAACGAAATGCGATAAAGTTGTTAAGGTAAAGAATCAATACAAAAAAAACAATTACCCGTAATTGGGGTAATTTATTGTTGTATGGCAACATTCTTTATTGTTCGGGACTGTAAAAACCGTAACAAGATGGAAGTAGTTTCCGAACGAACTTACTGTTGTCAGCCGTAATGTCAAATGAGTTTACAACGCGACCGCATTTTTCGTGAATTTACTATTGACATTGTAAATAGTATAATAGAAATTAACAATTGTTGAATTCGACCCGTAAACTAATTTCTTTATTACAATGGCACAAACAGCATTACCTAACCCGAACACATTATTGCCGTTGGAGCTGGTGGACAAATGTATCGGTTCACGAATCCACATAATCATGAAAAACGACAAGGAAATGGTCGGAACCTTGCAAGGATTCGACGACTTTGTTAATATGTTGCTGGATGACGTCACAGAATACGAATCAACACCGGAAGGAAGAAAGATCACGAAACTAGATCAAATTTTATTGAATGGAAACAATATAGCTATGTTGGTGCCGGGCGGCGAAATGACGGGCGATTACGAAGGACAGTGATATCTATAGGTTTATTAAATTTATTTCTTAAGTATATGTGGCTTTAATTCGAGAAACTTTGGTGTTTCCTAAACAAATCGACACACATTATTTATTCATTAATTATTGTTGTTAGCAGTGGAATATCCTTGTATCAAAATTGATCCAATTACTATGGTAAGAACTGGCAACTCAACTTTCAGCACAGAGAGTAGAGAACTTATAATTCACACTACTCATTGATTGGTAATCTCTAAAAAGACAGTAATGCTCAAAAGAGTTTATACACCTAGGTACTCACTAGGTGCATAAACTCTTTTGAGCATTACCAGAGAAGGTATCTTGCTATGAGGTCCTCAAGTAAATATGTACTTGTCACAAGAAAGGAAATTAGCCAGACATGCTGGGTGTTTTTATTTCTTATTTGAATTTTAAAGATGTCAGTATACTAAATGCTAAGTGCCTATAAATAATTATTTTTAATGGAGCACAGATATCTTGTTGACCCACTAAAGATACAATGTACTTTACTTATCAATCAGACTATTTGCAGATAATAAGTTAAGATAAATAGTTTAACAATATTTTTATACTTCATACCTTTAAAAAACTGCCTATGTTTTCATTTTGTGAGAGATTAGTTGTCAAATATTTGAGTTTTTGAGTGCCTAAAAATGAATTCCTGGTATAACAGGTAATCTGAATTTGATTATTACAAACTGCATACTATTTATTACAGAGGCAAAATTTATTCCTTTTCTACCTGAAAATGTATCAAATGGGATCAGATGTATAGATTCATAACAATGTTTGGTGATTTACTAAATCTATTCTGGATTCCAGTGTTTGAGTGTAAGGGTTTCTGTCTCCATACAAAATAATAGTTACACATTTTAATCTCTTGATTATATAATCCTACTAATATTATCAATGCAAAAGTTTGTAAGTATGGATGGATGTTTATTACTCTTTCATGTAAAAACTACTGAATGGATTTTAATGAACCTTTACAATAATATAGGTTATACATCAGAATAACACGTAGGCCACAATTTATAAAGATATTGTGTGAAAAGTGTCAAGTAAGTAGGAAAAAATCTACAATTTCCGAGCTATTCCGGCGTGCACTGCCAAAACCACTAGAGGTACACATTCTACTAATATTATAAATGGGAAAGTTTGTGACTATGATATATGTTTGTATGTTTGTTACTATTTTACGCCAAAACTACTTAAACGCGGGTGAAACCGTGGGGCGCAGCTTGTAAATAATAATAATATCCTGGGACATTATTTACACACGGCCACCGCACACACACATCACATAGTACAAGCACAGATGACTGATATACTACTTTTCTTTTGTAAATACATACTTATATAGATAAATTACACTCAGACTCAGGAGAAACAGACATGTCCATGCACCCAAATATTTGTCCTAGGTGGTAATCGAACCCATGACCTCCAGTGTGAAAAGCAAGCATTTGCCAACCATGCCAGCTACTCCCTGTAGTGCTACCGGTGAATAAGGTAGCCTATGTGTTAATCCCATGGCCAAATTATGTGCATTCCAAATTTCAGGCTACCCCATTCAACCATTATAAGGATATAAGATCTATTGTAACTTCTGAAGATTTCTCAAGTATAATAGTAGTGGAATGAACTGAATTTGTATACCAACCAGTTATTTAATATAAGAAGGGAGAAGATTACATGTTTTCATGCTTCTTAATAAAACCTTTAAATAAATAAAAATAAAAAAGGTTTTTATTCACATAGACTTTAAAAAAGTGCTTGTAAATAGTCATAACATGTTTGTAGTAGTTAGTTTTGACTATAAAATTCTTGCAAAGTCAAAATTTTTATTGCTAGAAAAGGTTGTAAGTATAACCAATCATCAAGGTTAGCTTGGAGTTTAGGCTTAAGATTTTCAGACTCAAATGCAATTGCTTTATTAATTTAAGAATGCTTCCATGACACCTCTTCGAATACCACAGATTTGACATAATTACAAGTGTCATAAAGGATCGTATAGAATCCCTACTTTAATGAACCACATTTATCAAAACAGTATTGATTGAAGAAAAGCTAAAAACCTGTAATAAATAATTTGATTCAGTGAAAGAATAAAATCTTACCTGTGGTTGTGTAGGTCCGTAGTCGTTGGAAGTATCATTGATTTCCAGCTTTGTGATGGAGACTCCAGATGGTGGAGGCCTGCTAACTTTATCAAAACAGGCGTCGCAAACACGGACCTGTAAATATCTTAGTGTTATATAAATAGTCATTTTTCTTATGGTTTTTTAAACAAGATAATATTCATATTAGGGAAATGAATCACTGTTGCAGGGTACTTTAAAAACTTTTAATTGACTCAGAACAATTATAGTTCAGGCAAATAGTTTTCTTGTTTGGGTATTTGTTCGGGTACACGAAGTGGCGAGGCGGATGTCATAACCGTTGCGCATATGTGCACTCATCACGTGGGGTGATCATCTTAACTAAAGCACAGCTGTGCGTTTTTTTGTCCCCCCTTGTACTAGATCATTTTATAAGGGACAGAATAGAGCCCATGCTGTCAATCACATTTTGGCTGGGTATAACAGAGGATAGGTGGTCACTGATCACGGACACTTAGCTTAACTCTGTTGGTTAGATCTCCTTATGAGAGACAGTCTGTAGTCTGTATTGTTTGGGTACTAAATGTTTCATATAAATTGCGTCAATTATGCTTGCTTAATCCATAGCAGCATTACCTAAACTTCAAAGAAGTATATTTTCATGTGCCAGGGGGCTTTAACAATATAGGTGGACTTCAGAAACAGTTTTCGGTGGGATCGAATCCACCACACATCATAGGTTTAGTAAGAGTATACAGAAATTAAATGTATGAACCAAATCATGCTCTCGATGGGAAAATGTTGTGAGTACAAACTCGTTCGGACTTTTCGTTTCTGCAACTCATACCCATTTCAGGATCAGTGCAGTCATGAAGTCTCTGTCAACGATTAAGCCATTTATGTAGTTTTCTAAATACAAATACACATAGTATAATACCTCCTTTTCGATGCCAAATTTGGGTAGAGTAGATGTCTTGGAGCTGCATTGTTGGCAGAAGACTTGACCACACGCGCGACAGTGATGCCGTCGCACCATCAGTGAGAACGCTACACGGCATCTAGATGGGAAAAATATACAATTTACAGCATTGACCTATATGTATTCTACTAGACGCGCAATCCCATATTGAGAACTTGCAACAACATATTGCTACTCACAGAGTTGCAGCGCCCGCGCTGCAACTCAGTGAGCAATTTTGGCCGCCGCGCCCGCGCCCCTCACCACGCGCACAGCCGGACTGGGACAGAGTTTTTATTCGAAACAGCGTGTCTAGTTATACATATAAGTCAATGATTTACGGTCCTAAGGGTAAACCAATGCGCGGACAAACAACATCTAGATAGGGAAAAGGTACAAGTTGGATTGCTACAAGTAAACCCGTGCGTGGACACACTGCATATCTATGTGATAAACTGTACAATTCATAGTCTTAGATGTAAAGACCTGATCGCCAAATTTCGGCCACAGCGGCCAGTCTCAATGGATACTAAAATTTACAGCTACCAATCATTTTTGGGACGGGCCTGTTGGCGTAGTTGGCAAATGCTTGCTTTTCACGCCGGAGGTTGTGGATTCGATTACCACCCAGGACAGATATTTGTGTGCATGAACATGTCTGTTTGTCCTGAGTCTGGATGTAATTATCTATATAGGTATGTATTTACAAAAAGAAAAGGAGTATATGTAGTATATATATCTGGTTTCCATAGTATAAGCTCTGGATAGTTTGGGATCAGATGGCTGGGTGTAAATAATGTCCCGGGATATTATTATTATTAGAGTATCAGCATCATTTTGAAATTGTTTGCATTCTGATTCATTTAAATTTTTCTTTTTTTAACATATCCAGTTCGTTTTATAGTGTTTGTCGTGTCATACTGTTTTGAATTGTTAATCTGAAGGTTTATTACATTATTTACATAATGTATACAAGGTTGGGAGATGACTGATAAAACTATGTTTCCATAAGATGGTGAAATGTCCAAGTTCATATCTGTACCTACGAACGAAGTAATGATTCGAGGCCAATTTAGTACAAATGAAGATGAAGCTAAGTGCATCGAATTGAGGAAAATAGAACAGCATGATACGCACTTAAATCATAATAACAGCTCCCAAGAGTTATTCAATAGCTTCAACTAGCAGCTATTTAGCTTTCCTTAGGAACTATGATAGTGTAATGAGCCAGACGCCAGCACATCCAGCTACCCCAATCTGTCAAATTCCTTTTATAGATTTTCAACTTTATCACATCAGCATAAGGTTCACTTTCAATTGGGGAAATTTGACAGATTGGGGTCGCTTGATGTCCAGCACGTCTGTACTATGAGTGTACCTGAGGGAATTTCGGCCATAGTGACCAAATGCTCGTCATGCAGAGCGCTTGTAGCCAGATGCTCTCAGTAACTGATCGACGAGGATAAGCAACTGGGCTCGCGGTCAGTCCATAGATGGGTGACCGCCAAAGTGGTTTAATTTCTGAGCGTCTCCGTGCTTCGGAGGGCACGTTAAGCTGTCGGTCCCGGTTGTAGCCATTAGGCAACAGTCGTTAAGCCATGTCAGAGGTCTACTAGGCGGCTTGAACAACTCTGACACCAGGGTAACCACTGCCCATAAGATAAGTAAGTAAGTGAGTAATTTCACCGGTGAATAAGGCTCTAGACAGACGGACCGCATTGCAACTGCAACTGCAACTGCACGCCGACTGTAATAGAACTGCAATCGGACTGCGCGTTTGGTTTTGCAGTTCTATTGCAGTCGTGTCAACTGCATTCAAACTGCACTTGAATTGCAGTTGAAATGCAGTCCGTCTGTTTAGAGCATAAACAACGAAGATGTTGTCGTAGTTCAGTCTCCGGTGAAATTGGTCTCTATTGCCTCACTCCTAAATGACAACTGGCCGGTGATCGGACAGTACTATAGAAACATCAATTGCGTTGCCATAAAAAAATGCGAGACCTGCTTTCAGTGACACTTGGGTTGCTACTGAGTTTAATTGCCAGTACAATATTGTACGGTTATTGTACAACATCTCTAGGTTAATCCTAGAGATGTACAACATCTCTAGGTTAATCCTAGAGATGTACAACATCTCTAGGTTAATCCTAGAGATGTTGTGTATTTTAACAATTAATTTATATCAAAACGTATCGTAAGCTAATCAATGTAGTATGGATAGTGTGTTCGGTATTGATAATAAAGTATAAAGAGGATAAATACTTTTATCCCACAAAATTTAAACTTATCTACAGCATAGGATCCATTAGATTGACTTTAAGAAATATATCCCAATGGATGCTTTTTCACATAAATATCAATAAAGACATAAAAATCAAATGATCCCCTTTTTAGGGAATATACAATTATGCATAATAGTGTAAATGACAATACTGGCCCAAAAAGAGGGCTAGTAGTTATTTTAATAATATATTCTTAAGACCTAATCGATCATTCTCTGACCAAATCGGAGATGTTCTCAAGAAAAGCCAGGTCAGAAGTACGCTTAACCAGCGAGCATGTATGAAGAATATTAAACAAGGCAAAAGAGGAAAAGAGGTATGCAAGGATCGTCACAAATGGAAATCCGTTGTCTCTGCCTACCGTTCTGGGAAAAAGTTGTGATTCTATGTATGTATGTATTTTTAATAAGGTCGAATGGCTCCAATAGGTACTTTTTACAATTGGGTCTAATCTTAAAGGTCTATTGGGTACAAGACCATATAAAATAAAATCTTTGGACAAGTAACACACTGCCATCTGATCCCAAAATAGGCAGAGATTGTACTAGGGCCACCAGAAAACTGATAAACCTATTATAGATAAATTACACCCAGACAATTAACAAATAATCGTGTTCGTCACACAAAGATTTGTCTCGGGTGGGAATCGAACCCACGACCTCTGGCTCAGGTCACTAACCACTAAACCAACAGGCCAGGCACCATTGTGCTGAGATGATTGTTTGCGTCTTTATATGAATGTACAAAAGGACGTCAGAAGTTTAGCATTCGTTAACAGATCATTGAACCTTACGCAAGTTAGCAAAATATTACATACCTGTGACACACTTCTCCGTCTGCCCACTCCGGAGCCGTGTCCGCGGAGAACATTGCGTCAGACTCCTTTAAGGCCGGGAACTTGTAACCTTCCGCCTTCAGTATGTTTACAGTATCCTAAACACAAAAAGAACACCTTAAACACAACATTGATCAACAAACATAGAACTATGACTAAGCTCGTAATAAAATGACACAACACAACAGCGCTCGGCGCAGAATATAAAACATTTCAACATTTTCCTTGTATCTTTACCATTTTTGTTTCTCACAAAAACATTTAACGGGAGTGAAAAAGAAAAGTTGTTATCACAATGATACGCTGTGATATACTTACAATATTTTTGTTTTGTTGTTCATAAGATCATGAGTCATACACAGACTCATACAATCGGTTGATAACACGTGACGTAAAGTACAGGTACATACATACATAGTAATAGGTACCTACTTATATACTTAGTAACACAAAGATAGGATCGAATCGCCCGCATAAGAACTCGGGAAACGAAAGTAATATATACATATAACTGTACAAAGTGTGTTTGTAGGTACATACATATACCTATAATCTTTGCTCAACCAGCTGTTACGTTCCAAATAAAAATGACGGGTATGGTTGGCAAATGCTTGCTTTTGACGCCGGGGGTTGTGGGTTCGATTCCATACAGATATTTGTGTGCATGAACATGTCTGTTTGTTCTGAGTCTAGGTGTAATTATCTATCTAAGTATGTATTTACAAAAGAAAAGTTAGTATATGTAGTATATCAGTTATCTGGTTTCCATAGTACAAGGTCTGCTTAGTTTGAGATCAGATGGCCGTGTGTAAATAATGTCCCAGGATATTATTATTATTAATTAAGTAAGTAATAGGTAAAGTCCCCCTGCCATATGTAGGTATTATAGTGCACAAGTGTGTGCGCAAACACAGGGGCACTTTCTATTCCATCATTATTATGATCCAATGGGACGACTAACAACACGACCGGAAGTCAGGTCCAGGAGCGACGCCTTTAAGTGCTCTCCGGAATATGGGATATAAATCCCGCCAACTTCCAGACTCTGGGCTTATACTGAGAAATTTGTTTTTACTCTTGTTTGAACCTTATTATCCAGGTAAGAGATATGATGCCACTGCCAGACACACATACACACACACACAAACACACACACACACACACACAGACTGACATAGAGGTCAAACTTATAAGACGCCTCTTTTTGCGTCGAGGGTTAAAAAAAATCTTTCAGGAAATTTATGTATGGTACATATTGGTAGTAGTCACTTTATATATTATGCAGGCCACTGACAGGAGAGCAGTGAAGTAAAGTTACCGGTACATAAGACTAGCTGATTGAATTAAATCGAATGAATTGCTTACACGAATGGGTGCCTCATCCGTGCACTACACATAACAACACTAATGGAAAAAATATTAGTACTACCACAGCAAATTGTCGTAGACTAGTCAACTCAGTAGTATGAAATGTGACAGTGACACGAACAACAGTAATTAGATTATACCTCTAGTCAAATCAATATTGCAAAGAGCTGTGTTCAACCTTGGGACATAACATAAAAACGTTCAGTGAACTGTGGAAATGTCAATTGACTACCTATTTTTAGAAACTTGTTAAGTAATTCATATTTGTGCTGAGATTTTTATTTGAATTTCAGAACTGAGTTGATCTGCTTGCTGGCTTTTGGATAAAAACAGGCCAAGTGGGTGCCGAACCACGCGCAATGTAGAGTTCCGTAGTTGCCCATCAAAATAATGCGGTCTAAGAAGTGAGCTTTTTTCTTTTCTTTTTTTACTACTAGTCCCTTTTTTTTCCCCAGTACTTTTTTTTACTAGTCCCGATTATACACAAAAAAAATGTACATTATAGCTAAATGGTTTCGGCGGCACATGTCTTAAAAATGGGCTCCTTTAAGATGATGGTAACTGATTGATACAGTATTTATTAAAAGAGATCACATTAATTTTGGTCCGCTATAGAATCAACTAATTTTTATTTTTATTTCTTACATCTCACGTCATATTGGAGAAAAAGTTTAAGACAGAAACAAAACTATTCGTAAAATCACGCGAACTTTTGTTTTTGTTGACACATTTCTAAAACATTAAGATTTACCGTTCTAAACTTACTTTATCGTATGAGAATTGGTTACTCTACATTTGTATCGATGAAATGCCCCCTCAAATCTTTAATCGGATGGACGGTGTCTTCGCTTAATAATTAGGGTTCCATAGCCAAATGGCAAAAAACGGAACCCTTATAGATTCGTCATGTCTGTCTGTCTGTCCGTCCTATAAGAGCTGTACTGTTGTAACTTGGTAAGTAGATGTATTCTGTGAACCGCATTAAGATTTTTACACAAAAATAGAAAAAGAACAATAATTTTGGGGGGTCCCCAGACATACAACTGATACTCAAAAAGTTTTTTTTCATCGTACCCATACATGTCGGGTATCTATGGATAGGTCTTCGAAAATGATATTGCGGTTTCTAATATATTTTTTTTCTAAACTGAATAGTTTGCGCGAGAGACATTTCCAAAGTGGTAAAATGAGTGTCCCCCCCCCCCCCCCCGCTGTAACTTCTAAAATGAGAGAATGATAAAACTAAAAAAAATATATGATATACATTACCATGCAAACTAACAACGAAAATTTGTTTGAACGAGATCTAACAAGTAGTTTTTTTTAATACGTTATAAATCGTAAACCGCTATTTGCTTTCAATCAACTGAAAACTTGCTGCTACGGAACCCTTCATGGGCGAGTCCGACTCGCACTTGGCCGGTTTTTTTAAGAACGTTATGTACAACTGTTGCTCTGTTGTACAAAACGTTCTTAAAATCAGCCTCTCTCTAGCAGTCTCACGTCTGTAGCCTTGAGCCGAGATTCGTTCCTAAAAGGAGGGTAGGTACTCTCTGGTGCGGGTTATTTAGTTCCTAATCTTATTTTTTAGACGGCTTAACCCTATACTTGGCAACAAAAAAAATAACACAAATATTGAAAAAAACTAATTTAAATATATTCTTGGGTGGTTATTTAAGGCACAAAAAATAACAATAAAAATATAATATAAGTACTTCAACATTTATTGACCGTAACATATTAGATACATTGCCAGGCCCTGAAAAATCAACGTTATAAAACGTACGTATCTAATTTGTTACACCGCCAGTCATTCAGTGTAATTAATAATTTAGTTTTAAACATAATTTTAACAAACGAAACCTAAATTGTTAACATTTTTAGGTAAATAACAAAAACAAAAATACTATTTTGTAATTCTACCAATGTATAAAAATAAATATAATGAATCTTCTTTATTTATCTTATAAATCTCAATTATTGGTAAATTGAGATCAATCATAAAAATCAGTCTTATAAGTATGTACTTTATTTATAAATTATGTTTTTTTTTGTATGGTATTCTATGAAACAATTACGTTCCAGCAATAATCACCACCTCAATTTATATTAAGAATATAAAAAATTAGTCAGCCCTTTTGTGCTTACATACACCTTCCTCTGCTGGTTGTTATACTTGGATATTGAGCAACTTGGTCATACCGAAGAGCATCTGGCGGTCTTTCAGCTGCTGGTTTCTGTATAGTCTTGGTTGATGCCATGCCAGGCCATTTGTTATCGATCCATCTGACGTCAACAATCTTGTTTTTATTGCATACGACTTGTGCATGAGATCCTCTACCCCTTTTATTTAGATTTTTGTCCGTAAGTAGCTTTTTCTCCGCTTCTCGTAGCCTATTTGCGCTCGGTTTGTACCCATTGAAAAAATGCCACAGTCATTGCGTAAATATTGTAACAGCTCAATAGATGCGAAAACAGGACTTGCAAATAGGTTCTCGAATAGATTTTGCCAAAGCTAAAACTGCTTTTGACCCCAGGCCCATATTATTTTAGGTGGTATTACTCTGCACTTTATGGTGACAAGTCTTGGCCTCTTTGGACGAGTAGCTGTTGAAGGAGGTGTAAACAATGATGACGGCGGTGGTCACTGATTACGCCGCTTAAAGTTACTAAGTCGTGGTGAACGTACTTGTGATAGAGTAGCCAGTATAGATGGTGATAGTGGTGATGCTACCGGACACAAAGCACTAGTCTTAATTGTCATTTTGGGCCTAATTGGGCATTAAAACTGAAGGCAAATGTGGGTTGCTTGCGGATGGTGACGACTGTTTACCTTATCAACAGTCGTCACCATCCGCAATCAACCCACATTTGCCATCAGTTTTGCCAAAGATGTTGAAGCAACTACTTGATTTAACTTAATATCGTCTTCTGAGAGAAGATTCAGGTTTTCTATTGAAGTTGGCAATGATGGAGGTGGTGAACTGTTGTCGGATTGCATCGGGCGGGTGTAGTATTGATATTCATCCTCAGATGATTCACTCTCATCCAAATCTTATTTTGCTCCCAGCTTTGGAACAAGAGCTACGAGTTGCCGAGCTCTTCTTTGTTATTGAATAATATGGTGAGGAGGTATCTGCGAGAGAATACAAAATAATTGAAATAAAATTGTCATCATATTTTTAGCACAACAGCTGTCTAATTACAAATCGTTGCAATCGTTGTCTAATTATAAATGCGGTTAGGGAATCATACCTGAGTAGTATCTATACAAATCAGGTAATGTCACATATATGATACATAGCACAAAATTTGTAGAATTTTCGCTATCTGACAATGTATCATATTTGCTACACTCGCAAAACACAAGAGATTACATGCACTTTCAATTCATTTCGGTATAGAAAACTAACGTTTATGACTAGAATATATAATAAGCAATGTGAATTAGACTACTTTGTAAAACAATTAGAACAAAATATAATAAATAATGATTATTCTTACCTTGCGATGCGTAGACGCATTTGATCGGTCCGCAATCTTGCAGTCTACTGCTCTTTTCGGTATTACGAACACTTAAATAATATTTTTGGTAGAAATATTAATATATTTGCTATTATATTAAACGGTAAAAGTTTTAAATATTCCTTTG
Source organism: Pseudoips prasinana (assembly GCA_951640165.1). Taxonomy (NCBI): domain Eukaryota; kingdom Metazoa; phylum Arthropoda; class Insecta; order Lepidoptera; family Nolidae; genus Pseudoips; species Pseudoips prasinana. The sequence continues at coordinate 24,368,616 of OX621240.1, forward strand.
AGTACGGCTCGGGATTTTCTAAAAGTTTAATGTATCAAATTGTACACAGTGCTAAGAATAAGGTTAACTATCCGGTGAAGCAGTGGAAGCATCCTAGGCTAATAGCAGGCTAGGTAGGTTCGACGGGCCAATTGGCGCGGTTGGCAAATGTTTTCTTTTCACGCCGGAGGTCATGGGACAGATATTTGTGTGCGTGAACATGTCTGTTTCAATCTGGTTTCCATAGTACAAGCTCTGCTTAGATGGCCGTGTGTAAATAATGTCCCAGGAAATTATAGTAAAGGTTAAGTTCCGGAATACGTATATGTTCAAGAATTAAACCACTTGAGTTGTCGTTATGTCGTCTGCCACCTTGCGTTTCACACGAAACTTTTTACCGTGTTCTACCATTCTGTGGCAACGCACTTGCGGTCCTCTGACGTTGTGTTTGTCCATGGGCGGCGATTATCAGTTACTATCAGGTTACCCACTCGCTAGTTTACATTGCTAGTACAAAAGCAACTACTCCAATGAGAGTAGTTTTGTACCAAAATGGTAACCACGTACGACCCTGTCAGTCTGCCACAATTATACTAGAGATTAGGAATTAAGATCAAATCAAATTTATTTGCATAAATCAGGTTAAACCTGTGTTATATATGAGCCGGTTAGTTTTTATAAAATATTTAAAATCGAGTGTATAACGAAAATTATGTCCATTTGTAAGAAAATGATAGTTTCATTTTATGAAAAATAAATATCAAAAAAATAATTTGTTTTGTCTTCTGTTTTTACCCAGATTATGATGCAAATAATCTGAAATCATTGCAGTCAAAAATATTAACTAAATAAATAACTTTTATTAATACGTGTACGAATAGCAAGGAATTTCCAAGTCTGTGCGCAAAAAGCAGGCAGGCTCAGGACTCTTATTTTGCCTGTTTTATAAATGTACATCATGATTCATATATCATGATGTACATTTATAAAACAGGCCTAACGAGTGGAACGAAAGACTTAGCATTTACTGTGTAAATTCTGGAACATGATTTTATTTGTTGTTCTTCTACTGACTGCATACAACGAATAACATAAATAGTGTACGTAACTTAATTAGCATAGTTTGCTTATAAACCTGAGCAATGTCTAGCATATCTATATGCTAAATTTATAAACAAGAGTGTGATTTAGACCAAACGACTGCAGTAAAAGTTAGATATACAAAACTAGCTATGAGAGAAAGAGATAAAGAAAATGTGTGCTTACACCACTCTTGTCCCTACAGTAATATACGAAACGGAACTGTTTCTCTTTCTATCTTCACTAATTTAAATCTCCCATTCTATTTCTATTTCAGTTTGCCTCGCCCGATCACACTTTTTGTAACGCTCTCGTCACGCATTCACCAGCTTAGTTGACTGAGTTTGTTTCGCTGGGTCTTCTCAGTTGGGGCGCATTGGATCCGGTGGTAGCATTAAAGCGCGACCGTCGTTATTAACACAAGGTCCGTCATAATAATAATAACTTAATATAGACAGAACCATTGACAATATGTAGTAAAAATATTAGACTTAAACTAGATAATCTATACAAATAAATAAAATTGGAGGGTCTGTTTGTAATATTGAAATTACCGGCTTTTACTACATAAATATGAATATATATACGGTACATACACCAAAATAACATGTTTTACAATTTTTGTCTGTCTGTCTGTCTGTTTGGTCCGGCTAATCTCTGAAACGGCTAAACCGATTTTGACGGGACTTTTATTGGCAGGTAGCTGATGTAATAAGGAGTAAATTAGGCTAATTTTATTTTAGAAAAAGTCATTTCTTTTACCAAAAAGCAAAAAAAAAACAAAAAACAAAATAAACTAATTAACACGCGGACGAAGTCGCGGGCACAGCTAGTTAAACATAATCTCTTGACAATAACTTGATACTCATTGCTATAATAAAATAAATTTTATAAATGTTTTCATACAATGTGTACCTAAATATCTGTTACTAGAAATAATAATGTATACAACTATAATACTACAAACATGTTCTGACTATGTACAAGCGCTTTTTTAAAGAAAACTTTTTTATTTTATTATTTTATATTTCCTGCCAAATTAAATTTTACTTCATAAAACTACCCATACAAGAATAACGATAAACTGATGCATTTTGTTCTGTTTACTGTGTGGCTGGCGGCATAAAATATCGCCACCCCATCTCATTACGTGGAAGTCACCCCGAGGGAATATCTACGGAAGAACGGGCAGCAGCATCTGTGTTCTATGACTATCATAGGTACTGCGATCGCCGACCCGTCTGCCAAACATGGTGATTATGGCATATCTCTCCAAATGAGGGACTCAAATTCAAATTATTTTTATTTGCAGAAATATGGGTCTTGTCATTGTTCTTATTTCTAATTATAAATACCGTTCCATAATTAGCCTTTCGGCGTGCAAATCAATAGTTAAATCGGCTTCCATGAGCACATGTGACGTCATAAATGGTCCGGAATCGATTGTCACCGTTCAAGCCGATTTAACGATTGATTAACTCATTTTAACGTTTATTTATTTGAACGCCATTTAAGAAATCGATGTTCTGCGCCTTAGCCGGTAGAGCCCCAGGTCTTGTTTAATTTGCTTAGAATCGTGGTTCTTTCACTATTATGTTTCACATTGTATATGTATACAAGAATTAGCACTTTGAAGGTGCATAGATGGTATAGTAGTAGAGTCCGTTACTAACACACTTCTTTATATGCGAGTTGTTGAAAGTGGATTATACATTTACTTTATTTAAAACTGGCGAACTGGCGTACTTCCCTTGGACATATATCCTGGGACATTACTCAGACACGGCCATCTGATCCCAAACTAAGCATAGCTTGTACCTACTATGGAAACCAGATAACTGATATATTACATGTACTACTTTTCTTTTGTAAATAAACTACTTATATAGATAATTTCTCACAGACTCAGGACAAACAGACATGTTCAAGCGCATAAATAATAATAATATCTAGGGACAATGTCACACAGATCATCCTAGCCCCAAACTAAGCAAAGCTTGTACTATGGGTACCAGGCGACGATATACATACTTATATAGATAGATAATTACATAGAAAACATCCATGACTCAGGAACAAATATTCGTGCTCATCACACAAATATTTGCACTTACCGGGATTCGAACCCAGGACCACCAGCTTCGTAGGCAGGAGCACTACCAACTAGGCTACGGTGACCGTCCAATAAATGATGAATATGTGTCCTGGGTGGGAATCAAACCTATGACTGTGACGTAAAAGGTGCTTGCATGTACCACTATTATCACCACTAAAAACATACCTCAAGATTAACTTAGGTTAATATCCAATATATACCTGATATAAAATGGACACCCGTTCCTGTTATATTACATTTCAAAAAGGTTTAAATGCAATGGTTAAAGTAATTAGTTTAATCCCATTCTCATGAAAACGTAAAATTTACAGCTAATAATTAAACGTCTGAAAACCATGTTGAACTTGAGCTGCTGCATAGAGACAGAGGTTGTTAATTCAAATCCCATCACAGGTAAAAATTGTAATGTAAAGCTGTAAATTGGATTTCCTTCTATCATGGCAAGACTCATAGCTAGATGCTCTCATCTATCTGTAAGTAATTGGCAAGCTTAAGCAACTAGGCTCGCGGTCAGTTCATAGATGGGGGACCGCCAAAGTGGATTTCTAAGTCTCTTTGCTTCAGAGGGCACGTTAAGTTAACAACAGTTGTTAAGCCATGTCAGAGGCCTAATTAGGCGGCTTGAACAACTCTGACATTAGGGTAACCTAGGGGACCTGGTTCCATTTATCTACGTTCGCTTAAAAATACCAGTTACCTGAACTGCTCTATATTTGGGTGAGTTCCGGAATGCGAATGCCCAAGCTTGGATGAGTTCGAGGATCTTACTGCGTAAGTTCTCATGTTGTGTCGTCTTCACCAAGTCTCTAAGCATTTCACAAAATGCCTTTGAAGCTACTTCATCATGGATGCCAGACCCTGCAACAAATAAAATATTGTCTTAGTTTTTTCCACTTGCTAATTCATCATTATTATGTGTAAGTCCATATGAATTGTGGCACACAATTGTAACACATACTATACGTCATAACACATGACAATTGGTACACACGGCTACATATCAAGCTATACAATACCAATATAAGCTGACCTCTCACTGTATGAAAATCCTATACAACACGGGGTCAGCTTATACTTACTGGAAATGTATACCTTGATGTTTAGCCGTGCATCAAATTTCAGCTTATTGTTTTATTAGCTGTGTCCCGCGGTTTGACCCGCGTTAAACTTTGTAAATTATAGCCTATGTTTTAAGCTAACTCCATACCAAATTTTATTAAAATCGCTCCAGTCGTTTAGACGTGAAGAAGTAACAAACATACGCACTCACAAACTTTCGCCTCTATAATATGAGTGTGATTATTGATAAGATCTTACACATGACGGACTGGAGGGATCTGATGATATAAATAATAGTACTGAGTAGGTACTGATGATGTGATGTCTTCCCGGACGAATTTCGGCCACGGCGGCCATTCTCAATGGAGATTAGCCAATTGCGCAGGACATATTACAGTGCACAAGTGTGTGCGCAAACACAGGGGCACTTTCTATTCCATCACTCTCATGATCCGATGGGACGACTAGCGACACGACCGGAAAGAGGTCAGGTAATATACAAAAATCACTTTTTGGCCCGACGCGGGATTTGAACACAGGACCTCATTTTCTGCGGTTGCACACGCTACCGCTAGACCAACGAGGCAGTCAGTACTCCTGGTCAGTACACTGAGTACCTACTACTGGTATTGCAGCCCCATGACGGATAACATTATAATTCTTTATTTCACCCTACAGAATACTACTACTGCTAGGTAGACGCCAAGCTGATGCATCCATTGTTTTCGGTTCGAAGCTACAAGTACATGGGCGCCTACAAGCCTAAAGAGAGAAACATGCTGCAATGGCCATTTAGTAAAGTAAGTTAACGATTTGTTATAACGATATATTATGTTTTATAAGAAGGTGCATGACACATTTGCTTTTGTGTTAAATTTATAAATAAAACAAAAAGAGAGATGGTTTAACTTTGAAGTATGTCTCTCTGTAGCACATGGAGGTATAAAACAAACGCAATTATAGATGGCACTGTCGTGTATGTATGAATAGTAATGCATGTCATTGATTAGGAATACTTAACTAATTAAGTTTTGTTTGAGCCAAGGAATTATTTACAGACGCCAGCACATCCAGCTACCCCAATCTGTCAAAGGTCATTGGGCAACTAAGTATGGAACCTATACCTACGGCCTACAGAAAAAAAAATAGGTAGTATGTTTAGATAAACGTCTCTAGTTTACGAATATATATGTCGCATTAACGCAGACAACGGGAAAAAAAACATAAATCTAAAAAATAAAAATACAATAATAAGGTTTATTATAACAGGCTTAGTACATTTTTATTGGTTTTTTGATAGTAAACACAATGATAGTAAAAACATGATCAATGTCTACAGGAATAATTGTATCGTCTAAAAACGCCGCAGGCGCATCAATTTGATTTTGATGTCGGGCCCAAGACAAAAAAATATACTATAATAATATATATAAATATATATATATATATATATATATATATATATATATATATATATATATATATATATATATATATATATATATATATATATATATATATATAATATATACTATAAAAAATATACTGGAATTGTTTTATCAATACATTTATTACCTATTTTTTATTTATCTTTAACATTTTATTCCCATGGTTTAAAACAAAAATAACTATCTAAATTTTAATGTAGGTTAATACTTAACAATTTAAAACTAATTTGGTTTTTGTAGGAAAACTATCGTTAACTGGGTCAGATTTCGCCCAGACCTTTATTTTATAGATTTTCAACTTTATCACAAAATCATAAGGTTCACTTTCAATTGAGGAAATTTGACGGATTGGGGTAGCTTGACGTGCTGGCGTCTGTACAATCCCTAAACTACCGAGATATACATGAACAATTGAGCATTGGTGGCTCAGCACGCGTAGGTTGCGCCAGGACGCAGAACTTCCTGTATTATTTTGAATTATGGAATTTGCTCTCCTTGACCTCTATACTCAAGAATGGTTAGCAAATATAAAGTGTGTGACGCAGAAGTGAGTCAAGTACAGATATAACCTAACTATAGAAAAGATAACTTTGCTGTTGTGACTTAATTAACGACATCAACTTAATCTTGCCTTTACATGAATAGCAGAGCTTGCATAACGACGAAGACTGTTGTCTATTTACAGCGTATACCAATAAAATCACAGTGAATCAATGAGCGCTGTAGAGACATGAGTCGACGTCGCCATGTCAGCTCGATTGGAGGAAAAATAGTTGTAAGCAATTTTTCATGACAATCTGGGACCAGTCTAAAAATGATTCTTTTTAGGGTCCCGTACCCAAAGCGTAAAACGGGACTCTATTACTAAAACTTCGCTGCCTGTCTGTCCGTCTGTCACCAGGCTGTATCTCATGAACCGTGATAATTAGACAGTTGGAATTTTCACAGATGATGAATGTCTGTCTGTCCGCTAAAACATCAAATACTAAAATACAAAATAAAATAAATTATTAAGGGGCCCGCGCATACAACAAACGTGAGTTTTTTTGTTCGTTTTTATAGATAATGGTTCGGAACCCCTCGTGCGCGAGTCCGACTCGCGCTTAGCCGGTTTTTTTTGTTATAACTTCGGTTTTTTATTATATAATGAGTTAATAAAAAAAAAGAATCCGCAAGCAAGTTATCCAAAATATCTTTAAAAATACTTTAATAATCGTTAAAATTTATTAGTTGACATTGGCAAGAAAAAAAAGTGCAATACCATTAAATAAAGAGAAATTATAAGTTAAGCCACATATTTATTTATTTCCCTACGTGATCAAACTTCCCATTATATAACTAAGCAACGGGAAAATGAGATAGCCTCTAATAAAGTTAAGTAAGTTCGTCTTTTTTACATCAAGTAAAGATCAACAACTATCTTAACTTGTCCTTCTTCTTTATACATTGCCACCTAATTTACAAAAAAAAAAGGAAACTGTTAGGGTTAGGTTAGGTCAGAACTGTGACCATCTGGCGCGCGAAAGCGAGCGAGCGAAACGAGCGTGCCGTGTAAAGTTATCAAAAATCCCATTTTTTTGGAGATTTGTGAATTTATCAGGTGATATAATATGTCATTTTATAAATAAATACAAAAACATTTATTTGGCACTAGATCATATGTGTCAATGAATTTAGGTGAAATAACCACCATGCTGAGTTGTATTTAGAGTGGCTTACATAGAAGATAACTAGTGGCATAGATAGTATCATTCAGACGCTCGTTAATTGTGGCTGACTTAGTAATTTAGATGGCAATGTTTATTTTTTGAGGCGAATAATGCTATAAATACGAAGTCTGATTAATTAGCACCCTTAAATAAATTAGAATAAGTAATCTTAAGTCAGTAATATAAAGAATTGTAAAGCAATCATATAAAATTTATAAAACTTATCGTGTGTCATTAGTAGCTTCTCCTTAGTAGTTAAGATAATAGGTCAATACACAGAAAAAACATTACCAACTACCTATAAGATAAGCCCTTTGAAGATATAAGCTTGTTATCCTGCTAAAAATTTGCATACCAGCCATCTTAGCCATTCAGTATTTGGTTAGATGAGGTTAAGCATCTTCATTTAAGCGTTAAGTTAATGGAGTAATGAATGGACTGTATATGGCCGAAATTGGGCAATGGTTAGCCAGTTTTAATGGAGTCTAATCAACTGCACAGGACATATTATTAACACTAAAAATTGTTAATGCACAAGGGCTAAAACCGCCCAACATACACTAAATATTAATAACTACTGCAAAATAATCCTCCGTACAACATTTGAATACTTGTCATTCTATTTTCTAGACTAATGTCTAAGCCTAGTGCAGTAATCTGCACTAGGCTTAACCTGTTATGAAGATTATATTACACAAGTATATGCACAAAGACAGATTCCCTCTCCATTTCCTCACTCTCATGGCCTGATGGGATGGACTAGCCAACACAACGCAAGAGAGGTCAGGTGCAGACCTGATGATTTTGAGTGCTCTGCATGGCTGCTACTTGATATATCCCACCGTGACATAACACTCTTTGGTCAAACTTAGGACTTCCTTTTCCTTTTCTCCTGACTTAATTATCTGCAATTGAACATGCTACTCGCAGGCCAAAGAGAATACTTAAGTCCTGTACCAACAGGATCTTATTTCTGGACAAATATTCATTGTAAAAAATCATTTGCTTAGCCTTTAAAAATGACCAAATACCAAGTTTGAAATGACTTTTCTTTAAATTATTTTAAAGTATACATACCACAATTTTAAAGTATACATACCACAATTTTAAAGTATACATACCACAATTTTTGACAACACTCTCTAAGGTGAGGAGAGCAAACATAGCCTGGTGTGGGTTTTGTGAATACAATTTCTTTTTGACTGCTGCCACTGCATATTTAGGTCTGAAACAAGTTTTCATCCACACATTTTGTATGACACTCAAGTTTAAAATAAAATATTATTATTATTATTATAGAAATATTTGGTAACAGCATACATATAAGACAGTAAGTAATTCATCTAGCACCTGTATGCCAGATGGACCAGGATTTAGCACATAGTTTTTCTTTGACTAGTTTTATAATGGACTGTTGATGTTATACATAAAACATACATTCTATTTTAATAATAGTAGATACAGGGAAAATCATGGCTGAGGGCATTACACTCCAAATATTTATAATTATAATATTCTGGTACATTATTCACACACCACCATCTGATCCCAAACTAAGCAGTGCTTGTACCATAAAAATCAGATAACTGATATACCACATATACTACTTTTATTTTGTAAATATACTTATACTACATACTTATAGAGATAATTACACCAAGACCCAGGAAAACCCGAGATGTTCATTCACACACATATCTGTCCTGGGTGGCAATCAAATCGATAACCTGTGGCGTGACAGTTACATCAGATCTACAGGCTACTAGTCTAATATTAATTGAAATGATATTGATCAGGCAGTGATTTGATCATTGACAAGTGGATGGAAACAATGTGTAAAATTATATGGGTGTGTCATATTTAAGCACATTTTATTATATGAGGAAGAGGATAGATATAAATAGAGGAAAAAAACTTTACATTCCAAATCCATGGTGCTTAATATGCAATTTCTTCATCAGCAAATTTAGATTTGGTTAGCTGGTACAAATATGCTTTAAAAACTATCAAAATAGAGATCACAAATATTACATTTGAAACCCATACACCTAAAACATACATACTCTGTGTATTGTCTCTTTAAGAATATGCAATGCGTGATGGACTTTTTAAGTTTACAGTACATTGAAAACATTTAATTTATTTTGCTTAATTAATAGGATTATAAATATGAAATTGATATACTGAATGAAGAAGAGAGTGAACGAGATGTGCGATGTGCATGTATTTATGGTTAACATTGGTTTATGTAATAGTAAGTCTAAATATATGTAATCAAAGTGCCCAAACAAACCAATTGTGATTAAATTTTATCTCCAATATAAATACCAATAACTTAGGACTAGGTTTAAAGTACAATAATTAATATCATTGACTGATTGTGAGGTTGCAGGCAATTAAGTAATTCAAAACATCTCAATACAACAGATTAATTAGTGGCCACTTTACATATGAATCCAGGTCAAAATGTAATAGTACAAACTTTTCGCCAAACATTTTTTTAAAGGTATAACAAAATAATACTTACGAACAGTCATTCTGTCTAATCAAATCACATATTTGTAGGATTGTTGGCCAATCGGGATCCAGACGTAGATTACTTGTCGCTTTATCTACAACAAATTACTTTTCATTAGTGGCATTAATGATACAAATTTTACGCCTTTATAATGAAGCGGACATATTTTATATACCAAAATACGCAATGAATCAAAGCCTCTATACTATTCGTTACGTGTTACCTACCTATTTGTAGAAAAAAATAAAGAAAGCCTGATGCAAATCAGCGAAAACAGCCTATTTTAATAATGACAACGATTAGATCTTTTGTTTAACATAGATGCATTGATGTGATCTTACGGGAATTGATCTTTTAACCACTTACCAAGCAACTTATCAAAATTGTTTGCACGAAACATCTTTTCTTATTAGAGGCAATAATAAACTTTTGTTTTAGAAAATCAACAGAGATTGATTCAATGGACAGAAAAATGACAGCACAGTTTTGTCATTTTACTTTTTCCTATGATGTTTATGATGTTGGCGGCAGTGATGGAACGTCATTCGTTCGTGTAGGACTGTATCAAACCGTAAACATTTTATATTGTACCGGTTTTCTTCTGGACGCGTTAGCCTACATTCACACGGGCCGAAATTAAAACTGGCCGAATCAGTCGGACATACATTCTTATCAGCTATCAAGTATTGGAGAATTTTTTATCGCACCTCTATTGTAAATAGAGCGTAAATAACTAGCAATGCGGCATTACCATCAAACATTTAATTACACAAATATGCCTGATTGAAACGATGTTTCATAATATATTATAACTAGTTATTATTTTTAATTTATTAGATGAGTGATCTATAAAATACATTTAAATATTTTATTGACCCAAGATATTATTAGATTTCCTTTCAAATATTAACAGATAATAACTTAATAAAATTGTATTGCTTAATCCCGTAAATAAAATGATAAATTTTATTCAGATAGTATGCTCAGATCAATATTGATCTGAGATAGTATGTATATTTCGTGTACAATTCAATATTATTAGTACTATTTGCAAATAATGCGTTCCAAAAAAAAAGATTTACAGTTATAGGATTAAATTATATCCTTTGACTATTGAATGCACAGGGCGCCCGCTTTATGTTATAGTTGTATGACAAGTTTGAAGTATTTTGTTAAATTTAATGTTTTTTTTATAAGACAACGCCCGCACTACAAAATCTTATCCCTGTGTCGCGGGGTACTTTACAAACATATAATAGACGGACACAGATTACATCCAGACTCAAAACAACTATTTAATTCTATAACATCAAAATATTAACCGCTTCTCGGTCATGATTCTAGACATAGAACTTTTTGGTTAAAAGTTTAAAATAGATTCCATTGTTCAACAGACACATCAAGATGGATTTTATTGTCTGTGGCAATAGAGCGGCCAGCTTTTATAATAGGATTTCGGTAGTTGCCGTGGGATCTGCTTCAAGATCATATTAAATTTAAAGAACGTAAAGATATATGCCAACTCGTCGATTGAGCTTGTGTGTGAGGTAGCGTGGGTTGAAACCATAAAGTTAGGTTGAAACGCAATTCTTATGTATATATATATACTTACTTAAAACTCGACGTACCACCTCAGCCAATATACATTGCCGAATCACTTACCCAAAACGCAAAAAGATTGTTCCACCTAGCTCGTGATTTCAGCAAGAAAAACCGTTATGAATTCTGTTGGACCGCCCATGGAAGGATTTTCCTGCGCCAGAAGTCAGGCGCTCCGTCCCATCGCATTGACAGCGATTGTGATTTAGAAAAACTGAATTATCGACCAGAACTGTGACTAGTAAATCATGTATGGCTTTTATACTTTATTTTTAGTACTGCAGTCTTTCCTACAGTTGGTCATGTTTTCACCTATCTTATTTTTAAATTTATAATTCATTACTACGTACGCTCACACACATACCATATGTCTCAATACTCTAACCACATAATTTTCAACATTACACGACAAATACTCACAAAAAGCACAACAGTTAAAACTCTAATCTATCCTTTAATTTTATCATACGAGTGTAAAAAGCTGATATTTATATATTTACTAGTTTTTTTGCAATTTAAACATTATTATTTGCATCACATAAAGATATGCGTTTTAGAACTGTTACGTTAAAAATGCTGTTTCTGGATAAAATATTGTCCGACATTGATTCATCTCAAGTTTCAGAATCAATGATCTGCTCTCCTGAAAATTTGATTAATCACATAAATCTACATCGTACAAGTCTAACTGTAATGCACACTAACATTCGTAGTGTAGCATGCAATTTTGATGCACTTATTATCCTTATAGAGCGAACCTGCATACAGTGTGATATTCTTATTCTCACGGAATGCTGGCTGAGCAAATCCCCGGTTGCACCTAAACTCTCTGGATACACATCGTATTCCTCAGATTATCTCAATCAAAATGATGGTGTCCTTATATACGTTAAAACTGAAATCAGACATTTCATATTGAAACCTTCAGTGTTAGATGCCAATTGTCTTATTCTTCAACATGATAACGAGTATGCTGTCGTAGCCGTGTACAGATCACCATCATATCGCAATATAAATACATTCTGTGACAGTCTTGACCTGTGCCTTGACTCACTGAAGTCGGTTAAATCAGTGATTTTAATTGGCGATATTAATATAAATATTTCCCCAAATGGTAATGATCCGAACTGTAGCAATTATCTTGATCTGATGGCTTGCCACGGTTTGCTAGCTGCCCACGAGTTGCCTACTCGTAATACAAACTGCATTGATCATGTCATGTTAAGATCCGATAGGCATGCCGTTACATATGTACTGGATTCACCTATAACAGATCATTCTCCACTTGTTTTTTGCCTAGATTGTAACATTAAAAGATATACCTATAATTCTACAGTCACGAAGATTAATTATCCATCATTAATGTCGAAACTCACAAAAACTGATTTTACTTCAATCTATTCTACGAATGATGCTAATGTTGCAGCTTCAACTCTTAGTGAAATTATTTGCAAAGCCATCGCAATAAATTCTAAACAAATCACTATTCCTCACCGACAGCGTACTATCAAACCATGGATAACCCCTGGTTTGGTACGATGTATAAGACATAGGGATAAATTACACACAAGATCTAAAATTGATGTAAATAACGCTATACTTAGGGTCACTTACACTAGATACCGAAACTTCTGTAACAATCTACTAAAGAAGCTAAAGATAGCCTACGAGAAAGCAGAATTTGTTAAAAACAAAAATAATCCAAAGGGAACGTGGAACACGATCAACAAAATTACAAATTTAAAGTCATCTTCACTTCCTCCTCTGGAGCTGCTTAATCTTAATGTAGATCCATGCAAGTCCCTGGACTTGGTCAATCATTACTTTGCAGATATTGGTAAAACGTATGCAAATGCAATCTTATGCAAACAGGGTATTAATCAACCAAATGTAAATGGCGGGTGTAATACATTTCAATCACCAAAAGATTCCATGGCACTATTTGACACGGACCGTTGTGAGATTATAACCATTATTGATAACCTGAAAAATGACTCTGCAGCTGGTATCGATAATATATCGACACAAATAATAAAAAAGACGAAAAGCACCTTAATTTCTCCTCTGACACATATATATCAACTCTGTCTGACTACAGGTGTTTTTCCAAATGTCCTGAAAAGGGCGTTAGTTCATCCCATCCATAAGTCTGGGGACAGAGAGAGTGTTGGAAACTATAGACCAATATCGGTACTCTCAGTCATATCTAAAATCCTTGAAAAGCTCTTAAATTCCAGACTTGTCAATTTTCTTAACCAAAACAACCTGATTGCACAAAACCAATTTGGATTTATAAAAGGCAAGTCAACAGAAGATGCTACTCTATTATTGACTGAGACGATTGCTAAAAATCTTGACAACAAGGAGAAAGTTATAGGTGTGTTTCTAGATTTGTCTAAAGCCTTTGACACTGTATCCATTCCCCTGCTTCTTTCCAAAATGGAAAAAATTGGTATACGTGGTATTGCACTTGATATTTTCCGATCCTACCTTTCAAATCGTACCCAGTTTGTTAAAGTTGGTAACTATACAAGTGCTCAAGCATCACTCTCTTTTGGCGTTCCACAAGGTAGCGTTATAGGCCCGACTCTGTTTCTCCTCTATATTAATAGTTTGTGTATGAAATCAATGCCAAATTGCAATATAATCACTTATGCTGATGACACAGCGCTCATTGTACATGGTAAGACATGGGAAGAGGCGCAATATTATACTGAGAATGCGCTCAGAGATGTTATGATGTGGCTAAATGTGAATCTGCTAACTTTAAATGTTGATAAAACTTGCTACATTACTTTCGCTCATCGTACTGATTTACAACCGTCAATAGAGTTTAAAGTTAGTGCACATACCTGTGTTATCATAAATAAATGCAATTGCCCCATACTAACTCGTACGCAAAATATAAAATATCTTGGGCTCATAATAGACAGTTCCCTAAACTGGTCAGCTCACATATGCCAACTTACATCCCGTATAAGGAAACTTATCCCTGTATTTAGAAAACTTAGAAATTCAGCTGATCTTCCAACGCTTTTATGCGTTTACCACGCCCTTGCTCAGAGTTTGCTGCAATATTGTATTATTGCTTGGGGTGGAATCAATAAGACTACTCTACTTCCAATAGAACGTGCACAGAGAGCAATATTAAAAGTAATGCTTGGAAGACCGCGAAGATACAGCACTGAGCTCTTGTACAGGGAATGTTCAATACTGACCGTAAGACAGCTTTTTATTCTTGTCGCTGTTCTCCATAAACATAAAGCTATTGGTTTAAACAAATAATAAAACGAAACAAAACGAGAATCTGCACAATGGTCACTCATAGAACTACACTCGCTCGACACCAATACTATATAATTAGTAACAAATTGTACAACGCCGCAAATGATGTAAATAACATCTACACACTTTCGACCTATAAATGCAAGATTGTTTTACGAGACTGGCTCTTACGCTTAAATTATATCCATACAGAAAAAATTGTAAATGCTTAAAACACACACACACACACACAAACACACAAACACACGTACACACACACACACACACACATACACACACACAGTGTATTTGAGATAATGTATACCTTATAATAGTATTTGTTTTATGTACTTAGCACAAATCTTAGCTAATAGTTTGTTTATTTTTAGTTTTTAATCTTAGTTTTTTGGGACTTGGTTATTGAGTAAAGACAATTTTAGAGGTAAGACGCTGCCGACTGTGACACAGTTTATACTAGTACAGTCGTCAACGAAATCTCTATTTGAAATAAAATTTTCATTGTTGTATTTTTATTAAGAATAAGAGAATTTGTATGTATTTCTAAATGTAAAATAAACTTATTATTATTATTATTTAAAAAAAAATATATGTGTTTACCGACCACCGGTATCCGACCTAAAACTCCACCCTTACGTCCACAATCGAGGATATTCTTGGGAAAATTAAAAATCATAAATACACCTGTGGCGATTTCAATATAAATATTGAAGCTGATTGACTCGAAAATAATATATTTTAATCTGCATTTCAGCCCTTTAAACTTAAATGCTTATTCACTGAGCACACAAAACTCACACCCACAATTGTAACCTGCATTTATAACATGAATGCCAACTTTGAAGTCACTGTACCTAAAGGGCTAAACTGTAAAAAACCGTAAAAAGGAGTAACTGGTGTTTCATTATCATCATCATATCAGCCGAAAGACGCTCACTGTTGGACAAAGATCTCCTTAACTGCCGGTCTTGCGCTAACCGCATCCAGCGGCTTCCTGCGACCCTCACAAGATCATCGGCTCACCTTGTAGGGGATCTGCCCACGCTGCATCTTCTGGTTCGTGGTCGCCACCCAACAATCATTCTACCCAGCGGCCGTCGGTTCTATGAATGATGTGCCCTGCCAAATGCCACTTCAGCTTGGCAATACCTACTTCTAAACTGGTGTTTGATATGACCATAAATGCCAAATAGTCAAAATAAATAAGGTGATAAGCATTAATAAACAAAATAACAGTTTTATACCGCTTAAAAATTAAGATTTAGGAAGGTTCATTTACAACTTTAGCAAAACTTTGAGCCATCTATTGGCGAACCCAAGTAACCCTAACGATATAGTACAAAATATACAAAAGCACAAATAAAATTGTGTGTGGTAACACTACGTACTTGTACTTTAGTATACTGTATTTGTAAAGAATTTAATAATGTTTGTAAAATAAAAAACATCGAGATTGATAGTAATTACATAAAATTTTGTGCTTGGCAACTCCAGGCATTAGAATCAGTTGAGATTTTTTATGAGTTGACAGAGAATGACGGAAGGTTCTTGGAAGTAACGCCTTGAATTGTAGAGCAATGAATCTCAATCCTTATAAATACTCATTTTATACTTTTTAAACTATAATTTTGTTTAAATGTACAAACTTAATCTAATTGCTAACCTTATTTCTAATACATATAACTGTATTTTTTTTAGTCCAAGTCCCTCCCTCTTACCCACCACTGCAACTCCTGTAAGCCAGGATCAACAGTGGCACACAATGAAATGACACTGAGCAGTGAGGCTCAGGCATGTCCCGCCCGGGGAATCGCTTTAACTGTCTGAGGACTTAAAACGACTACTTGACTAATTATGTTAATTAATAGTAAAAAACATTAGGTATTTTTTAAATTTAAATCGTTCCGGCGCCTAGGCCGTTTTCAATGAGTGAAGAGTTGAATGCATTTAATGGAAAGAACGTGCACTCACCATGAAGATCGACGGATATCCTACGATACAAATTTCTTTTTTCTATCCTGATTCTACCAACGCTTACGTAATTATAAAAGGAAAGTCTTAATACAAAGAGTCTTTAGTGTTCAAAGACCAGTTGGGGTAGGTACTACCACTCCGGCTCTCTGAACTTCTCTCCATCTCGTCGCTTTCCGGGAATATTAGTGGTTCACCACACCATACTGCGACAGTCATCATACTACCAGAGGAGTAGCAGGGGAAGACCGGGCAAAGTGGATACCTTAAGATATTTAAGACTTTATCATAAAAAGTATAAGTGATAGAAACAAAATTAATGTATCAAATCAGTCTTTATTAAATGATTTTACATATATTATAATCAAATAACCTTAAATGTATTACAATTAGAAACTAAAACAAGAATTCGAAAAGGTGTGCTAGTATTCGCTTTGCCCTGATGCCCGGGTAAAGTGGATATGGCACTTGGGCAAAGTGAATAAATACCTTCTTATCACACAAAACTAAAGTTAACCTTCTTAATTAAATATAATAAACTTAAAGAAACATAACATTAGTTTATAAGAAATAGCTTAAAGATTATTATTGGCAGTTGTCATTTGAAATATGATCACCAATGCCTTCAAAAGCAGTACATGTTTCGTGACACCAGCTGTGACAGGTACCACATCGAATCCAATTTTCAACTGACTGCTCATCTTCTTCAATATATATTTCACCGCAAACCAAAATACACGGAATATATCCTTGAGGTAACCTCACTAAAAACAGGTCGGAATCTGCCAAGTTTTGCAGTAACATTACCACTTTGCTACTGTACCCTTCACCGATTCTCCGGACTTTATAGCGGTCTGCATGACGCGTTCTTCTCAAGACCCTTGATTAGTTTTTTTTTATAATTATTCACCATCTGCAATAAAATATGTGCTTTGTTTTACTGTAACTCAATAATAAACTCGGGCAAAGTGAATAGCATATCCACTTTGCCCTATTCACTTTGCCCAATACAGCCATTTCTAAAGTTAAGTCAAATTACACAAAAACAATTGCTTTCTATTCTCTGTTAAATACATATTATTAGCGCACTTAGACACGTAATGAAACATAAGTACTCTCAAGGGTGATAAGCAAATAACATTACAATTACCTTAAATTTCGAAAATAATGTAACGTAACCACAATTTGCCGTTCTGCAGCCACCGCGCGACGTGGCCTCTCGCTTACGTGTTTGCCGCTCACTGAGATAAGATGCCCGAATGTTTCTATGGGCCCGTGGTTCATGTCAAACGAATAGTTTAGATGTAGTGGGGACTATTCGCTATGACCGGGGTATTCGCTTTGCCCGGTCTTCCCCTATTTTTAAGTTATCAGAGCGTAACCAAAATCGAGTGATAAACCTACGACCGCCTACCTACTTTCCTGTATTTTTCCTTTTATAAATTAAATTGTCAAGTTAATCTGTTATTTAGATTTTTCTTACGCTATCTATTTCTTCTTTCTCAGTAAAAACGTGACATCCCATACACCAGATGTCAGTTTTATTTTAGATAACGGTGTTCTGGTTTCAAATCCCGGGACGGGGGAGTGATTTTGGGATTTTACTGTAAAAATAAAAAAATCTTAGTATCGGCCCGAAGTATGGGAGTTGGCTGTATTATACCTCTGTGCGTTCGTAAGAACGTAAAGCCGTTGGTCGTGTACCTGACCTCTTTCCGGTCGTATTGCTAGTCGGCCCATTGTTTAAGCTTGCCGCCGCACCGTGGCCGAAATTCGGCACGGAGGACATTATTATTAATTACCACGTGTACCTAACCTATTTACGCGGGGGCTTTGGTTCAACATTAGCCGAGTGTCCGCGGCCATAACTATAATGCATGACTCAGTAAAACATAATCAAACATTTCGATTGAAATCTAAAGATAAACAAGAATCCCTGAATTTATTGCTCACCTTGAGATAAAAAATGTAACATCATACTCACTCGTACACATAGGCGTTATCAAAACTAATGTTGACACACCTACTAGGTAATATCATTTCGCACTCGCTGTTTACAGTACTTACATTTCAATACCCAAGTGCGCAAGTTTTGTGGTATGTAAACATCGGAAGATTTAATTAAAACCCTACTTGAGCCTTATATATTAATGTGAATCTGTCTCTATTTATGTGACAGGTAGTGATAGTGATAACTCAACGTGACGATGACTGTAAACGTGAAAAAGTATTTCCAGGACCAACATAACCTCAATAAAAGATTGCTTTTGAAGTTGGATGCTGATTTACAACTGTGTACCACTCAGATGGCAGCCGCTAAGCTAATGGTGTCGTCGCTTCAATCTCAAATGGTGGCAATGAAAGCGTTATATGAACAACTAATGGAACTAAGGAAACTCATCGTAATCGTACATCCTCATCTACAAAAGAAAAGATAAAAGATAGTTTCATCAATATTTATTCAACCGTAAATATGGTATGGCGTCTTATCCTTTGAACTTCATCATTTCTATACAACAAGCTGAGCTCTTGAGCTGAACATAATGGAGTTTTCACTGGCTTTGTTTGGTCAAATTTAGAATAGTCCATCTCAAAACCGTGTAAATCTTTTTTATAATGGATCATGTTGGCAAAACGATGACCCCATAGGATTTCATGGCCGGTGTAACATGATCTTACCTGCAAAGGCCGACCAGTAGACTCAATGGTGCCTTCGAATACTACCAAGATTTCCATATCTGTTTTTAATTTATCAAATGCTGTCATGTGGTAAAGTGGACTCTTTTCATCTATGGTATGTACAGCAAATATAGGGAACATGAAGGAGGTATTCTCGCTTGAATCAAGAGAAAGATCTAATTTAACTTGATCGCCCAGTACACCTTTTCGGTTTTTTCTAATGAAGTAAGCTTGCACGCTAACTGCTATGATTCTGGATTTCCTGGTGTTACCGACTCTGAATATCAAGCAAAGATTGCGATCTCTGACATTTATGATGGCGTTTTTGGAGAAAAGAAGTGTTAAAGCGCGATTTTTAGCTCTGGTTATCTTAGCAAAAAGGATGCCGATGATGAAAGATTGAGTCATAGTGCCGACTATACTCTCCATACACAACGTGAATATTGCAGAAGGACATTCTAATGTGATGACTCTGGAGCCGAAGCCCACAGTTGTGTGAATCTCGACGGTGTATAGGAATATGGACACAAATCCGTAGATTTCTTTCACGCAAGGTGTCCATGTGGAGTTGACCATATCTGGTAAATGATCCGGTTCTAAATCACCATGTAGTTCTAAAATAACCCACCAAATCCCTGTAAAGATAAGCCATATAACGAAGTATGTCAGTATGCACCGAACTAGGGTCCATCTCCACTGTGGTTCGATATAAAATTTCACTATGTCGGGAATCACTCGGTATTTGAATTTTTTCCACTTTTCCAAGTTAACTTGACCCGATTTATGAATAACTCGTCCTATTTTCTTAGCACTGGATCTTCTTCTTTGACTGCGTCTAGAAGGAGATAATATATGAATCATACCTAATTTTTTTTTGTTAATTTAATACTTTATTCCATAATATTTGTGTAGGATATGGATGAAATTTTGGACACATGTAGTTTATAAACCAGATTAAAACTTAGGATACTTTTCTTCCGGAAAAATGTTAATTTCTTATTCTAAAACAATCCGGATAAAGTGGGGGACAGACTCTGGTAAAAAATAATAAAGTTACTTATTAAATGTATTAGTATCTTATACATTGTTTTACTTTACATACCTACAAAATTTGTTCTGGCATTTTATATTAACACTTAATCCGTTTTCTATTTGTTCCACGTTACATGCATTTCGGATAGCTACGGAGCGGAGAAGTTTCTCTTCCTCGTGAACACCCATTTTCTACTTATAATTTCATTTATTAGGAATGAGTCAAGCACTTAATGACAATTTTATCTCATAATAGCGATGTGATTACTCAGTCTCTCAACACTCACTGACATAACAAGCCTTCGCTGTACTTATATTATTGTTTACCTATTTGAATTACAAGATAATTTAGCTACGCGGAAATTCTATTCCATTATGACACGCAAATAAATTATAATAAAATGTTGAAAATACTTTAATGAATTATTGTTTTTGGGAATGTTTTAATTGAGAAACTAACAGTTTATATGTATAAAACATGTAATGCAGGTTTCAAATAAACCCACATCAGTCACCGGTTTCTATCAATGTACTTAGGGTTCTAGCTTGCCAGTATTGTCATATCATTAGTAAATTTGTCATTAGATTATAGTTAATCCTATTCTTGTTATTGTTATCCTATTATTGTTAAAAGAATAATAAATATTTCTTGAATTTGAATTTTGAACATGCAATTCCGAGACAAAAAGCACAGCCAGTCTTAGAACAACCATTTATGGGTCAAATGAATAGGTGGCCAGTGCGGGGATCAAACTTGAAACACCAGGGCGCTAAGGTAGTTGCTTGGTTCTTTCTATAAACGCTAATCTAGTCCTGCTGTCATAGTCAGCTGAAAGCTACGTTTGACCTTAAATTTGCCAACTCTAAAACCAACTGATTCTGAAATCGGTTTCTTAACCACATAGATTGAACAATCGGCTTAGATTATGTATATCATAAGTTTATCACTGCTTTAAATTGAGTTATATTTATAAATGTACCGACTACTGAGTAATTAATTTAAAAAAAACGTATTTAATTTTAGTTATCATTATTATTTAATCAAACGATTAATCGACGGTAACCTTAATATAAAATAATTCATGCTTTCTCTGAAAGGACTTTAGTTACTAAAAGTGTGCTCTTGGTTTAAATGATTGTTTTTCAGTGTCTGGTTAAGAAGCAATTTTCCCTTTTGTTTCCTTTTAAGACGATAAATCATTTGGGTTTGGTCTTTTGCTCCGAAATAAAATAACTATTCATTGTTATTGTTGATAACAATTTGGGTTTTAAGTAAATTTGAAATTTAAGTTTTTCAAAAACTTCTAGAACAGTGAAAGTCAATTCAATTCAATTCTTCTATAATGGCTTTTGTGGGCAGTGAAAGTCAAAATGATGAGTCTAATTGATTTGACGCTTCTAGTGGGAAATTACATCCACCCTCAATTATGTATATCTTCTATTCTACGTGTTTCCCTGCTACCATCCTGGACGTTTACGAGGGCCGGCAGGATGCAATAACGCTTGTGGTGGTGTTGCCGGATTTTTACAGTATTAGTACGAATACGCTACAATATAGACCATTCCTCTCGAAATTAGGATGCCTAAAAGTCGAGTACCTTTTAAAAGAAATGTTGTCGGATAGTATAGTGTAATAATAGGATAGTATAGTATTGTACAGTATGTTAAATTATTTAATAGTATAGTACTAAAAATAACTAAGTAAGTAAAAAACTATAAGTATTCTACGTTTAAATGTTGTTTAAATTTCTCAGTAGCTGCCACGTCATGCACTGCACGGTAGGGTAAAAAAATTGACGATTCCACACAAATGTAATATTTTAACGGAATAAATGACTTTTTGATTTTGATTTGGAATGTATATAAATTAGTTTTTAGTACGGTCACTGTTGTTATCTTCTGGTAGCTGATTTATCTGTACTTACATAGTATGTTATCTGTGCATCTTCCTAAGGTTGACTGGTAGAAAATGCTTTCAAGTCCGCCCTTGTACAATTTTAGGTACCTACGTAAAATAAAATAAAAAAGTCACTTTGGCCACATTGGTCGCAGGAAAATAATGTGGTTGGATACGGAGTCCGACTTAAAACGTTTGCAAGATCCAAAACATAACCGCCCTTAAATATGCTGGTGGGAAAAATTGTGAAGTCAGCTTGCGTATGTAGTTCATCAATCCTTTTCAAGGCGAACAGGATGAAAAAAGAGCTGAAAATAAAATTAAAATCACAATCGATTGATCTTAGTCATTATTAGATCACTTTAGACCGTGAACCCTAATTTATTTATTAAGGATTATCAACGATGTCAAATTAATTTCATAACAAAAATTGTCACACCTAAAGAATATTATTTTGTAAACATACAATCAATTACATGTAACGACAGTTTTTCTATAATAAACGGTTTTTAGAAATAAACACTTTGATTTTATCTTTAATTATATAAAACTATTCTCAAAACCCTGTGCACTATTGTAGGTACGTACCTTTTTCAATCTTATTATTGCATTTTTTTATCTATCTATATATTATTACACTATGGGCCTTATTAGACGGCTCAAGGTCACCCAAAGAGCAATGGAAAGGGCTATGCTCGGAGTTTCCCTGCAGGATCGAATCAGAAATGTCGAAATCCGCAGGCGAACCAAAGTCACCGACATAGCCCTAAGAATTGCAAAACTGAAGTGGCAGTGGGTGGGGCACATAGCTCGCAGAACCGACGGCCGTTGGAGCATAAAGGTTCTCGAGTGGCAACCACGAACCGGAAGACGCCTACAAGATGGACCGATGATCTTGTGCGGGTCGCTGGAAACTGCTGGATGCGAATAGCGCAAGACCGGCAATTGTGGAGATCTTTGGGGGAGGCCTTTGTCCAGCAGTGGACTCGATTGATAGATTATGACAGAATCGGCTGATATGATGATGATGATATATTATTAATTTGTAATGTCGTTACAGGATATTCCATTCTAAGCTAATATTGCTACATTGCAGACACATTATACTTACAATAGCGTTTAATAAATAGATCTTTACTCAACTTCTGTGAATTGGATTCTGCTGATTATACCTTTAAACCAGGCTGACATTTACAACCTTGATTAATTCCTGATAGCCATATAAATCCCGATACTCTTCTGAGTAAAAAAAACTGTAGGAATCCTTGATTGTTTTCATTTATTTGAGAAACACATTAGTATCAAAAGAGTATGAAAGTGATTTATTTTTATTAAATCGTAATAATTATTTTATATATCTGCTTCTGTAGTCTTCATGATATTCTAATTTAAAGAAAAGAAAAAAGGTATAAATTAAATGTTTGAAATTAGCTACCGAATGCTGGCAACATGGATATGGCGGAAAGAGCAGTGAGCAGTGGCCATGACAAACGAAAGAGCAACGCAACACGCGGCCGCGGGGTCCGTAATTCGATAATCGGCCTGCTCTTGAACGGACTATTTGTCATGTTGACTGACTCCGACTGGTAGGATGTTACACTTATTACGACTGCAATCAGCATTGATCCTGGTGTTAACACCTGTTATGACATACCTAATGTAATATGTTGTGATATGTTATTCATCGTATAGTTAGTATAATACGCAATTTTTACTACAATTCCTATTAATTATTATTAATGTTCTGACTACTAAGAACTAAAGAATGGCTGACCACTTGCGCTTGAAATTCTTACATAGACTTTAAAAAGCAAGAATATATGCTTTTTAAAGTCTATGTAAGAATTTCAAGCGCAAGTGGTCAGCCATTCTTTATGTACCGATATTGCTTCTGCCCATCCATTCACAAATACCAAATTCGTAATTATCGTTGGATAAACTAGAGTGCGTACGGAACTTTGTAAAAAGTTTGAACTCCGGTTTATCAAAAGATTGCATCGGATTTTGGTATTTGTGAAACAAGCCTCTGCTTAGTCGAATGTTCGTTAACCACCTTTTTACAATGTAGATAGCCAGATGCTCTCACCGATGCTTAAATGATAGGCGAGGTTAAGCAATTAGGCTCGCGGTCACTCCATAGATGGGTGACCGCCATAGTGGTTTAATTTCTGAGCGTCTCCGTGTTCCCTCCGGACACGTTAAGCTGTCGGTCCCGGTTGTAGTCATTAGACAACAGTCGTTAGGCCAGAGGCCTAGTGGGCGGCTTCAACAACTCTGACAATAGGGTGACCAGTGACCACTGCCCATACGATAAGTAGGTAAGTAAGTAACCTCTTTACATTCGAGACGTTTGCCTGTCATAAGACTAAGCCACGTAGGCATCCTCGACTTCTTATCGGCCCTCATCGGTTCTCATCAATATGTGTTATTAACCACGTTCAAAATAAGGAGGTTATCTATTCGTCTGCTTGTTTTTATTCGAAATATTTATTTCTAAAATCGGTTGATAAATAATAATAATAATAATAATAATATCTGGGGACAATGTCACACAGATCATCCTAGCCCCAAACTAAGCAAAGCTTGTACTATGGGTACCAGGCGACTATATACATACTTATATAGATAGATAAATACTTATATACATAGAAAACATCCATGACTCAGAAACAAATATTCGTGCTCATCACACAAATATTTGCACTTACCGGGATTCGAACCCAGGACCACCAGCTTCGTAGGCAGGAGCACTACCAACTAGGCTACGGTGATCGTCAAAAGAACGGAGATATCGCGTAGATTTTTTCCTTGTTTATCAACCAATTATAAAAATATTTATTCAAAAGGGAATGCTCTCGGATTAATCTCATTTAAATTTTGTTTAAATCGGTTGTTACAAAGCAAAGTTGAAGTCCTTAGTATGTTTTTTAAACCTGTAATTATTTCGTGTGAGTCTTTCACGGCTTTTATAGGCCTCATCTTCGCCACCGATATTTCACATAAATCTAAAACTATTATGCCGAATCCGAGCTTTAAACGGCTGTACACGCTACAGCTAGATCAACGACGCAGTATTTTTTTGTAAGTATGTATCTACACTTAAGTAAGTTATTTGGTACAAATCGCAGCCCTAAAGTAGGTTAGTTCAATTCTACCTTCAAATCTAACAATTCGGATGTATTTCCGATACGGTTTGACACGGCAATCTTCAAGAAGCGAGCCTGTTTCTTTCTTAGAGGCCAGCAACGCACTTGCGGCTCCTCTGGTGTTGCGTTGTCCATGGGCGGCGGTGATCAATTACCATTTCCAGGTGACTCACCAGATCGCTTGCCTTTCTATCATATTAAAAAAAAAGAAATCATTAGTGTCGCGATCGCAACTACTTCAGAGTCCTCGTGTTTCGGATTCAAGCCCCCACTATTGAAGAAATACCTTGAATCCCGGGAGACTTGACAAACATGCAATTCATGGTCACAAAGCATACCCCGACTTAGAACAACCATGGCTTATATAAATTGTTGTTGTGTACTGACATCAAACCTGAAACACGAGAGTGCTTAAGTATTAGCCAGGCGACTATCTTAACCTCTGCGCCACACGTGTAGTCCTTGATTTATTTACAGTCCTCACTAGTCCGATGTCTTGATAACCAAACAATGGCATAGTACAAGCACAAAGTCTCCTTGGCCACCAATATCCATTTCTCATTGTTCGCCAATCAGTGTTTCACTTCAATTCTGCACACGACAAAGACTGAACCCTTAAAGCTGAGGAAGTTTCATATTAAACTATTACACTGACCGACCAATGGTTGTATGTTTTACGTGGCTAATTAAATTTTACATTCTATGAGATAATAAAAAAATAATTAATAAATATCCCGGACATATCACACAGCGCCATCTAGCCCAAGCCAAAACGTGTACATACTATGGATACTAGACAAAGGATAGAAATATACATATACTTTTTTTGTAAATATTGCTGACATAAAATACATAGAAAACACACAGACCAAGACAAATAGACATGTTCATAAAGACAAATATTTCTTATTGATTATGTTTCAAAATCTAATTATATGTAATTCAATAGGCTGCTATAGACTCTAGATCTACTACTGTGGTCAATTCATTTTATTTCAGGAAACGACACGTTCCCGAAACGCTGGCAATATATGTAGCTCAACAACTGAGCATTGCTATTCAACGTGGCAATGCTGCCAGCATTCTAGGAACGTTATCCACTGGCACGAATTTTGAATAGGATTATATTTTTAGAGTTTAGATTTTAATTTAGCAAACACTTATTAGTTAGAAATAATTTCAGGAAAATAATATAGAGATGATAATTATACTGCCTTGCTGATTTCCACAAATAATAATCTGGGGGAGCTACCGTCTTCCAGCAGTGGACGTCTTTCGGCTGATATGATGATAATAATGATGATGAGTCAGTCCTATTCTAGGGCCGCCGTGCGTCGTTGAGCCATGTTGGTAGCATGTTCAATAAATAACGAGGATCTGAGTCCAATTTCCGGGTACTATCAGATGTCATAGAGAGAAAATAAGGTAAGCTATGAGACCAGCACTTAATTTTTTTATACCTGCCAGGTGCCCGTCCCGTTGGGCTATAAAAAGTGAAGTAATAGGAAATTCTTCTGTGTTTGCGCACACCTGGATTGTACAGCTAATTTTTGTTAAGACTAATTGCCATCGCCAAGATTCAGCCACGACATTATCGTCATCATTCGAGATCATATCTATCCAGAAAGTCTACAATCTTACAACTTGAAGGTATGACAGTGTCACTGGGTTTGTATAGTAAGTACCTTTTACAAGTCATAAGGAAGTTATGTGCAAGATTACCTTATATATATGTTCCGGTATAGTAGAAGTTTCCACACCATCACCTTCCGTAACCCTTACTTTGAATTCGTATCGATTAAATGTCCACTCCGATCCTCAATCGGGCGAGCACCCCGTATCTTTGGACATTTTGGGCAACGACAGTTGCCCAAAATGTCCCTAATAACTAACCCTGACCACGCCATGAACCATCCTGACTCGAAGCTCGAACTCCAAAGATGAAGTGAAAGCATCCATTACCGTCATGTTAAAAGAAATCTACAAGGATTGCTATTGTATTTTACTCTTATTGGTTATTTAAAAACAAGAGGTAACCTCGAAATTCAAGCACACTGCCATTAAATACAAATTATTGTAATTATTTAGCAGCTTCTAAAAACTGCAATGCATATTTCAACTACATTACGAAAGTGTTTGAAACCAATTATTACTGATCCTAGAAGCGTTTGCAACATGTCATAGTAACAAAGGACAGAGGCAGCTCTTGTTATATTAGATGTGAGTGATTGATAGACAGACAAGCGACAAATGGGAGACGACGCGGCTAAGAGTTGTCATAGAACAATGCAAAATAGGTGTGCCTTGCACAACTTTCGAAGGCGTAGTAGTCAGGTTTTTTCTTCGTTTTGTATAGACAGTTTGAAGAGTGACAGTAAAAATAATGAAATTAACTCGATTTTATGACTGAGCACCTCTTTTGCTCGAATCTAACGTAACTATAAATATAATTTTGGCTTAATAAGATAATAGGCTTACGAAAACGAACGGAACGAGTGGATATGATTAACGAAACGAGCTACCGAGAACAACGAGAGTATGGTCATATTTTTTTTATACTCGCCTGCAAAGTCATACTAGACCAAAAGTAAACGGAATAGCATTAATCTCCTCAGGTATAAGACTATAAATTCGAACTCTCAACGAAACGCAGCCGATACGTCATTCTTAACGAAACGTCAAGACAACAACCAATCACAGCGCTTCAACCTTACCGAGAAAGTAAAGTAAGTACTCGATTGGTTCGTTATTTGAAAACTTGTTCTGACCAAAATCTATTTGGATACTCACGAAATTCGATTATTTAAGAAATATACCTATGCAAGATTAAACAACAACTCTGACCAGGGATTAAACAGTGCATTAAAATTTTCGTTTACATTTTAAAGCTGGACTGTACTCTAATTTCCTCTAATTAACTTTATAGTTAATTATATAGCCCTACTCTTTTCCTAGACTTGCCTGATTTTATTAAGTCAACGTCAAGCGTAGAATAGATCTAATAACGCTTACTAATTGATCCCTAGCCTTTGCGACCCATGCGTTTAATCTATGGATACATTTATTGACGATTTATGTGTGGCTTAGGGTCTGTTTCACAATATCCAGATAAAGTGTCGGATAGCTAACTACCAAATAAATAAAAAAATGACAGATATAAGTTCTGGATAAAACACATTGCATTTCACCACCACCTTCCCGATAATTTATTTACCAGATAGCTATTCGGCAGATACTAATAGGTAGGTTTGGCAACGTCGCATTTTGTCGTTCCGTCTTACGAAACAGACAACCTATAAATACATTTCTTATGATAAACACATCTAAAAATATCTTTTTACTAATTTTTTATGGTTAGCATTTTCAGGTTTGCATAAATATTTTCAAATTTATCTTCTAACTATTATTTTTCAAATAAAAATACATACATAAATTGATTTTTTTGCGTGAAATGAAACGTACGAAAGTCAAATAAATAGACGTCAAATGTTAATGTCAACAAATGTTTGTTGCGGTGTTTCGGTGGTGTTTTTCTTAGCGATGTCGGATTTATGCGCGGTTCACGATCAAATAATTCATCGATTTCGTCTTCAATAGTATCAAATTTTACCATTTTATTCTAACAATAAACACCACCGAAATAAGCATCGAATGACATCTGTCAGATATCTTATCCATCAGTTAATATATCCGTTTGCTATCTGAAGCTTGATCTGGCCAATAGTTTACTTTGCAGTTTATTTGCCAGTTAGTACTATTTATGGATTATGAAACGCAAACGATGTCTTTATTCGATAGATAAGTTGCTAGTAGCTTATTCGGGACTTTATCTGGACATTGTGAAACATACCCTTATTGACCTTCCAAATTTAAAACCATTTTCCGATTTTGAAATATGTATAATCAAAAATAATATATGTTAACTTAGCTAAGAAATAAAATAAGATAAAATTATTGCTCTGTAAAAAAAACATATAATTGTCTGTATGACATTGACAACCGATTTAGATAAAATTGATATGGAATAATTCTAAAACCATTCCCTATCAAATAAAATAATAATTTTCAAAATTTGTGCTTAAAAGATAAATCGCGTAACATACAAACAAAATACCCAAAGATTGATAAGCTACTCTTCAGATATCGTTAAAAAACGTACCTAAATATACTTATTTGCATTACTGGTCATATTCTAAATTGAATTCTGTAAATAATAAAGTAAGTACTGCCAGCTCACCGAAATGTATCATTCTCTTTTCGGCATATAAAAACCTATTTAAAATTATGTTACCTCTATCGAGCCAAGGTAGGTAAAGCAAATATTAAATAAACTTTACTAAATATTGAGCAACGTCCGATGTATTATCCATCCTACATACCATAAAAGGACCTACTACACATAACAAAAAACTGGACATGCAAAATCTTATCAGCATTGTCTAATAGCAACGCAGTCAATTGTTTCGTTCGAACGCGTGGACAGTAATAATCGCGGTTGACAATTGGCATAGGTACCAACGAGGTAACATACGGTTCTAGCAGACTAGTGGTCCAGTATACGTTCTCCAGGCGCACGAGGCGCACACGCACGGAAAAGTATACAGACACAACCCTAATCCCACCCGGTCGATGTTGCCAATGTATAGAGTGATCATATTTGTGCCAGTGTGATGAAAAACTTTGAAAATGTACCAATTGTTATTGTTTGGTAAGTAGTTTTGTCTTTAAGCAAGAATCCTTGTTTGGGGAAAAATAACAACATTGTAAACAAATGACGTGTGGTTTTATATTCATAGTTAAGTTAAGTATTTAAGTAACACGCCGGCGATGCTCAGGGTATTGCAAGCGTCCATAGAGCACGGTTATCGCTTACCATAATAAGGTGGGCCGTCTGCTGATTGATCCGTGATTTCTTCATCTTGCATGGCATGAGACAATTGCCAAAGTAATTTTTAATTTTAACAGATCTGCGATAGACAATCTGTCAATTCTTTTTATAATTCCTCAAGTTTTGTTTTATATGGGAATGTAAAACCTGGCCCATAGCTGTATTATCAAATAACGGATGAACTAATCAATGATTAACCTGATCCTAAAGTAAGTTGCAACGATGATTCAAGTTAGGTTTAGTCAATACGTGTTGGTATAATAAAGTACCTAAACACAAGGAAAAGTATTTTTATACATACTCAAGACAACAAAGACTCTAATCTTACGTCATAAAAGTCTTAATTGATACCTACACAAACAGGAATAGCCAAATGTTGCGTATTTCAAGGCAGTTCATTTTATTAAAAATCAAGAATAACAAGCTTTGCTATGAATACTGAGCACGAATCTCATTTGAATCACAAATTATATACGTAGACCTATGATAAATAACATAACAGCTGATCCACGTGGTTGGATAGGAATTTACTTAATTGTTTTTAATTGCCAAATTGTTTCCATTCCATCAGCTGTTGGCTCCCGGTTTCCTTCGAGTGCGTCAACAATAAATGGCTATCCTTTAAGCTAGAGATTATTGAATTCACTGTGCTTGAGCTAGTCTGCTGTGGGTTGAGTTAAGTGTCTAATAATTGATAGCTTTTATTAATATAAAGTTACTCTTTGTTACATTACCGATACATTACGGGCAGTATAAACTCTGCAACTCCTGTAAGCGAGGATCAATAGTTGCATACAATGAAATCACACTGAGCAATGAGGCTCAGGCGGGTCCCGGGGGATTGCTTCAGCTGTTTTGAATCCCGCAACAAATTAATCAGTAAGTAACAAGGAGGCAGGCCCCCTACAAGATGGACCGATGATCTTGTGCGGGTCGCTGGAAACTGCTGGATGCGAATAGCACAAGACCGGCAATTGTGGAGATCTTTGGGGGAGGCTTTTGTCCAGCAGTGGACGTCTTTCGGCTGATATGATGATGATGAACAAGGAGGAGTTGGATAAAATTTGTTCCACTTCCCTCCAAAGCGGGAGACAGAATGAAAACGAGGATAGAGCCGAGGGTAAAGCGAGAGAAATGTTACTAGAGAGTCTACCTTCAAAAGCACGAAGGGTATAGTTTAAGAGTCCTGTCAAATGTCCAGTAGTAGATATAACAAAAGCGCTTAAACGCACTAAATTTATTCTTCGTTGCCACAGAATCTAAATAATAAACTCTCCAGATTTTGTTTGTAAGCTATTTAATATAATATCATTTATTGTTCGTATGGCACGCGATTTATCAGTGAGAACTGATTTTAATAATTTTGGCAAGGATTTGGATTGGAATCCTTTCGAAATAGTCCCATATAAATTTTGTTCCAATCGGTTATATATTTATCTATTTATTTATTTTAAAAGCTGAAGTTGATTTTATGTTTTTGGGGTTCCGTAGCCAAATGGAAAAAAACGGAACCCTTATAGATTTGTCATGTCTGTCTGTCCGTCCGTATGTCACAGCCACTTTTTTCCGAAACTATAAGAGCTGTACTGTTGAAATTTGGTAAGTAAATGTATTCTGTGAACCGTATTAAGATTTTCACACAAAAATAGAAAAAGAACAATAATTTTCGGGGTTCCCCATACATAGAACTGAAAATCAAAATTTTTTTTTTCATCGTACCCATACATCTGGGGTATCTATGGATAGGCCTTCAAAAATGATATTGAGGTTGCTATATCACTTTTTTCTAAACTGAATAGTTTGCGCGAGAGACACTTCCAAAGAGGTAAAATGAGTGTTCCCCCCTGTAACTTCTAAAATAAGAGAATGATAAAACTAAAACAAATATATGATATACCATGCAAACTAACAACGAAAATTGGTTTGAACGAGATCTAGTAAGTAGTTTTTTTAATACGTCATAAATCGTAAACCATAATTTACCTTTCAATTAATCAACTGAAATACTTGCTGCTACGGAACCCTTCATGGGCGAGTCCGACTCGCACTTGACGGGTTTTATGGAAGGATACAATTATTTTGTTCACTTTTCTACGATATATAATACTTCAACCTACATATATGTTCTTATATACATAATTTTGGTAAATCCCTACTGGTTTCTAAACCAGTTTCTTGTTAGCTTACAATTTATATAGTAATCTAATCGTATATAGCTAAGTCATTAGATTAATTGTATTACAACTTTAGCTTTCAACCTTAATACCCGGTATAAAATGTTATATAGAACGTACCTACGTTCACAAAAGTCCTATTTCACAATAAGTTCAAAAGTTGCTTTCATCTCTTCTAGCTGTCAAATTTCTTTCTCTGGTTAAGTCTTTCCTCAACTATGGCATATATATAGATGACAGTGACATTACGGAAACTATTATTAATTCTGTCATCATGACTAGCTTACCTAATTGATAAAATCGTTGAGGGCTTTATAAAAAAGTTATATTAAATTTAGTCTCGCCGATTTTTCAATTTATTACTCTTTCATTGGATATTCCTTTTTTAACGTGCTGGTAAAAATAACATTACTTTAATTGATATCTTTCTGACGCATCGAGATGAGAATAATTTTAATTTCGACTACAGTTACTGTATTGGTGTAATATTATTATAACTTAGCTATCAAATTACTATACTGCATAAAATTGCAAACAATAAGATGTGGGCGTCTTCACAGATAAGTGTTATTATTAATTATAATTGTAACATAATAGATTAGATACAAGAATTAGAAAGTTACTATCAATATAACTGCCATTCAAAGAAGAAGAAATTCAAAAATCCTTGTGTCCATTTTATATTTAAAGTAATGACTTTAGGGCTTTCGATATTATTAGATATTTTTATCTAGTAATAATTTAATGTCGAATGGGTATTCATGCATTGCATAATAACGCGTCTGCTCGCTATAGCAATATAAAAATCATTAGTAATTTACAGAAACCAATAGGAAAAAATGTTCTCAGTAAAATTCGGATGGACGACTGATATCTAATGTCTACAAACGGGGCCTGATTTGCCCAGGCAGGTAGGCTTGAGCCAAGAGTGCAAGGATCGTAGGGGCTCGGGCGCTGAAAATTTACATTATGAGCGCCACTAATCACAACTTTCTGATGACAACACCACATAGTATAGGGTAGGCTTTTGTTTGTGAGATATATAAAACCATTTTAAGTCTAAGGCTGCTTTTCCACCAGAGATGTGCTATGTTACGTTGCTATGGATGCGTTTGAATTGAATGATATTCATTGGTGCACATAGCTTAGAACTGGTGGAAACGGATTCAACTAAGATATGTTTTTTATATGGAAGGATGCGTGCTATGGATGTTTGCTATGAATGCGTGCTATGGATGCCTGCTATGAGTCGTCGCGAGTGGTGTGTTTGTAGCTATGTGCAGAGTAGAGTACCTACAATAGAAATGAACTGAACGAGTCGCCATGCCCATCTTCCTCGCGCAGCTACTTTGCGGCGGCGCGGTGCGGCGCATCTTCACAGCACATCTTACTCGCACCGCTACATAGCCTAGCATCAGTAGAAACGGTCCCATAGATTCGTAGCTTAGCTTTTACATTCTCGCAGCATAGCTGCATAGCACAACTCTGGTGGAAAGGCACCCTTAAATTCGTATTTAAAGCGTAACTACCTAAGCTCAAGCTAAGGTGTTGATAAAGCAACTAGATTTATGAATCAGTTCGTTTGGTGTCATTTAAACAAACCAAGCTACTCTGCGGTGAATTTATAAATATGAACTTATGTAAAATTGTGTACCAAAGACAATTCAAAGCTCGTTGGATTTCTATTGAACATTGGACTTTCCAAGACGTGATGCAATGTTACACACTTAGTTAGGTAAAGAGCTACAGTGCGTGCAATTCCTGGGTAATCCCGTTGATTTATATGCAAGGAAGGGACTTATAATCCTTCCTAAGGCTATATTAACAAGCCAGTATTGACTGCCCATATTAGCAATCACTTTGGAATTGAAGTACCTATATATTTTAACATTACCTACAAAGTGAAATAATTTTAAAATAACTAACTAGTGAAAAAATATAATGAGATCTATTTGTTGAATAGATATTTCTACAACTTTTTTCTTTCGGTCACTACTACTACTGATATACTTAGATTACTATAAAAGATTCGGATATTAATAATACCCCAAACTTTTAATCTAAACGTAGTCGATTTCTATGTATATCGAATGATCAGGCATACGGCATAGAATACAAAACAATTAATCATTTAACAGGTCCAGACCCTAATGTATATCTAGTGTACTTAGATTCAATTAAGTTTACATTATGTATGTTTGATGTACATAATTATGCTGGTTAAAAATATTTTTTACTACAACCTCCTTGTTGAAGCAACACAGTAGTCAGGTCCCCTAAGAAGGAACACCATTAATTCATGTCAATATACAAAATTTCATGACACTCCTGTTTCGACTTCATTACTTGTACTTTTAATTGGTTACTAATATATAAATTTAAAATTGCATTAACCTTTAATTCATTTATCATATACAACGGGACCAATAAATAAAAAAGTAGAAAATTATTGTTTCTGTACTACAATGGAAAACATAAGCTCACTGTTCGTCGTGGTGTTAATAAGTAACATGAGTAGATATTAATTAAATATAGGACTAGGAAATGTTAATCTTAGGCGTATGCTTTAGTCTTATGACGTAACGTTAAATTTTTTTTTCATTTTCTTTTTTCAAATTTTTGAGACTAATTGGATATTCTACAAGTTTTGGGTTCATCTGTTTTTTTATGCCGAACTTGTAAGATTGAGAATTGAAGTAGAAGTAGGTACTTGCCTATGTATTTATTTAAAGCTTACAAATTAATTATCATCAGCCGGAAGACGTTCGAAGGACAAAGGCCTCCCTCAAGGATCTCCACAATGGCCGCTCTTGTGCTTCCCACATCCTCCGGTTCCCGCGAACGCGTTTATTTGTAAAATTGATCATTCATGAAGAAACGTTAAGATCGTTAACGTAGATCAATTTGCTATCTCAACTGTCCTAACTAAAGTGTTTAATTAATTCTCTTCCACAATATCAATATTATTTGTTAACTAAATGGCTTAATCCATACCTACAGTCTTTCAGTAATATTGGTAATTACATTAACGTAGGCTAAAAATCCATTAGGCTTAAAGAAACTTTACGCTGAGAGTATTATGAACTGTATATCTATACAAATAAATAAAATGGGAGTGTCTGTTTGTAATATTGAAATAACCGTTTTTTTCTACATAAATACGGTACCTACACCAAATTATTATTTTTACAATTTTTGTCTGTCTGTCTGTCTGTTTGTTCCGGCTAATCTCTGAAATGGCTGGACCGATTTTGACGGGACTTTTATTGGCAGGTAGCTGATGTAATAAGGAGTAACTTAGGCTACTTTTATTTTAGAAAAAAACATTTTTTTAGAAAAAACAAAAAAATCAAAATAAACTAATTAACACGCGAACGAAGTCGCGGGCACAGCTAGTCAGTCAATAATATGTAAGTAAATAAATATTAATATCTAATTCAAACTAAGTAAAGCTTGTACTATGGATACTAGGCAACTGAAATACTTATATACTTTTCTTTGTAAATATACACATACAATACACAGAACGCATAGACCAATAGACATGTTCACAAACACAAATTTGCCTTGCAAAGGATCATAAGGCACTACCGAATGAGTCATAGTGAGTAGATTAATATTCCACACGTATGGTATATAGAAGTATCGCCAGAAATTACAGGATTCAATATTGCGATCGATAACTTTCCTAATAAATGCGAATATAGATAGAAAAAATTTCATTATGATTACTCATTTAGAGGGTGTTTT
The DNA here is from genome assembly GCA_951640165.1 of Pseudoips prasinana. Taxonomy (NCBI): domain Eukaryota; kingdom Metazoa; phylum Arthropoda; class Insecta; order Lepidoptera; family Nolidae; genus Pseudoips; species Pseudoips prasinana. Next base: position 24,404,943 of record OX621240.1, read on the forward strand.
ATTTACTTACTATCTAAAACATTATTCTATTTCGTGTAACAAATTATTATTATAAGCAAAACACTATAATTGATTTTTATTAGCACATTATAACAACACGTACAAGTGTGTAATGTTGGTGATTACCGCTGAGGCGTCATTGAGACCTGAGCCGTTATGTGAGGGTCTTATGAGAGCCGAGGGCGGAAATCATCAATACACACAAGACGTTTTTCAATACACTTGTAAAGAAAATAATAATAAAAAATAATTTTCACACAAACCAGTTGTGAAAAATTTTCGCAATGGCGGCAAAAATTAGTCTGTTTTCCTATGCGCGCGCATCTTACAATGGCGATCGGCCATAAACTAAAATAATGCGGTTTCTTTTTTTTGGCTTTTTGCGGATAGTGTTTTAGCTACGTATAAAATGGGGAATTCAAGGATTCTTTATTACAGAAAAAAGTATAATTGAGTGAAAGTTTTATTGTTTAAAAAACTACAATTTGAAATTATCTATTTAAGAGACTGTGCACACCACATTTTTTTAATGCGCCGGGCGCGCGTTTTCGAATCGCCCGTCGACGGCGCGCATTTATCCTACAGAGTAGTTTGGTGTTTGTTTGATTCGATACACAAACGCGATGCTATCTGTATCACTACAAACGCGCGTCTGTATCACTACAAAACGCGAGTCAACGGCGCGCTTAAAAAATGTGGTGTGCATAGGCCTTAAATACGAAATTGCATGAAATGAGCTAGCAATAGGTACTTAATTTATTTGAACTATTGAAGACGATCTTTCTTGTATCGAAACTTTCTGCGTAATTGTTGCGAAATAGTTTTTCTCATCATTATTAATAGGATATAAGTATTTAACTAATATTAATACACGTTATATACTGTGTATTCTTACGTTTAGTAGAATTACTAAGATAATTTGCCAATAATTTATGTATAACATACAGACGATACATGCCAAGGAACAAATATTGACGATCAGTATGATGAGACAAATATTGACTTCATATTTCTTTAAATTTTTGTGCGCGTACTACTAATACAATATTTGCAAACCGAATATTTTCGTTTCTGGTCAATGTTATCTACTACATGGAACAGAAAAAAAATCAACATGTATAATTACTTTGCTAGACAAGGTTTCATTCATTCCAATGATAAGACTCCAGGTACTGACAGCCAGCACATCAAGCTACCCCAATCTGTCAAATTTATTTTATTCAACTTTATCACATAAGCGTAAGGTTCACTTTCAATTGGGGAATTTTGACATATTGGGGCGTCTGTACTACTAACACAATCATCAAGATCAAGAACTGTGGATTGTAAAAGTGTCCAACAATAAATTGTAAGTATATGGAACTTAAAAATGAGTAAATCTACATTTATGTAGGTTATAACTATTAATATCGAGTCACGGCGTTCACTATATAATTATACGACATGTGAAATATGAGTTTAACTTGCCTATGATTCTGAACAACGTATGTACCACCTCAATAAAATACACTAAAAAAATTGCCTATGGATGCAATAATAACGATCAACTGATCAATTTTGTATGGGGTGCCAAAATTTGATTTTGTTTAATTATTGATATTTTATTTAACATCCTCAGCATTTTCTATTTGTTTCTTAAATCTAGTAGCTTACCTGTAAATATTCGCTATTATTATAAGCGCTTCCATTCTTAGTTTCTATTTTTTATCCTTAACTTTTTCTATTATTTTTATTCTGTCTAAAAACTTACTTTTGATAACTTACTTGTAGTACTTGGCCTAGACCTTCTGTTTTCTTTATTTACATACAATTTATAATATTACTTATATTTTTCTTTCCTTGCTTTCCTCCAAAAAAGTAACATATATTCTCCGTACTTTAGCGGCATTTTTGTATTTCAATCTAGCCGTAAATATTGATTATTTCCTGTTTTGTAATCGTATATGTACCAAGATTTGGAAGTGACCTTTGGACTGCCAATAGCCCTCTATGATATTAGAGTGTAACCCTAATCAAATCAGGGATTGGCTAACTCTTGTGATCTGTATGGCAATTACTTTAATAGAGTTATTTGTCCCAATATTGTCTTCCTGCCTACAATGTAGCCACTTTGTTACTAGTTGTTTTAAACTGTTGTTGAACTGGCCTGTGGTCTAGTAGTTAGTGTCACTGACTGCCAAGCCAGAAGCCGTGGGTGGATTCGAACCCACCACCTCTGGTTTACAATCTTCGTATGATGAACACGATCATTTGTTCTGTGTCTAAGTGTACATTTTACATATTATAATATGTATGTATTTAGAAATATATAAGTATGTTTATTGTTTGGTTGCTATAGTACAGGCTCTGCTTAATTTAGCAGTTTGTTACTTATCCCATGATATTTATTTATTTATGCAAATGACAAAGTTAGGCAAGAACACTAACAAACTGGGGTATGACGAAAAAAAGATTTGTTTTCTTTTACAATAGCTTTTCTCCATGACTTCATTCTCGTGGTTTTGACCAAGATAAAACTATTATATATGTTGCGGAAATTCTGCAACATATAAGTTTCTTTGTCATAATCATCATATCCCCGAAAGACTACCACTGCTGAATAAAGGCCTCCACAAGGATCTCAACAATAGAAATGTGTCGATGGACACAATCCCATTGTGGATATGGCAGAATCGCCGAGTGTTAGGTTGGTAATCGCAGTACGGCAATCATAGCACACAGACGCTGCTACCCGTTTTTGGACGATATTCTGTCGGGTCATCTTCTACTCCGCCCTAGGTATGACTTATACTTGTCGCCGTCTATCACACAGCTAAAGCAGGTAATAAAAATTACTAGAGTTCAATAAAATTACCAATTAGGTACGTTATCTGGAACTGCTAACATAATATGCGCTTGACCAACGAAATCGTGAAATATACTCTATTTGATTACATATTGGAGTTATTCTGAGATTTCCTTAGTCAGACGCTGATGATACACAGTAGAGTCTAACCTGACCTTTTTTTCAGCAACCTTCACTTACACTGCCGACAAAGCCTGCACATTTTTTTTTCTAAAATAGCAGCGACATATTAGGTGTGAAAATAGGAGTTGCGTTTCTCTTCATATCAAAAATATTTTAATCAAGACTACTTATATTAAAGACATAGTAATCAAAGGCGAAACACAAAGGGTATCGTATTGATAAAATGCAAAGCCAGATAAACAATTTAAAATAAATCTAACGCGTATCAAAATTTTGCGTCTTAAACTTTTTGCGTGTTAAACTTTGAATTCTAAATTTACACCTGACTATGTTATATATGATCTACGTCATTATTCATTTGTGATGCCATATTACTTGGTATTGCTATTGAATTACAAAATGGTATTTTAGGAATAATTTGCGCACCTGTGCGTACTTAGTCCTAACGTTATGAGGTTAATTCTTGATTCTTGACCTAAACAAACTGCGACTTGTTGAATGAATGAATGATAAATGGTTTTCTGTCATTTCATTACGCGAGTAGTTAGTCAGATAAACTATTGAGATTATTGAAACTTAGTTTAATATCTCTGACTGCGGACTACACGATACCACATTAATTTCAACCTTATCTCTTGGGAATAAAGTCCAAAAACGATGAGAAAAAGAAATATAGCAAAGTGTAGGTAATGGTTATTAGAGTTAGAAAAGCTAAATTGAAATGTCAATGCCCCGGATTCAATGCAGTTCTGACTGAACTAATAAAATGCACTGCATTTTTTTCTAACATAGGTAGTTTTTCTTAATGGGGTTACCAAATGAAAAAAATAAAAGTTCGGAGAAAGGACCTGTGTTACGAATCGAACCTTTTTTGGAACACTTTTTATGTAAAATTCTTGTAAAATTCACAGTTTTGCCGAATTAAATAAACCGTAGTTTCACCTTTTACCAGCGAATTATTATATGTTTAATTCCCTTGCGATATTTAATAATCTGATTTCCATTGAAAAATCCTAATTAAGAGATGATAACTTAACTATTTAAAAAGTCGTATTTAATCGTTTTAATACACTGCGGATCACGCGGACGTGTTCCATCGCAATAATTAGAGTAAAGGAGCTGTGTATTAGTGAAAATCATAAAAGTCCTTTGATTTCATTTGCAAAATCCAGCCGCAATCCTGAAAAGAGTAAAAAGTCCTGAAATAGGACAAGTCCTGGCATATGGTAACCCTACCTAAAATGGGCCTTTAGTTTTGCCGCGAAATACCTACTGAGTAATAGTGAGAAACATGTTAAGACCCATAGATAAAACATGATTATTAGGACCTGTCGACTAATTATGTTCCCGGAGCGCGTTTAGTTGTTTGGCAATTCTATGTTTATGTCCTGTTTCTTTCATAACAGGTATATTAGGTATATTATTATGCAATGATATCTAAATTGGTTTAGTGGTGAAAAAGTGCATGTCTGGGTATTGCCAAGATCCTACACTAAGCAGTGAACTATAACAAAGTGAAGGAGCTTTGCTACTAACGTGCAATGATGGTCAAAGTAGCAATATGCCTCCAAGGCAAAACCCCACAATACAATAGTATCTAATAATAATAAATGTCTAGCTACAAACATCTTATACTCGTAGATTGTTTTTGTTTTGGATATATCCTTGTTATTGCCTAGCGACCTCTGAGCGTGAGATAATCGAACGGTTAACTTGAAGTTTCTGACTTCATTATTTTTATTTTAGGAAATTTCCAGTACAGGTTTATAATTGGTTTGTGATAGTCTGAATACCTTTAAAGTAAAAATTCACAGACTGGCCTGTTGCTCTAGTGGTTAGTCAACCTGACTGCTAAACCAGAAGTCGTGGGTTCGATTCCCACCCGGGACAAATCTTTGTGTGATGAGCAAGATTATTTGTTATGTGTCTGGGTGTAATTTATCTATAATATATTATGTTTGTAGGAATATATAGTATGATTATCAGTTGTATGGTTGCTATTGTACAGGCTCTGCCTAATTTGGGATCAGATCGCAGTGTGTTACTTGTCTCAAAATATTTATTTTATACATATAATAACGCCATTTTTTTTATTAGCTGTACAAATACGTTTATTAGAAGTTTTTAGTCTAGTATGGGTGATACTAAATACAAAACAAATCCATTAAAAAATAAATGTTATTAAATCAGTAGTCAATTTAGGATTTTTGTAATTGTTTTAGTAACATTTTTGTCATAAAACTTACTACTAATTTTTGTTATAATAACAAAAAAAAAAATGAAATTTTCGGTTCGTTCATTTGACACTTTTGTCATTTGGCATAGTTGTCGTTTTGACACTATTGTCGTTTGGCACAGTTGTCCATATGAACTTAAGCTATGTTTAACACGAGGGCGCGTGCTCCGAAAAAGTGCGAGCCGAATACTTTAACAGCAGTCAAATTATTACAATTATTTAGAACAAAATATGTTTTTCTATTGTAATAGCTGTCATAATTTCCTGTTATTAAATAAAAGATCATGTGTTTGGGCATCGCATCGTTGCAGCACGTTTATGATGCCCATTATTACTATACAAAGAGTCGCAATTCAACCATTTAGCGTATGGCGTGTCAAGCTTTGCAGGTTGTGTACCCTGTTTTGTAATTTTCAAGTATTATCATAAATTAGCCACATGGCTGCAGGCAATGGTTTTAAATTGAATATAAAATGCATATATGCGGTTTGCTAAGTATAGTAAAACATTACACTATTTCTACGTGTGTGTTTTAGTTGCAACTGTTTTTCTTAGAGTGTAAATAAATAAAAATCTTGGCACTACTTACACAATACCATCTAATCCCAAACTAAGTAGAGCCGTAGAGCCTGTACTTGGGGAGGGCAACTCAGAGCCCTCGCAGGGTGCGTGTCCCGACCGGCTGGGACACGGCGCAAAAAGGGGGCACCGGAGCAGCATACCCACGTTCCTGGCGCTCCCCCATCTGGCGCCAGAAGAAGACCACGACGGGTTAGTTTTAGTCGTTGGTATTCCCCCTGCCTTATCAAAAAAAAAGTTTGAGCCTGTACTATGAAACCAGACAACTGATAAACATACTTATTTATTTCTAAATACATACATATTATATATAAATTACACCCAGACATAGAACAAATAACCATGCTCATTACACGATGTATGGGAATCGAACACAGGACACGAAGTGGCGAGGCGACTTTCTTAATCTGCGAACTATTCAATTGAGTTTAGAACAAATTGTAGTTGTTTCAAAAATATGTAGATATAAAGCGCCTTATGTTTATGATGGCAATGGTTAAAAGTGAGGTAACCATTTCAAGATGTATTGCTCTTGTTACTAAGCAGGTGTAAGAGGCGATGAAGCGTTATTCTAACTCTACATTATAATAGTGAACATAAAAATCAATAAATTTTGAAACATTACTTACTTATCGTATGGGCAGTGGTTACCCTAGTGTCAGAGTCGTTAGTTGTCATTTTTGTCTAATCACGTGCCATCCGGTGCCTGTCGGTCGCCCATCTATGGACTAACCGCGTGTCTAGATGCTTAACCTCACCGTTCCCTAACGGACCGGTGAGAGCAACTGTCTATATGTGCCAACTTTGTGTGTAAGCGTGTCAGCCGTAAGAACAAATAAGACATCGTAAAAGAACTAATGAAATTGAAAGTGAATTACCTGGCCCTTGTAAATAGTTACTAAGAAGGTAACGCGTATGTACGTCACTAAAATTTATTGTTATTACCTAGAACTGAGATGCTAGATACCAGGATAATGCAATGCCTTGTGAAAACACTTGGATATAAGGACAATTATGTCATAAACATGTCTGCGGTCCTTAATCATGTCATCTTGACGAAGTATGCAAGGTATAACATAAATGACGTGGACGAAACTGAATAAGGAGCTTAATTTTCATATTGAATTGAATAATTTACAGAACTCTAAAGATGTGCCTGTTGGCGTGGTTGGTAAGTGCTAGCTTTTCACACCGAAGGTCGTGAGTTCGATTCCCACCCAGGACAGATATTTGTGTGCACGAACATGTCTGTTTGTCGTGGGTCTGTCTGGTGAGTCTGGGTGTAATTATCTATATAAGTATGTATTTACAAAAGAAAAAAAGTATATCAATTATCTGGTTACCAAAGTACAAGCTCTGCTTAGTTTGCGATCAGATGGCCGTGTGTAAATAACGTCCCAGGATATTATGATAATATATTATATAACTTGCGATTTACTCGAAAATAAAAAGACTTCTCAAACACAAATCAGCTAACGCATTCGACATGGGGAACCAAAATGTTCTTTTTTGTATTTCCCGATCTGGTTTTATTTACTTTGTTCAGTTTCATGAGTTATTTAAATTACCTACATAATTTATGTTGCACTTTTTAAAAATAGGTGCCTCACGCCCGAAATTAATAAACGATCCGCAATCTGTCAGTCAGTCCTATCTCTAGATTAGCTCTATCGCTATCTTGATCTTTACCTGCGTGTCAATAACAAAACATATCAATCCATCCATTTTTTGCCCAGAGATCGGGGTGCGATCCTTTCCCTCTGCAGCGTTCTGTTTTATGCAGAACTCGGTAACTCAGGACACAATTATACCATTTAATTTAAGATGAAAATTCAATTTTAAATAGGTATATTAAAGATAAGTCATCAATACTGACTTATTTATAGCTAGGTTAAAATGTTTTACTAGACGACTAGGGTATATAATAATAAATAGAAACATAATTGGTCAAACATTATGTTTTGGTGGAACGGAACGTATCAAAATTTGACAAGCAAAACGCACGCCGGCGCCGTCGTGCCGATCGGATCAAGAACAAAAAAGAAGTAAGTTGGTTGTTTGTTTTTGTTGCAAAGCATTTATAACTAATATACAAATAATTACTTATTAATAAATATAATACCTATAATGGATTCTGATATGATAAGCAATAATTTTATTATTGATTTCTGTGTTTGTTTTACAAATAATTTAAACGGTGACGTGAAGTTGTTGCCGCCTATTTTGTAAACTAAAATATATTCTTATTATTTATATGCAAAGCTACTTTGGAATATAATGAACTTTTTCACCAATTTTATCTTTAGAACCAATTGTCAATCCACCGAATTTCTAGGATTGCAACTTTAGATTGTTTTGGCTATCTAAGCTTATGTTAAAATTAATGGATTGGTTATTGGCACGTGCAACCTGTCATTTTAGTACAGAGGCCTATCTTTTTCTATGATCCATCCTCCCAAAGATCGCTCGTTCGGAAAGATTGCTTTTTCAATCTGTGGATGCTTTATTGGCACGGTTTAATAGACAAATGGATCGAAATTGCTATCGTAGATAGCATAAAATGGATTAGGATCGTTTATTAATTTCGGGCGTCAATCACCGTACCGTAATCCTAAATTACGAATTACAGTTTAAATATTTTAAGATTCCAAAAAAGTTTCTATATACAGATCGAAACCTCAATTATTCTATTTTCAAAATTTTAATTAAAGAAACAAAAGAAAAATAATATATTTTGTTACGTTAACGAAAATTAAAATTGTTTTATTACTATTAATAAATTAAAAGCGATTAGATTGCTTTTCTTCTTTAATTTAACGTGCCGTGTGAGCTTCATGAGTTATGTCACGTCATCATTTGGCAATGCTGCCTGCGTTCTCAGAAGATTACCTTCGGGCACGGGTATTATTTTCAGAGGTTAGTTTATCGTTTTTTGGATATTGTTCATAGTTAAGTTTGATTACTTTTTTATTAATCTTGTCATGTAAGTGAGAATAAATAAAAGAATTAAGGACGAATCAACCAAGCTTGCAGTTCCATTTTCAAGTGGAATAACTCAAGCTCTTTAGGCTATAGCTGCGTTGCATTTTGAATAAACTATACCTACCAGTACATCAACGGGTGGCTTACTAGAATTATTCCAGACTTATGAGTATGCCAGTGTGATGTAATTACGTGGGAGTGTCTGTGAGACTATATATGGATATTACGGTGGCTATTTTTATATAATTACAATAAGAAATTAATTAAAAATGTTCACTATGACGTGAGATCAGTATGTTTCTGATTTTTGTCTGTTTAATTACATATTTAAAAATCATAGTAATGACTTCAAATTTACTTTATGTCAAGCGATTTGAACAAAATTTATAAGGGACCAGTTTTCTTTTATATAGGCATTCCACAAGGTGGACCAACGATCTTGCAAAGGTCGCGGAAAGCCGCTAGATGCGGCAGCGTAAGACCGGCCTTTAAGGAGATCCTTGTGGGAGGCTTTTGTCCAGCTGACACGTGGACGTCTTTCGGCTGACATGATGATATGGGATCATACTGATAGTATTTCGCATCGAATAAAAACAATCAAAATCGATTCACAAACATTAATAAATAGAAACCGAGTAACAAATATACAACAAAAAAAATCATATAGACGGGCCGATTGGTGTAGTTGGTAAATGCTTGCTTTTCACGTCCAGGGGCTCTACCGGCTAAGTCACCGAACATCGATTTCTTAAATGGCGTTCAAATAAATACAGTTTAAAAATGACTTAAATCGGCTTCCATGAGCACATGTGACGTCAGAAATGGTCCAGAATCCATTGTCAACGTTGAAGCCGATTTAACGATTGATTAAGTCATTTTTAACCTTTATTTATTTGAACGCCATTCAAGTAAACGATGTTCGGCGACTTATCCGGTAGAGCCCCAGACACAGGACAAACATGTCGGTTTGTCCTGTGTCTGGGTGTAATTATCTATATAAGTTTGGATTTACAAAAGAAAAGTAGTACAAGCTGTATATCAGCTATCCGTTTTTATTATACAAAATTAAATTTAATAAAATATTCATAGTAAAAGCTCTGCTTAATTTGTGTATTAGATGGCGGAGTGTGAATAATGTCGCAGATTATTATAATTGAATTTAGTATTGTATCAGAATTGGAGTTAAGTAATCTTTTGTTGGTAAAAAAGAAAGGTCCTATTTGTAAATACGGACCTAACATCTACGGCTTAAGAACAAGCTCAGTGACACTGGCTAAGTACCCTTTATTAATTAGTAAACGGACAGCAATTGAGTCCGACCTTCGTACAGGTATCTGTTTTGCGGAATGTGTGTAACGTAACAGTATAAATGACGCGGCGCACGCTACGCTTCTGATTGCCGTAAACGACATCTCGGGTCATGGGACAAGATTATGAACTTTTTTACGAATGAATCATTGGTGTTAGTTTCCTAACCATTGCATTAAACTAACTACTGCATTAAACTATGTTCATGTATTGCATTGTGAACTTGACAAGTACAAGTGTATGTAAATGATGATGATGATGATGTCTTCCCGGCCGAATTTCGGCCACGGCGGCCATTCTAAATGGAGATTAGCCGATTCCGCAGGATTTAATTATTATAGTGAACAAATGTGTGCGCAAACACAGGGGCATTTTCTATTCCATCACTCTCATGATCCGATGGGACTAGCGACACGACCGGAAAGAGGTCAGGTTCAGGACCGACGGCTTTACGTGCTCTCCGAGGCACGGGGGTGTAATACTGCCAACTTCGAGACTTGCGGCTGACACTGAGAAATTACTTTTTACGGAAAACCCCATAATCACTTTTTTGGCCCGACCCGGGATTTGAACCCAGGACCTCATTTTCTGCGGCTGAACATTATTTAATTTCATGTGAATGGAATAGAATAGAATTTTGTACTTATATTATAGACATGTATGTTGTATAATGGGGGTCTCAGTGCATAAAGCGGTGTCTTCAATAACTACAAGTACTCATCACTATACTATCACTACATCATGTCAGCTAAATGACATCAACTCGATCACAGTATGATTGTCATAGAGACAGAGACGCGACCCATTACCTAGTAGACATACCATGGGGATGACTTCTACGGGATCAGATGAACTAGTATACATGTAGTCGTCAGCCTTACAGTCAAGACTGGGATTATCCCAGGAAATATGAGAATGTACAAGCGTATTTGCAAACACAGATCGACTTTCTATTTTTGTGTAATTATTGTGTAAATTGTGTAAGTTTTAAATTGTGTAGCACGGTTTACTACAAAACTTCTGATTATTTAAGTGACAAAACTTGGGATTGAGTTGCTCGAAATTAACACATTAAAGTTCAATATAATTTTATTTTTCAAACATAAATTAAGAATAATGCTTATTGAAAAGTGCTATTATACAATTACCGAATTCCTAGTTGATGACATTTAAGATGCATTTACTAATAACTATTTTTTTTAATAGCTATTTGGATTCAATGACATGCTGTATTTTGTTTTCTTGACATTGTATTTAATGACAGCTAATCGACCTGTACGGGTTTCAAATTTAATTTAATTTTGATATATTTAATGTCTTCATGACAAATTTAACATTTAACTCTTTGACATATTATTATTTTTAACCATAAAATGACATTAAACTCGGTGCCACTAAATATGATATTTTAATATATTGCATGAATAAATGAGTAAATGAGTTTGAGTTTAAGAAATAAATAATTAAAAAAAGAAAATTCCTACTGAGTTTTCTGGCAGTGTTTCTCAGTAGCTGCTACGTCATGCTCTGCACGGTAGGGTAAAAAATGTCGATTCCACACAAAGGTAATATATTAACTTACTAAATAAATAAATTCTGAATTTGAAAATGTTAAAACAAAATGGGAGAGGCCAGACACATCCAGAGTTAGGTCCGGAGTCGGAACGACGGCTTTAGTTGCTTTTCAAGGCACAACTTAGGCGAGTAACACGGTTTCTTGAGATTTTCTTGACAGAAAGCTTCCATTAAAGGTATTTTTCCCACCACAGGAATTGAACCCAGGATCACGTTATCTGCGGTTCAACACGCTACCTTTGACTGACGAGATAGTTCACTTGTCATAACTACGAAAGAAAATAGTTTTTATATTTCATTTGTTACCCGTTTCTTAATTTTCCCAGAAACGGAGTTCTTAGAATTCTCCAGCATTTGACCGTCCTTGCAGTCATTAGGATGTAGTCGATCTCCATTCTTCACGCTATTAACACCGGTGTAGTTGGATAATGTAGCGTCGGATGTATTTATATCCTCCTACATAGCACATTATTGCGGAAAACCTACAATATTCCGCATTTACGTAAGAAGGAAGACAGGAATGGATAATGACGTGAACTGGCGTAAAATGACGCTCATTTTATTAGTTCACGTGCAGTGTAATGGAGATTAAGGTTGCAAAAGTGAGGTTAGATTGAGATAACCTAAAGGGAACCTTTAGGATGTGTCAATAAACATTATACTAGGCAAATGTCAAGCTTCACGGTCACATCGTTTTTAAAAGAAGCCTATGTTCGAGAAGTATTTTATTCATCATCATCATAACAGCTGTAAGAAGTCCATGGCTGGTCAAGAGCTCCCCCAATAATCATCTTGGATATGCCATAATGGCCACGCTTGGCAAACGGGTTGGCGATCGCAGTAAGATGGTCATAGTACTCAGAAAGAAGCTACTGCCCGTCCTCTAATAGAATTCCCTCGGGTCGACTTTACGCTTTTCGTTATTCAGGAGATATTAGAGGTATAGTGTACAAGTGTGTGCGCAAACACAGGTGTGAATGGGTATATTTCTTATAAGAAGCTATAGCGGGTTGTACGCCGGGTTTTAGATATTTCCTGTCCAACAAGATGTTCCGAATCGTTGATAGGTCACCACCACCATCATCATCACATTAGCTAAAAGACGTCTATTGCTGGACCAAATCTACCCTCATGAATCTCCACTATCACCAGTGTTGCGCTACCCACCTCCATCGGCGTCTTCTCCCTGTAATTCAGGTTTCTCCAAAAGTCCTCACAAAGTTATTTTATAACTTATTAATTCAACCATAAGTGAGCTGTATTTGTTTTAATCAGAGCCTGTGTTTCTTTGTGAAGAGAAATTAAACGAATTTTGATTTGATTTTCGCCATTATAGGGCCATCATTAGGCACCTATATATCTATCAACTTCCATTTCGTGGTCGCCACTCGAAATCCATAAACAATAACACTTGTTTAACTTTAGTTCGCAAAGCTAAGCAACCAGCAACCCTTCCTTATTATTCCTAGCAGCCCGTAGTATGGAAGTTGGCACAGTTACACTCCCGTCCTCGGAGAACACGTAAGGCTATCGGTCCTTCACCTGGGAATAAGATCAGACGAAGATTGCTGCTGGAATTCTATCAGAAAGATTAACTATTATTATGTCTACTGGCATAAGTAGTAATTTTTTTATTAGTTCTAATTTTTACGCATAAATAAAATTCAATTAAATATCAGTTATTTCCTACACATTCTTTTTTATCTGGGGACAACTAACATAATGCCGTCTGATCCCATACTAAGCAAAGCCCGTACTATGGCAACTGATGAACATACTTGTATATTTCGAAATATATAGGTAGGTACATATTATAAATAAATTATCTACTCCCGGACACAGAACAAATAACGTGTTCCTCACATAAAGATTTGTCCCGGGATAGAAGCCACGACCGTCTGGCTTAGCAGCCATTAGACCAACAGGCTCCTTTTATCATGTTCATCATAAATGGTTTATATGAGATTTTATTTTGTCACCTACATTTCCCCTTTGATCGCGTCATTGGCCTTGGCACCATTTGGATGGTCAATGCCCTTCGTTGGCGTAACCAACTAGATATTTCTTTTCGGTTATGGTTGTTATTACTGAACCAGAAAGATGCACTTTTAGTTTTGTTCTGACAATAGATGTCATTACCTCATTAAGCTGTTAATTACGGTCATTTATAACAGGTATATTTAAATTATTTTGGAGTTATTTTTATTACACTTGACTATACAATTTATGTATTTTCTGGTGTCAGAAATAATTCATGCAATTTCTCTAATCGATTTTAGTTCCGCTACTACATAGTAGATGGCAGTACGTATCATATTTGGAAATGTTGAGCTATTTATGAACAGTATAATATTTTTATCTATACTGTTATTGAATTTCTAATTTATAACAGTATAATATTTTTAAATATACTGTTATTGAATTTCTAATTTATAATGTAAAATTTAAAAGAAACTTCATTCATCTAGAATCAAATTGGCATCATTATATTACGTCATACTATGCGAAGTAATTAGGACTACAGATGCTCGCTAAACTAATTGAATATGTCATGACACTTATGAACTTTTGAGTGTTCAGAATAAGAACGATTAGGAATCCCCTTTGTTTTGAAGGTGATTGTCATTTGCATGACATAAATCATGGGTAATCATGGAATTCTGTTGCCTCTTCCTACCTCTATGGTATACTCGCTTGTTTATTTAATAGAGGTGTAAGGACCATATTAGGTTTTTGAAAAACCAGTTAGAGAGAGAATTAAAATAAAATACTTCTATAAGCCATTCAAATTAAAATTGTGTTGAAATTAGAGAATCTGTATCACTAAATTATTTGTGAAAAATTATACAGATAATATTACAATTGTATGTTATAAAAACAAAATGCGAAAGCAATTAATATGAACTCTTAATTAAACCTTAGGAGCCTTCGCAGCCTTAGGTTCGAAAATAATTACTGATTCTTAAATAGGCATACAGTTAATCTCCACTACTGCATTAATAAAAATAATCTTGTAATCAGAAACTAGACTACAAGTTTTCTTTTTGACAACTGATTTGAAGTAAGTTTATTTGGGACTTGTATGTCAAATAGAAGAAACATACCTAATATAATCAAAATGGGTTCATAAAGAACGGAGAGATCAAGCAACAACAGCTGCTGGCGGTAACTAGTCGACATGCTGTCGGGGTCTTAACTTAAATATATATTTATTTTATACAGATTTAATCTCTGGTAGACTTCGTGTGACTTGTTTGTACGTTGTTCGTGTGACTTTAAGTAGTTATTCTAATTGCTCTAATTGCTTGAGTAAAATTGAATGTTTTGTTCGTTACCACATAATTATTTTGGTAAACTAGATGACAACAGTCATGTGCATTCATTTGCATGCACACGACGCATGCATTGCCCACATAACAGCAAATTAAAATGTTAAATATTATAAGCAGCTATAAAAAAAAATGGTAGCCGAAGGCAAAAGAAGAAGAGTTTCTTTCTTCCCCACGTAGCTAGACATAGCCAGAGGTTAGCCAGCCGGTGAAGAACGCGTTAGCCTACTCACCCCTGACCTGTGATCCTGTGACAGTGGTCCGTACCATACCATTGCTTTCTTCTCTCTTTCTCCATCTTTTTTTATTTCAGTTGCCCTTACCCCCAGGTGTTTGTGACTTAAATTAAACTTCTGTTTGCGAGCCTTCTGCGTTAGCCTACTGTTCGGTTTCTTTTATTTATTTTAATTAATTAATATAGTAGTAAATTGATTTTTCAACATTTTATGAGACAAGAGAAACCGCACGGACGGACTAGGTATCAAAGCTAGTTTCTTTAACTCTTACAAGTGCTTATTATGTTATTTCCTAGGATAAACTTCAAAAATTAAGTTATAAATTAAAAGAACGATTCGTATGAGTTAACAAAGAACCTGCTCCCCTAGTGTGAATTTAAACACGGCTCCAAGTTAAGTTTAATTTATGAATATACCTATTCCATTAGGTTCCAAGGAGCCGCATTATTTTATTTCTTTTATGCAATAATAACAGTAATTATTCCTTCACTTTCAGGTATTTACGCAAATGCAAAGGAAACCTAAACAAATTAAAACAATAATGACGAGTAAGGAAACGTTAACTAAAATGCCCGCCATTAGAAACTATTTGAGGACATGTTTGTGACAATTGTTGGCCTCTAAAAAATGACGGAAGGCACATCTTCCTATGATATGCCAATACGTAATGAGGAACAAAAAGATGGAAAATCAAAGTCAGGGCTGTCCGCAGGAAAAATATTTTACAAGCCAGGGGTCATTGAAGAGGAGACGGATGAAACTAGTGCCTTCGATAGTTCTGTGGTGGAAACCCCTATGCTTGGACTTGGAGGCAGCGGATTTCTAAGACCACCACAGATATACCCGTCGGGCAGTCTGCACAGGATACCAACGTACAGCAGTTCTATAGGACAGAGCACTATTTATCGACAGGATACCTGCAGGTAACAATCTATACATATAATAAAATCGTAGGAAAGTCGAAACTGTACATTGAATATTTTTTTAAAAGGATACCTGGGGCGTTATCTACAATCGATATCGAAGCCAAAAATATAGACTTTAGAATTTTTGTCTGTGTGTCTGTTTGTCTGTATGTATGTCCGGGTTAAACTCAAAAAGTCCTGCATGGATTTACTTCAAATTTTGCACGAATATTACTAAAAGGTTGGGTCAACATATAGGCTACATATTATCACGCTATTACCTACGGGGGAGGAACTGTGATAATTTATAAAGTTTAACGCGGGTAAAACCGCGGGGCACGCTAGTATAGGATATTCCTACCCGAGTTTTAAATAGAACTAATTGTATTACCCTATCTATATAAGTATGTCTTTACAAAAGAAAAGTAGTATATCAGTTATCTGGTTTCCATAGTATCTCTATCTTTACTTAATTTCGGATCATAGCTAGATGCTCTCACCGGTCCGTAACTGATCGGCGAGGTTAAGCAACTAGGCTCGCGGTCAGTCCATAGATGGGTGACCGCCAAAGTGGTTTAATTTCTGAGCGCACGTCAGACTGCCGGTACCGGTTGCAGACATTAGACAGCAGTCGTTAAGCCATGTCAGAGGCTTACTGGGCGGCTTGAACAACTCTGACACTAGGGTAACCACTGCCCATCGATAAGTAAGTAAGTATTTGGGATCAGATGACCGTGTTTAAATAATATCCCAGGATATTATTATACACTATGATATGTCTAACTAACCTAACAACTTGCGTTTATGAAGTAATTATAACATGCAGCTCGGATCACAATCGCGGGATGTTTGCCGCATTTTGGAGGGGCATTGAGAAGCCTGAATGTGATTAAAACATATTTTTCTTTTTGTACCTAAATATTACAATATTTATTTTGTTTACATATTAAATAAATGTGCCGACATTTATTAAATATGTAAACAATAGAAATATTGTGCAATAGATTAGCGCGGCTTTTGATAAATTTAATTTAAAAAAAAACTAAATGATTGGGCTACAATATCCTACAAACGAACCTCCTTGTTAGCATATTGTACCCTAATTCATACGTTTAAAGATAAAAAATAAAATCTTAAGAAGTCGCGCAAATCGAATTGATACATCCAGCCTATCTAATGCCTTAATCACCTATAGTTTGTGGTGCCACCAGCAACCTAACTGAATGGTGCAGTGTCCATTGTTTTTGTATTATCTGTGCATAACTCATCGCAGTCTAAAGACTTACTTATCGTATGGGTATTGATTATCCTAATGTCAGAGTTATTATTAAGTGTTTATCACACTAGCAGCTAGTAAGCTGATGCGTGTGTTTTTGTTTGCAATTTGGAACATTTTTCAAGTCTGTTTTTGAAGCAGTTTAAATTGGGTGCCTTTATGATAGTGTATTTATAACTGCTAAAATGTACAATCATAAATGTCATCTTATTTAAAAAATGTAAACTACTTTTGTGATGAGAGAAATAAATGCATAATCTATTCTATAGTTTCAGGAAGTTTATTCCACTCATTGACCACACGGTTTGGCAGGAAGTGTTTTAGTGGATTTCTTTTGTGCGGTATTGTACTTAATTTTAGGGAGTGTCCTCTTAGATATTGATTATCACTTAGAGTAAAGTTAAGTTGTTTAAGCCGTCCGCCCAGTAGGTCACTGACATGGCTTAACGACTTTTGTCTAATGACTACAACCGGGACCGACAGCTTAACGTGCGCTGCGAAGCACGGAGACGCTCAGAAATTAAACCACTTTGGTCGTTCGCCGATCACTTACGGACCGGTGAGGGCAACTAGC
Source organism: Pseudoips prasinana (assembly GCA_951640165.1). Lineage (NCBI taxonomy): Eukaryota > Metazoa > Arthropoda > Insecta > Lepidoptera > Nolidae > Pseudoips > Pseudoips prasinana. The sequence continues at coordinate 24,422,911 of OX621240.1, forward strand.
TATGACTCGCCTATGAGCGTCTAAAGACTTAATAATATCAGACGCTTAATCCCACACCATATTGTTATTAACTTCACTTATTACTTGCTTATCTAGAAAATTGACAACACAGTCGTAAATTCTAACGTAGGTGGTACCTACACCTTATACAGAATGTGTTGTGAATCAATCCTTGAGTCGTTCCTATCTAATCACAAAGAGATAATAGCAGACTTATCAAAATAGTTTTGTGTTCATAATACGAGTTATTCGCGTATTTGCGACAATACGTATATACTTTTGTATTTATTCAATATTTTCTTAAAGTTCTTTTAGGATTAACGAGTGAATTAACAGTGGAAGATAAAAGATAAGTGGTGTAATCGTAAAATGCGTCGAAAGCGTAAAGTGTGAAAGACATTGTTTAGTGTACTTGTGTTAAATAAGTGTTCTTATAATAATTACTAAATTTTAACAAGGTATGTTGCTGTATGTATAAAAACCACGCAAGTGCGAGTGGGACTCTCACACATAGAACTTCGCTCATAGACAAATGGACATACGGATGAGTGGACAGTTTAGGTTTAGTTATAGGGTTTCGTTCGCACCCTTCGGGTACCCTAAAAGGTGTCTATCATATTACATCTTATGGACAAGATCTGGCACGTTATTTTGTTTCTTACGCTGTTTCTCCTTTCCGTAAATTACAACAGGATTTTATATCAGAATAATATGAATTGATAATTAATGTGTTTACCATTCATGTAATATTATCATACTTCCTAGACATGTTTGTTAACAGTTCTAGAACAAAATTATGTGTCACGTCTTTGTGGAGAATAGTGTAGGTAATAAACTTCACATTTACCTAGTGGGAAGGCATTTCTCTCATAAAAAAAAGCTATAGACATATAATTCCATTACTCTAGTCTCCTGGTACATAGAATTATATTCTAGATCCGTGATATCATTTAGGGTTATGCTGTCCCTTACGCACGATGTCGAACGTTTACGCTAAAACTGGCTTTGCAACTTGCTAGAATATGTTGCATTTAATTAAATGATTAATTTATACCTCAGTTAATTACGATATACAAAGTTTGTGCAGCAAATTGACCGTACAGTACGCTTAGAGCCCAGCGGTTGGCTTAAAAGTTCCTTTCTTATCTTACTTAGGTACTTGAGTTTTACTAATTATCGAATTAGCAACAATTAACTCTTACACTATTAGTGTCCGAGTTGTTAAAGCCTCCCAGTAGGCCCCGACATGGCTTGACTAACGACTGTTGTCTAATGACTACAACCGGGACCGACGGCTTAACGTGGTGGTTGTGGTGGTCCCCATCTATGGACTGACCGCGTGCTTCTATGATTAACTTCGCCGATCATTTACTGGCAGTCTTATTGCACCAATTTTATAAAATAAAAATTAGGATAACATTGATGCAAAATTTATTGTTAAAATCGTGTGACTCTTGAGTTCGTCAATTTAAACTTTATAATTAGTTAGTGATTCTCTAGTTCTGAGAGATTTTGTTTAATAATCCTAAAGGAATCTTACATTTTTTAGGGCAAAATGTAATGCAGGTAATAAGCTGTATGTGTGCTAAAAATTCCATTCAAATTCGTATAACCCATTTAACGTGATCGAGTAAACGTCCAAACTTACAACCTTATACATTAATTATATTTAAAGAAGTATGTATGTAAGTAAGATCTATAGATACATAATTATGACAAGAAGTTTGGAGAGTAATATATCAGTTATCTGGTTTCCATAGTACAAACTCGGCTTAGTTCCGATTTTTTTAGCCGGGATAAAATGAGCAAAAAATCAATTTTCTATGTCAACGTCCTATTGTGGCTTAAGGATCGAATTACCTATCTATATACATCTATAACACATCTGTTCTATTTTTTTACTTAAGCACACATTAGTTTTACAGATGAATTAATATGCCGGTACTTAACGACTCAAACTACTACAGATAAAGTACCGGTATCTTTATGATGAGTCCTTTAAGAGTGAATTATGGCTATAAGATTGCGAGATGTACTTGACCTATAAGTGTAATCGTTCACCTTTCTTTTATCAAGCGTTTAAAGTGTCTTATGTCTTTCTCTTGGTGGATTATATAAATTGGACAACAACAAAAGGGTAACATAGCAATGCAGACTCATGTATGTCTACAGAGTTCTATCAATCCCCTTCCATGCAATTACTGGTCACACATTTTTCATTTTGTACCAAAATGTTGGTCTAATAGTTAGTTAACCTGACAGCTAAGTTAAAGGTAAAATTTTGTGAGATTAATTGATAAATAAATTTCATCCAGACAATAATCGTTTGTTCTGTGTGGGTGCATTTAAAAATATATAAGTATGTTTAACAGATGTCTGGTTACCATCGTAGAGGCTCTGCTTAGTTTAGGCACAGAATAAATAGTGCTAACGTACAGAAGAATCACTTCGCCCAACAATTTATACAAATAGCGAACCTTGCTCCTAAGCAACAAAGTGCAATTCAGCTTGCATAAGCGCTCAGTACTTAATGCGACATTTACCTAAACGTTGCCGCTCCCTTTAAACTTAGGTCTACCTTAAATACATATACGATGAATAGGTATTGTAGTAGCAGGCTGCTGCAAGACAGCAATACTGACGCGCAATTTGTAAACGTAGTAAAGAACACTACCGGGCAATTTATAAACGACGTAAAGCACATGTGAACGATATGTTCTTTACGTCGTTTATAAATTGCGCGGTAGTGTTCTTTACTGCGTTTTCAAATTGCGCGGCAGAATAGTGTGACGCATGTAATTCCCAAACTAGGCCTCCTTTGGCCTGGTTTTAATACCATGTGCTTTTTGTATGTATGTTACGTGATTTCTCTGTATTTTATGAACCGTTTAAATTAATAATTTGTTTACTTAATTGACTTGGGAATGCTTTCGGAATGGTCTCGTATAAAATTTGGGCCAATTGGTAGTCAACATTTTTAAACATTAAGTATTATTGGGTTATATCTCAGGTAGAATATAGGTTGGCAAATAATCTGCAGAGACAGCTAGAAGCTTTAGGATGATAATTTAATCTTCTAAAATCCACCGAAATCTGCAAACACTGATATACGTCTAGATAATCTTGATAAATTACCAACATGTTACTTTTCCTTTGCATGCGATCTACTAACATGTTGCTATAAAATTGAAATCCTAGAGCTTATTATGGTATTTTAATCCGTATTCACACCATAAGTTTATTATCAGGTGAACGTTTAACGTAACATTTGGTTGTTTTCTTTTTTTTTTATTCAAATTCAAATTTCCTTTATTGCTCCTTTATTCTCGCGGCAACTTGCAAAAATCGGCCTTGTCGTTGAGTGGTTATGCGCTTTCCGCCCACTTTTCAGCCACTTCACCAGTAGCGCGATAACGTGACCATAGCCTTGATATCACATTTTGTCTTGTTCCAATCTCCTCAGCAATACTCCGTTGAGAAGCCTCAGCTTGAAGCATGCCTACAGCCCTTAACGTATCCGCTCTCGTTAAATGGCGCCGCTGCATGGTGCACACAATAACATTAATTTAAAATTAGCAGATAACTTTTCAAAATACAAAATCAATATGTGGTGTTAATTCCGCTAATTGTCAGTTTAATCATGCCGGGATGCAATTTGAACCGCCCTCCCGCCCGCAAAAATGTGCACATGCAAGAAGGACAATATAAAAAAGCAAATTACATGCGCCAGTACGATACCCAATACGTGTTTCGGTCCTCCACGGACCATTCTCAAGGGCTGCTAACTCGTCGGGTGCTCGAAGGAGACTCCTTGTTTGTTGTGGATTTCCGCAAAGTGACGCCTGATTCCATTACTTAGATAACTTTTCATAAAGCTTAAATTTAACACAAAAAATAGCCAAAACCTACTGTGGTAAATCTATTGTTTTTAATAATTTTTTTCTATTTCTAAAATAAGCTTTCTTTAAAAGAATTTAAAATTGGCCAGTATTTTTTGAGTTTAAGAGCTTCGTACAAAATATTCCTAGACGGTATTCATGTATGTTGGTATAATAATAAAATAAATATCTTGTAGCCTGTACTTAGGCAACTGGTCGACTAATATATTTGTAAATCCATCACACAAAGATTTGTAATCGAACCCACGATCTCTGGCTTAGCAGTCAGCGTCACTAACCACTAGACCAACAGGCCAGACAAATACGTATATAAACACACTAATAGTATAAAGCCGAAAGATTGACAGTGTGTAAGTGTGTATGTTTGTTAATTCTTCACGTCTAAACGGCTGGAGAGATTTTAATAAAATTTGGTATGGAGTTAGCTGACACCCTGGATTAACACATAGGCAATAATTTATAAAGTTTAATGCGGGTAAAAGCGCGGGGCATAGCTAGTAGTATATACATATGTATAATATTATATACGTATTCGTACGTATATAATAGTATAAGTAACAGAGCCCTCGGTTATTGACACGCGCTGGCTTATTCAAGTGCATGATTGTTCCTAACGATGTTGAAGAAGCAGTCACTCCAGGCTGGGGATATATTGTCCGGTGGTTTAATTTAATCTTCGCACTTTGACTCGCGGCACTTATCCCTTTATTTATAGAATGGACGGAACAAAAGGAATCCTGCCTAGTTTCTTCGGATTACAAAATTACGATTTAAAATGTTCTATTTTTAAATGAGTAGTATTGACTGCTGTGTAGCGGTATGGTCTCCTCTGTTCCTAGCCTGCCCAAAGAGGGCGAAAAAAAAAAAGAAAAGTATTAATTAACAATTTTTGAACTATAATAAAAAATATGTGTTATTATACAAATAAAAATTCTTCCTTTAGAATTAATAATAAATTACAATTGCAACTATTGCAAAATACTTATCTGCAAATATTATACATAATTATAATCTATGCAACAATTTAAGTTCATGTGTTCATGGGCTGCTATATGCTACCGCGGCACGCTCGCTTCGCTGGCTTGGCACGTGCGTTATATTGGCGCAGTTCTAACCTAACCTTACCTACTTTTCTAGAAGTGAAATCCATTTTCAGTTACACCAGTGTAAATTTCATGTGCAATCAGTGTATTTGATAAAAAAAAATTAATTCATGAATATAAATTTATAATTATTTGATTCATGAATATAAATTGATGGGTGATAAATTAATTTTTAATTATACAAATTCTAACTTATTAACTGACTTTATAAACTACTAATTTAATTTTTATTTAATTTAATTACTAATTCGACGGTTGCCATGTTCTTTTGTATGTATGTAAGGCGATTTCTTCGTGTTCGTGAACCGATATATTTTTTATATTTCATAGGTAATGCTTGCGTAATGGAAATTGTATTCAAATTCGGTTATAGTCAAAAATTGTTTAAGTCATTGTAATGATTTTCACACATTAATTATTACTATTCCAAATGGTAATAAAATCTCCTAAAACGTTAATGATTAGCATAAGAGAATACTTATAAGGGCATTGGAGAGGCTGAATGTGTAAAAACACATTTTTCTGTTTGTATCTACCGAAGTTTACAACATTAATTCAAAATGTAAACAATAGAAAAGTTAACTTTTCTCTCTGACAAGACAACTGATTAGAATTAAATTTATATTGGATCATTCCCAATCGATTTAAATACGTATTATCAAAATTGGTATACAAACAACAGACCACCGCAAAACATACATCTATAAAGAAAAAAATACAGTTGAATTGATAACCAAATTGGTTACTATTAGGCTTTTCCCAACCAAGTTAAATTCTGTACTGATATTTGTGAATTCGTTTCGTTATAAACTGATTCTGATTCTAATCTAGTCTCGTGCTTTTGACCAAATCTTTTTGTTTCGATCTCTATCTCTCAACATGTAAATATTCAATCATAATTTGCTGCAATATTACCTAATAATATCCTTCGATATTTTTGTTTGTGTAGTCGGTGTCGTTTGCATAACTTGCAAATATAATTATATTCAGACCGTTTAAATATTTGCTGTATTAGGGGAAATCCTCCGTCACTCTTAAACATTAAAAATGACCACGAGCTTGTTTTCTGAGAAGTTCTTGGAGTATATAAAACTATATCGCAGGTTTTATTAAGGTTATGTATGTCTTCGATTTTGCGGTCTCTGGACCAAAAATATGAATCTTTTTAGATTATAATAAATACTTACACATTTATTAATAAAAATTTAGTACCCGTCATAATATATTGCATAATTATAAATGATATTATATAAAAGGCCACCAGAGTTATATTTATTTTTGACGGGCCTGTTTGCGTGGTTGGTAGATACCCTGCCTTTCACGCCGGAGGTCGTGGGTTCGATTCCCACGCGGGGCAGATATTTGTGTGCATGAACATGTCTGTTTGTCCTGAGTCTGGGTGTAAATTATCTATATAAGTATGTATTTACAAAAGAAAAATAGTATAAATAGTATATCAGTTATCTGGTTTCCATAGTACAAGCTCTGCTTAGTTTGGGATCAGATGGCCGTGTGTGAATAATGTCCCAGGATATTATTATATTATATTATTATTATTTATATAAAACATGTATTACGTAGCTCTTAGGGTAGTCACCTTAGTTGCTTCAGCGTGTTTTTGTGATACGGTAAATCGGAACCTGTACGCCAGATTCCTGGTCTTCCCTGGATTTACTTTCATCCCGTTTTGCAGTGTTCCACATTAAGATGATAGTGATTCGGGGATTTACTATTTAAATAAAAAAAATGACAGTGAGACTTCAACACGGAGAGCCCTGACGTAAAGTTTATTTTTGGTGAATCTATACGAAGATTATTATTAATACATAGTTTAATTACAAATCATGCTACTATTTTATACACAAAAGTTTCTGAGCTTGTGAGTTACCCACTCACAAGCTCAGAAACGGTTGTGTATATTCTTGTTACTCCTGATGAAACCACTGAACTTATTTGAAATGGAGATCACATATGCCCTGATTTAAAATATGGGATAGAATAATTATTACGATCAAATAACATAAAAATATTATTTAATTTGTGTCGTCGAAAGGAAATAAATGAATAGTATTTTTATTTAAGGCGGGCGTGTAATATAATACTTTTACATTATCCGATATTGAGACGATAATGATCATGTTATAATTAAGCGCTAATATGTGGAGGAGTGGCTCCTCATGTTGCCAACCACAACACACTTCGGATATAGTTCCAAATAACCTAATGTCACCCACAGAGGTGTTTATTTTGATATCACGATTAATGTGTCGCATGTTTACTGCACAATAATGTGTCGTGTCGCGCCGCATTAGCACGAAGGCGTGGTGTAAATTATTTATTCTTAAAATCATGAAGTAAACATGATCATTGTTGATTGAGGTGGATGATTAGCAGGGACGGATCTACATTCTACACAATTTCAAGTAGGAGTAAAATACACCGTTCAACCTCATTACATAATTCATAGACAAATCCTTCTATCTTACTAATATTGTATCAAAATATTGCTCAAAATTTTGCTGTATAGTAATATTGCTCATATGAGCTATATTACTACAATCCGAATAATATATTGGTTATGATTTATAAAATTACATTTATAAAAACATGATCATTGTCGATTCAGGTAGATGATTAGCGGATATTCAAATAGGAGGACCGCTGTATATTATTGATTTAATTCCGTAATATAATAATAACATTTATATCAACTCGACCAAGAATTAACAAATTCATGTTTACTTATAAACATTATATTGTACTTAAATTAAACAATATAATTACTTATAGCTAACATATTGATTATTTTAAATTTCATCATGTGTCGTTAAATAGAGCTTAGTACATCATTATACATTGTGTTCAAAAGTGCGTAAAAAGGGTTCCCTACTAGAGCCAATCTGGAGGGAAAGATCGGGAAAGTTAGTGAGCGTGAGTGATGTCGGCTTGTTTTTCGGCTTGGTTAAACAACACTCCCCCTCAATCAACCCTGTTGCCTCTGAAACTATAATATATTTTTAAATAAAAGTCCAAGTCAAAGGTAATAATATAAATATTTCACCCGATTGCAAATATAAAAGAATTAGGGATAGCAATGTCTTTTGTTTGTTTTTTACTGGCCATTCGGGCAACGCCTAGATTCGGTCCTGAAGAATAATATTTCAAATCTGATAATTGTACCGTAAATAATTGGGATTTTAATGTATCTTACAACTACGTCCAACGGTTGAAGATTATTAAGAGGGACGGGCTTTTTGCAAACTATGGAGTATGATTCTTTTTATAGAATTTTACCATTCCTGAATTACTGAAAATTATAGCTGCTGTGCCCCGCGGTGTTACCCGCGTTAAATTTTATAAATTTTCTTTGCTATAAACCTCACGGAGCCCGAGACCTTTCCAACGAATGCAAAACCGTGGAAATCGGTTCGTGCGTTCTGGAGTTATAGCGTCAGGAAGGAAAACCCGACTTATTTTTATATAGTAGATTATATCAAGTTACAAAAATTTGCCTATTTGCAAGCTTTAAGAATGGACAAAGAAGAGCCAGTAGATCAAATTGATTTGTCTCTATAAATCTAGTTATTGCCCTAACACATTGCTTATGCAGTACAATAACAGCCGGGTTATTATCTGAGTTGCTATAGGTATAGACACCAGCACATCCAGCTATCCCAATCTGTCAAATATCTTTTATAGATTTTCAACTTTATCACATAAGCATAAGGTTCGCTTTCAATTGGGGAAATTTGATAGATTGGTGTAGCTTAATGTGCTGGCGTCTGTACAATAGCAAACCTATTCGTAGATTTGATACAATGAGAACCGTCGCGCTGAACTCCAATCAGTACCATTAGGTATTGCCTGAAGCAAGCATCTAAAAGCTTTTTTGACTCAGCCATGCACCATCGAAGTCCGTTGGTGGTCTAGACCAAGGGTACCTAAACTTAAAGATAGCGGAACACCAATCAAATATCTTTTATTTTAAGGAACCCGATATCAAATTATTACAAATCAATACTGAAATTTATATAAGAACATTTAATTTGAATAAATGTGTAATATAAGAGTCATTCTCATCGCCTTATTTGCGCTATTTCAAAATAATATTTGTACTTCGTGGTATTATTAAATAGCTAATAAAAAAAAATTGTTCGGAACTCTGATGACTAAAATACGGAACACCTAGGTACCGTGGGTTTGGAAAGGTACTCAAATAAATTTCGATTATTTTCTCCCGTACACAGCGTCTTATCCGAATGTCAATTTCATAAATAAAGAAAGCTTAAAATTAAAAGGGGCTTTTTCATAGAAATCAGAGTACATACGCATTAAGTTAGTTTGATTTTATTTCCTTTGCTTCGTTTGACATGAACAAATTGCTACATCTATTTGATTTATTAGCAATTTAACTCTTATTTTAAGGCATTGGAAAATATTCTTGTTACGTTTTGAAATCGTTTCCACACCTAATAAACATTTTAATAATAACTTATTTAGATGTTCGGTGACCTTCAATCGGAAAATGATAAACAAATTAGTAAGTAAGGAAAAGATTCACATTAGCACACGAATTCGCGCCTTCAAATTAGCTATTTTAATGAAATAGCTGGAGTGGGCGCCATTTTGTTTTTATATACGGTATGTTAGAAATATATTATTCAAATCAATTCTGATTTATTTTTCTTTTGCATTTGTAGCGCAGCGGTTAAGGAAGACGCGTTACTTCGTGCCCTGGGTTCGACAACCGCACATAACAATTATTTGTGTGATCCACAAGTAGTTATTCTGACCCTGGATATGCTTTGTGTTAGTCAATTATATATTTGTAAAGTATCCTAACAAAGACTCATTTCGCTAGTGCAGGAGTGGTCTTAATAAAATACCACACATTTTTCGTATGCCCAAATTTAAGTCTGGTCTGTTCCTGAACGAGTATTATAGGTAAATAGAACAAAACGTCTGATTGTACGTCATTAGCGAACTAATTTAACTGAGTAACAGATGGGTTTATTTATATACATTGTGTACCCTGACACAGGTGGAAAACAATTTTTGTTTTTGATAAAGAGAATACTCAGACTAGGGAAGAAATCCCTATATCGCGAGAGACTTTATACATGCAATTCACGGACACAAAGCCATATCAGAACAACTATATATTCATAAAAGGTCATAAAATATCTTCTCCAGATTAACCACTGACCCGCAGGTGCAGCCGAAATAATCAGATTAATCTAAGAAAAATATCTGCTCTTTTTGTAATTTGCGTTTGGGGACTTTGTTGGTTAGGCTTTGAGAAATCTTATTAATTGTATGTTTAAGGTATTGAAAAATTTTAGCATTAACATAACGTCAAAAACGTCTGGTCGATGCTTCACGTGATCAGAGGGCTGGCCAATACTTTGGTCAAAGAATTAACATTGCCATTCAACGTGGCAATGCTGCCAGCCTTCTGGGTACGTTCCCAGTTCAAAGCGATGTCGACGAATTTTTTTTTGACATTGGTTAGACTATTTATTTATGTTTGTATTTAATTTATTTTATTTATGTTTCTTTAGTTGATAAGTTAGGTTATTTCAATAATAATTCATTCAAATAATTATAATATTTATGTTTGTATGTAAATAAAAGTCCATTAACATTTTATATTTTACAATAAAATATCTGAAGAAAAAATATCTTCTACTTAAAACATTTAAATGTGAGAATTAAGCCGATCTGTCTTTCCTTAAGTAAATCTTCATTCATTCATCCATATATATTTAAAATTAGTAGAATTATGTACAATTGAAATCAGAGTCTCTTCTATATATAAGCATCTACCTATAACTAAAAGGCATATTAAAACATTAATGAATATTTTTCAAAAGGAGAAAGATGTTATGACTGCACTTGAGGCGCAGCGATTAAGACAGTCATTTGGACAGACCTCGCCATTTTGTGTCCCGGGTTCTATTTCCACACAGAACAACTATTAGCGTGACAATTAGTAAATACGTTTTAGTAGCAATTGACGTCTAATGATGTTTTGGTTGCTATAAAGGTTCAGCTTTTAAAAATCAAATCCTTTTCTGATTTGATTTTTAAAAGCTGAACCTTTATATTGCTATAAAGGTTCAGCTTTTGAAAATCAAATCTATCCTCAATTGTATCTTAATTCTACAATTTATATATTTATATCTGCTACGGCGATGCACCTCAGCAGATACTATCATAGTTTAAAAGACAGATGACTTTACGTGCTTTCTTGGGACCAACAGCATGTCAGCTTCCAGACTACGCGGTACTACTGCAGTATGCCAGAAAAATATATGCATTACTATTTTGATACAGGATTTGAATACAAGACTTAATTTTGTCGAATTGGACAATTATTTGAGTGACCCATAATTATATATTGTAATATGTATTTATCTTCCTTAAAAGAGGTTAACTCCCGCAATATTCCCTTTATTGCGGCACACCCACATATCACACAAATAAATATAATGTAAATGTAATCGAATTCGAAACACGAAGCGCTGATATAGTAACTTAACCACTACGCTATACGCGTAGACATGCAAGTCAAATTCAAAATGTACTTTGAGTGCGTTAAGTGCATGTTTGTAAATTCCATGCAGAAGGGATTTATTTCTCTAGGGTGTGGATTGTATTAAAGAATACTACCAACTTCAACCTTTATTTATAACAACGGATTTGAACAGCATATTTACGGGCACATATCGAAAGCATTCCCTACTCAAAAAAATCTTGAATTAATAATATAATGTCCCAGGATATTAATCTTGAATTAATATCCTGTGACATTATTAACACACGGCCATCATTGATGCCAAACTAAGCAGAGCTTGTACTATAGAAACCAGGTAACTGATACATTACATATACTAGTTTGTAAATATGTTTTTACAAACTAGTATATTATGTAGTATACAGACTCAGGACAAACAGACATGTCCGAGCACACAAATACCTATCCTGGTTGGGAATCAAACCTACGACCTGCGACGTGAAAGGTAAGTATTTACCAACCAATCTGACCGGCCCGTCTAAAATTAATAAATTATTACCCGTAATAAAAAACAATTGTCAATATCGGTTCACGAACACCGGTAAAATCGCGTAAAATACATTCAATAAAGACACCTTTAATCGAATTGATAACTGGTACGATATTTACGAAGCCAGTTAAATAAGAAATTGTACCATAGGTACAGATAGTAATTTCTCTGTGATAATATATCTTTCTTACCGGTCTTACGTATTGCAGTTTTTTAATGAGGTAAATTTCGCAGGAATGAAATGAGGCATTCACGCAGAGACAATATAAACAACGTGAAACAAATGGACATAAACAATTTAAATAGCAAACTATGAGCTCTATGGTTACGTGAGATCTTTGAAAACGTGTGTCGATCATTTGTATTTTATTATTAATTACTTAAGTACCTAAACAGTTCGAATTCATTACCTGTCTTGTAATCTTATACGTACCATAATGTATGGCAACGGATTCATATATATGAATAAAACTGATGGTACAGTGCATAGTAGAAGAAATATTTAAAGATAAAGCGTGTGAATTACTCCCTAAGCGTATTTTGAAACGTATAGTTTCTTCGAGTGTATGGCGGCGCTCACACACCTCCATTATCTTTCATCAAGCATCACCCTGTAGGACAGATAACGTCAACTAGCACTAACTAAAATTTGTTTTCCGTAGCTAGCTGATAATTTCCTATATAGAATCTCGCGTTACAATTATACAACGTTTAGCGCGTCGTTGTGCCTGGCGAGCACGAGAAATCAGTCGTGACCGAGACATTATCGCGCGCGATGCTTCAGGAGGCTGCCCGCTGAGGGATGGTGGCGCAGACGATCCGCCGTCAGTGACTCGAGCGCACGACGCCGGACCAGCCATGCACGCCGACCCAGAGTCGCCCACCTGCCGCGAGGAGAGCCAGCTGCTGCCTGATGAGTGGCTAAAAGTGAAGCCTGTGCCGGCCAACGGCAACCTATCTCCCGGTGTCTACTACCCCACTGGCAGCAAGAGGTTCGTCGCCGACCGACACCCTGTGCCGTCTCCGACAGATACCAACCCGTACTGTTTCGCTTTTGTCCGTTTTGCGCTTCATAATTCCCCATTTTTGTTTTATGTCGTGATTATTACAAACAATTTATGTTAATTAGAAAGCCTATTCTCTTCGTTAGCCGTTGTATATTACCGATATTAACATTGATGAAGGTCGTAGCGTCACACCGCGGACGATGCAAGCGCGAACTATACATTCACACTTCCAGAACCGTCTTGGATAGCTAACTAGTTACAAGACATATAATTAGAGAAAAATCTAAATAAACATATTTATATGTTCGCGTATTTGTTTTAGGAGCCGATCTCACAGACATGGAGCGACAAGAAGGGCGAGACGACGAGCGATTCTCAAAAATGGAGAGTGTAACATACTTAAATCACGCATCTCTCAGCGGCGGATGAGATTTCTCCAGGACATGTTCACGACCCTCGTGGACGCACAATGGCGATGGACATTGCTAATATTCACACTTTCTTTCATCCTCTCCTGGTTGGGATTTGCGCTAATTTGGTGGCTGATCTCATTCACACACGGTGATTTAGAACCTGAGCACTTACCCGCGATGCAAGAGGGTTCGAACTGGAAACCTTGCGTATTCAACATTCATGATTTCACTTCGTGCTTCTTGTTCAGTATTGAAACACAACACACCATTGGATACGGCTCGAGAACAACCACAGAAGAATGCCCAGAAGCGATATTCATAATGTGCCTTCAAAGTATTGTGGGAGTGATGATACAAGCCTTCATGGTAGGCATAGTTTTTGCTAAAATGACGCGGCCCAAGCATAGGACGCAGACGCTTCTATTCTCCAAGTATGTCGTAGTGTGCCAGAGAGACGGAGAACTGTCATTGATGTTCAGAGTGGGTGACTTGAGGAAATCACATATTATTGGAGCTAGCGTGAGGGCTCAACTTATTCGATCTAGAACGACGAAGGAAGGAGAAGTGCTTTCGCATTACCAGACTGAATTAGAGTTGAACGCAGATGGATGCGATAGCAACTTATTCTTCATATGGCCGATAACGATGGTCCACAAGATAAACGCCGACAGTCCGTTCTACGGGGTATCCGCTGCAGATGTATTGCAGGAGAGGTTCGAGATTGTGGTCATTTTGGAGGGAACGATTGAATCTACGGGTCAGACGACGCAAGCTCGTTCGAGTTATACAACTAGTGAAATAATGTGGGGACACAGGTTTGTCCCATTGGTGACGTACAATCGTGAGCGTCAAGGTTACGAAGTGGACTATTCCAAGTTTGATGAGACAACCCAAGTGGACACGCCGCTGTGCTCTGCCAAGGAGTTGGACGAGTTCTACGGCAGTCAGGGTGATCGTAGATCGATCGGTGAGTTTCTTGTTAGACTAAAATCTGGTATTAAGGGTGGTGGTGGTTGGTTATATGTGCCTAATGTTGACTAACAATGCTTCTTTCCTTTGTCTCAATACTATGATTCATAATGTGACATGACAAACATATTATTTAATTTATTTTAGGATATACCTATGTACGTATGAATTTGTTTCTTAGCTTTTTGTGAGGTAAAAGAATAAATGCAAGGCGAGAATACATAAAGGCAATAAATACTTTATAGTCACTAAGTATAAGTTATTATAGATGTATAAATATCATAAGGCTAGAAAATACGAGGCATTTGAATGTTGACTTGCTTTTATTAAGTTACACTGCACGTTCCATATAAACAAATACTTCTATTTCTTTGATTAAGATCTTCTAAGGCTTATTTTCATGTAAATATACAACATAAAACATAAATAGTATAAAATGCTTACAGAACTCTGGATGCAAATTTAAATAACAAAATAAAACCATGTATCTGAGCAATTTGTAGCATATCAGAGACTTAGAAATTGATTTCATAAATTTTTTTGGTTATCTTATTTAATGAATTTCATCCAAAAAGAATTACAATACATTCATTAGGTAAGATGAATTGTAATTGTTTTTGAAAGGAAGTTATATACTTGAAATATTAAGTTCTTGAACCAAAAATATTTCACTAAACTGATATTCTAGAAGTTGATCAATTGCTGTAAGTGTATAGAGTAGGTGTCAAGCTTTATATTTCCATTATAATAAGATAAACTGTCATTTCGCTCTAGTTAATAAGCGATATTTATAATGTGAGATACAGATAATGTCCATAAAGTGCATTTATTTATAAAGTGTGAAACATTTCCGTTCCGTATATCTTGTCATATAAATTAGCAATATTATTTATCTAGGGTCAATAAACGAAGTTCTGATGTGCTCCTTTAGAGTCGTTGTATTGTTTAAGGGTAGAGTTACAAAAATTCTTATTCTGAATTGTTCTGATAAAATACAAAAAGAAACATAAGTATGCTTTGTGGCTTTCAGACTAGGGCTAGCCCTGTCTCATAGGTATATATAGTTATAATATCTATACATTTGCGATATTATGATGGTATTTGACTAACAATAATTGGATGTTTAATAAGTTGTGTAAAAAAATTAAGCCAAGTCTTTATTTTTCTAAGTTTCTACTAATAAAATGATTTTAATTTGTGATTTGCTTTAACGTAAAATAGACGCGATGTAAGAAACGACATGGCAACCTTCAAGAAGCGAGCCTATTCCTTTCTCAATGGCCGGCAACATGCAGCCCCTCTGGTGTTGCAGGAGCCCATGGGCCGCGGTGATTACTTGCCATCAAGTAATCAGCTTAATCATTTGCCTTACTATTGAAAAAAAAAAGAAAAATACGGCGAAAACTTTTCATATATTTTTAGCCTGTAATAATCCCTCCAGATTAATAATTTTGAACCAAATGCTTAATTATGTTAACTAAATATTTTTATTTACTTTTTTTGTACATTATACGATTTCTCAGTTATTTGTGAAACTTTATTTTCACATAATTTTTGTTGAAGTATTTTTTAAACTAGAATAGTCTACTAAATAAATTCCGAAATGCCTCCATAAGTATACGTTAGATTATTTATAATTTATTGTATGTACGCAGAGTAGCCCATTAAAGGAATTATTGATTTCGAAAAATAAAATGAACTGTGCATACAATAATGCACAAAACAAATGCTCGTGTTTTAAATAGAAACCTTCAGAGTAAGCCTACTTTATAACGAAGTAAATTATATGTTTACTTAAACACAAACAATCAACAGAAAATATCCTGTTTATTTACATCATCGTCGAAATTTTGCCATAATCTTTAAGGAAAATAATAAAATTCGTGATTTTTCAGAGTTTAAGTATCACTCAGTAGTATTGAGATAGGAGATCTTAAAGTCACTACGGATAATCTTAGATCTTTCGGAGAAATTATTAGATAGTGCAAATTTTTATATTAGATATATTTCATTTCAAGATATTTTCAACAAAATCTTTATATTATGAAACTTAAAATATCGCATTGGTAAATAATATGTTAAACATAGTAATATATTACGAAAATGATGCACCTGACTTTAAATATTCCCTGTTTGTTATTTTAACTGTTTTACTAATAATTTCTGACTAATTTTGTGTTATTCGTCAGGAATGTTAATTGTTGAGCCACAATACAACTTAGGCCCTTTTCAATAAAAGGAGTGATAGGCGACAATTTAAAATTAATTTCGCTTCTATTACTCAATCTTTAACTCTGTGTAGTAAAAGTTACTTTTTAGATGTTTTGTTTTTAATATTATTTTATTTATTTTAAACCAAAACAGAACTCCATATATTAATTATCATTTTAATTAACCCTTAATTGGTCATAGCGTATGTTCATAATTCTTCAATTTTCTCCTATTAAAACTGTATAGAGTTTAAAATGAGGTGGGTAAAACTATTATACCATTGTCAAAACTAAAACTAAATTCAGAGTGTTTTCTTAGTTCTATAAAAGTTTAAAGCCACGAGCTCTATAATTTAATCCTTAAAAGGTACAATTTTGAAAGAAAAAAAACAAATTTCTATAAATTTCTCCATAAATCATCGGGATAATGTATATAATAATAATCCACCATCTGTTTTTTTCTAATCTGTTTATTAGTAACTATAGCTAGACTATATAGAGAGGTAGATGGAGTACTTTAAGGCTTTAACACTACTAAGTAAACATTATGTGTAAACAATATTTTGCCTTGATAAACATCAAGGCTCAATAGTTAAAGTCCCTGAACTGTACCTACCAGCAACTACACATGTTTATAGCATGAAAATTAAGATATGAAAATCTTATCTATCAATCTCTAAGGAATTTCCCAAATAGATTCGCTATATTTAACGTGGTTGTAAAGATCAAAGAGTTTGAGAGAGAACTTGATTATGTTGGATGTGTGTAGAATTCAATTCTGTATTTTTTTCTACAACTTACTTACTTATTAACAAAAATAAAAATAAAATATGAAATAGTAATTGTGTTATTTGAATACAATTATTATTTCATAATATCTTCGTCATAATTGCAGCCAAAGCAATGAAGCAATTATTTGAATTTAATTTGAAAAGCTTGTTTGATATGTCAGTTTAGTGTTTTAAAAACACGTTAGTTCAAAATACTTTCTCGTGGAATAAGTTTCTAGATTCTTATTTAATACAATGTTGAGCGCACTTTGAATTTAAAATAGATGGTGGCAAACCATGGCTTCCTCTATTCTCAGATAGAGGAAACCAAAAAGCATAAACATAAATGTATTATGTATTTGATAGGGATTCAGTCAATGTAGTATTATGTTCCTTAATAGATGCAGCGTTTTAAGATATGTTTTGGAATTCGGTAGATTATATTTAGGTTCAATTTGAAAACGAGAATCTCTTGAGATTTAAGATTGATTTCGTTTTTGTAATTTTCGGTAGAAGACTTAAGCACCCGGCCAGGCTAACTGTTAACGGCATGTTAATTTATCAGTTGATTTAATATATTTTAATGTACCTGAACCCACTTTAATGTTTCCTTTTAAATATTATAAAGAAAAAGCAAAGCCTGAGGTTTCTATAACGTTACCGCACTTAGCGAACAACTATATATTCATAAAAGGTCATAAAATATCTTCTCCAGATTAACCACTGACCCGCAGGTGCAGCCGAAATAATCAGATTAATCTAAGAAAAATATCTGCTCTTTTTGTAATTTGCGTTTGGGGACTTTGTTGGTTAGGCTTTGAGAAATCTTATTAATTGTATGTTTAAGGTATTGAAAAATTTTAGCATTAACATAACGTCAAAAACGTCTGGTCGATGCTTCACGTGATCAGAGGGCTGGCCAATACTTTGGTCAAAGAATTAACATTGCCATTCAACGTGGCAATGCTGCCAGCCTTCTGGGTACGTTCCCAGTTCAAAGCGATGTCGACGAATTTTTTTTTGACATTGGTTAGACTATTTATTTATGTTTGTATTTAATTTATTTTATTTATGTTTCTTTAGTTGATAAGTTAGGTTATTTCAATAATAATTCATTCAAATAATTATAATATTTATGTTTGTATGTAAATAAAAGTCCATTAACATTTTATATTTTACAATAAAATATCTGAAGAAAAAATATCTTCTACTTAAAACATTTAAATGTGAGAATTAAGCCGATCTGTCTTTCCTTAAGTAAATCTTCATTCATTCATCCATATATATTTAAAATTAGTAGAATTATGTACAATTGAAATCAGAGTCTCTTCTATATATAAGCATCTACCTATAACTAAAAGGCATATTAAAACATTAATGAATATTTTTCAAAAGGAGAAAGATGTTATGACTGCACTTGAGGCGCAGCGATTAAGACAGTCATTTGGACAGACCTCGCCATTTTGTGTCCCGGGTTCTATTTCCACACAGAACAACTATTAGCGTGACAATTAGTAAATACGTTTTAGTAGCAATTGACGTCTAATGATGTTTTGGTTGCTATAAAGGTTCAGCTTTTAAAAATCAAATCCTTTTCTGATTTGATTTTTAAAAGCTGAACCTTTATATTGCTATAAAGGTTCAGCTTTTGAAAATCAAATCTATCCTCAATTGTATCTTAATTCTACAATTTATATATTTATATCTGCTACGGCGATGCACCTCAGCAGATACTATCATAGTTTAAAAGACAGATGACTTTACGTGCTTTCTTGGGACCAACAGCATGTCAGCTTCCAGACTACGCGGTACTACTGCAGTATGCCAGAAAAATATATGCATTACTATTTTGATACAGGATTTGAATACAAGACTTAATTTTGTCGAATTGGACAATTATTTGAGTGACCCATAATTATATATTGTAATATGTATTTATCTTCCTTAAAAGAGGTTAACTCCCGCAATATTCCCTTTATTGCGGCACACCCACATATCACACAAATAAATATAATGTAAATGTAATCGAATTCGAAACACGAAGCGCTGATATAGTAACTTAACCACTACGCTATACGCGTAGACATGCAAGTCAAATTCAAAATGTACTTTGAGTGCGTTAAGTGCATGTTTGTAAATTCCATGCAGAAGGGATTTATTTCTCTAGGGTGTGGATTGTATTAAAGAATACTACCAACTTCAACCTTTATTTATAACAACGGATTTGAACAGCATATTTACGGGCACATATCGAAAGCATTCCCTACTCAAAAAAATCTTGAATTAATAATATAATGTCCCAGGATATTAATCTTGAATTAATATCCTGTGACATTATTAACACACGGCCATCATTGATGCCAAACTAAGCAGAGCTTGTACTATAGAAACCAGGTAACTGATACATTACATATACTAGTTTGTAAATATGTTTTTACAAACTAGTATATTATGTAGTATACAGACTCAGGACAAACAGACATGTCCGAGCACACAAATACCTATCCTGGTTGGGAATCAAACCTACGACCTGCGACGTGAAAGGTAAGTATTTACCAACCAATCTGACCGGCCCGTCTAAAATTAATAAATTATTACCCGTAATAAAAAACAATTGTCAATATCGGTTCACGAACACCGGTAAAATCGCGTAAAATACATTCAATAAAGACACCTTTAATCGAATTGATAACTGGTACGATATTTACGAAGCCAGTTAAATAAGAAATTGTACCATAGGTACAGATAGTAATTTCTCTGTGATAATATATCTTTCTTACCGGTCTTACGTATTGCAGTTTTTTAATGAGGTAAATTTCGCAGGAATGAAATGAGGCATTCACGCAGAGACAATATAAACAACGTGAAACAAATGGACATAAACAATTTAAATAGCAAACTATGAGCTCTATGGTTACGTGAGATCTTTGAAAACGTGTGTCGATCATTTGTATTTTATTATTAATTACTTAAGTACCTAAACAGTTCGAATTCATTACCTGTCTTGTAATCTTATACGTACCATAATGTATGGCAACGGATTCATATATATGAATAAAACTGATGGTACAGTGCATAGTAGAAGAAATATTTAAAGATAAAGCGTGTGAATTACTCCCTAAGCGTATTTTGAAACGTATAGTTTCTTCGAGTGTATGGCGGCGCTCACACACCTCCATTATCTTTCATCAAGCATCACCCTGTAGGACAGATAACGTCAACTAGCACTAACTAAAATTTGTTTTCCGTAGCTAGCTGATAATTTCCTATATAGAATCTCGCGTTACAATTATACAACGTTTAGCGCGTCGTTGTGCCTGGCGAGCACGAGAAATCAGTCGTGACCGAGACATTATCGCGCGCGATGCTTCAGGAGGCTGCCCGCTGAGGGATGGTGGCGCAGACGATCCGCCGTCAGTGACTCGAGCGCACGACGCCGGACCAGCCATGCACGCCGACCCAGAGTCGCCCACCTGCCGCGAGGAGAGCCAGCTGCTGCCTGATGAGTGGCTAAAAGTGAAGCCTGTGCCGGCCAACGGCAACCTATCTCCCGGTGTCTACTACCCCACTGGCAGCAAGAGGTTCGTCGCCGACCGACACCCTGTGCCGTCTCCGACAGATACCAACCCGTACTGTTTCGCTTTTGTCCGTTTTGCGCTTCATAATTCCCCATTTTTGTTTTATGTCGTGATTATTACAAACAATTTATGTTAATTAGAAAGCCTATTCTCTTCGTTAGCCGTTGTATATTACCGATATTAACATTGATGAAGGTCGTAGCGTCACACCGCGGACGATGCAAGCGCGAACTATACATTCACACTTCCAGAACCGTCTTGGATAGCTAACTAGTTACAAGACATATAATTAGAGAAAAATCTAAATAAACATATTTATATGTTCGCGTATTTGTTTTAGGAGCCGATCTCACAGACATGGAGCGACAAGAAGGGCGAGACGACGAGCGATTCTCAAAAATGGAGAGTGTAACATACTTAAATCACGCATCTCTCAGCGGCGGATGAGATTTCTCCAGGACATGTTCACGACCCTCGTGGACGCACAATGGCGATGGACATTGCTAATATTCACACTTTCTTTCATCCTCTCCTGGTTGGGATTTGCGCTAATTTGGTGGCTGATCTCATTCACACACGGTGATTTAGAACCTGAGCACTTACCCGCGATGCAAGAGGGTTCGAACTGGAAACCTTGCGTATTCAACATTCATGATTTCACTTCGTGCTTCTTGTTCAGTATTGAAACACAACACACCATTGGATACGGCTCGAGAACAACCACAGAAGAATGCCCAGAAGCGATATTCATAATGTGCCTTCAAAGTATTGTGGGAGTGATGATACAAGCCTTCATGGTAGGCATAGTTTTTGCTAAAATGACGCGGCCCAAGCATAGGACGCAGACGCTTCTATTCTCCAAGTATGTCGTAGTGTGCCAGAGAGACGGAGAACTGTCATTGATGTTCAGAGTGGGTGACTTGAGGAAATCACATATTATTGGAGCTAGCGTGAGGGCTCAACTTATTCGATCTAGAACGACGAAGGAAGGAGAAGTGCTTTCGCATTACCAGACTGAATTAGAGTTGAACGCAGATGGATGCGATAGCAACTTATTCTTCATATGGCCGATAACGATGGTCCACAAGATAAACGCCGACAGTCCGTTCTACGGGGTATCCGCTGCAGATGTATTGCAGGAGAGGTTCGAGATTGTGGTCATTTTGGAGGGAACGATTGAATCTACGGGTCAGACGACGCAAGCTCGTTCGAGTTATACAACTAGTGAAATAATGTGGGGACACAGGTTTGTCCCATTGGTGACGTACAATCGTGAGCGTCAAGGTTACGAAGTGGACTATTCCAAGTTTGATGAGACAACCCAAGTGGACACGCCGCTGTGCTCTGCCAAGGAGTTGGACGAGTTCTACGGCAGTCAGGGTGATCGTAGATCGATCGGTGAGTTTCTTGTTAGACTAAAATCTGGTATTAAGGGTGGTGGTGGTTGGTTATATGTGCCTAATGTTGACTAACAATGCTTCTTTCCTTTGTCTCAATACTATGATTCATAATGTGACATGACAAACATATTATTTAATTTATTTTAGGATATACCTATGTACGTATGAATTTGTTTCTTAGCTTTTTGTGAGGTAAAAGAATAAATGCAAGGCGAGAATACATAAAGGCAATAAATACTTTATAGTCACTAAGTATAAGTTATTATAGATGTATAAATATCATAAGGCTAGAAAATACGAGGCATTTGAATGTTGACTTGCTTTTATTAAGTTACACTGCACGTTCCATATAAACAAATACTTCTATTTCTTTGATTAAGATCTTCTAAGGCTTATTTTCATGTAAATATACAACATAAAACATAAATAGTATAAAATGCTTACAGAACTCTGGATGCAAATTTAAATAACAAAATAAAACCATGTATCTGAGCAATTTGTAGCATATCAGAGACTTAGAAATTGATTTCATAAATTTTTTTGGTTATCTTATTTAATGAATTTCATCCAAAAAGAATTACAATACATTCATTAGGTAAGATGAATTGTAATTGTTTTTGAAAGGAAGTTATATACTTGAAATATTAAGTTCTTGAACCAAAAATATTTCACTAAACTGATATTCTAGAAGTTGATCAATTGCTGTAAGTGTATAGAGTAGGTGTCAAGCTTTATATTTCCATTATAATAAGATAAACTGTCATTTCGCTCTAGTTAATAAGCGATATTTATAATGTGAGATACAGATAATGTCCATAAAGTGCATTTATTTATAAAGTGTGAAACATTTCCGTTCCGTATATCTTGTCATATAAATTAGCAATATTATTTATCTAGGGTCAATAAACGAAGTTCTGATGTGCTCCTTTAGAGTCGTTGTATTGTTTAAGGGTAGAGTTACAAAAATTCTTATTCTGAATTGTTCTGATAAAATACAAAAAGAAACATAAGTATGCTTTGTGGCTTTCAGACTAGGGCTAGCCCTGTCTCATAGGTATATATAGTTATAATATCTATACATTTGCGATATTATGATGGTATTTGACTAACAATAATTGGATGTTTAATAAGTTGTGTAAAAAAATTAAGCCAAGTCTTTATTTTTCTAAGTTTCTACTAATAAAATGATTTTAATTTGTGATTTGCTTTAACGTAAAATAGACGCGATGTAAGAAACGACATGGCAACCTTCAAGAAGCGAGCCTATTCCTTTCTCAATGGCCGGCAACATGCAGCCCCTCTGGTGTTGCAGGAGCCCATGGGCCGCGGTGATTACTTGCCATCAAGTAATCAGCTTAATCATTTGCCTTACTATTGAAAAAAAAAAGAAAAATACGGCGAAAACTTTTCATATATTTTTAGCCTGTAATAATCCCTCCAGATTAATAATTTTGAACCAAATGCTTAATTATGTTAACTAAATATTTTTATTTACTTTTTTTGTACATTATACGATTTCTCAGTTATTTGTGAAACTTTATTTTCACATAATTTTTGTTGAAGTATTTTTTAAACTAGAATAGTCTACTAAATAAATTCCGAAATGCCTCCATAAGTATACGTTAGATTATTTATAATTTATTGTATGTACGCAGAGTAGCCCATTAAAGGAATTATTGATTTCGAAAAATAAAATGAACTGTGCATACAATAATGCACAAAACAAATGCTCGTGTTTTAAATAGAAACCTTCAGAGTAAGCCTACTTTATAACGAAGTAAATTATATGTTTACTTAAACACAAACAATCAACAGAAAATATCCTGTTTATTTACATCATCGTCGAAATTTTGCCATAATCTTTAAGGAAAATAATAAAATTCGTGATTTTTCAGAGTTTAAGTATCACTCAGTAGTATTGAGATAGGAGATCTTAAAGTCACTACGGATAATCTTAGATCTTTCGGAGAAATTATTAGATAGTGCAAATTTTTATATTAGATATATTTCATTTCAAGATATTTTCAACAAAATCTTTATATTATGAAACTTAAAATATCGCATTGGTAAATAATATGTTAAACATAGTAATATATTACGAAAATGATGCACCTGACTTTAAATATTCCCTGTTTGTTATTTTAACTGTTTTACTAATAATTTCTGACTAATTTTGTGTTATTCGTCAGGAATGTTAATTGTTGAGCCACAATACAACTTAGGCCCTTTTCAATAAAAGGAGTGATAGGCGACAATTTAAAATTAATTTCGCTTCTATTACTCAATCTTTAACTCTGTGTAGTAAAAGTTACTTTTTAGATGTTTTGTTTTTAATATTATTTTATTTATTTTAAACCAAAACAGAACTCCATATATTAATTATCATTTTAATTAACCCTTAATTGGTCATAGCGTATGTTCATAATTCTTCAATTTTCTCCTATTAAAACTGTATAGAGTTTAAAATGAGGTGGGTAAAACTATTATACCATTGTCAAAACTAAAACTAAATTCAGAGTGTTTTCTTAGTTCTATAAAAGTTTAAAGCCACGAGCTCTATAATTTAATCCTTAAAAGGTACAATTTTGAAAGAAAAAAAACAAATTTCTATAAATTTCTCCATAAATCATCGGGATAATGTATATAATAATAATCCACCATCTGTTTTTTTCTAATCTGTTTATTAGTAACTATAGCTAGACTATATAGAGAGGTAGATGGAGTACTTTAAGGCTTTAACACTACTAAGTAAACATTATGTGTAAACAATATTTTGCCTTGATAAACATCAAGGCTCAATAGTTAAAGTCCCTGAACTGTACCTACCAGCAACTACACATGTTTATAGCATGAAAATTAAGATATGAAAATCTTATCTATCAATCTCTAAGGAATTTCCCAAATAGATTCGCTATATTTAACGTGGTTGTAAAGATCAAAGAGTTTGAGAGAGAACTTGATTATGTTGGATGTGTGTAGAATTCAATTCTGTATTTTTTTCTACAACTTACTTACTTATTAACAAAAATAAAAATAAAATATGAAATAGTAATTGTGTTATTTGAATACAATTATTATTTCATAATATCTTCGTCATAATTGCAGCCAAAGCAATGAAGCAATTATTTGAATTTAATTTGAAAAGCTTGTTTGATATGTCAGTTTAGTGTTTTAAAAACACGTTAGTTCAAAATACTTTCTCGTGGAATAAGTTTCTAGATTCTTATTTAATACAATGTTGAGCGCACTTTGAATTTAAAATAGATGGTGGCAAACCATGGCTTCCTCTATTCTCAGATAGAGGAAACCAAAAAGCATAAACATAAATGTATTATGTATTTGATAGGGATTCAGTCAATGTAGTATTATGTTCCTTAATAGATGCAGCGTTTTAAGATATGTTTTGGAATTCGGTAGATTATATTTAGGTTCAATTTGAAAACGAGAATCTCTTGAGATTTAAGATTGATTTCGTTTTTGTAATTTTCGGTAGAAGACTTAAGCACCCGGCCAGGCTAACTGTTAACGGCATGTTAATTTATCAGTTGATTTAATATATTTTAATGTACCTGAACCCACTTTAATGTTTCCTTTTAAATATTATAAAGAAAAAGCAAAGCCTGAGGTTTCTATAACGTTACCGCACTTAGCATGCCATTTCACGAGAGCAGTTAGGTTGTAGACGATTGGTTAGTATACATGAGTTACTGCTGCCCGACAAACTGGTGTATCCCTTAGTCGCTTTTTACGGCACCCACGGGATGGTATGAGGTATTATTCTTTTTCGGCCGTAAAAATACTCATACACAATCGAATAAAACCCTTTCCTAATACACCTAATGCACAGATTGCTCGTTTATAATCCCGCGGTTTTACCCTCTTTAAACTATATAAATTATAGCCTATGTGTTATTCTAGGGCGTCAGCTAACTCCATGCCAAATTTTATTGAAATCGCTCCAGCCGTTTAGACGTGAAGAAGTAACAAACATACACACTCACAGTCACACTCACAAACTTTCACCTTTATAATATTAGTGTGATAGTGTGATTATTTTTTAAATTCAATACGTACCCATATATGTCACGTACATGAGTATGTAGAGACACAATATTGTAATATACAACTGTAACAAGGATCATAAAGTAATATTATTCACGAATGGTTAGAGCAGTTCTCGTGATCTCTTGTGAAGCGTGTCACATAGGTGGACACAATAGTGATATATTAAAATATAGAATGCGTAACACCACAGAATATATAATAGATCTAACACCTACGAGTACATACGTTGTTGTGAACATCTCAAGTATCATAATATACTTGCATGCACTGATTTATATAATGTTTCTTGTCTTCGCTATGTCACCTAGGTTGTATACTAGATTGATTTAAACTTTGTAGGAATAGTACAGCTAGTATAGCTAGATGCGAAGTTAACTAAACTCGCGGTCAGTACATAGATGGGTGACCACCAAAATGATTTAATTTCTAAGCTGTGCTTCAGAGGGCACGTTAAGCAGCCGGTCCCGGTTGTAGTCATTAGACAACAGTCGTCAGAGGCCTACTGGGCTTGAACAACTCTGACACTAGGATAACCGCTGCCCATACGATAAGTAAGTAATGATCACATCAAAAATCTATAAAAAAAATTAAAGTATTTTTTTTACGGCGGAAAATATAAATACTCACATGGAAGTCATAATAATAACATTGCATTTTTGTACGATTTACATGGGTATCCAAAATTAAAGCTTAATATATCAGGTCAAAACATGTAGGTAAACTATATATTTGGTCCCGAACATATAACATTGTGTGTTAAATAAAATGGGCCTACGTTCCTAACCAGAATTGGTAGAGCTTGCATCTTTGGTCAAGGTTTAGTTCTCTTATTACTTCCTCCAAAAGTTCAAGTTGTCAAATTAGTTAACCAAACTTTCGGCTCTTTTTATTTTGGGAGCGTCATCATTTATATCCACAAAAAGATTTTTTAAAGGCGATGCCCGCACTATGGATATTAATACCTACCTGGATGTCGGGAGATATTTATTTTAAAGACAGCTCCCGCACTAGGGAATCTATCCCTGTGTCGCGGGGTACTTTATAGACATATAATAGAAGGACACAAATTTATTAATGTTTTTAAACTTTCGCGATTTGTACACATTTTTATAAACCGTGGACATGCGTTATCGCGATTGAGACCCGTGTCCACAGTATATAAAAACAAATTTATTAATATAAATATTCAGTTCAATAAATTAATTGTAAACATTAAACAAAGTACGCCGAGATTAACACACAAATAGTTGTTCTGGATCGAACCTGGCACCGAGTGCATAGCGAGATACCTACATATTACCTTAACCACTGCACCATACGTGCGATACTTGTGCGTTTATTTCCCAAACGGAGGCGTAATCTAATTTATACAAAATAAAAAAATATTAACTAAATATGCGTCCTTAGCATTAACTCTATGGTGGTAGTTATTTTTAATTAGAAGCAGCAAATAAGATCACAAGTCTCTTTAGCACGAATTGTGTGAACAGTTATTCTGAGCATCATTTACTTAAATTATTCTTGTACGTTTGTAACACAATCGGCTATTCATCTTCATATAACACTAATAAATTTTAAATAGGTGCTATAACCCCTTAATTTGCATTTTGACGTCATATCTTTATGAATATATTGGTTCGATATTGGGAACCTGCTTTTGCTATAATTTGCGCACCAGGTCTATAAATTATTTTATATCATGTTCCACTTCGGCTAGAAGGGGAAAAGTAAAAATATGTACATAGGTATAAACCTCAAACTATTGGAGTTAGAGAGTGATGTGTTTAGGAACCGAAGATTGTATAGAAAATAAGAACTTAAGGGTATTTTGTACAGTTAATGTATAAAATACATAAACAGACTTAAATAATAGTAATCATTCATAGCATGTCTATATGGAAACATCTTGAAATACATCAAAATTGCTTCAAAACTAGCAAAGATTTTGCGCAAAGTATGTATTAAATTCATACATTCAAATTAAGAAACCTTCCCCTTTTCTAGACTCAAAAAAAAATATTTTACTATTACCATGAGCTGAACCTGTTTATCCTAAAAAACTACATATAATAATCCACAAATACATTGTGTTGCTAAAATGAAACAATTGTTTGTAAAATTACAATTAATTGTCATGAACAATATCATTATTCATATCTGTACGATTATTCAAATAAAAATGGTCTTAGTAGTAAATTCAAACAGGTAACACTTCATTTCACAAACTATTTATCATTGTATACGTGTCGTTTCAAGTATTTTTTGCAACTGTAGCTCTACCCAAATATCGTTGATCCAATTGTGGTTAGGATAGCGTATTCCGTGGATACGATTGTAAAATAAAGATCATGCAGGGCGATGGTAGTCGCGTCGCCTTCAATGTCGTACTCTTGGCTGGCGAGTACGATGTATTGGATTATGTAATTATAGCTAGTAGGTCTAGTAGAAACTCCTCACGCCTTTGGTTACCCTTCCGTAGTTCGCAAGGAACGACCCGGAGCGTCTATTTTTAACAGTTTTATTTCCGTGAGAGTCTCAAGCAGTTCGGCTTTATCATTGCCACATAATAAATCAAGATGGCCGTTAAAATTGTCGGAACTTTTATCAAATCTATGCCGTACAGGATGTACCATTTTGCCAATTTGTTACCCCTTTTTGATACAGGATACATTTGTTTTGTCAATGCTTAAGATCATAGAGGAAATATTTGCGGGTGCCCTCCACTTAAGACAATCATCTGTGTGAAACGGAACACTTTAAATTCGAACGTTATAGTTCTAAATTTGAAATACTGTGTGAGATTGCCAGTGTAAGCATTAGTTTAAGTTTTCTAAACGTTTATTTAAATAGATACTTTTTGTTTTTCTAAGACACTTCAGCTAGTTATTTGTATTGTTATATTACACATGGAAGAATTCTTTGAATCAGGTGTGTTGAACGACTAAATTATTTATCTTTTGTATCGTCAACATTAAGATTGCGGTGTGGTGTTTGTCACCATTTTGTACCTAACATGACATGTGTGTAAATATCAATTATCTCACTGATTCATTGCTTCCTAACTAGCAGTAATACTAATATGCATTTTAATTTCACATTCATGTATAAGGTACTTGGTAATTCCACGTATTAAAGTTAAGCTAAAGATGGATGTGGTATGTTTGTACAAATAAATGACTAGTTAGTGCATATTAATAAATCAAATATTTCATAATACTTTAAATATATTTGTATTTATTTACTAATGTCAACTGAAATACTCACATTCAGTTTACTATTTTTCAGAAACATTATATTCTGTTAATTTCTGGATTATTTTTCATAAGACAAGATAGTTTAACGTTTGATACTGACAAATAAAAACTTGCATTCCAATCTAAGTTATTTCTAATTAATATTTGATCATAATTATATAATGAGCTAAATAGTATCGATTTAATAAAAATTCAATATGTATTTGTTTTATGCCATACCTCGTTTACATAGATAATTTCAGATTATTTTTAAATAGTTCTGCCAATTTGATCTACAATTTATTACAAATTACAAAACATATAGATTTTATTAAGTTCGATACTATATTTTTTAATAAAAATGTTTACAATCATACACAATATCAGAATAAGACAGTTATTGAAATATGTAGCTGATTTAGAGTGCGTTAACATTTTATACATACTAAATCAGCAAAACATAAAAAATAGAAATCGCTATCTCGGCCACCCGGTAATTTTAAGAAGATTGATACGAAGTAGATGTCTATGTTTGCGTGTCTTATCACGAAAAACATTCTCGTGACCTTAAAAACCATCTCACCTTGTCTGGTGTATTTTCGTAGTAATATAAAGTGGGTTAAAACCACGAAAATATCGGCCAATTCAAACGTAATGAAAGGTTTTTACTTATTTTACTAAACTTTTGTTTAACTCAATGTTTTTACTATTAGAAACATTTTTGTCTATGATTAAATTTGTGTAATATATCTGTGGTTAACAACTTAACAAAAACTATTTCTTATGTAAAGATTTTACTCCACTTAGTTGGTAAAATAACTCTCTCTGATATTAAACCTTTCTGTTTATTGACTAGTCAAGTAGCCATTCAACTAATGACTAAATTATCGATTCAAGCAGCACCTATCATATTTATTGAAGATAAAAATCTTTATATAAGATATAAAATCTTGATTACATTTTTATCGCTGTTAAATTGCTACTATCTGACTTATTCACAAATATGCATCTTGCATCTTCAGTGTGTTGCACTTTCAATTTAAGTATAAATTCAGGAAAATATGACCCCCTGCCATGATTATAGCAATTTTCGAAACCAATATTAAATTTACATAACATAAATACTCCCATCTATAGTCCTATGATAATAAAGCCAATGGTTCTGATCTGAGATGAATCTCAGATCAGAACCATTGTTAATTTTACAAAATTGGTCCTTCATATGGTGATGATTATATTTTCCTGATATTATGTGTTTGTATGTGTGCGTAACTGTGTATGTGTTTGTGATGTGATACAGAGAGCGGGGACCACCATATGGTGCTGAAGATGCCAGATCGTGAACTACACGAGCCGAAAGCCGAGCAGAAGGATGGCGACTTTACAGTCACCTTGTAAACCACTTAACTTAAGAGTATCTGTCAAAAAACGAATATGTTCTCTATGGATTTTTGGAGAATAATCATAACCATTCCAAATTCGAAACACGCTTTTTTTCTCCTCGTTTTCAGTCTGTACATCTGCCACTGTCGAAAAAATCGAATAATTAAGAAATTCAAATTTATTTTAGTTTTAAGAATATATTATCAATATGAAACCATAGATTTAGATGCCAGGCGTATGGCAATTTTTGGTACCCTAATAAATTATATTTTATGAATTAAATACCTACGCAGATATTTGAATGTAAAACATCAAAGGAATAAGTAATCTGAAAAATGTATAGCATGATGTAAATGATAGATCTGATATTATAATTTTGCACCCCCAGTGTCACTAGTCATAAGTCAGCGCTCAAAAAAAGAAAGTATCTGAAAAAATGCTTACAGGTTGTGCTCTCGAAAATTCATTATACATTCCAAATGTAAAAACTGCAATGTTAGCATAATATTTAGTTGTAAGTTAGTACCTACATTGGGTATGTTGTGATAGTAATATGACCAAATCGAGCATAACCTCAATTTAATAAAATGACAAGGCTTGTGGTTACCTCTTTACTTATAAAATTATGATCTATTCCTGTCAGATGGAACGTCATTTGAAATTTAAATCAAAGACGATTGTTCTTATAACTTCTCTAGAGACGAACCATAACTCTGAAAAACTTCAAATTAAGAAACTATAGTTGAAAATCTAATCGACTGATCCACTTTTTAAGTTTTAATTTGACACAGGCAGCAAAATTAGATTCATTTATACGAGTAAATACTGCCCTAATAAACATTGATCACGGTTCCTCTAGTATCTAGCCTTCTTTTAAAAGGCCTACTTTGATTAAGTGCCAAAATAGGCTTAGTTTAGACTGTAGATCTACAAGTTGCAATTTTTACCCAATCTCTTGTCAACTGCAACACGATACAAAAAAGCAATTTGTATAGACGAAATAAACATTTATGATTTTTTTGTATCCCATAACGTTATTCTGATTTTTAGATTAATCAAATGTCACTTTCGCTATTACCATTAAGTAAGTTTTTGAACGTATGAAAAATTACATTCCTTTAAAAGAATTAGTTGGCTCAGTGTTGGGAAACTGTTTGTCTTTGATATTTAAGTCAGGGGCTCTACCGCCTAAGTCGCCGAACATCGTTTTCGTGAATGGCGTTCAAATAAATAAAGGTTAATAATGACTTAATCAATCGTTAAATCGGCTTCCATTACCAAATCTGTACCTCATAAATGGTCCGGAATCGATTGTCAACGTTGAAGCCGATTTAAAGATTGACTAAGTCATTTTTAACCTTTATTTATTTGAACGTCATTCACGAAAATTATGTTCGGCGACAGAGCTCCTGGTGGTGTTTGTCAATAAGTAAGCGGGTACTGTTGTGAATGTTTTTTTATTTTATTGGAATATATGCTCTTTGTGATTGGTCATAATTAGAGTTTGGAATCATACTAATAAATAAGTAGGCAAGTGATGTAAAAATGTTCAATATTTATTGTTAAGTAACAAACTATACGCATGTTCTCATTCAATAAAGTTGTTGTATGTAAATATGGGATGAATAATTATTTATGTTGTGACGTTGATCTGTGTTTCATTTATCACGAGTTACCTACTCTATCGCTCTATGTTATCTATGATTTACAATAGAATGCCTGATATGCATTTCCTACTCTTCAAGATTTGCTATGTTTACTCCAGGTTAGAATTGTTTTGTTAACCTTTTAATGACTGTTTTATATCTATTTATAAGTTTTTTTATGGAATGTAAAAATATGTTCCATTGTTAGCAGACAATATAATACACAGACATAGTAACTATATATTTTTGCTTTTTTACAACTGCCAAGTCAAAAACTTAAAGAGATAAATAAATAAATTTTAAAGAATACTTAAACTTAATACCCATAAGTTGGATACAGAGGTCTATAAAGCTAGCTCAGTTTCTTAATATCTGTTTAACCCGGATATTACACAAACCGAAACATGTAGTCCAAGTTTGAGAAATAAACCGTAAGTTTGTCTCATGTTCCTCATAAAGTACGCGGTAGGTATGCTAAGTGTCTATGGTGAACAACTACTTATTCTTATATTGAGCTAACCTTAAGTTAAACAAACAATATATTAAGTAGTAACAAATTTCTTAGACAATCAAATGCTGCCTCATAAGCAGATTTTTGAGTGGCGACCACGAACTGAAAAACGCAGTTGGGCAGGCCCCCTACAAGATGGACGAATGATCTTGTGAGGGTCGTTGGAAGTCGCTGGATGCGGGTAGCGTAAAACCGGCAATTGTGAAGATCTTTGTCCTTTGTCCAGCAGTGGGCGTCTTTCGACTGAGTTGATGATGATGAAGCACATAAAACTTCATTGATATATTTTTGACTTGGCAGTTTGTATCGGTGAATCGCTCTTAAGAAACTACGAAATAGATACCTACATAATATTATTGAAATCATTATATCATAGAGTGATAGAAGATTAGCATTTGGAGGTCTTTTGTGTTTGTGTAGTTCAGCTGAAGGTGATCGTCTGCTTATCTATGTGTGGCGAAATTGTGACGTCAGTCCGTCCAAACTTCTAATCCTACTATTAATATAGGAATTCTACAAGATTGCTACGTCGAACGACGAAGACTTATTGCGCATGTAAATATGCAAAAATTGAGTGCATTTGAGCCGCAGTACTTACTTATTGTATGGGCAGTGGTTACCCAAGTGTCAGAGTTCTTCAAGCCGTCCATTAGGCCTTTGACATGGTTTAACGACTGTAGTCAAAGACTACAACTGGGACCGACAGCTTAACGTTTCCTCGGAAGATCGGAGATGCTCAGAAATTAAACCACTTTGGTGATAACCTGTCTATGGACCGGTGAGAGCATCTAGCTATGAGCCGCAGTGCGTAAATTAGTTACCTCACTACTTCAGCGCCCTCGTGTTTCGGGTACGAACGCTGCACCGGACAAATATTTGTGAAGTTATATCCGAATTCCTGTGAGTTCCGAAGTGAATTCCGGTTACGGGAGAGATAGTATAAATTATAGTTCTCTATTTCCTTCCTTACTTGACTGGATGGGTCGGCAAACCGATACGTTCCGGGCCGATTACAAGTTATCGGTCAAGATGAACGTGCCCTTTGAGGCACACTGCTTCCTCCCTAACTCCAGGCTTAATACTTGAAACAGCTCCTCAAGTTTAAACACAGATTGCACTCGTGCTTACAGCCTGCGCCTGGGTTTTGTTTCATGTCCAAAAAAGAGTCTTAAAACAGAATACTCCAAAATGTGATACCCTTTGTCACAGGGGACATAAACCACAACTAATGGGTCCCATAAGTCAACTTTAACCAACTTCTCAAGAGACGTCACGACGGCAGATTGAAGTCGTCATGAAGTCTATACTTACATAAAAATATTCAAAAATATCTAAAACGTACTTTCTTTCTTATCATGCTTAATCCATCGACCGTTCAAAATTTAAATTCGATAACATTTATTTATCTCATAATAAAACGAAATTACCTATGTTTAATTATTTAAAGTAAAATAGGCAGTAGAATCAATCAAATCTTAACTGACTAGACAGAGTGCACGTTTGGCGCAGTGGTTAAGGTAATCTACGTGTATCGGGTTCGATTCCCGCACAGGGCAATTTTTTGTGTGGCACATAGGTAGCTGTTTTATGTCTGTTATTTATTTCCCTAATGCGGGCGCATGACGGCAAATAATGTCACCACCCGATCTCATCCCGTGAGGGCGTAGAAGACTTTCCGAGGTAATATCTACCAGAGGACAGGAGCGTCTCTCTGAGTACTATGACTACCACACTGCGATCGTCAACCCGTCTACCAAGCGTGGCGATAATGGCATAACCCTCCAAATGATGGACACAATTCTATTACGGACATGTTTTGAGGAGGCCCTCGTCCTGGTAGATGTTATTTGGCTGACATGATGATGACGATGATGATATTGACGTAATTTTTCAAGTACGAATAGGAATGTTCTGTTATGGGTACTATCTACTCATGTAGATAGTACCCATAGTAGGTACTGAACAAAACCAGTTTGTGAAGTACAAAAAATATTTTTGTGGTCCCTACATAAAATACATCAAATGATGATGATGATCTGATCGTTATTCTTGTGTGTTCTATGTTGATATGTTACACGTTGTTCAGTTACATAATCAAATTACGTCCTATTTCCATTCCACCTTGTACGAGTATATCTGATATGAAAAAAACATTACTCGACCACAAAAGTTATGTTGTCCTAGGATAATGATCATCATCATGTCAGCAAAAGCACGTCCATTGCTGGACATAATCCACCCCAAAGAATGGAGGGATATGCCATAATCGCCAAGCTTGCCAGACGGATAGGCGATCGCAGTTTGATGGTCATAATTCACAGAAAAACGCTGCTCTGGTAGGTATTCCCTCGGTCGATTTCTACGCTACCCACGGGATGAGATGGGGTGATGATACTCTATGCCATCACCACACAGCAGAGCCCTAGGTTATACTTACCGAATTTATGGTTCAGGTCCACAATTCATTTATTATACCAGATGTGACAGACAGATGGACGAACACTTAGAAGATTATAGAAATGTGATCCATTTTTGCCTCGTTTATCCTGATTGATTGTATGCCTAGTTTATCCTTATTGACGCCCATAAAGAATAACGTCACCCCATTTCATCCCGTGGGGGGAGTAGAAGTCGTCCCGGGAAATATCTACCTGAGGATGGACAGCAGCGTTTCTCTGTGTACTATGACCATCCATCGCAGTAGGATGCCACTGTTGATCCTGGCTTAGAGGAGTTGCAGTGGTGGGTAAGAGGGCGGCACTAATCCCGATTAAAAACCCGTCTGCCAAGCGTGGCGATTATGGCATATCCCCCCATGATGATTCTTGGGGCAGGCTTTTGCCCAGTAGTGGACTTTTTGTGGCTGTTATCATGATACAGATAGGTACTAATTACCTAATCAAAGACTTATCAAAAGTTATTAGACTTATTGATTCAGCATTTGCGGAATTGTAAAGATTAAATATAGTAATAAAATAAATTCCTTTAATTTGATAGGTTGGTTTTATGTAGATACGTGTAATTACTATGAAATTTGTGAAGATAATAGGCAGCGATAGATTAATCGAAAACTATTGTGATTCAAGTAAGGAAAACAAATATCGTCGGTATATATTCGTACGGTATTTGTACTAGAGAAAATACGGCGATATTATAGATAATGGTGAAATTATATCTATAACATAAATTTTATAAACTTATACTTGTCAAGTTCACAAGTAACCTGTTCATTACGCAGTCTCGTTTATAAAGGTGAACAGTACGATGAAAGAAATTTGACAGATTAGGGCAGATGACAAACTGGCGTCTGTACTACACGTATAGACGCCAGCACGTCCAACTGCCCCAATCTGTCAATTTTCTTGTATAGATTTTCAACTTTATCACAACAGTATAAGGTTCACTTTCAATTGGGGAAATTTGACAGATTGGGGTAGCTTGATAGCAGATATGTGTTGGCGTCTGTACAATATTGTGTAGATTACGCAAAAAAAAAAAGATTTAAGTTCCCATAAAAGATTAACGATTAACTTTTTGTTTGTGGAGCCAAAACCCCCAGAGCTCCACAAAGCTTATCAAACAATGGTGGAAACTACAGAATAATAAAATAAAGAGTATCCTTTAGCTAGTTTTCCACTAAAAATATAAATGTTTACCATTTTAAACTGTAGAAAGAAAGTAAAAACCCTGTGGAATACGTTAATGTTTTACAAAAAGGTTTTGGAACGTTAAACTCTATCCCATTCAAATGTTGCTACCCAGGTGTCACTATACTTAAAGCCTAAAGATGCGGTAGCATTTGTTCCTAAAATAAAGGGAATAAAGACATAAGATGGAGTACTTAATTTGTAGTTTAAACTACAAGCGGCTCGAGCCCACGCTAGCTTCTATTTACCGGGGACGCAGTACAAGACTAGGCTTTAATTGTAAACCGCGTTTTAAAGCTCTGAACCGACCGCTCATTAAGCCCGCTGCTACCCAAAAAGTTCCGGATTATAGAACGATGGATTCAATATATTAATACATATTGAATCCATATATTTATTACGTTAACGTGGCTATAGAACGATAATATATTATTTTTGAACTTTACTACTTATCGTATGGGCAGTGCAGTACCCTAGTGACAGAGTTGTTCAAGCCACCCATTAGGCCTCTGACATGGCTAAACGACTGTTGTCTAATGTCTACAACCAGGACCGACAGCTTAACGTGTCCTCCGAAGCACGGAGACGCTCCGAAATTAAACCACTTTGGCGGTCACCCATCTATGGACTGACCACGAGCCTAGTTGCTTAACCTCGCCGAGCGCTTACAGTCCGGTGAGAGCATCTAGCTAAGAGTGCCTTATTATTGAATCCATCGTTCTATGATCCGGAAGTTATAAGATCCGCACCAGAGGGCACCACGTCTGAGGACCGTTTGATTTATCACCAATTACGTCACGTTACGTAAATGTAATTGTTAGTTTCGCTATTATCATTATAATGTAGTAGCTGTAAAGCCAAAGACCATTGAACGACTTGAACTCTTCTGACATAACAAGTCATCTGTTGAACTATAAACAAATGGCCTGTATGATAACCCTTTCGGTACCTAATGTGAACATAAGGTGCCTAGATATGGGTTAACAGCTGAAATAAGTCCACGGCTGAACAAAAGCCTCCCCCAAGAATCATCTTAGGGGGATAAGATAAGATAACTATTTATTGTACACCAAAACATTACAAGATACAAGAATACAATAACATATAATTCAAAATGGTACAATTGGCGGCCTTATCACTAAATATTATGATCTCTTCCAGGCAACCTAGGCAGGGATTGGAGTATGGAGATATGCCATAATCGCCACGCTTGGTAGAGGGGGTTTTTTATAAATCGGGACTAGTCCCTCCCTCTTACCCACCACTGCAACTCCTGTAAGCCTGAGAAATAACACTGAGCGGTGAGGCTCATGCATGTCCCGGGGAATCGCTTTAACTGTCTTGGATCTCGCAACGAATTTTATGAGAAAAAAACAAGGAGGAGTTAGAAAATTTGGTGACGGTTGATAGACGGGTTGGCGATCGCAGTATGATGGTCATAGTACTCAGAAAGATTCCCGTAGCCGTAGTATTATTACTTACTTACGTATGGGCAGTGGTTACCCTAATGTCAGAATTATACAAGCCGCCCAGTAGGTCTCTGACTCGGCTTAACGACTGTTGTCTAATGACTACAACCGGGACCGACAGCTTAATGTGCCCTCCGAAGCACGGACATGCTCAGAAATTAAACCACTTTTCCGGTCACCCATCTATGGACTGACCGTGCGCCTAGTTGCTTAACCTCGCCGATCACTTACGAACCAGTGAGAGCATCTAGCTATGAGCGCCTCAGTTTCAGAATTCATAACTATGTTGTCAGGCAATTGTGTATTCTGTAAGGTAGAGGAACATCCACGCTAGTTTGAAAGGATGCTGTACTCTATCTCAGGTCTATGAGCAAACCTTCATTCATCATCATTTCAGCCGAAAGACACCTGTTGGACAAAGGCTTCCCCCACAAATCTCCACCATTGCCGCTTTTCCGCTTTCCGCATTTATGAGCAAACCATTTCACAATACCAAGTAAAATAAAAATTTTATACTTTACAGGTTATATGGCCATTAACTCTCCAATACTGGGAGACGTGACGATACGGGAGTCCATCAACTCGAGTATCCTGCCATCACTGCCCGCCAGTTCACCACTGGCTAATATCGCCGACAGATTAGTCGTGGACGCTATCCGACGGGCCAGTCTCACCCGCCGGCCGTCCTCCATTAAGTATCCGCCAAACTACTTCAACAGTCCCACTGAAGAATCCTCGTCTAGTGAAGAAGAAACTGATAAAAAAGTTAAGAAGAAGAAAAAAGACAAAGTTTAAGGAGCCCTTAATATTATCATGTGTTTAATCATCATCATCATCATATCAGCGGAAAGACGTCCACTGCTGGACAAAGGCCTCCCCCAAGGATCTCCACAATAGCCGGTCCTGCGCTGCCCACATCCAGCGGCTTCCCGCGACCCGCACAAAAGTCCAGAAGGAGCTAATAGTCTAATTTAATTCACTGCACTAAGGGCCTATGCAGACCACGTTTTTAAGCGCGCCGTTGACGCGCGTCTGTAGCGATACACGCGCGTTAGCATCGCGTTTGTATCGATAGAAACAAAAACAAACTCCTCTATGGGATAAAAGCGCCGCTAATGTGCGTTTCAAAAACTCGGGTCGACGCCGCGTTTAAAAAACGAGGTGTGTATAAGCCCTAAATGCCTCAACATTGACTAAAGTAGGGCCAATATAATAGATCACATATGACACTTCATCAAAATTCAACAACGAAACCTTAACCGGCGGGCTAAGAATATTATTGATTTTTTCGTATTTAGAACTGCACATTTGCTTATTTTTTTTCAATTATGATTTATCTTTATTGTTATAATTACCAAATAAGGTAATTTTATAATTCACTTATTAGTAACTGACAGATGTCAAATGTGATCTATTAAATTGGCCCAACTATAAACTGATTTTAATATCATTGAATTTCATTGCAAGGTTAATAAATAATATTGACTTATGTGTTCTTTTCATATGAGCTATATTAGAGAGAGATGGAATGACATCTATTAGTTTTGGTGTTAAAGACAGAATCGTCAGCATTGTATTTCGAACTTACGGACAAGTCGCAATGTTGCATATTGCAAAAGTGCGCACTCTGATGAAAAAGAGCGTTTGAATTAATTTTCAGACTACACCTACACTTTACGAACACGGATAGAAAACCATTAAGACTTAAATAAACGGTTCTATGACGTGTTATTAAACAATCACACTCAACATTTAGAAAATTATTTGGCTTAATTATTGGTTTTATTCAGATAATTTATTAATAGTATTAGAAATATGATATTAAAAATAACTTAGAGCATAGAACTTTACTGTTAGAGCCGCAATATTAAAATTGATGCCATAGCAAACGCAAGAGAGAAACATTATATGTATATAATTTCTTTTGTTTGTTTAAAAATGTCTTTTGTGAAAGCATTTGTATTAGCCATAGACTCTTAATATACACTATTACATTTAAAACCTTTCGTACAATCTACTGCGACACAAACCCATCCTACTTCAGAGTCAAATTCCAAAATTATCATCTCAAACTCTATCACGTGTCAGCTGTAGGGATAGTCTGAGTCGTTGAAGGGTTTATATTTATGCTTCAGTGTTAGACCTGAAATAAAAGTAAGGGTTTAATCTACGTCATTCTATTTGTGTTTCTGAGTTCGTAAATAAAACACCTAATAGTTATCGCAGATCCAGGTATATGATAAACTACTCTAATTTGTTGAAATTATTGCAATTTGAAATTTCATTACAATAAGTTCCTATAAATTTCAAAAAAAAAAAAAATTGTAAACACCCAAAGAATATGAATAAAAAAACTGCAAATTGTCTGCACGTGTAACGATGTGGTTAAGACAGTCGCTTTGCCATTTTATGTCTCGGGTTCGATTCCCGCGCAGGCCATCTATTTATGTCACCCATAAGAAGTTGTACTGAGTAAGGGTGTACTTGGTGTTCCTTATATGTTTGCAAAGTGTATATACTATGTAAAAGTAAGGCTTTACAGCCTAAGTATAATATGTGTTTCTGAGTGCGTAACTAGAGCACTTAATAGTTTTCGCAGTTACAACATGTAGGATGCAGGCATATGGTACACTCGTCAATTTTTTTTAAATTATTGTTATTTATACCTCATAAAAGTATAGTTCCTGGACATTTGGAAAAGAAATGTA
This sequence comes from Pseudoips prasinana, assembly GCA_951640165.1. NCBI lineage: Eukaryota > Metazoa > Arthropoda > Insecta > Lepidoptera > Nolidae > Pseudoips > Pseudoips prasinana. The sequence goes on from OX621240.1 coordinate 24,463,989, forward strand.
TTTATTCAGTAAAGACACAGACGCGGTGGTTAAGACAGTTGCCGCGCCACTTCGTGTTCCGGGTTCGATTCCCTCGTAGGACATCTATTTGTGTGTCATGAGTATGGGTGTACTTGCTGTTCATTAAGTATATGTTTGTAAAGTACCCCGTGAACAGATCTGTGTTTTACACTACTAAACTAATTTGAATGTAATTAGATCTAGATACTCTTATAAAGCTTATTTAGAAACGGAACTACTTACGTAGGTGTGGTTATGTGTATATTTGACACGCTGATTAACCAATTAAGTTACTAATAACCTCCTTAAGTTTCAAGTAAAGCCCGTGCTTAACTTGAAACTTATGGAGGTCCCACCCGACTTTTGTCTCTTAATACGGACCAAACAAAATTACCACATTTGGTTGTAATTCTTACGTAATAAAATATTTATAAAAAGTGTTATCATTAATGTTACTTAAGTATTAAATCTTACAGTATTTCAAATAAGTATTTTAAGTAGATAAATATCTAAATATAAATAAATCATTCTGTGAAATTAGCCAACATCGTATTTTTAACATGAATAATTACAATACTAACTTTATGTTATCGAAGAACTGAGTTATAAAATAAATCATTGTACAAAATACACTTTTTCATTGAGTACATTCCATATTATTTAGTATAGTGACATCTAGTGTCGAATAGTTGAACAAATTTACCTGTAGAAAACCTAACTTACTTTTTAGGTCGCATTTTTACAATCGTATTAAACGACTTCTACGATAAAATTAATAAAAATTATAGGCACAGGAGCTAAAACACAATATATGGGTAGTTAACAATTATTTAATGAGACAGTTATATTATAAGAAAAATGTGTTTTGCACACATTCAGCCTATGCCTTAAGGAAGAAATCGCACCAAAGTCTTACCAAGTGTGCCGAATATAGCATTTTTTAACTTGCACTTTATGTTATCGAATAGTTGAGTTAATAAACATTTTTTCTAGAAACACGTTTTATTGAGTACCTTTCTTATTATTTAGAAAAATGACATCGTGTGTCGATTAGTTGAACCAATTTACATCTAGGAAACCTACCTTACTAGGTCTGTATTTACATATCGTCGTAGCGAACTAAAGACCTCTTTACACTTCTACGATAAAATCAATAAAAATGATTAACGGAAAAAATATAGGCACAGGAGCTAAAACAAAAAGTATTATTATGAATTCTATATTTGTATGAAACAACCCAGAGATCATGATAATTGTCGGTCCATAAGCGCTAGTTCCTGCTTAAATACATAAAAGCATTTCTAGAAGATTATGTAACGTAAGAGTTACTGAAATACCGCTTAAGGGTCGTAGCATACGTATCAAAACGGAAAGGGACCGTCACCGTATCAACTCGAGCCGTTATTTGTATGAGACTCGTTACTGCAACGCACACTAATCGGAATCGTAACGTAATCGCATCACCTCGGGCAAGGTCACGAACCACGGTGCAGTGCGCGGTCGACTTGCTGTCAGCTTTCCGTACCCTCGCTTACGGCTCCGTACGCTAGCTTACGTATCTTCGTCCACTCTCCGCCCGCGCGGTCTGCGTTGCCGCACGTGCTGTACGATTCACAAGAGGCGACCGTGAAGTTAGCCTTTGCGACTTCGGGCATTTATTTACGAACGTTCGCGCATGTACACTCGTAAAAAAAGTGTTATTCATTCTATTTTAAACCAAAATACGAATAATAAAATGATTGAACTAACAACGTCTAGCCGTCAACCAGCGTGCAGCGGCCGGCGAGCCGTAAGCGTGGTTACGTAAAGTGGACGACTGTTTGACGCCGAGGAGAAAGGCGAGGCGGTGACGATCCCTTTCCGTTTTAATATGTGTGCTACGACCCTTATTTTTATACTTACTACATAGTTTATTTTATTACATATATATATATATATATATATAAATATTTTAATTATGTGGACCAAGTCGTCTTGAAAGTTCTAGTAGGTATATCTCTTGCCTATCCGCTGTCAAAGGAAGTATCATTATCTAAGTCAATGCGCGGGAAAATAGCGCAGGTGCGCGGGTAAATATACGCACGGCTACATATCAAGCTATATTTCCAATATAAGCTGACCTGGCATTGTATCGAAATCCTATACAACGCGAGATCGGCTTATACTGGAAATGTTTAGCTTGATGTGGAGCCGTGTGTACAAGATCATAAGTAAGTATACTTCTTACTTATACACGGGTCATTTAGAGGCATGTTAGAGATCGCATTCGCTCTGAAGATGATCTCCTGAAGAGATTGAAATTATTGGCTGAGTCGAACAAAGAACTGGCAGGAAAGAAGCTTGGTGTGCTTAACAGGGCGAAACAGTAGTTCACTCCGAGGCAAAGGCTATTGCTGTATAAAGCACAAGTCCGGCCTCATATGGAGTACTGTTGTCACCTGTGGGCGGGGGCACCAGCTCAGTCCAAAGACGCGCTGTGATCGACGATATCGACGATCTTAAGCTATACACATTAAACCCTTAAGTCTAAGCAGAGACTTTGCCTCTCTCTGTGTGTTCTACCGTCTATATAATGGGATGTGTTCAGAGGAATTATTTGATTTGATGCCTACGGCCACCTTCTACCATCACACCTCTCGCCACAGACAGGGAGTTCATCGTCACATCCTCGAACCTTTTCGATCACATACGGTTCGTTGTCAGTGAAATTTCCTCCCACGTACGTTGAGGTTGTGGAATAAACTCCATGTTACGGTTTTCCCAAGAGATGCAGCATGGGGCCCTTCAAAAAGGGAGTTGTAAGGTTTGTAAAGGGTCGGCAACGCGCTAATGATGCCCCTGGTGATGCAAGCGTTCATAGGCTACGGTGACCACTCAGGTGGGCCGTATGCTAGTTTGCCAACTAAGTTGTATAAATAAAAATTGAACTTAATTTCCCGAGGTACCCGTTACAGTTTTATCAAAGCAGATAAATCCGTTAACGATAGAGCATTAAAATTTGTAATATGCCGCTGTGAATAAATTTGTAAATTGTTAAAACTTCAAAATTTTCCATTTATACGTTGACTACGTCATGGCTCAGTATAAGAATGGACAGTACGGAAACTACCTACAAACTGTCGAAACGGCGCACTCACACAAACATGCGCATCGACAAGACCTCTAAGCGGTTTCCGCGGTGTTGTTTGTAGTCAGTGAGTGCCGCATCAAAACGAGTGGTCGCGTATTTGTTTAGCTCCGCAATCTTTTTAAAAATCTACGTGCTTATTGCGTTATATACAGCTTGTTAAATTCGGCTTCATCAAAACGGGAGCTTTCCTGCTGATTTATAAAACAAACTAGCTGTGTCCGCGACTTCGTCCGCGTGTTAATTAGCTTATTTAGTATTTTATTGTTTTTTTCTAACATTAAACAATTTTTCTAAAAAACGTAGCCTAAGTTACTTCTTATTACATCAGCTACCTGCCAATAAAAGTCCCGTCAAAATTGGTCGAGCCATTTCAGAGATTAGCCGGAACAAACAGACAGACTGACAAAAAATTTAAAAATGTTATTTTGGTGTATGTGCCGTATATATATGCGTATACACGTAGTAAAAAACGGTTATTTCAATTTTACAAACAGACACTTCAATTTTATTTATTTGTATGTATAGACATGTTTTAATAAAATATAATAATAGGTATCTAGAACATTAAAAGTTACAAACCAACCCAACGCTTCAATAGAGCATAGGTAATTATTCCATCAACTAGGCTTAGTTACCTTACTGTCCATATTTATCCTGTGGTCATGGGTTTCACGGACACTAATATATGTATGCTTTCCCGCTATTAATATTCGTTATGGAATAGGTAAGGGAAAAGAATTAACCAAATACCGTAGATAGCGTATTTGTTGACTTTCAGTCAGGTTTTTATTTTATATATTGGATATATTTGGTAATGGTGATTCTTTTGTATAGGTACAGACGACAGCGCATCAAGCTACCCCAATCTGTCAAATTTCCCCAATTGAAAGTAAACCTTATGCTTATGTGATAAAGTTGAAACTCTATAAAAGAAAGTTGACAGATTGGGGTAGCTGGATGTGCTGGAGTCTGTACATTGAATCTAATATGAATCATTAGTAATGGGTTTAGTTTTAACACAATGAATTTATCGATTTACAAATTTGCTAGTTCACCTAAGCATGAGTAAAATTAGTAATGGATTTGTTAGAGAAAACTCAATATGTATTGAAATAAAAGGCACATAAAAAAACAAAACCGTTGTGTGTTGTGGGCGGCGAATATCGTCGCCCCATCCCATCCCGTGGGGGGAGTTTATATCGTCCTGTGAGAATATCTACCATAGAACGGCACAGCAACCAGCACCATACAGGGTTCGCTAACCCGTCTACCAACCGTGGCGAATATGGCATACACGTTAAACTTTATAAATTATCGCCTATGTGTTAATCCAGGGTGTCAGCTAACTCCATACCAAATTTGATTAAAATCGCTCCAGCCATTTAGACATGAAGAAGTAACAAACATCACTCACAAACTTCATAAGAATCACACTTGCGGGTTTATAATATTAGTGCGAACTGATTCCTCCAATGGCACAATTCCGAAGATACTTAGGATTTTTTCCTTTGGCTAATGATGTTGATGATGATGAACAAATAAAAAATAACAGTTACATTTAAGAATAGCAGCGTGAGGTGTTCAGGGCACTAGAATTATATTACAACACTATTTCATTTAATTCAATGATTAGTAAAATCTGGTATGATTTAATTTTGATTACTACTTGAACTAAAATGGTCATAATATCGTCCTCCTTCTCAATAGTGTCCTAAAATCATGTCATATTTGATTGAAACAATATTTTTCTGAGAGAAAGAAGGGGAAAACATATCGAAGAAATCCAGTCCAAGAAGTTGAACGAGAACTATGCAAGAGACGGTAATCTTAGATCGATCACGGATTTTTTTTCAACGTCTGGTATAAGAAGGGGAAAACATATCGCAGAAATCCAGTCCAAGAAATTGAACGAGAACTATGCAAGAGACGGTGATCTTAGATCGCTCACGGAATTCTTTTCAACGTCTAGTATAAAGTATGGTAATTTTTGGGAATATATGCCTGGCATTAAAAATACTCAATGCCCACTAACAATAATTCTGCTTCAATTAATTGTTAGTAGGCATCGAGTATATTACAGTGATACGGGGTAGTTATGGTAGTCACCTCGTTACTATATCGGCGCTTCTGAGTTTATAATGGTTTGGGTTTACTTTGAGCCCTGAAACTGCGTGTTTGTAATATTGCCGCGATACGCGTGATACATAGTGCAAGCTTGCTTTCTTTAAAAATATACTAGATAGTGTCACATATTGTATTATCTGATATAGGACGGTAGTTGTTTGTAAAGCTACCCGTGGCTATGTGAATAAATCAGTCGTTGTCTAGCAAGCTGTTGTATCATTCCAGATAGATACCTACGTACAAAGCTTAGCACTAGTCTAGTGCTAATCTGAAATTCATATCGAAATATGGCGCTTACTTTGCTGCAACATCACAAGTTGAACTTCTCAGCAAGTACGGTGTGGTACGGTGCAGAGATGTAATTGTTTTTATTATTGTACCTACATTATATTTAAATCTGATGGATTAATGGTTTAAATTAAAGTACACATCGAACCTATATTAATAGTATTTTATTTAAACTTATAAAGTTAGGTGATATTGCCCACGATTCTATGCAAAAACTAACTAAACTAATTGTAATATATTGATATATTCATGTTATGCATTTCTTTTTAACTTTGTTAAACTCCGGAACCGTTTTATAATAATCTCCGGGGCCTACAAAATACACATGCACTTCTCCAAGTTCGACTCAGAATTGTATGTATGGAATAAAGGTTTAAATTAAACTCTAGTAAAGTTGTATTTTACTTACTTTATTTTTTTATCCGATATAGACTATCAGGAAAATTCAAAGCTTTGGGCTATTAACATTTCAGCGCCAGCGCCGCATCAGGCCCCTGAATTAAATACATTTCTTCTTGTATAAAAGACAATAATACTATAATTTCCATATAACATTTTTATTACAAAAACATTATAATTGTATATTTATTAAAATATTACGATCAGTACATATAGCCAAGCATTAGTACAAACTAATACTCACGTATATTACACAAGACAGTTTTAATTAGCTCCCTACTTACAAGAGGAAGTAATATAACAAAGTGACGGGCACATGGCAGTGTCGCCGCCAAGATCTAAGTACATGAGTCCGAATAAATTAAGTATCGAAATATATCACAATGTTGTTATACAATACATGCCGTCAGTGAAAAAGTGGTCTAATCTATCAAAGTTCCAGAATGTCAAACATTTAGACCTCGGAGCTCGGAAGCGTGCTTAACTTCATATGAACGCTTCTTTGCGCTGAATTAATAATTTAGGGTATTGGGTAGGCTTTATGTGTGGAAAACACATTATTGATATTTTACCAAAATTGGTAAGATTGGTTAATAATATACAATAGAAAAGTTGGGCAATAAATTTGTACGACATTTTTAATGATTTTTTTTTTAAATAAAAATTTGGGCTACTATTTGCATACAAGTAGGTTGTTTTATAGCACATTGTAACCGAATCCTATAGTTATTTTTTAAATCTAAACTATCGAAAATCGTGCGCTTATCAAAATAATCTATTGCAGAGCTTTTCTATTGATTACATTATAAATTAACGTTGCCGATTTTGGTACAAAAAGAAAAATATGTTTTGCACACACATTCAGCCTATGCAATGCCCTTAAGGAAGAAATCGCAGCAACCGATTACCCGATTGTACTTAATATAAATATTTTTATCCTTAGAACAAATATGGTGTACAACAAGGATATTTTTTACTTTAATTACTTCCTTAATTAGAATTTAAGCACGATTCCCAATTAAGGATGATTTATAAATACGAAACTTGCAAGTTTAGGCTACTTTTGCATTAACGGCCTTTTGTATATTTTAATGTACTTTGTACGGTTTATTTAAAAAAGCTTTAGATATTTAAGCTACTTGTACATTCACAACTCGTTACGTAGGTAGCAGATTACAATTTTAAATACGCACTTAAATATATTTTGCACTATTAAATAGTTGTGGATTTTATCCGAATGAAAAATTAGAATCCCTAAATTAAGTAATTCTCTTTAGAATTTAGTTCCTTTAAGTATAGTCTTCACAACTGGTGTGGTTAAATACTTCAACAGGGGCCGTTATTAAATTCGTAACGTCATTAGAAATATAAATATTTCTTAAAATAAATCCTAGTTCCATCTCTAGTTTGACTGTAGATAGAAATGTATGAATTAGTTATTTCTATTTTTTGTAATCTTACACACAAAACACGGAGACGTCTTACTATGATTTTAAAGCTTGTCATTTCAGTTCTACTAACTTGAAACGTTTCCTCTTGCAAAAGTGTTACCGCTGTGGAACTTTCTTCTAAGAATTACATATTTAAGGCCCTGACTTCATCAAGCAGCTATCTCGCTCCCGTATTTGTATTTCTAAAGAATATGAATTTATTGTATGCATTTTCCAAAAATACACTTTAGTTATGTAAATAATAATATCGGTGATCTGCATACTATAATTTCATATCCATTAAAATATCTAAATTCGTAAGAGGATTCGCTCTTTAAAGTTTGGGCCTTAATACATGCTCATACAATTGGTGGTTTGGAATTGGTACTCAGTAAACATTGGTATTCTCGGCATTTAACGACTTGGCGGAAAAAATATCGGCTGGATAATAATATTTTTTAAAGTAATTGATTCAGCTGGATTAAAAGGCTGGATCACACTCATGGCTAGTTAAAAATCCCAGTAGCTAACCTAAAATTGTCAAGGTAGTCCAAATAGTGTCATTAAGATTTTCTTTACACTCTTAGCTCCTCCACGAAGATTTTCAACTTGACATAGATGTAATCTAGTCTCATACAACCGCAAAATCAATATTGATTTGATTCACAGCATTGTGAGTCGATTACATTAAAAAAATCGTTTTGTTTTTATTTTGTTCAAGACAGTTTCCTCATAAGGATGTTACAAAAAGAACTCGTAAATTTGACCTACCAATGTAGATCATTCGCACCGCCTACTATCAATATTGATAGAAAAAGAATGCTTTCTTTCTCGCCGGATTATAAATATTTATGATTTCTCAGTTATGGAGCTTAAAACATAATAAAACCGATAATTATTGTGTCTGTAGTAATAATCAATATCGATATTGAATTAAATGCCTGTGGAAATTTCCCTAATTAAATCGATTTATCCATTCATTCACTTCCAACCTGGTTTACTGTCACTTAACTATGTAACTAATTAAGTACGTAAGCATATCAGCCAAACAATATTTTAGAGGGGAAAATACTTTTGCAAGAGGAAACGACTACATGTCTCCGCACTACAGTTACTAAATTTAACTAAATAAATACTTGGTCTAAATACAACCCTATCTGGTACACCGATGTCAGAATAGAAATGTAGAAAACTGTTAGTTCTAGAAGTATACATTTTAATATACTGTACAAGCTTAATATTGCGGGTTTGATGTCCGCACTGAACAATATTTGTGTAGAAAAGAAGCTTGTTTGAGGAACCACCATGCAAAGAACACGTTCCGCCCCTGTCCCAGTTACTATGGAGTCAGTAGTCTAATAGAATCTGACTCATGGTCTAACCTCCTCAATTACTGGTCTCCAGTGAGTGTCGAAGTAACCACAGCAGATAAAAATGGGAGTCGATCCGAATAGAAATGAATTGAATCCAAGTTTTCCTAGTAATAACTCATTCAGATTATCCATACAGATCTCCGGATATCATATTTTTATACTGGCACTGTTTGAATATGTTTCTTTTAGGTCCCTCATTTAAGTTCTCTATTACAATGACTCTAATCTTCATATCTGTTTTAATATGTCTATTCTCATCTTCAATAAGCTATGGTGTTCGTTCTACTGATAATTCTTTCTACTAATCATATCCAACGTTAATATTCTCGATGCTTTCGGTGCAAGAGAAGGTGACGCGTGGCTTTTTCGGCCGCGCGATGACGGATGGGTTGTGATCCCGCAATGGATATCAAATGGGATCCGGCTCCGGTGACGTCACGAGGATGGGGATGACGGGCGTCTTGCCGATGTGGTTCTCACTTGGTGATCTGTAAGGTATAAATGAATCTTTGTGAAACGCAATTTTAGTATATAAATAAGTTATTAAGAAGATGTCTTCTAATTTTCAGAGCGTTGCCTCGCGAGAATCCCTCCCCAAAGTATGATCTGTTGCCCCTCCTTCTGCTCCCAAGAGTAGTTTTATTAGACTTCAACTAACGCTGCCTGCTTTGCCCAGGTTTAAGTAGAAAATATACATAATTGTATGTCTGCGTGGGACATATTGCACAATTGTGTGCGCAAACACATGGTCATTTTCTATTATTTCCGTCCCTCTCATGATCCGTTGGGTCGACAAGCGATACGACCGGAAAGAGGTCAGGTACAGGACCGACGGCTTTACGTGCCCTCCCAGACTTCGTGCTGAACTGAGAAATTTTCTTAACAGAAAAATCCCAAAAACACTTGGATTTGAACCCAGGACCTCATTATCTGCGGTTGAACAAGCTACCGCTTGACTAACGAGGCAGTCAAGAAAATATAGATCCCATATACAGAATAAGAAGAATAAGCTATTTAGGAGTCATTAAAAAAGACCACTTACTTTTTAATTTTACTATGTTCTTCGTGTCTATGGTTGTGATCATGGCCGTTGCCTGCATGGCCGATACCATTTGGGATTAGACTATGTACTCTCTTCATACTAGCGTGACTATGACTCCTGTGCATATGCTCCTTCGTTTCAGGGTGTCTGTATTCCGTTGGGTTGTGATTTCTATGGCCATTGACCATTTCCTGGCCGTTTTCCACTGCTAAATGATTGTGGCTTGCGTTCCTGGATTTCTCATTGATGTGGTGGACAAAATTGTTTTGAGCCATTAGCCTATTTTCACGGGCTCTGGCTTCAGGGATTTTGATTTCGATATGCTCGTCCAAAGATATGGAATCGACGGAACTCATGTCTAACGTGTCAGCGGAGAATGTTTTAGGGATGGTGCCAAGCATACGATCTGAAAAAGAAAATAAAAGGTTATCAGTAATGAAACAAACTGCTTGCTTATCGTATGGGCATTGTTAACACTAGGGCTCTGACATGGCTTAACGACTGTTACCTAATCCGACAGTTTAACGTGCCCTCCGAAGCACGATGCCGCTCAGATATTAAACCACTTTAGCGGTCATCTATGGATTGATCGCGAGCCTAGTTGCTTGAGCTCTCCAATCACTTACTGACCGGTGTGAACATCTGACTATGGTTATGAAACAAACTATAAGTACTGTATTATTTAACTTTAACTGTATTTTAACTTGACTGGCCTGATGGTCAAGTGGTTAGTGACCCTGGCTGCTAAGCCAGGGGTTGTGGGTTTGACCCCATCGATGAGAACTTTGTTCGGTGTATGGGTATCATTTATCTATAGTATGTATGTATTTAATTATATAAATATATTCATCAGTTGTCTCGTTCCGTTAGTCCATGCTTAGTTTGGGATCAAAGGCCAGCGTCTAAGGTATCCCAAGGTACCTATCTATTAATAATTATTCGTTTTGATTGTTGTCGTCAAGTGAGAGAACGTACGTCAAGAAATATTACCCGATTTCATTTTAATTCCTCCTACCTTTGGGTACTCTCTACATATCTTGAAATGGGATTTAAATAACAATACGGGACATAAAAAAAACAACTGAGCTGCTGATTGATTTGTTCTCTTCAGGGTTGTCGAACTTTAAAACGTGATCAAACTGCCATTGAATAAAAAATACAATGTATCTAAGACTAGTTTCAATGTTAGGCGAATCATGTAATTGCCTCAATTATTTGATATTGAAATTAGTACTATAATTGAGAGTTTATACCTAATTTTTGTGAGGTCGAAACTGTAGCTCGCAGCTCGTCTAACTGTCTGGCAGAACAAAGCGGCGTGTCGACTTCGTACGTGTTGTTGAATTTGGTGTAATCAACCTGAAACAATAATAAATAATAATCTTGATTCGTTTTTTTATATGAAATTGGTATAATGTTACTATATTAAAAGAAATGAGCACAAAAGAGTGTTCTTATTACAAAATCACTGATTAATACAAGACGATTAACGTTTATAAATATTGTCAGTAAACTGGTGAAAGTAGTTCTGATTAAGAGGAGAATTAAAAAAAATTAACAATATTTCTAAACGATTAATAAAAATAATGTCAGTTTTATTTCCTTACTAAGGCTTGCTAAAGTTAAGGCTGTCGGCAAAAAAAATATGTATATATTAATAATGGTATCTAATCTCTCCAATAACGTGAAATGTTTACATTAGAAAGAGATAAATAAATACACATTTCTAAAACCCGGAAAGTTTTAGAAATAATTGTCTATTTATTTCCTTAGAGATAGACTATATAAAGTTAGAATGGGATAACCAAAAACCCAAAAGGGTTTTTTGTATATCAATGGGGATAACCGAGAAAGTAGGTAACGATACTTATATAATATGTTATTATGAAAACATATAAAGCTGAAGAATTTACTAGCGCCAACTTGTGTTATACATATATATCGCATTCCATTATCTAAGTACCTACCCGATCCTAAACAAACAGGATACCAGCTATGGTTTAACTAAAAACATGTGCGTAATAAGGGAAATCGATAATGTACGTAGGTAGGTAAGTATTCATGTTTACATTTTATACGCAATTTCTTTCTTGTCGAAAGTTTTATTTCGCATCCTTGGTATAATTAACACTTAAACACTGTATTATAAAAGGTAGAAACGTCTAAATCTAATAATTACTTTCATACCAATAATTGATAATTTCATATAAGTGGCAAGGCAAACGATAATTGATTGATACCTTTTCTGAGAGATATACGCTTGACAAGAATAGGTATTTTTGGCTGAACTTATGGTCAATAAGAGCTGTGTATCCAATGATTGACCGAATCTTTCTGTATGTTAGCAATTCATTAGACAATCAATAACATTTCAGAGGGATATCATGTAATATGTCACACATTTTTAAATGATTGAAATCTTATCTTAACTTTATGTTTCACTATATATTCGATTATACCGATGTAGAGGAGCAGCTCTAGTCCGTACCACCCAGGATAGATGACGCAATTGTATTATGTATTTAAAAGAAATTGGAAGCTATGTTAGTTGTTCGAGGATTCCTAAATATACTTTTTTCAATCTTGTTACACATTGAACATTTTCGATAAAGGAAACGATTTGACAGCAAGACTAAGTTAAAGAATAAGCTAATAAATATTTTGTTGAATAATTATGTAAAATATTCACAGTGAAGTAAGGTCAAAATATCGATAATTGTGTGTCAATATGTATACGTTGATAAGCTCGGTAGTAATCCATGTAATTTATTTAATTTCCATATACATATACAAAATGTTCCTAGCACAATTAGAAGTTGAATCAAGTTTCCGGTTTATCCCCCAGGGCCTCGTTACTTTATGCACATTCTAGATACAATAGCGACAGCCATATATGGGCATTGCCGGTGGAAGGTTTAAGATTTTTGTTTATATTTCTACCACTATAATTATTCTAGACAAGAATTAACAGGGACATACAATGATGAAGCTTAAAGTTAAGATAAAAGTACATTTAGACCTACAAGCTAATACTATAACACATTTAGGAGCAAAAAAAGTATTCAGAAAGAAAATAGGTATACGAGTTATTTTTTGTTCTCCCCCCCTACAGCAAAGCGAAGAGAAATGAACTAACAACCAAGCTTATAATTACCAATAATATGTTTGCACGAGGAATGAAACCTAACGTATTAGCTGTTTATGTAACCCGTCTTGTCCAAATTTAACAAGTTAAATTTAATTTCGATGCCGTGGTTCCTGGCTCGCCTTCTCGTAACCGACAAATAGTGAAGGCGTTTCGACATTACTCTTTACCCCGTCGCGTGACTGACTCCCGGAAATTGGCGCCCATCTGGCGCCTACGAACTATACTGCTCATGCGATTTACCCCAGATTCGGCCCTGTGAATACCTAAAGAGTTTAAAATATATATTGCTCTATTTTAATAATCATTAGTCTCTTAAGTTTTGTCGCGCGACTATTAAAAACTCTGTATAGCTTATCGTTGGGGAAGGAAATTAATTATAAAGTATAGTTTCATGTTACCAAACACTGACATCAATAATATTATTTACATTTATTTATTTTGTACTGTATAAAGGCGAACTTAATGTCAAAGACTTTCTCTACCCGACAACCTTTGGATGACGCAGAGATAAAATGTCAAAGTGCAGTGTAGACAAAGTAAACAAAATGAAAATAAATAATACTAAATTGTTATCAAATTATATAAAATATAATCGTATAAATACAATACTTACATAACTACATACTATAATATCAATACATAATAATAAATAGTAAGAAACTCACAATCAACTTTAATATTTATGTTTCGTTATCGTGCAGGAATCGTTATTTTATGCTATTATGGAGGAATGAAAAGTGTTAATTTCCTAGTGATACTTAAGTATTTAATAATTATCATTATTAATTGTATAATAATTAAAGAACCATTTACCTATTTCTATAAAATATAATTAAAACGAGACCGACTGTCTTAACAATGTAAAATAAGTGACGTAAGGCGCCACACCACGCCAGTCTATGCGAACATTGATATCAATTAATTACCTGTATACTACAACTATAAATTATACTACATTATCCGTGGAACTGTAACGCTGGTTTACCTTGCAGTCCCTTTCCCATTCGGTAAATAGAAAAGTTTCCACTCTTGTCTTTAATTGTTCGTAAAATTGTCTAAATATCGAAAAGTAGGTAAGTACCGCTAGTTTTACGTATTTGGACAATTTTCTAAAGACATATTTTAAAAAGATTAGCATGAGGGTCTAAGATAACTCTTTACTGTACACCAAACAATACTTATATAGATAACTATAGAACTTATATACAAACAGATATATTCATGCCCACAAAAATCTGTTCTGGTGGAAATCGAACTTACTAAAGCTACTTTGGCCGGTGATGGTAACTGCCTTTGAGCGCCTTATTTAGTTTAGCCGACTTCCATAAGGTGGTTATCAATTCTACTCTATACTCGTATATGTTACGTAGTTTCTTCATTGTTTGTGAATGGATTGTGATAGTTCTTTTTTCTTTGATGGGAAATGCTTCTGCTTTGAAGTCCCATATAAATTTTGTTCAAATCTGACGTAATTTGATAAGTTCAAGTCAGTTCTATAGTTTTTAAAACACTTATTATTTAGATTTTATATATCGGTTTATTTGTTTAACAACTTAGACGCACATATAGATCGGATATAGTTTCCAGTGAGATATACCTTTGCCTTGCTGTGCGGATCTTATGATGGATACCGGACACTCATAGTGATATCCCGTGATGTGTTATGTTATGACTTTATTGTTCTATTGTATTCTATGAAAACAAGGAAAGCGTGATAGTGGGGAGAAAGTAATTTATTTTACTCATAGATTTAATTATTGTGTCTGGAATGTACGCCGCTATTTACGAAACAATGGAATGCGCCATTTTTTTTAATATTGCGTTCAGAATGTATGCCGCTATTTACAAATAAATAGAATCTAAATGTATTATTACCCATGTAGCAATATCAAGAATAAACGTATTTCATAGCCTCGTAAATGGCGGCATACATTCAAAACAAAATAACCAAGAAATGGCGTATTTTACTGTCTGGTGAATAGCGGCATATATATATATATATATAAATATATATATATATATATATATATATATATATATATATATATATATATATATATATATATATATATATATATATATATTTTATGGACAATGTCACACAGATCATCCTAGCCCCAAACTAAGAAAAGCTTGTACTATGGGTACCAGGCGACGATATACATACTTATATAGATAGATATATACTTATATACATAGAAAACATCCATGACTCAGAAACGAAAATTTTCGTGCTCATCACACAAATATTTGCACTTACCGGGATTCGAACCCAGGACCACCAGCTTCGTAGGCAGGAGCACTACCAAATAGGCTACGGTGACCGTCAACATTGCAAGCACAATATCAATAAATTACGTATTTCACTGTCTCATAAATAGCGGCATACATTGCAAGCACAACAACAGCAACTACCTGTTGATGGCAGATCACAAACATAGTCAGGGTATAAGAAAGAGCACGAACCCTTTCGGGTTACTTATATACCATGTAAGGATTTAAATTAAGCCCTGTAATTTAGTCAATGGAGGCTAATTTCTTTCTACTCATTACGTATTATTTGTCATAAGCTCTCCATTTGTCATAACTTACGGTGGTGATGTGTGGCGGGTTATCTCTTTCCTTCTTATATGGCGAGGAAATTAATGGCTGTGTGCCCCAAATCGCACTCTTTCACTCTAATCATCTCAAATAACTCCCGTAGCAAACACTAAACATATATTATGTTATCGATTTGTTCCAGCGTATAAGCAATTTACTACAGCGTGCTTACTTTAAGCAGTATTTAAATTTAACCCTCCACCCTTTCGATAACGTTGAAATCCGCTCGTGAGTTATGATAAAATAATTTGTTTTTAATTGTTGTGTAGGTACATTCGCAAGTAGCTAGAGTCAAGTAGGACTAAGTTGATATGTTTCTCAACTATCTACTTTTATTTTGCGCTTAAATAGATACTTAGAACTAATCTTAGTTTTAAGTCCAAAGAACAGTTCCAAAATCTCAATAGAAAATGCAGCAATCCCAGGACAATAAAAACCAGTTTAACACCTAATCTACTTGGATTCTTAGGTATCCCATAAAGATTTTGAACGGAGACATGGGTCGAATATAGCCGGCTACAAACTCTAAATCGCTAATATAATGATTGAACAGTGTCGTAACGCTGCACTTTAAAATATTTCTTTCATAACATTATTTAATTCAGCCATAATGATTTTATACTATGTCATACGTAAATATATAACATACCTCGTATTCTCCAGTATCCTTTCTAAATGTCACCATGGTCTCGAAGCGGTGACCCCAAAGTATCTCCGATGGCAAGAAGCTGCTGCGGGCCTGAGTGGTCATGCCCGTTGACTCTATCACACCCTCTGTAATATTAATTATTAAACATTAATTTATTTCTCATAAAATGTATTCAGAAATAACAACAAAGGTGTACAGTAGAGATAAAATTACCTATAGAAATTTGTGCTACATTGAGTAAGAAAGCCAACTTAAAGTCTTTGAAAACAAAACAAGCATATAGGTTGGCGTTGTTTCGATTTTGATGCTTTGAATACTTCTAATCGATCTAACATTCAGAGATGCAATGAACATGAAGATTTGCAACATTTAATGAACAAGGATGAAAAGGAATCTCTGGCTAGGGAGTTTAATTTAAATATGTGGGACGTTGGTCTTATACAAAATATGTTGGCATACCCTAAATCAGAAAAGACTAAACGCATAATTTGTGGCTTAATTAAAAAGTCTCGGCGGTGATTCTTTTTTCATAGTATATATTAATATGTACAGTTGTGTGTAAATAGAGCATAAGGTACAATACGGTTGACGTATTCGTGTGGATAAAAAACCCTTATTAATAAAGAATAAAAAAAACAATTTACTTTCTGTTAGAAGTGCTGAGATTTTGCTAGCAACCTCCAAATAACTATTTAGACGTAAGTTACATTGCTTTCCTACAAAACTGTCGACTGGACACCATTGACATTTTTCCGCATAATATCTGGTCACCTCGCCACGTCGCGTCGTTAATTAAGCGTCAATTGGCCAAGTAGTAATTCCGCGGGTTACCCGTTTCTTAACAGGTACTTATTACTAATTGACTTAAAGGGTTAAACTTATGATATCTCTATCATAATTTTAAACCTGTAAGTCAAGTTTAAATAATACAATTATCTTCCTACCGTATAATGGTCAAAACTATACCTTTTATATTTAGTTTTAATATGTTTAGTAGGAAGTAGGCGTAACAGTGACTCATTGGCCTGGCGCCCACTCTTTGAATGGCACAAGCGGGGAATTCTGCTGTTAGCTCAGCATATTTGCATAGAAAGTTTTTATTTATGCTAACTTTATTCTTTCTTGCGTCAGGAACAATGATTATACCTCTATAATACTTCTTACATTTACGTGGAAGAACTACCAAAATACATGTGATTTATTATGTTGTCAAACTAACAGCCAATGGGTGAATCACAAATCTAAAACATTCTAGAAAAATCTAGATTGTCGTCTGAAAGTGATATGGTGTAAATAACAATCAAATCTTTCTGGTCTTGGCATTATTAAATAATATCCGGTTCCAAAAAGGGGGTTGGCAAGCCGTTTGACCGTATTTATAGAGAGACGTCCACTGTTGGAGAAAGATCTATAAAGTGCCGCTATATACATAGTTAAAATTATTAAAGCTTGGTTATAATAGAAAATTGACTGCATGATTTTAAAATGATTTCTCTCTTGTTTGTTATCTGAATTTGATAACTTAAAAAAAAATATTTTTAATAACTACCTTTCCTTTTAAGACGGTTTAAATTGGATCGCAATAATATTCTAATAACTGAACTTATTATGTATAGTTTGCGAAACAACTGAAATCCCATGCCATACAATTGAACTTAAAAAGGTTAAAATAGGTCTATAATACTAAACAGTTATTGCCTAAAATCCTGTGAATATTCCTTTATTACCGATTCAGAACGTCAACTGAGGAAATTACTATTCCATCGTAGAAATATAGAGAATTATAGAGTAGAGTTGAGGGCAAACTACCAAATTATTTGTCAAGGAAGTGCCAAGACGAAAACGTATGGCACGCGTTATCTAGATGTATTAGAAACTATTTCAGACAGTTGTTTAAAATTAACACTAGATATTCTATTACGAATATTGGCCGTGCGTGGTAGTGACTTACAATTCTACTATTGAGCCGAATTATTTTAGGCTTTATTGATATTAAAGAATTTATTTATTATAAATGTTGCTATACTAGAACGAATAGAGTGTCGCTGAACTTGTTTTCTGTATATTATATGAAACTTCTATTGGACAAAAGTGGTTACCGACGAAGTCAAAAGAAATTCGTTAACTCGTCTGTCCTTTTGGGAATTAGACGTAGGTCGATTTATATGGTTACAAAATTTTATAGTATATTTTTAAATAACATTCCTATTGGTACATGAAACGTTGAATGAGTACCTTTTCATCCGTTAAATTTAATCAATTTAATTCAAGGCAGATTTTATTTAAGACGATGCTGTAAATTTCTGGCTTACATGCTTAAATGAAACTTACAACGATTATTTATAAGAATACAATGACCGTTTACTGTCATAGTATTATTATAAATAATTGTTATAAGTTTCTTGTAAGGCCAAAGAAGTGTACAAAGATCGTGACAAATGGAAATCCGTTGTCTCTGCCTACCCCTCTGGGTAACAGGCGTGAGTCTATGTATGTATGTATTTAGAAGAATTTTGGCTTCTTCGATATTACGGAGTTTGGCTAATTCCACCGTTTGCGTAGATTGCCTTGATCGTCAAACTGACAATTAGGTCGAGTAAATAAACAGCTACATTTCACTGCTCATTATAAATAAACAACCCGGTCGCGTCTGCTCGTCTACGTGATTAAACTAATAATATCGAAAGGACTGGAAACAATTATATAAAATTTCACCAGGAAGATACCCGCATCATCATTTGGCACCATAGATAGACACGGTAAAGGACTCAGTCGCGGACTTATCGAAAACGATATGTTTGTGAATGTCATAGATATTTTATATTATTTATACTTTTTATTTAACAACATCTTGATAGATGGATTATGAAAAATGTATGTAACATTTTTCATAATCCAATGTGAAAAAATGAATTCTTTCAGAAAAATAATTGAATTGTGAAAACATTATACATTATTATATACTTAGTTCTCCTAGTAAATTAATTAATTCGATATGTCACTTTTCAATATTTCAGTTTTTAGTGTGACTAGACGAAAATAGATGTTTTTGGTTATGCCCCTCAAAAACTATAATATTTAGATTGGATTGGAACGTGACAAAAAACTGATATAATGTTTAAATGGCACAATTTGGTAGATTTGAAAACTCCTCAAACAAAAATGTAATAAAATAACTATTTTAAGGTAGTGACTAGTTAGATTGGGAACGTAATTTATACTCCTCAGAACAGGAGGTATTTAATATCAAGTTGAACATATAGGATATCGACGAAATGACAAGACCAATGGTTTAAGTGAATTTTAGCTTGTGTAAGAAAATTATTAAAATCAATGTAGATGGAAAAGTGTTTTCCGAAATGTGGTCCGAAGCGGGTACTGTAGCCTATAATACGATACACATGGCATTATTCATGCGTTCCCTCCCTTACCCTTTCCTGATATTTCGTACGATCACAACATAATAATAAAGGAGTGTGTTCTGTTCAGTGAACCTCAAGATGCTCATGAAGCAAAAACATGCCTATGCACAAATAAAACGCTACGTCTCGTATAGTCTACTCACCTAACATAACGACGATCTCAAATCTCTCCCTCAGCATATCCGAAGCAGACAGGTTGTACAGCGGCGACTTCTCATTGATCTTATGCACTATAGTCATCGGCCAGATGAACATCAGTCTGTCTTCCTCTCCGTCCGCACCGACTTTCAGCTCTTGTTGGTAGAAAGGCAACATCTCACCTTCTCTAGTGGTCTAAATTACGAAAATGAGGACATTAGTACCGAACCTTATATTTACAACATTGTCTGAATAATCATTAAATTAACATACCCATAATAAGATTAGCTTTTCTGTACATTGATGATGAATTTGTCGGAAATAAAATAGTGATTTAAGATCCTTTGGTCAAAACTAATCAGTGGGTAAGTTAAATTAATATCAAAATCAAATCAGTTAGTTTGCTGAGCTGTACTGCGTTTCAAATTAAAATCGCTAAAAGTACGATAGTTATATAGACTTCAATTTCCAGAAAGAAAACGTTTAATGTGAAATGCGTGGTGTATTTAAATTGTAATTTATCGCATTATTGCATCAGCTTCAGTTCTATTTTAAGGCAATAAAAACAAAATGAAAGTACGTCAACAAACTATGAGTATAAGCAAAATGTGTGATATTTTACACTGAGAACAAATCGCAGGGGCTGTTAGTATGGATAAGACGAAAGCAATTATAATGTAAGATGAATTACGTTTGTACCGCATTTTGATGGTAAATAGCTTATTGTTTAGTTTTGTTACAAAATAAAGATGATGTCATTTGTTATTTTTATTTACAATGCTTTGTTATATGAACAACAGGTTACTCTACCTCTGATTTATGTGTATGAAATTAATATTTTACTACCAACCTATATAATCGGTTTAGCTAAAGAATCTCAAAGATAATGTTTGATGAACTATCCGCAAAAATAAACTATATTAACGCCACGGAATTAATTTGAAACTCTATTTACACTTAATACAATTGCATCTAAAAAATCAAATACAGATTGTTTTTAATCGGAATTCCTTCAGATCGTAGAGATACTAAATTGTTTTATGCGGTGCGGTTTACGCACCTATAGTGTTAACTCTTGGTTTACGTACCCAGAATAAATTAAAATTTTCAGTAAATCTCAAAATTCAGTTTATATTAATAACCCAATCTTACTCAGAATGAGTTACGCATCGTAATCAAATACGGAGCATTGAAAAACCAAACGCAAAGTATTCTTACTAATGCAGTCTTTAATAGAATATAATTGGATAATATAAATAACGAGAGTGGGTACAACGATCTTAAGAAAAATAATCTTAAGCCATTATAAATATTTTCTTAGTAGATTAAATTAACTAGGTAGGTTATCAACATTATGAATCAGTGTATCAAAGTGATTTGATTAATCCCAGAGTAAACATACATCGCAGTAAGCTAAATATTATTATTTGCCAGCAAACCCTGTTGATACCAGGTACTTGGTTTTTATGCGCAGCAATTTATTAGCAGAAGTAATTACTGACACTTGGAAATATACTTTACTTAATTTATAAAGTTATTTTCTGAGAACTATTCTAGTTGTAGTATACGAAATTGTAAATGAGATACTAAGTAGGTTGCTACATGAATAGTTTGCATCGTATCGATAAAATGCCATCCCCAATTCTCAATCGAATAAGCGGCTTCACTTGTTAGCGAGATTCACAAAATGTCACCCATAATTGAATCTCTCTTGCATCTACCTCCTATAGAGTGCCCTCTAATGCAGTTTACTTATTTTATTTGTCTGGATGGATTGTGCGGTGAAAGCATTGTCTTAGTAGGATCGATTGGAACTATTCCATTATATTTAAATTCAATACGATGCTTACAATTATGTAAATGTCATGTTAAATAAAATATAATGGGATAGTTCCAATCAAGCCTCAACTATATGTTTAAAATAAATACTTTATACACCAATACGCGTATATCATATGAAAATCGGACAATTTATATGTATGTAAATGATTCTTCAACAACAAAAAGTCACCTTGTAAAGAGTCAATAGTAATTCAAACAACTGTTAAATACAAAGCATTTTACGTATGAGGTTATATAATAGGTATATAAAGTAATAAAATAAAACATTTGAAAATTAAAATCTAGGAAAATAAGAAAAGCATAATTAAATTAACATGCTACAGTCCATAGATGGGTCCTACGTATAGCACTTGAATGCAGATTAACGCGCTAATAAAATAATTGCTCATATAAGTAAATGCACATTTACAATATTAAATAGCGTACAGCAATTATGTGATATACCTTTTTCCTTATAATCTGGGCACGCACGTGCGCTTCTAGAATGTGCGACTTGCGTATATCTCCGACGCGGAACAGAAGGCAATATTCCCCGTCCCTCAGACATACAACTGCATTTCGAGAGAAGAGGAGTGTGGTGTTACGCTTTTTGGCGCGCGCCAGCTTCGCAAATATAAGACCCACCTATGGACAAGAAAGAAAAGTTTTGAAATATAATATTCCAAAACTTGAGGCGTCGAACCCTGATAAGCACGTTGATTTGGGAAGGGTCACGTTCAGGTTTCGACACCCCACAAGTTAGAGAGTGGAGTCAGCGTGAACTCGTGTTAGATGTAACGATAAGCGTGCTGACTGTAATCCCCAATCACTAACCAGTCTCCGTTTTTGGCGAAATAATATACCTTGCGGCGGATTATTTGAGCTCTTATATGTGCTTCAACAATATGGGATTTTCTCATGTCACCGACACGGAACATCAGACACAGTTGGCCGTCGCGCAAACAAATGACAGCATTCCGGGAGTATAGCAGGGTCTGCGCTCGCTTTTTAGGTCTAGACATCTTTGCGAATACTATTCCAACCTAAAATTATAACAAAATTGATGAAATGTCTGCCACATAACGGACCACATGTCTTGATGACTCCTGCTTTGTTCACTTCATGATGAATTGGTAGCCAAGCTAGATAAACTCGTTTATTCTATTGGCAGCATCTTCAAATGTAGATGACGAAGATAGATTCGATTTCCAATTTGATTTAAGAAGCGTAAAGTATATGTAATTTTTTTTCTTGGTAGTTGCGCCTGCAATTACACACCGCTACCGAGAAAAAATCTTCCGTGGCTCACCCGAGTCTCAAATAATTGGAAAAGCTCAGTATTCCGCATGATATGTCTCCGGTCCTTTGGTTAAGGAACTAAAGAGTTATATTTGCATATAAGTTCTACAATTAGTTTTAATATTGATATTGGCCTCTTTAGCCGACATTCAACTGGGCCATAATATACTAAAATAAAACTAAGTCCTCTACGTGGGTATCTTCTGTCTAATGTTAGATATGCCTTAATTATTTTAAAGATATAGTTAATTTGAAACATTCGCCTAATGAACGTAATAAAATACAATCTTTTTGTAATGATTTTTAAGTGAACATCTGGCTGGATCATATAGGTACGTTACGTTAATACATTTGGCTCACTACCAAGTTTATTTTCATAATCAAATTATCATATTAGCTTCAACGTAAGAAGTGTTTTAGGGTTTTGAATGAAATAAACATTAGAACTTGTTTTACTAGTTATGATAGTAACGTAGAAATAAAAGTATTATTTGTGGTGGTGTAGTTAAAAGTAGATTTACTGCCTGTAAAAAGAGATTTGTTTTGAATCGTACCATTCGTTGGTTAAACTAATTAACCAAATGAAATATAGGTAATAAAATAAGAGTTAGATAATAAATCTTACCATGAAAGCCTGAATGAAGACGCCTACAATACTCTGTAAGCACATCACGAAGATAGCCTCAGGGCATTCTTCGTTGGTGGTTCTCGAGCCATAGCCGATGGTATGTTGGGTTTCGACGGAGAATAGGAAGCAACCAGTAAAGGAGTTAACGTTGGTGAGACAGGGTTTTGAAACGGTGATGTTTTCAGATTCAGGTAGGGGCGAGAGGTCCCCGTGAGTGAAGATGATGAGCCACCAGATGAGGGCGAACAGTAACCAGGAGAGGACGAAGGAAGCAGCGAACACGAGCAGCGTCCAGCGCCACTGCGCGTCCACGAGGGTCGTGAAGATGTCCTGAAGGTATCGGCGCCTGCGCTTGGCCACGTTCCATTGGACGACGTTGCAGTCGCCGTGTTTAAAGATGACGCGCTTTCGGACGCGTCGCGCTGCATATCGAGCTTGACGGTATCTGAGAATAATGAAAAAGAAATTGGTTACTACATGACATTTAATATACCTTATATGAAAAATATACCTTATACTATAAGGTTTATTGATATTGGGAAGATATCATGTATTAAAATGAGCAGAAATTGGTTGACCAGGTATTCGTTATTATCAGCCATATTTATGTCACAGCAAGAAATGAATTATTCATTTCGTTTGAGGTGTTTTTTTACATGTTTTAATGTCACTTGAATAGGAATTTAGCACGTCTGAGTTTTTTAAACTTACTGTTATGGCTCCGATCACAAGTGGCTTCAAGTTTGTGCCAGATATTCGTTGAATGTGTGGAAATGAATACTAAAGTTCAATCAATTTATAAAGTCAACAAACGCCAATTTCAACGAAATTTAATCGAATTGAAGTGTATCGTTAAAAAGTTCGTGGCTGATATCATCTAAAATGGTGCATGTTTTAGCCTTTTAGACTACGATGTAGTGTTTTCTAAAATGTGTACTTAACCTTTATTAATCTATAATGTACAGAGGCGGATTTAGTACCAAAAGCGTTCTCTGTCTATCGTGGGGTAATAATGCAGAGAAAACATGTTATATAGGTAACTGCACTATGATATATAAGTAAGTTCTTTTTGTGAATTTAAACAATGGCTGCATTAGAGAAATCAGTCCTTGTGTCGTGGGGTACTTTACAAACATATAATTAACTTGTTAACTGTGGTCAAGCTAGGCAACGTTTTTTACTTTACACCAAAAATACTAAATATTATAAAATTTGTTAACGTGGTTACTTTTATTATTGTACAATCTTTGATAGGAAAACAGTCTTAGTTTTATCAAAAATCTAAAGCAATTGAAGATTTTGTTAATTTTTACTTTTGTTTTTCACGTTGACGTTACTACATAACCATTCAAAACCCATTGCTAGAGTTAATGAATCTACCAGATTAAAATTAAGTAGCGAATATTAGTTTTGTGAGTTGTGAGTATAAATTAAGTAGGGACATAAAAAAAAAAATATTTTGCTTTGGTGTTTGACCTAAGCTCCTAACAAAACCAAGAAAGTACCTATTATATTTAATTTATTTTAGTATTATATATTTTTCGACACTTAATATTCTTCAGAAGTTTTACTTATTAAGTAAATTTAACTATTTATTCCTCTGTTGCCATCATAACAAAATAAGCTAGACGCCATTTTTTCTTATTGTGTCTGGAATGTGTACAAGTAGTACAAGTACAAATAGTAGTAGTGTACTTATTATTGTGCTTCAAAGTGACATAAATTTGTAAGGCTAATCACACCATATAAATGTAATTATTAGCTTAACGAACCATATGAATAAATAGCGTATATAGACGTGTTGATTTATATACCTACATTATTTGTCTAATCAATTATGTATACAGATTACAGAAGTTGATTGATTGGTACAGGTAAAATAAACATACATTACTCCATACTTTATAATAACAATATGGTATTTCCAGTAGGTAATATGATAGGTAAATAAATAGAATATAATTTTGTACTAGGTATATTGTAAATATACATGGAAGTATTAAGGTATGAAGTATGTGTAATTAACATACGAAGTATATTTAGATATAACTATAAGTAACTTCTGGTTATAATGAAAAGTAAGAGATTTCGTGACTCTATTTTTACATTCATATTATTTTTATTTACATATATTTTATTTGCTACTTGTACTTATCCAGTCTAATACGTTAGAGCGGGATTTGCTCCAATAAATACAACTGCAAGTAATTATATATTCTTTTTATTTCAAGCAATTCAGACTATATTTGGTAAAACAATCAGTTTTATGAGAGCTTACAGTGATACACGTTTTATTATTGTCCAATGGCAGTGGTCTAGCCTGTAATGGATTGTTTTTTTGACAATCCAAAATTCACCGTAAACACAATTCGAATATTTTAATATTTTTTCTAGAGCTGATAATGAGCGTATAAGATGATTGTATAATTGCTGGTCGACTAAGTACAAAAATAAGACATCATTAAAAATTAAGGTAATAGTCATCAACAAAATTTGAATAGAGAGTAGCGGCCTTATTTTGATAGACCACACGACACAATACGTAAAAAGATAGATATATACAGATAAATATGTAAAAAAAAGACTAAATAAGATATGAATGTAGTAATATTGTCGTCGTCTCTATGACTATAAGGGCTTATATAACGTTATGATTATTGTGAATAGTACTGCTGTTGATTAGATTTTAATGTTCTTTTTTAGAATGCGATTATGTCTTTTCTATAAATACAAAACGAGGTACTACAAATTACGTGCCACCTAGCTGTCAGGAGCGTTATTCTTAGCTTATATTATATAAAACATTTCATGCGCTTAACCCGCAACACGCATCCCGTTTACACAAGATCCAATTACTTAGGATTTTCGCAGTCTACATCATATTTTACTAACTCCTATTTGAAGCTTTTTATATTTGTCGAATAAGATAGATAAAAGAGAACAGCTTGGAGGCATCCTGATATTTTTGCACAAACATATTATGTTGTAGACATACAAAGCAAAGCAAAACTTATCCTCACTCAGACGTCTCAGACTTGTAAATGAAATGCTATAATGCTTATTTATTTAAACATCTTTATGAAAAAAGTTAAATATATGAGTATGAACTCATGCTGGTTTTTCCAGAAAATTTTGCAAAAATACCACAAAATCATAATGGAACTTATGGATGTATTCTTTCTTATCTTTTGTTTGGGACAGTGAACGTGTTAAGCAGTATCATGTACTTAAGTATCAAGATGTACTGCACCGGCTAGATACTCACATGAAACAGATTTATCATTCTACACCACACCTACTTGTGCGTACTTCTAAAAATGATAATAAGAAAATTTACTACAAAGGCAGTTAAAATTAACAGAAAGTGTACCTGATTGATAATTTTCGCATTGTAAAATTTATATTCATTGGACCTTTTATATCAATAAACACTTCTGTGTCGTTCAAAATGCTCATTCAACTAATGGTTAAGTGAATAAAACTGTGTCACTTACTGTCCAGAGTGTTCTTGAGTACTCGAATGATAGTGTCAAATACATAACCCTTTCATTCTACGCATATATATGTGGATAATGGATACGGGTAGTTTTATGACAGCTTTACCACTTCAGATAAACCATTTTATCACACCCAAGCCATCACAATAATGTAATAAACTAAGCACTCTCATTTATCTCTTAAAAGCTTTTTAACCGACCTAAAAAAGGGATAAGGTTCTCATTCTACTTTATGTATTTGCTTTTTTTGTACATATTTTACATAGATATTAACAGCTTTACATGATGGTAAAATTAGCAAGGTTAGGCTTTTACTGCTTCAGACTAGCTGAGGCCTATCCAGCAAATAGGACTACAAACTTTAACACAACTACAAATTTTAACATTATATTTTAATTATAGTATATAATATTTGCTGTGTGGTGACGGCGACAAATATCAGAATCAGAATATCATCACCCCATCTCATCCCGTGGGGGGCGTAGAAGTCGACCCGAGGGAATATTTACCAGAGGACGGGCAGCAGCTTCCTTTTGATTACTATTACCATCTAACTGCGATCGCCAACCCGCCTGCCAAGCGTGGCGATTATGGCATATCCCCCCAAGACGATTCTTGAGGGAGGCTTGTCCAGCAGTGGACTTATTTAGCTATAATGATGATGATTTTAATTATAAGTATTTATTAAATTTGTCCCATTTTATTGATAATAAGTAATATTATAGTGTGTTACAGACAAATACGACTCTTAAATTTTCTATTAATTAATAAATAATAATAACACTAAAACAATAATTATCAGTAAAATATTTAAGATAAAAAAGAACGCACGCGAAGCTTTGCATCATCGTCATAATGAACTTCGTGCGAATTATAAAAACCTCTTTGTATAAATTGATTTGTTTGCGATCAAAAGAAACGAATGAAGAGCCTTGTCGTCACCATCTCAATTAATTTTGTGTTGTTCATAATTGGGATTCATATTTTATATTGGAGATGGAGATTCTATATTTTGTTTATTTATTTCGTTTAAAAAAGGCAAGGTCCGTACTATTTAATTCTATATGTACTATCGAATGATTGGACCATGATAGGGCGCAGAGGTAACGGTGAGTCTACTACCTCTAACTTTAACTTTAACTACGGCTACACATGCCATAATACAGACTCTGCTTAGTTTGAGATATTGTGTCAAGATATTTATTTAAAATTTATTTATTCATTACATTTTTCATTCATAGTACAGACTCGATGAATATGTAAATATTAATATGAAACGCGATTGAGATCTTCTGGTTTGTTTGAAAAGATCGTTTCTATGTGCAAACTTATGTCAATCCACGCCTACGTTTCAGCTAAATAGGTACCTATCTTTAGCACAGCAACTCAAGAGTGATTTAATATGTTTTAAATGACTCTATCACAATATTAAGGCGCAGTGTTAGCAGTGTAGTAGTGTAGACGATATTTTTTTACTCATGGAAACGAGGTCTTATATAACGTAACCTATTGAATAATGTTTATAAAGGAATATCAAGTAACAAAGTGAATTTTGTGTTTGCGCTCAGAGGCCATTGTGTTGTTTATAGTAATTTTTCTAGTGCTTTTATCATCATGATTTGAGATAAAGTTTATAATAAAATGTTTAGCATAATATTGTGCCGCAGTATGCGGAGAATTATCATGAAATGAAAAAGCAAATCTTCAATTAAACCATATTTCATTGTGGCACAATAATTTTTATACCGATACAAACTTTCATAGTCACTTGGGTATTCTCTTTTTGTAGTTTTCTATATATTGTAAGATTGTATAAATAAAATCAAAATTGTTCATGTGCATTGTGGTTATATCGATAAGATTTAACTGGAAAATAAAATTATGATAACGTCGCTGACAATTCGGAGATTTATGGTTTAGTACTAATTCGTCTACTATGCACAGATAACACACCATTTTATAATTAACCTAAAAAAGAAGATCAATAAGACTGTGTGTGTTGTTTTTATATATATTTAATGCAGTTTATGAAGCGAAATAATAACTATTTATTTACTCGATAGAAACGGATGATTTCTAATACATTTTATTTTAATACAGATTATAAAGTGGATTAAATAGGTTTTTACAACAAAAAATATTATCTTTATACTATTCAGTAGATAATTTTATTTCGTGTTACTCTTGTCTTAATTGCATCTAATTGTGAAAAAAATCGAAATAAAAAAATAATAATATTCGAATTTAGCGAGGTAGAGCGCTTTAAACGTGATGTCTCGCCAACAATTTAGTCGTTAGTACCAGAACTAATAATATACCTTCAACATTTTTTGTTCAGACTAAAATGATCTTAACGACCACACCTAGTTAATTCTCAGACGTCTTATTAATAAAATCGTACTCACGACTCTATTTAATGCCCTCACGTTTAAGATTAAAATTATGCGATTACGTAGTAGAAGTAGTTTTTCTTGGAGATGCACTTATGAAGCGCATGCGAATAAATATCTATTTATTCGATTATAATCGAAATTTTCTTGGCAACAAAGCAATGATAATTTAATGCACTTATCTATATTTGTCGTCATATTTAGCGGTTGAAAATACGTACAACTTTGAACCATATATACAAAGTTGTAAATACTTTGATTAGCTAAATAGATGGTGGCAAAAGTTTAATTCTGTCCGTGCAGCTAACTCGAAATAACAACTTATTATATTCTAATTATTGCAGTTTATTGAGCTGCACGGACTGAGTTCTGCGTTGGTTTATTAAGAAATTTTATCTTTAAATATGAAATAACTTCTCAACTGGCTTTGCCTAGTGACTGCTAATCCAGGTCCTAGTGGTCCCGATCCCCACACAGCTCAAATTTTTGTGGGACGAGCACGACTATTTGTTGGCGTCAGGGTGTAATTTATCTACCTATACTACGCACTTAGAAATATATAAGTATGTTAACAGTTGTGTGATTGCTATAGTACAGGCTCTACCTAGTTAATGTCTAGCAGTCTGTTAATTGACCCAAGATATTAATTATTATAATTATTATTTATAGTTAAAAGTTACATCATAAATTCATATCTTGTGGCCGCCCTTGGACTAATATTGATTCAAAGCACGTAATTGTCGGTCTTTTAAATCTTTTGTTAATTACATATGGATGTAGAGATGTTATATAATTGACGTAACTGTCCGTAACCGAAAACACACGTCTTAACAGCGCGTAGCGTTCGACCAATCCCCATGCTCGATGTCATAGACATGTGGAGATTTCTTTCATTTCATTGGTCGAGCGCTGTCGAGAGATATGAGTCTTATAGACTGAGGGTATTATAAATATCTTTCCACTTCCTACATTTTGGTTAAATATTCCAGCAGACTGTGACATCAATATGTGTCTATTGGATTCCTATATTTACTTATCAAATCTACGTAAATGATATTTTTAGAAATTGGCGACGACGACGCCGTTAAGATAAATTATGGAAAAAGACGCACAAATTGTATTTAAAGACGTGTGGAAAATGTGAGATCAGCCACTTCCTAGACAATATTGATAATAATTTAATGAACCACGTACGTAGTTACGCCATTACGGCCTACGTCATAAGGATACTGTCATAACCAAAGTGTCGTCAACAATAGCGTCGACTGTATTTAATAGTATATAGAGTAAACAATACAACATCATCGACCTATAAAACATTAGACACATTTGTGTAAGACTTGCTATGAATATAATAATAAAACATATACATATGTTTTATTATTATGTGTGTCCAATGTGCCCTATGTGTCCAATGTGCCTGATAGTACAAATAATTATATCCACAAGCTAAATATGCACCTACAGTTTTTGGTTAGCCATTATAGTAATAAATTTATATTTTTGGACACAAATAGTTTTATAGATTCTTGTAGGGTAACCATGAGTACAGTTACTGTCTCAAGAAAATTTTTGAACATACTTGCAACTTTAGTAGCGGCACATATTAACTCAGTCATAAGTAGTATGACGAAGTCACTTTTTATACCATCTTTTAGTAATCTTATTAAAATCAATTTAGTTGGTGGTTTAAACATGTAAGCATGATAATAGAGAAGTGTGATAACTTTCTAATTCTATCACATCAAAATATAAACCGCTTCTCTAGCAAAATTCTAGACATAGAATTTATTAATGAAAAATATGAAATAGATATTCTTTGTTCAATTGTTTTATATAAATGTGTTACGTGAACTATCTGTAAATGATTGCTATCATATACTTAATTTAAAATTATTGACTCTGTCTCAAAATGAATAATGTTATTGTTTCGAAGTTTTTCTTTTGTATACCTAAATATAATCTAAAATAATAAGCATTCAGACAACCGATCGAGCATATATTGTGTTTGCCTACTAAATAATTACTCTAATTGGACCAAATCCCGTGTTCATACCCGCTTGAGTATGTTTCGCCGGACCGTCTCAACTGGGTCGTGTTGAAACCGGTAGTAGATGAACCCACTGAGTTTGTTTCGCTGGGTCTTCTCAGTTGGGGCGCATTGGATCCGGTGGTAGCATTAAAGCGCGACCGTCGTTATTAACACAAGGTCCGTCATAATAATAATACCTTTAATATAGACAGAACCATTGACAATATGTAGTAAAAATTTTAGACTTAAATTAGATAATTAAAGATAATCTCTTGACAATAACTTGATACGAGCTAGCTAAATATCATTGCTGTAATAAAATAAATTTTATAAATGTTTTCATACAATATGTACCTAAATATCTATGTTACTAGAAATAATATCTAATGTATACAACTATATTACTACAAACATGTTCTGACTATTTACAAGCGCTTTTTTAAAGTCTACGTGAATAAAAACCTTTTTTATTTTATTTTATTTTATTTATAATAAATAAAATAGTATTAAGTAATAGTTGTGTAAGTATATATAAATGAGAATTACCCACATTTTTTATATTTACATATGTAGGTAAAAATACATCAATATCTTCGGGGTATAGTTTGCCCCGAAGATTGATGTCTTTTTACCATAAATACTTATATTGATAATATAAAATAAATATTTTTGCCTAAAAAGGTGATAATATAATTATATATATAATTCATTAAGTTGTACAATGCTTGTGCCCTTTACATCGCTATCCTAATAGTTGGAAGAAAAATGATAAATCATAAAATCGTATAATAACCTCATTTTAACCGCAATTTCATGGCCATGTAATAAGAGCTAAAAATACCAATTAATTATAAACTAATTAAGGGTTAATTAATGCATTAACATGGCCTATTTACATGTGTTTATTTTATCTTTGTAAAGCATTTGAGGGGATCGACATGTTTCTGTATATATGGTTTTATTTTGTTAGAAAGTATTTTCTGGTATACATATGGATTGTATACATTTGTTTGCTCGATACTTTTTCGGCTGTCAATTACATTAGGCTCTAGTATAGGATTAAGAGTCGCCACTACTGTCTAGCAATGAACTTACGGAATCAATGAATGCGTAGAATGATAAATAGACAATTTTCTACAGTTTGTTGTTCAGACACAGTTGACACCACAGAGGCCTACTGGACGGTTTGAACAACCCTGACACTACAACTAGGGTAACCATTATAAAGAAAGAATATAGAAAGAGACAAAGTATTTCTACTCTGATATATTAAGTTGCATTTAATTTTGTTATTGGGATAGCCGCTGGAAGCGGGCAGCGCAAAACCGAAAATTTTGCAGATCTTTAGGAGACGCCAATGTCAATAGTAAAACACACTATGTTTTTCTTTTTGACTGATTTCAATAAAGATGAGGTATTTTGGAACGAAGTTCCTTATCGCGCGTTGTGAAAGGGGGCTGGCTAGGCGGAAAAAAAATCTCACGAAAAGTTGTCACAACACTTTTTGCAGCCGTGCGGCGTGCGCATGTTTCTCTGTAGATATTTTCATTTCTATTTCGCATTGAACAGTGCGGGGTCGCGACGATTATTTTTGTTGAGTGTATACAGGTTTTTGTACATAATAAATAGTAAGAAATTACTTCGTTCCATCCGGGTGTCCCTTGACACCTCTCAAGTTTATTTATTATATGTTACTTTTTGATTGTGATAATTATGACTTTGCAATAGTATTAAATATTTTGGCAATATTAAACACACAACTGTACCTAATCTATTTAATCTAAAATCGTAACAATTTGGGATCCCAAAAACTCTATCTCTACTGTATGCCTTAACAACTGTAGTTACTGTCCATAAAATTAATAAATATCACTTGCCATTGCAAATGCAATCTATATACACCGTAATTCATTTCAATTCTCCTTATCATTGCTCTGTATGTTAATTTAAGATTACTACACACTGCATACGTTCGAGAATAAAGTAGTACTCGTGTAAAAATATATTTGTCTAGAACTAATTTATGAGGCATCTGGATTCTATTATTGCTTCTCCTTGCTATCTTGACAACGTATTTTAACTCAAGGCTCTCTTGATGAAGGCAAAACAAATGATTTTACTTCCAGTATAATATGTGTGCGCGTTTTTGTCTAGGTTTGTTGGGATCGTTAATGGCATTTATAGTCTTTATATTTCTGTTACACATTTTTACTAGAGTACCTATTTCTTAAGGGATATCAGACTTACAGAAACGAAGGTCATGCTGGCTATACTATCAAGAATAAGAACTTAATTATTGTGTCAATCATCATATCAGAAATTATACATTATACATATACTCACCCCTGTTTCCCAGAGGGGTAGGAAGAGACAAGGGGTTTTCTATTTCTCACGATCTTTGCACACCTCTTTTGCGTTGTTTACTGTCATTATATTCTTCATACATAATCGCCGGCTTAGACTTTTCTAACCTGTCCTTTCTTGAGAACGTCTCCGATTTGGTTAGAGAATGTTCTACGAGGTTTTCCTTTGATTCACTCATATTTCTTAATTATGACTACGCTCGTTCATATTGCTCACATGAATGTGCTTAGCGGTTAACTTCGCTGATCATTCACAGATTATAAGTTTAGGGTTTATCGGATGTACACATGGTATTTAAGGCGGATATAAGATAATGGCTAGTATAAACGTGGTATAAAAGTAATGAACTCTTTTGTTCATCTTGCTTAAAAGTAAGGTAATAAAATATTTTATCAAAAATCTTATGTAAAATCTTTTCAAAGGGCTAAGACTTGGTTGTAATATAGTAGGGGCACTCTCAACTGTCAGTTTAGCGCTTCAAAACGGTTTCATTGCATCTTTGTTTTGGAAAATGGATCAGATACATTGAAATTCGATTTGATCATAAAAAAACGTTAAATCGTCCGTAATACTTTAATCGCTGGTGAGCCGACAGTTTTTAAGATAGACCCTCCAGTTTATCAATTCCTGTATCCTGGGAACTTACCAAACCTTTATGTCATGGAAAGAAAGCAGATTCAGTGTATCTGTTAGTAGGTATCTGTAGGACATACATTTCATTTACGTTTGAAGGGAGTGACTCCTCCTTGTTCCTTTCTGATTAAGTTCGTTGCGGAATACAAGCCAGTTAAAGCAATACACCGGGAAACGCCTGGCTTCACCGCTCAGTGTCAGTTCATTGCGTGCCACTATTGATCCTGGCTTACAGGAGTTGCAGTGGTGAGTAAAATGACACAGTAGCAGGGACTAGACCAGATAAAAAAATGCGGGAATCGAAACGGCGCAGAAGCAGTAGCGGTGCAAATATCTTAAGCACATTCCAGCCGCCACCTCTATAGTTAAAACTCGTGGAGCAATATTAAACCTGCTTATTTATATTGTGGCTTTACTTAAACTTAACTTGAAATATTAGCTTGAACATAACGCCCACAATTAACCACACTAATTACAGCTATCAATGCCATAACCACCAACTCTAAATATTATTGCATAATTGCTCCATTTCATAGCCATTAATTACAAAATCCCTACCAATATATTATTAAGGAAAACCACAGCACGAAATTTGTGTGGTTTTAAATACTACTAGTATTTAAAACCACACAAATTTCGTGCTGTGGTTTAGAAATAAAACTTTTTTGCAATCACAGACACCGTCTAATAATACTAGTCGATAGAGATTAGTTCTTGGAAGTAGGTTTCTTAATTTTGAATGTGTGTAGTAGTAGTGGTATTTCTCTAAATTAGCATTTCATCGCTACTTGTAAATTATATTATAAATATCGACAGAGTGGCTTGTCTGTCACTGTATCGATACCGAAAAAAAAAATCCTTGAATATTGACTGAAAATAAGTCTGAATATTATTAAATGATAGTTCATTGTTTATACCAGCTATATAGTTTACAAAATATAAACCCATATTGCGGGATTTACATTAAATCACCAGTAAAACTACTACTAAAACTTGATATTGTAAGCCAGTTCTTGCAACAGGATTTTGTTCATTCCGAATGCAGATATATCTCTTAATCAAGATTTGTTTGCCGCTCATAAATTGACACCTTCATGGATTTGAAATATTGACCACGTTGGTTGAATTAAAATAGTGTCTAAGAAATTAGCGTGAGCTAATGTAATATTCCATTTTCTTTTTGTATCGGTACTTTGAGCTAATATTTGACTATATCAGTCCTGCTGATCTTGCTTCATATCCTAAACACAATACAAGAAACACAAACAAGTAACTATTTCACATTAATAAGTCAATTCATACTATTACAAGGCTAGCTTATATAAATATATGTATATAGTTTGACTTTACACAAAAATATTGCCTGCTCCGACGGAGAGCTCGTGTAATATGATTACAATTATAGTTTTTTTTGTTGTGTTTCAATTGAGTACTGGAGTGAAGAATGATGTTACTAACTCGACACGATATTTTAATTGAATAGCATTGGCGACAAGGCAGACCCAGACAGAGTTGTTGTGATTATCTGGATAATTATTTGAATACCCGGCCAGAGGAAGTAAAAAATAGTACTAGCTAGTCACTACCAACTTGCATTATTTTTTATTCATTCTTCTATGAGTTCCCCGCTGGGCACTCATATAAAAGTTCAAGTCAAAGTAGTCTCGAATCTAAAACGTTTTCAATGGTAAGAGTCTCTTATTTTTTTTTTTACCAGTGAATAAAGAACACTCACAGTAAAATACAACTAAGTATTTTGATGTCAGTTTGACAATAGATGAGAAAAGTTATTGGTTGCAGGGTGGCCTTACTTTGTAGAGTCATAATTCTAGAAGATATCTGATGGTCATCCAAGGAGAACATTAAGAAGTTTATTAATAGATTAGCGTTTGAAGGACGAATGACATCAAACTGTGAAAGTCGTCTGGAACTAGATCTACTTACTTATAAATTTAATCATTTGATACTTTGGCACAGAGTTTGGGAACGCCATCCGTTAATACGATACACATCACCTATTTGAAACCCGAGTTCAAAAGAAAAAAACCGTTAAAGATGTCGATGTGATGTATGCGAATAAATATTATGTAGTGTTCTGTGTACCTATCTCTTAAATACCAAGTGCTTCATGATATTGTCACATTCTTTAGAATTAAATCGTCGCCAAGTGATTCCAAGAAGATTACGGGAGCATTGGTACAGCGTAGGTAACTACTTGTTGCCAAATATTTACTTGCTTATAAAAAGGAAGTCCTTTTTCATGAAGTATTTAAGAATGTTTCTAATATTAATGGAACTTAGTTATAAAATTGTGATTGGTTACTCACTTTAGTGATTCTTCTCTCCAAGCGGACTCTGATGAGTTTAATGGTTTCCCGGTCATTAGCATTGACACTTGACTTATGCATCTCTTTAATCCCGACATTTTATCAATTATGGAATTCCTTTTTGTCTTATTTAAATTAATACTGAATGTAAAACTCTTAAATATTCGAAAAGCTCGCTAGAGGAACTAGTGTTATCAAAATCGAACACAAAACTAACTCCAACTGAATGTTAACCTAAAATTATTATCACACAATCGAATACTCTGTTTGTGAATGCAATGTTTTCAGTAACAGCACTGTTATTTACAGGATCGTCTCCACTCTGTCTCTCAACAAGACATTGATCAGAGATTCACTGAACACTTCTTTAATGTCAAACAACAATACGACGAATTTTCGCAACATCATTACAAAATTGATACGTAACAGATCGAAAGTAAAATGAGTAGTATAAAATGGTGATGAAGTAAAACTGCGTATCAACGTAAAAGACAATTTTCAGCCGCACCGATTGCGATGAGAATTGGTCCAATACTGAAACGCACTGTTAGTGAAACAGATGGGAAGATGTTCACAAACAAACACTGTGAGGCGTCCCGTGCCAACGCTGCCTGTGGCGCCGTGACGCGTCGCAACGTCGCCTCGGCTCGTCTCGTCTATTTTTTGAATACAAATCTGCTTTGTGAATCTTGTACGTATATTGTGACTTTACTATGCGTTTGGGCTATTATCACGTTTATTGCACACTTATAAAGATTTACGAATGATTTGCATGTAAATATTTGGACTGAATCTTTGTTTTAGGGAAACGGATTAGAGGCTTTTACAATTTTATTTAGTACAGTCTATTTAAGCGTTTTTTCGCCTTTGATATACATTAGGTACGTGTATGCAGATACGGTCAGCAACAGAATCTGCTAACCAAAGACTAACTAATTATTACTGTCCCATCTTAATTTATAACTTGCTATAGAAGACCCGCGCTTCCTGGTCCTCCTTATGTAAAACATAATTAAAAATAATTTTACTATCCACGATTTAATAGAGATGATATGTATGTTTTGTTCTTTAGCTGATATTTATGTTATTTTACGTTTTCTATTATCGATAACTAATGTGTAGTATTGATATCATAAATAATATCAAAGTTACTCTCGCTAATTTGATACCACACTCGAAAATAAATAGGCACGTCCGATAGCTTAATGTGCCCTCCGAAACACGGATACGTTCAAAAATTAAACCACTTTGGCGGTCACCCATCTATGGACTGACCGCGAGCCTAGTTGCTTAACCTCGTCAATAACTTACGGACCGGTGAGAGCATCTAGCTATGGGCGCTTCGATATTAATATGATGTATGGAGACCCAAACCCACGTATTCAAGTATATGCAAACTAATAGTTTCGCTCTGTCGTTATTTCTGTGAAGTAACTTTTTTGTTAACTGTACCCTGCATACAATACCATGAAGTCGTAAAATTTTCTAGCATTGATAGAGCTGGCGTCTTATTTTTTCCAGTACCTACTTTGCTAAGTATTTTCAGTACAGTGGTAATGACGATGTTTATGATGGCATCAGCGAATGCGGTAACATTAAAAACTCTGAATTATATGGGTGATGTTCCTATTTCAGATTAAAAAATAATTAGTTCAGCTTGGTAAGAATAGAAATAGTTTAAGAGCACACCGAGTGGCCTTTATCATCAATAAATAAATAGTTGACCAGAAACCACGGTCATTGTTTTTCTTAGTTTTAACTTTAAACTATTTACTGTTTTAAAGTATGTGAATAAAAACCCTTTTTATTTTATTTTAACCGCTAACCAACATGTGGACCGTGTGCTTTTTAGCTGACTTGGTAGTAAAAATAAAGTTATGTGCCATAGAGCTGTTTTAAAACATCTGTCCACTTGTATATCAGAATTATCAAACGCCCACATCTGACGATCTAAATCTAGGTATATTAATTCATTTGATGAAACTAAATTATAAAGTAAAATAGTATTTATGGAACGTTTAAAGCTATTCAGCTGTGTATTGCTATAGGACTTAGAAGTAAAGATATGTTTTAAGTATTTATTAAAGTTATAGTAGGTACCTATATACATCAACGGCCAAATGAGTGCCTTGTGTACTGTAAACTATGCTCTATAATTGGTGTGCCAATTATTCTACACCAATTATAGAGTTAGTTCACATTTCATACAAATTTGCCGATAAGCTCACGGTACTGAAGCTTGGATAAGATAAAGACTCATT
This sequence comes from Pseudoips prasinana, assembly GCA_951640165.1. Lineage (NCBI taxonomy): Eukaryota > Metazoa > Arthropoda > Insecta > Lepidoptera > Nolidae > Pseudoips > Pseudoips prasinana. The sequence goes on from OX621240.1 coordinate 24,502,985, forward strand.
AGTGTATTTATCTAATCTTATGTAAATTTACCATTGTTTATGAACAACTTGTAGAACATAAGTATGCAAAATACGCACTAGCATATTCAGCTCTTCAAAAGCGCGGAGGTTTGTTCACTTTTCATACAAATACGCCAACATTTGTATGAAAAGTGAACAAAACTTTACAAGTATTTGTATGCCAACTATAAGTCGTTTAGTTATATGGTAGGGTGATAATGTATATTTTAGGTTACACATAACACAAGCTGAGATGATACATGTTTTAAATTGCTTTATTGTCACATGAGCCCCGCACGTGCTGTCTACGTTGTGGTTGATATGAAGAAACCATACGCGGTCATGCTCGCTAAAGTATACACCGGTATGTTTTTATATTTTCTAGCGTATTCGATAACAGGACAAAGTCAAACGTGATCTGGACTTGGCCTTCATGTATTTAATCGCCACGCTTTATCCTTTGGTATTTTAATAGCGCCATATATGTGTATTGATTTAACGTGACCTACTCGAGCCACAGAATAAAGAAGTACTACGTTTATTACATTTAGACACGACGTAGTATTGCTATTTAAAAATGACATGGAACTGACTTAAACTTTTCTATATAACAACCATTCGCAAAGAATTTTCTATTGGAGTAAAGTTTTATTTTAATTAAAAGAAAGTTTAAAAGCTAGTGTAGTAAATTATACATATCAATTAGAAATACCAGATAAACATTTAAAATTTAATCAACCAAAGAAAAGGAAAGTGTATTATATTATAAGCTTAAACCCTACGTTTGTATTTTTTTTTATATAAAACCAAATTAGCACACAGATTTCTTGGGGCTAATAGAAAACTACTTTATAAATATAATACGTTAAAATGGTTGGAAATGGTACAGTCTTGTTGCAATAATTATATAAATGCAGTTTGGGCAGATGAACAATAATATCACGCAACACATACCTGGTAGTTTATATACCTACATTTAAAATTGAGAAATCATAAATTTACTCCCATACAGAAACCGAAACAGAAATGTGATTAGTTTTACGCTTATCGTTGCTAATAATGCTAGTAGTAGTATTAGCAAGGCAGTTCTTAATTTATTCTTCCAGTGTGTATTGTTTGTAGCATAAAGACAGAGCGCCTACCCCGTAACTGACATTTGCATTTGCATTGCGTGAATCTAATAAAACTAAAATTTAATGGTTATTCTTATAGTGTCTTATCACATAGTGGAAACGAGAAACGGTCAGTGACTTCAAGTCTGTGGACACACTTACACTACCAAAATCACCCTTACGACCAACATAATAAAGATACTATCATGTTCAAACTGTATCCGGTGGCGACGTTAACTGTACTAACTCGTCATATACTTTAGTTCGCATTCTATTGATTTTGGCATAAGCGCCAAAGGACCCATCAATCAACGTTTCAGTAGATATGAAATAGTTGGAAGTAGCATATTCCAACCGCTCATATATTTAATATAAAGACGCATTTTCTATTTATTTGTGCTAAATAGGTGCATATATAGTTTATATTATAGTTGCTTTTACGAAACAATCAATAAATGCAGAACAAATGGCAATCGTTACAATTTAAACTGTATTCAAAACACCTGTATTGCGAGATTTTGAAAGACATTGTTTTATCTAAGGACAGGGACGAAGGTCTTTTTACACTATTTTGACCATGAACATTTAAAATCCACTATTTCATCGGATCGGTTTGAAAACACTTGTAAAATCTTTGTTATTTCGTTGTCGACTCAAAACATGCAAATATGTTTCATGTGCCCGATATTTCTTTGGATAAGTAAATCATCAAAAGAAGTAAAAAAGGTTTTTTTTTGCATATTTAATGGTTTTTAATCTATACGTATAATAAAATCGTAGGAAAGTCAAAACTGTACACTGAATATATTTTAAAACGATACTTGGGGCGTGATCTACAATCAATATCGAAGCCAACATTATGGTATTTAATATTTTTGTCTGTTTGTCTCTATGTATGCCCGGGCTTCATTTAAAAGGTACTGCGTGGATTTATTTCAAATTTTGCATGAATATTACCAAGAGGTAGTCGGGTCAACACATAAGCTACATATTATCACGCTATCACCCACGGGGTAGGAGCTGTGATAATTTATAAAATTTAACGCGGGTAAAACCGCGGGGTACAGCTAGTATTAAAATGTATATATGTTCTAAGTTTTGAGAAAAATAATATCACAAGATGGCTGACGCAACACGTGTAGTAAATTAAAAAAACATGTTTTTTGCTATCGAGTGTCCGGAAATTATGAATCAGATGGAAAATTACTGTACAATAGCATATGTAAATATGAAAGGACCGAGTAGAATAAAAATACATACTTTCGTAACTGTAGTTCAAATGCATGTTAAATGTTCAAATTTAATGCGTTATCGTCCAAAAACTCCAGCTCTTCATGACTAAACTATATATATTTTTAATTGAATACGGTCTAAATACTTTACTAAACATTTTCTTCATTTATAATTTTCAATAATTCAAAGAAAACCCTACAAAACCCTATTTGTATGCACATGTGTGTGGAATGCTATCGCATGGTTTTTAATTTTCAAGGTTCGTCGAAAATAATTATGTGCCTTAAATACCAGATTTAGTACCAGATCAATATAGGAATGCCATACTTGAGAAGCTGATTAGTCACTGTTTGTTTTTAGTCACGGTTTCGATCCGAGTTTAACTTCTAATTCTAAAGTGAATGTTTCACGCTCTGATATATTTATGACAAGCTTGTTGTTGTTCCAGTTCGAACTAGCGATAAATTACTATCAATAGATCTATAGTATATATATAAATAGCACACAACTATAGTAGGTAATATTAATCTAAATGACGTAGATGAATTCTTACATATTCACCTACTAATTGATGTACCTACGTCAGCAAAATCTGTTAGTCGACGTAAGATGGTAAAATCAAAAATTAAACTTTTTTATAACAGGTCGCCCGCAATATGGATACTGATACCTGTATTTGGGCCTTTACTAATATGCAATTCATGGACTCTTTAAAAGCATAAAATTAATGGACACAAAGTACACTCGGACTCAGACCTAGGACTTATAGGTACCACAAATAAAAGTCCTGAGCGGGAATCGAACCCGAGTCACGTGGCAAGACAACTGTCTTAACCGTTGAGCCACACGTGCAGTCAGTAGTAGTAAGTAATAGTAGTATTTTTGAAGTTTCTTCGACGCTGTGTCACGGGCACCGAAGAAATGTCGCTCGCGTTATTCCTCGGGATTAGTACTTTTTTCTAGTTTAAAAGAATTCTGTGTACGTTTCAGTACTCCTGGCAATAAGGTTGCAAAATTTCATAACGATCGATTAAGTCGGTCACATTCTCATTTAAACTATTGGTTACGATTTATTTATACTTTTTAATTAATCTATAATACCTACACATTCAGTGTTGCAGAATTTCGTTTCCTAATTGAATGTAATCACCTTACATGGTATAAGGAGAAAACCCAAAGATATTATACCACAAAAAAGGTCTTTAAAAATAAGGTGTGCGGTCATTCGCTTTGAAAATGCGACTCGGTCCCAATTTACTAATTATACGTATATTATTTGTATTACCAGTTTCACAGTTCATCCGTCATGATTTATTATTGGATTTAACTACGTTTTAACACCAGCAGAACGGAGTTTCCAGATAAAAGGAGATTTGGCCGCAGGTCAGAAAGTTCATTAGCCGGTGCAGACGGTCACCTCTGGTTAGTGGGAAAACAGGTGTCACAATTATATACAAAAACACGAAGAGGTAAAGTTGGCAACATATGTTTTCAATACGCGTAATTATGTACGCGGGGCATTGAAAAAATACCTGCTGGCTTAATTATAGGTGTCGGAACGAACCGAGTTCAAGCTTGAGTTGGAATTGCAGCGCTGTAGTTGGTTGTTGGGACCATACATAAGGACATAAAGTTGTTCATTTAAATAACTTGAGTCCATGTTGTTAAACTAGCAAACGGCCTACTTGATGGCATGGCAACACTCACGCGTTGCCGCGCTTTGCCCTCTTTTCGATGAAATGAATTTATCCACCGTCGCCGGACCACAACATTTACATAAAAATTCTATCCCCTATATTCTGTGAGGAGGAGGTACAGACGCCATCACATTAAGCTACCCCAATCTGCCAAATTTCCCCAATTGAAAGTGAACCTTATGCTTACGTGATAAAGTAAAAAGTCTATAAAAGAAATTTGACAGATTGGGGTAGCTGGATATGCTAGCGTCTGTACTTTCCCTTTCTCAGCTCCAGCTCCCCAGCTCATAGAACGGCTAGTAAGAAGTAAGTTTGCAAGAATCCTCCATCACAGCGCTCCGTGCCCAACGAATATATCAAACCTATTTTTTAGGTTGAAAAATACAACGTCAAGAGGAATCTCTGTAAGGCGAAAGCACGCCCCGAATCATAACACACAATTAACATAGTTATGCTCGGGGATTGAACCCGCACGTAAAATGTGGATGTTTATTAACAAGAGGTAGGTATGTTAATAGATTTCTGTAAACAGTTAGAACTACCTGTAAAGGCTTTCTTACAGGTGACAATTTCCTGATCTTTATTCTGCTGAAAAGTATTCTCTACGAGTTACAGGATTTCAGTCGGAATCATACAAAATATATATGTTAAACGTTTTGAACACAAAGTCACACCTAATTCGATACACCTCTTTTCCATTGACCCCGTCCTGGAATTTCTGTTCAGTTCTACCAATATTTACTCGTATATTTATTTTCATGCAACGTAGCGTACTGAGTCGGTGTATTAGCAAAGTGTATGTAACTATTAATGCAACACTGACACTGAAAATCAAAGTGGCCTTAACATCTGTCAGTCACGGGTTATTTTTAAAACAGTAGATAGGTACTTACTAGCCACTATTTGAAGGATACTTTTTATTAGAAATAAGTTTTGCAATAATTAGTCTGTGTAACTGCCGACTGAATCATTAACGGCAATTTCGTTGTAAAACGCGCGATTGTAGACTCATATGTATCTTATTATTGTTCATTACTTCCATTTTGGATGTAATCGATTGTAGGTGCGTAGGATATTTAGGCGTGCTGCTTATGTGGTCTAGCTATTACGTGGTAGGTAGGTACTGTAATAATGTTTTCATCAATCATGGCCTAAATTCAAAGAAATAACCACTTAATATCTTCGTGGTCGTGGAAGTTTTGACCGGACTGTCAATTGTTCGGTAAAGAAGTCCAGTCGAAACTAGCAGCCGTTGAAACTGATTTATTATTTAGTTTTGAAATACATAGGAAATATAAAAATAATTATAAAATATTGGTCATATTTATATGTACAAAATTACCAATTAATATAATGACGATTTACCCATGAAGTGAAACAAAGTGTTTTATCAGTATGATAAGTAATCTTGGAGATCTATATGAAAGATGGCGGCATCCGCTTATAAAAAATCCGTTTATAAATTGATATTACCCATTGCAATTTGAATGAGTTCACTATGTGATGAAACATGTAGTGTTTTTAGAACCCCGGATGTTAAATCCTGTTGCTAAGCCTAGCTTTACTATTTTTTTGGATTTTTGCATACATTGATAGAAGAATTATAGATAAATTGTACATAGCTGTTGAATTTTAAGCTACAAAAATGTTATCGTATGTACAGGGTGCCGAATGTTTGCCCAATTCCAATGTAAATGTGGCTGTAGAGGATCTTGGCCACATTAATATTGTTTATATAAATTTTATGAATATAATATACTACAAATATTTATACTGAGAATTCTTTATTGCTACCGGTAAAATTAATAACATAAATAATATAAGTGCAAAACAACATATCTAACATATAATTAATAAATTAAAAGGACTTTCTGATTATTTTATGACATTAATCATATGTAATGTAACAAATAAATATAGATAACTGAATAATATGAACATAATATACACTTCCTTCATGTATTTATAATAGATAAATATACCTACAACTAGGTAAATAACGTCATAAAAAAGCCAATGCGCGTTGATAAACAAGTTTGTTTATATAGTATTGTTCATTCAAAAGTACATTAACAGATAAAAAGTCATGTACCCTTGCATCAGTGCTTACGTCTGTAACGCACAGATCAAATTAACCGAGTTCAAAAATAGAAAATATATTCATCGCCCAGTTTTTTTTTTGTAAAATGTTAACTTTATACAGTAGCCTCTGACATAGCTTGGCATCTAAGTTATTAATCTATACTACTATGGTGACAATTACATGCAGCTAGTTTAGAATATATGTAAGTCTCAACTAGTTGCATGTAATTGTCACCATAGTAGTATAGATTAATAACTTAGATGCCAAGCTATGTCAGAGGCTACTGGATAGCGTTAACATTTTACAAAAAAAAACTGTTAGTTATATTTACTTTAAAAAGTTCGCTTAGTATGTGTTTGCAAAAACCTTAATCGTGTGTACACAACAATGCAGCACTATAATTGTTTGCTGTCTTAATGCCGTGATTGGTTTCGCCAATCGCAACGCTTGGTTCCGAACTAATACAAGGTTATAAAAATAAATACCACTGACACTAATAAATAAATGTAAATTATTTCATATTAACAATGCTTATCAATGCTGTCAACCCATCACAACTTTATGAAGCTGCCCCTGGACTTATGAACGCGGTTGTACTCACATAGTTTATTTTATATGAACAACAAAAGAATGATGCCAAGATCTGAAGCATTTTCACTAAGTATTTAATATTGTATTTAGCTATTACAACGCCATTACAGTTCAGCATAAGGTACATACCGGGAATATGGTTAGTAACTCTACCACTATACAATTGTAATATTAATAGTATGGATTATAAGGAAATAAAGTTACCTAACAAACTAATATATACAAACTGAACTACGACTTTACCATATAGAGTTTACTATACTTTACTGAACTACAATACTTCATTTTCTTATCATGAAGTTAGCGAAATATACTCTATATACAAAGTGTGCCAGATTCGTCATGCTTTATACTGTAGCGGGACAAATGTTCTACAAGTTCTTCTGTTTTATGGGTAGAGCAAGGTGCTTGCACTGAAATATTTTCGTTATACCTACCTACGTAGTAATTTAACTTACCTAATTGTGTCTTGCAATTTCAGTTTTGGCAAACGGTCTCGTATTTTTTTTATTGGCCCTTATCCCTCCCCCTTAACCACCACTGCAACTCATATAAGCCAGGATCCACAGTGGCATACAACATGATACTAAATGGTGACAAGCACGTCTCAAGGAATCGCTTCAATTGTCTTGGATCCCACAATTAATTTAATCAAAATTAAACAAGGAGGAATTAGAAAAAACTAGTTCCATTCCTTTTTTCAATGGTAAATGATAGTGTAATCACTCTCCTAAATAACCATACTATGTATAAAATCTTATGGTGAGTTCTCTACTCGCGCTAAAGTATCACCGAGTCTGTGCCAAAAGATCGTGTTAAGAGCAAAGTTCGTATTATCTTTAGTCTTACCATTGTGTCATTTAAGAATCATTACGAAAATTTCCTTCCTGTTTCGCGAAATATATTAAGTGTTACGTATTAGATGTGGACTTCACGTAAAATGTATACCGCGTATATCTATTTCTGACGTCATTTCTACGGATTGATATTAACCACCCACGTGGGTTTTTATATGACGACGCGACGACTATATTAAAATGATACAGGCGATGAGTAATGATTTTTCACAACCATGCGCACTCGAAAACTACTGCGAACTTATTTGATAGATATCTATGTACAATATAGATGATTCGTATAGAGTATAGAGATATATACATACACATAAGATGTGTGTTTCTGTGAATATTTCAAGCGTCGACGTGTTGCCGTTATCGGAGACCACAGAGACGTCGCGTAATATACCTTAAAAAGCTTGTAATCAAATTGATCTTTCTTTTAAAGTCGATTCATAATACGAGTATATTAGAAATATGCATTTTGAATATGTGTTCATTCGCTCTATGAGCATCTGGACTGAATACACTCCTTGTTATAACATATGGTCCTAGAGGTGGCCGCAATGACCACTTACCATAAGTTGGACTGTATGCGCCTTCTCTCGTTGCATGTTTATTTCAAGTGGAAATCCGCGTAGAAGTACGTTATTATTATATTATCTTCGGTTTTCTTCTAAGCGAGTCGATGGCAATCTGAATTGTGTCCGCCCAGAACTTGGCTACGCAAATCGCATTACACATAAGAAGCGTCCATCAGATCTTTATGCGTTGTTAGGGCTCGAGTGACATGATAATAGGTGCATTATGACTGCACCACATTTGCATTCTAAGCTGCGTTCTTTAGTGAACAAGTTTTCCCTACTACTAACTAACCTGGGTTCGAAGCCCATTCAAAGACTTCCAGGCTAGCCGAGACAGTTTCCATCCAGGGGTGAGACTTTCTGATGGTGGAATACTCTCGCCATCTTTGGTAGTAGGTACAGTCGTCGCCACTGAGTGGATACACTACCTCGTTGGTCTAGGGGAAACGTGTTCAACCGCCGATAATGAAGTCGTGGGTTCAATTCCCGGGTCGGGCCAAAAAGCGATTTTTGGGATATTTACGTAAAAAGAAATTTCTCAGCATCAGTCAAAAGTCTGGAAATGGCGGTACACCCCCGTGCCCCGGAGAGCACGTAAAACCGTCGGTCCTGCACCTGACCTCTTTCCAGTCGTGTCGCTAGTCGTCCCATCGGATCATGAGAGTGATTGAATAGAAAGTGCCTTTGCAAAAGTTATCCTGCACAGTTGGCTAATCTCCATTGAGACTGGCCGACGTGGCCGAAATTCGGCATGGACGATATTTTTACACTATGGTCTTACTAAAACAGTACAGTCCCCGTAATCGAATGGGGTGGCGGCGAATGTACGATAAAGTGATCTGACTGATATCATACAGTTCATCTGGGTCATGGCGCAAAAAGAAGCATACCCGCGTCACCCATCAGGCGCCAAGAGAAATCCACGGCAGGTTAGGTGTAGTCGGTGCGAGCGAGTCAAACATATCGACCCGCAGATACCTTTTGCGGGTGGAATGCGTAGGCATAAATCCTGCCTTGTGAAAAAAAAATATAAAAGGTACAGTAATCGCCACGCAGTGGATATATGTACAGACGCCAGCACATCCAGCTACCCCAATCTGTCAATTTTTTGTATAGATTTTCAACTTTGTCACATAAGCATAATGTACACTTTCAATTGGGGAAATTTGGCAGATTGGGGTAGCTTGATGTGCTGGCGTCTGTACTTTGGTCTTACTAAAGTAGAAGTCCGTAATTCAATAGGGTGGCGTCGGACGTACGATTAAGTGGTTTATGTACTGTTTAATATGACGCATATTTATTTACTAGAAGGTGTATGTTTTGTGATGCAGACAAACGATTGAATGATATCATACAGTTAACATACGTACTATCGGTCGAGAGCCCCCATTACACTGATCCAAAAACATTAATCAATTAAGAGTGAATCACTTCTGAAGCAGACTTATGAAAGCAAATACCGTGTTGTGAAATGATTTGTGATTTTCTAAACAGAGATTTTTTGTACGGTCAGCAACCAAAGTAGTTTAGCATAAATTAAATTAAATTCTTTAGGTATGTACGATTGCTGGACATAAGCAAAGGCCTCCCCCAATGAGTTCCACAATGGCCGGTCTTGTGTTGCCCGCATCCAGCGGCTTCCTATGACCTTTAAAAGGTAGACGGTCCACCTTGTACGGAACCTGCCCATGGATGCGCATCATCTTATCTTATCTCATCTTTGATGGGGTGTACTTGCGTACAGCACTTCGTCCTTTCAGGATCTTTTGTACTATCCCCCACTGGTTTTTATTCTATCCCTAGAGCCCTGAAAGAAGTCTTCACATAATCTAGTACGCTTCTTAGGGGTAGATCCTTGTAGTCTGTGTGGTTCTGGATATGCCAGCCCCAGGATGGCCATTCTGTGTCTTACCAATGCATCGCACTTGAATATTATATGCAGCATTGTTTCATTTTCTTCCCTACAGGTACTGCAGATCGGGCTATTCGACAGTCCCAGTTTGTGTAGGTGATAGTTGGTGCCGTAGTGGCCCGTGAATACTGCTACTATCAGTCGTAGCTGGTTTCTGCTGTACTTCCAAAGTTTTTGGACCAGCTTTTGTCTACTTATGAGTTCCTTTGAGTGTTTTAATTCCTTGATTTTGGTCCACATTTGATTGTGTTTAGCTGTGGCTTAATTTTTAAGGATTGCTCCTATTACATTTGGAGGAATCCCACAGGTCCACTGAACTGACTTTCAGATGCACATCATAATAATATGCCAATGGTATATTAGAGAGTAAAATTTTATAGCATTCTATTAATTAGGCATTGGTCGCTTCTGACTATCGCACTTCTCAACTAATTTAAATGTCTTTATATAAAGCGTACCTTTATTTAAGAAAAAAATAGTAAAAAATGCCTATTACAATATCTCTGAATACTTTCAGAAAAAAATAATGCATTTGTTTGATTATGGCTGTTTATTTTTTGTAATGTACTTACGTGATATACAGGACCTATCTATATTGAATGTGTAAAGAAGTTCCTCTTTGCTTTAGGCGTTTGTTATTGGTCTTTAACCTTTCGCAAGCCTTATGGTAAAATATGGCTGAATTGTATACTATTTAACACCATGTACTGTACTCATAATTGCAAAATAAAGTATCTTATCTTATCTCTCTCGATTATAGCTATAGTATGCAAAAGAATAGGGCATACATAGAACTGTTACAGTACTAAAACTGCTTATCATACGCGCACCAATTACGCGCTTATTTTACCTCAGTATTGCGCGCCAACATTAAACCGAAATTGACATAACTAACTAACTAAATTGAAAGAACTAGTTCGAAAGAAATGCAATAAAAATTACTTGCATAGTATCAAACAAAAGACACAACGAATATTAAGTTAATTAATTTTCAATATCATGACATTTATATCTATCAGATCTCATTAGATAACTGAAATTGACTACTGAAAGCAATTCCCACAGAATAAAAAAAAGAATTATCAAAATCGAATCATAAACAACACAGATATCGCGAAACATACGTACTAAGTAAATATAAAAAGTCAAATTGATAAGCTCCTTTCTTTTAAATCGGTAAGGACAATAATATTTATATATTATATATACATACATGACTGGCCTGTTAGTCTAGAGGTTAGTGACCCTGCCTGCTAAGCCAGAGGACGTGGGTTCGATCCCCACCCAGGACATTTTTTTTTTTTTTTTTTTTTTTTAACGTGACGCGTGCAGTTAGCCTCTCGGCTTTTACTGCTTCACCGGACAGTAGGGGTGAGCGTGGGCTCTAACCGCCTAGCAAAATTCAAAACTACAAGCTAAGTACCCGCGCCGGAGGGCGCCCCCTGTGGGGCTCGAACCTCGGCTCTGGGCGGATACTGATGTGGAGAGGGCAAGATATCGTGGTTTTAGAGGACATATCTTTGTGTGATTAGTACTATTATGTTTTTTGTGTCTGCGTGTAATTTATCTACAATATGTATAAATTTAGTTGTGTTTATCAGTTGTCTGGTTGCTATAGTACAGGCTCGGCCTAGTTGCAGTGTGTTCGTTTTAGCAAGATATTTATTATTTTATTACTTTGCTGATCATACGTATCTTACCCTTGCGATGAGTTATTAAGAGTTTATGAATAATACATTTGAAACAAATTGGGTACACCGTATATTAATTGCTTTATAATTGGAATTCTAAAAATGGAATTTTAACAATTTCATTTTAAAATTGTGTTGTAATTCAGTGTTATAAATCTACTACTTGTGCCCCACGGTTATACCCGCATTAAACTTTATTAATTATAGTCTTATGTGTTAATCCAGGGTGTCAGCTAACTCCATACCAAATGTTATTAAAATCGCTCCAGGCGTTAAGACGTGAAGAAGTAACAAACATACACACTGACACAGTCACACACTCACAAACTTTCGCATTTATAATATTAGTAGGATAGGTAATTTCAAGTATTTTAACAACACATTATCGCTACGCAAGGATCTGCCAAAATAATTGTGGACCACCAATTTATAATAGTGATAAGTAACTACACTTCATTCATCATCATCATATCAGCCGGAAGACGTCCACAGCTGGACAAAGGCCGGCCCCCAAAGATCTCCACAATTGCCTGTCTTGCGCTATCCGCATCTATATTACACTTTACTGCGTCAAATGATTTACAATTCAGGAAAATAAAAACACAGTAATGTTAATGTAATAGGCGGCCTTATCGCTAAAAGCGATCTCTTCCAGGCAAATAATTTAGAAAATGGAGATGCAATTAACACACATCTATAATCATCATGCCAACCGAATGACGTACACTGCTGGGCAAAGGCTTCCCCAAAAGATTTCTACAATGAAGTTGTGTCCATAATTTGGAGGAGTATGCCATAATCGTCACGCTTGGCAGACTTGTTGGCGATCGCAGTATGATGGTCATAGTACACAGAGAGACGCTGCTGCCCGTTCTCTGATAGATGATCTCGGGATGACTTCTACGCAACCCACGGGATGAGATGGGCTGGCGATATTCTATGCCGTCAGCCACACAGCAATCTAAAATGGCTTCACTTAAAGTATCTAGATCAATTCAGCACACACTAATTACTTATAATAATAAAATATTTTGACGCCAGGCAACCAATTAATATGCCAAGGTAAATGAATTTGTGCCCTCGATTAACCGCAACTACTAGAGCAAGGAAAATGAACAGCGAACTTTCCAGCGAACATTTTCAAGTAATTTTAGCTGGTGACAAAAATCTGACATTAGTTATATGGATGAACTTCGTTCTGAATGAAATAGAGCCGAGGACAGTTGCCAAGTCGGCCCGTCTGGTGACACGTGAGTCGGAAATAACTCCGCCAAATTCACTATCGTTTTACGATCACCAGAAAGCTACTGTATCAAAATGCCTCGAGATTCTGCCACTCCCTAAGAGATGGCAGTAGGGGAAAATCATTTGAGACCAAACGCTTAACACGTGCTGAAAATTATTAGAAAACTGACTTTATGGATAAGACCACTGAGGTTTAAGTAATTTTCTAGATATAAATAAGTACATTTATATGTAGGTATATTAATTCAAAGCTTTGACCAATTAGTTTACAATACTGTTAACCGTATTTGCCCTAAGTACATATACTTATTAGTACCTAGTATTAGGTACCTACCTAGTACTATATAATCTTTGCTAATACTCACTTCAATAATTACAGAGTACTTCTATTTGAACCCACTTCAAGTAATATAAGTAGGCAAGTACTTAATACTAGTACTATACCTATTAACGAGGTTACCTAGTATTTAAGAGGGAAGTAATTAATTAGGTAGTTTGTTCAATTACTCTGGCAGTTACATTGGTCAGTCTGGCAGTAGCATAGTAATGTATTAGGAATTATCTAGTATGGCCTAACTATCTGCGGTGCCTGCACTTTTTTCCGCGGTAAAATATTAAACTAATATGCGTCTAGTCTCCCCCTCTCACCCACCACTGAAACTTCTATAAGGGAGGATCAAAAGTGGCTCACGATGAAATACCACTGAGCGATGATCCCCAGTTATGTCCCGGGGAATTGCATTACCGATCTTATATATAAAAAATTAATCAGAAAGAAACAAGGAGGAGTTAGCGAAAAATAGTTCCACTTTCCTCCAGAGAATAGCGGGAGACAGAATGATATAAAGAGGCTAGAGCCTCATAAAATTGCAACTACAGATTACAGCTGCAAAATCATCAAGGGTACCTTTTAAGGGTTCTAACAAATGACCAACATTTGATTCTATTAGCAGGTAGGTATGGCAAAAGCGCTTAAACGCACGAAATCTGTTCCTTGTTGCTGCAAGATCGGTATAATATACTACTCTAGATATTTGTTTGCAAGCTATACTAAACGAGTAGGTCTTTAACTAGTATTTGTAGGATTTAACGTGTCAGTAAACATATAAACAAAAGCCTGAGATATAGTGTTGTTTTCTTATGTTTCCTGATACGCTTAATCCTGGGCTACTAGTTTACGAATTGCTCATGTAATATTTTACCGCGGTATCGTCTGAGGTCATACGTAAACAGAATCAAGTGTTGTAATATAATTACTAGAATTTATTTTATTTCTTGCTTCAGCATTCATAAATGTATATCACTTCGCAGCCCATCCTAGCTTGAGAAGTAGATGACGTGGACATTTATGAAATACTTCAAATCTTCTCAACCGACACACGTCCATTGCTGGCCTCTCCCAAATATCTCCACAATGTCAAGTAATTGCGAAAATATGCCATAATAGTCACGCTTGGCAGACGGGTTAGCGATCGTAGTATCAAGGCCTTAGTACTCAAAGAGATGTTGCTGCCCTTGCCCTGGTAGACATTCACTCGGGGCGACTACTATCAGGTGAGATGGGGTGGTTTTATTCGTCACAACCACTATATATCTATAGATAATCTACGAACTTCGTGAAAAATATGTTGATCGCGTATATGGCATTAAAGTTAATGGGCGCAGATTTTAAAATATGTAAGCTGTTTTTAAAACGGTTTCCATTTGTTACATAATTATTTAGTGTAATAAGTTCCACTTTCATCCGTTGCGCCCGCGCATCGGCTTTTGTTTTATGTTTAGTAGCCGACGCCAATGTCTCAACGACATTTACTTGAAAAATCACTGCCAAAAATAGGTGTCCATGACACCTGTAATGCACTAACAATATTTCTACATTATACAATAGATATTTGAATAGCAGAATATTATGTTGGCACTGGCAAATGTCGATTGGCACAACTATTAGTCGAAATATTTCTTTGGTACAGGGTCCGATTCTAACTGTTTCTATATGTCTTCATCATCCATTTTTGAACGGCAACTATAATTTGCTAACTGCTGTGTGGTGATGGCATAGAATATCATCACCCCATCTCATCCCGTGGGGGGCGTAAAAACGTCCGAGGGAATACCAACCAGAGAACGGGCAGCAGCGTTTTTCTGTGAACAATAACCATCAAACTGCGATCGCCAACCCGTCTGTCAAGCGTGGCGATTTTGGTATATCCCCCCATTCCTTGGGGAGGCTTTTCTCCAGCTCTGGACGTACTTTGGCTGACATGATGGTGATGATGATGAACTATAATTTACGTCATTAATATGAACAGATATAATTCCTATACAATAATATGACATTAGTTAGACATACAAGTTGTTAAGGATACGTCACTCGGTTTTATATTCTATTTTTCAGCATCCGGCTAATTAGCAATGCTTATGATTGTATACAATCGGTACTAGCGGTCAATACGTACAGTCAACAGCATAAGTAGATGATCAAAATCGGACCTGAATTTTGAGTTTATGATGCTATTGGGCGGCAGTTTTCACTAGTTAGTATTTTTTACACTTAACACTCACGCACACCTTTAACTAGATACTCTTCACCACCACACTATATTGTCGCAATTTATGATAATTAGTATTGAATATCCGAATTCCGAACCGGAAGACGCAGCGTGGGCAGGCCCCCTACAAGATGGACCGATGATCTTGTGCGGGTCGCTGGAAAATGCTGGATGCGAATAGCACAAGACCGGCAATTGTGGAGATCTTTGGGGGAGGCCTTTGTCCAGCAGTGGACGTCTTTCGGCTGATATGATGATGATGATGATGATGATCCGACTTTGATCATCTACTTTTGCTGTTGACTGTACCTACGTGTAGGTGAATAAATACAAGCTAATGTCGTCATGTTGGCGTTGCTGGCAAATGCTTGCTATTCACGCCGGAGACCGTGGGTTCGATTCCCACCCAGGACAGATATTTGTGTGCATGAACATGTCTATAATGTAATATATCAGTTATCTGTTTCCATAGCTCTGCTTAGTTTGGGATCAGATGGCCCTGAGTAAATAATGTCCCAGGATATTATTATTATTATTACAATTGAAATTGATTTGAAGGCCCACCTTACCAGTAGCCCTTATCATATCAGCCGGACAAAATCGTCCTTCAATGACTTTGGAGTGGTATTCCATAATCGCCAGTCGCCAAATCGGTAGGCGATCGCAAATGGGCCGATTTCTGAGCGGCTCTATTCTTTGGAGGGCACCTTAAACTGTCGGCCCTGGTTGTCATGGGACAACAGGAAATAACACATGTCAAAGCCGCGGGACTAGAAAAATTATAGACTTCGACTACCCAAAATCAATTTAAATCTTGATATCAAACAATAAATAGGTTAGCTTTCGACTTAATACTACGAACTAGCTGTTTCTGAGAATAATACATACATACATAGACTCACGCCTGTTTCCCAGAGGGGTAGGCAGAGACAACGGATTTACATTGTCACGATCTTTGCATACTTCTTTTGCCTCGATTACTGTCATTATATTCTTCATACATGCTCGCCGGTTTAGGGTACTTCTGTCCTGCCCTTTTTTGAGAACATCTCCAATTTGGTCAGAGAATGTTCGACGTGGTCTTCCCCTTCCGGTTGTCCCATTCACACAGGCCAGGTATACTTCTTTTGTCAATCTTCTTTCATTCATCCTTTCTAAATGGCCAAACCATCTCAGCATGCCTTTTTCAATCTTTGTGACTACATCCTCTTTCACACCACAACGCTCTCTTACATCAGTATTTCAAATTCTGTCTCTCAAAGTCACACCACACATACTTCTAAGAGCTCTCATTGGGAATTGAGAATTAACAAACCCATATACAAACATATATATGCAAAAAAAGAATTTGTAAGGATATTAGAACACTGATTTTTCGGAAACTTATAAATATATTACAACTGTCGCGTCGGGTTTAAAACGGGTCAACGTCTCAACTGACTCAAGTATGACTCACGCGTTTTCCAATAAGTAAGTTAATAATATCAAAAAAAAAAAAACTAAGGTAGTATGATTAATACGACGTAACTTTATGACGGGCTTTAAAAATAATCTTGGGATTTTCGTTACCTGCATTTTTTGTTAACGAGAACAGGTTTTAATAATGGTTATTCAAAGCCAAGGATGTAGTTGTCTTTTTTATATACAGATCTAATACAGACTTTAATTGCTTCACCAGACAATATAACCAGCTACAGTACAAGCTATCTAGTAAAATAAAATTCACGGATGTTTTAAAGAGAGTTTAGAGACCTTTTGCGACCGTCGAACCGATTGAAGATTGGGCAGTGGTCATGTGTTCGATTCCCACCCAGAAAAATTCTTAATGTGATGAGCAGGACTATTTGTTCTGTGTCTTTGTCTGGGTATAATTTATATATTATATTTATGTATTATCAAAGACATAAGTATGTTTATCCGTAGTTTGGTTGCGATAGTATTGGCTCTGCCTATTTGGGATCAGATGGCAGATATTAGTTGTTGTGTTGTTGAGATATTATTAAATATCTATTTGTACATATAATTAATTAACTTTGTATAGTTAAATTGTAATACCTCAATCATATTCGAGCACTTTTTAACGTATATGTGAATAAAAACGTTGTACAAGTTACGGTAATAGCTTACCATTAAGCACGGTTGATGAGTTGACACCCATTGTATAACAAAATGACAGTTCTCAGTTGTAATGTGTGGCTTGCAACTATATGATTCAACGGTTACACAATAACTATAATCACGTAGAGTTATTTTTAACAATAGACGTCACCCGTTTATTAGAGGTAGGTATACTTCGTTTTAATTTTTGCGCTCCGGTTCGTGAAAGATGAATAGACCCATTTGTAAACTGAGATTGTGATTAACTACACGGATAAAGTCAGTATACTGTAGAAGACTCGCAGCAGCAAGAGGTACTCTATATGGGATCTAGGGAGAGACCTTCACAATGATAACACACGTATTAACAACCAATAGATTTCACTATGTATTCTTTAGCACTTCATTTTGATAACTGTTGACAAACATCACTCAAACGTAAAATTATACTTTCTATTTAATTCAAATTCTATTGTAACTTTAAAAGCTATGTCAAGCTATTTAAATAAAATTACCGGAGTTAGCTATCTTCTCAAAAAAGGTGTATTTAATAGTAGGGCACGTAATATAATTACAATATATTAAATCTATACAATGATAATATGGAAAGTGGAATACGTCAACTATACTTGACGGGCCGGTTGGTAAATGCTTGCCTTTCACGCCGCAGGTTGTGGGTTCGATTCCCACCCAGGACAGATATTTGTGTGCATGAATGTCCTGAGTCTGTGTGTAATTAATGAAATATATAATTATTAACAAAAGAAAAGAAGTAGGTATGTGTAATGTATCAGTTATGTGGTTTCTATAGTACAAACTCTGCTTTGTTTGGGATCAGATGGCAGTGTGTGAATAATGTCCCAGGACATTATTATTATTACACATATTTACACGATTAGTATGATAGAGCAAAAAGAAGTTAAAAATGTAGTTGCGATTATTTTTATGATTTATTAACATATTTACATTTGCAATATAAATAAACCAATAAGTTAACAAACTCTATAAGTAGGGCCCGCTTATTTTTTGCGTATGAAAGCCGCTCTACGAACGCGTTCTTGACGTCTGTCAAAATAATAATATTTCTTATCAGTTATTAGGTTTAACTGACAAGAAATATAATTATTTTGACTAAATTTATTATTAGTTAAATAAATATTAATTAAAAATAAGACATATGAGATTGTATACATTACTGAATCATTAATTTTACCCCACATTCGCTGACGCACCGATCATATAGTTTTGATAAAGCGTAACGATTTTTTTATAATGAAAAAAACATGGTTTGAAACAATTATAAACTATATAATTTATATTAAGACTGACTTAATTAAATATAGTACTATCTTCGATTCGTGCTTTTATTGATCGAAGAGTATTATAGTATCTAACCTGAGATCATATATCATGTGTCGAAGTTGCTGACCAAAACCCATGTCAATTGCATGCCTCTCGCAAATCACGTCAAATTGTCATCGTCATTATATTCGGGTAATTTAGTTCATATTCGCAATTAAATTATATTATCCTTATTTTAAATACCTACAATAATAAGTTGAAACTTAAAGAGCGAAATCGAATAAAAAGAACTAAATCAAAATATGTCCCTCCATACAGAGGGACATATTTTGAGTTAGTTTAGAAGAGATGTCAATAACCTCAGAAGAACACGTCTATAGTAGATACTTTTAGAATAACTCGTACATACTACTCTATATTAGGTTATAAAAATAGTTGTTTGACGTTACCTAAAGACTAACATCATTATTAACGATGTCATAATATTATATTGTTGACACTAAATAGTCTCGTAGTGGGCTTGAGTTGAAAGATGCTTTAGTAGTTTGGGTCCAATACTTAGATGTATGCTTTAATCTAAATTCTTGTTCATCTTATTCTTTAGTGTGTGTGTGTGTGTGTGTGTGTCTGTGTGTGTGTGTGTGCGTGTGTGCGCGTGTGTGCGCGTGTGTGTGTGTGTGTGTGTGTGTGGGTGTGTGTGTGTGTGTGCCGACCGCATAGTCAAAATTAGTTCTATTTTTTAAATTTATATCCACCATAGCGAGGGAAGCTATATTACTATGAGTCTGTGATTGGATCCGGTGGTAGCATTAAAGCGCGACCGTCGTTATTAGTACAAGGTCCGTCATAATAATATCATCCTAATATAGACAGAACCATTGCCAATATGTATTACAAATATTAGACTTAAACTAGATAATTATACTTAAACTAGATAATTAAACTTAAACATAATCTCTTGACAATAACTTGATACGAGCTAGCTAAATATCATTGCTGTTATAAAATAAATTTTATTAATGTTTTAATACTATTAATACATGTGTACCTAAATATCTATGTTACTAGAAATAATAATGTATACAACTATAATACTACAAACATGTTCTGACTATTTACAAGCGCTTTTTTGTATAATAATAATAATAATAAAAACCTTTTTTTTTTTTCTATTTTATTCTTTACCGCCCAAAGGCGGGATGCAGCAACTTCCACTCGGTACTTGGATCAAATAAACACTACTTTCCGAGTACGAGAAATGAGAACAGAGTTTTCACTTCTATCGGCAGTCCCCAAAGACTGCCCCGCATGTTTTTTTGTTAAATTCAATGAATAATATGTACACAAAACGGCTACACATCACGCTATACATATCCAGTATAAGCTGATCTCGTGTTGTATAGGATTTCTATACAATGACAGGTCAGCTTATATTGGAATTGTATAGCTTGATATGTAGCCGTGCGTACCTACCTATTTGAGCTGAAGTACGGAAACCATAAAGCCATTTGGTTCATTTGTAGAGACACGTCATGGACCATAAGTTCATTCAGCTCATTCATAGATATTGAAACCTTTTTTGCTTGCTTAGTCATTGGTACATTGAGTTTACTTCTGAGTACATGTACGTACGTTAATAGTATAGTACAGCCATACACAGAACTAACATATATATAAATTCACAGCGATTCAACTCTTATTGTGCAATATGAGTTTACTACGTTTTTAGGTTTCCGTACCCAAAGGGTAAAACGGGACCCTATTACTTCGCTTCTGTCTGTCCGTCTGTCACCAGGCTGTAACTCGTGAACCGTGATAGTTAGACAGTTGAAATTTTCACAGATTTCTGTTGCCGCTATAACAACAAATACTAAAAATAAAATAAAAATTTAGCGGGCCTCGCGGGCGGTTTTTATAGATAATGGTACGGAACCCTTCGTGCGCGAGTTCGACTCGCACTTGGCCGGTTTTCCACCTGAAGTGTTATCGCAGGTATTAATTTCACTGGTCTGTAAGTGATTGACGAGGTTAAGCACCTAGGTCTGCGGGCAACCTATAGATGGGTGACCACCTAAGTGCTCCGTGCACGTTAAGCTATTCGTCCCAGTGGAATTCGTTCGACAGTAGTCACTTAACAATGTCAGAGGTTTACTGGGGCGGTTTAAACGACCTTGAGGCGGGATATATGTTGTGTATGTATATGTATACAGTACTGTATACATATAAGTATTATTCCCACGTATATATACGTAAGCAATTTTTTCTTATTTCTAATAAATTCGTACACCTTTTGCTACCATTATCCATTGATATTAAATTCTGGTCCATCCAACGCAAATAGATTGCCTGGAAGAGATCGCTTTTAGTGATAAGGCCGCTAATTGCAACATAATATCCTATGTATATTCCTTATGCAATAAAGTGTACTTCTTCTTCTTCTAGAGTAACCTCTGATTTTACGGTTAAGTATGTAATCTATTATATTGCGTTGAGTTTGTGTTAATATACTTCTAGTCACGAATGTACCTACATTACTTGCATCGTTTTGTATCATAACCATATGTATTTACATATTGATTCGATACGGTTGACGTCATTAAAGCCCACCTTGAAGACTTACATTGTAATTTATATTTTATCTAGAAAAGCAATTATGAATTATGTTGTTTTAAAGGGGAAGGGTTCGGTATTCGATTGACGTCATCCGAAGGCAATGACATTCAAAAGAGTTTGGCTCACAATTTTCGTTTTTCAAACTGGCCATTGATTAAAGATCTTTGTTTTTATATATATTTACATGTATACCTACTATCCAATAAAGATGTTAATATTGTAAAACTGCTGGTATCAAAATATTTATTAAGTAAATTTTAATAATTAATACACTGTTAAGTTAATAACTAAACTAAATAATTTGACAGTCAATTTTACTCTCTTGTGCAGTTGGATTTCACATTCTTCGTTAAGTCAGCGGTACCGCACTATGTGTGATACTAAGGATTCATTCAACATTCTAATGCGCAAGTAGATACAAGGTGCCATCGGAGCTGCGCAGAAGCGAATATTGTGAGTTCACAATACAACACATAAATAATATCTGGTTAATAATCTGTAGGTAGTAATTATAAAGCTATGACTACGCCATGCAGACAATGCACAACCCGCACTAATTGTAGTAATATAGTAGTGGTTTACAATAAGTAGATTTTTCTTTAATAGGGGGCTTACAGGAGGCATCTTTTTCAGCCAAACTTTACAGGCGAAGCCGCAGCGGTTACATGCACCAAGACGAATATATGATGAAATAAAGGATTAAAAGAATATTTAAGTATACACATATGGATTTCCTTGTAGATATAGATGATTAATAGACTTGTCTATGGAACTTAAATTATTATTAAATCCTCGTTTGATCATTCTGAGAACACATTATGTAATAGACACCTATTGATACGCCTTAATAAAAATACGAAAGATTAAAACAAGCTTAATTTTATTAGAAATAAAGGCCATTTTGTCTTAAACTTGCAACATGGTTAATAAGAAAAACTTTCCTTGACCAGTGGGCCAGTAGACGCAACGTCGCATTGGTGGATATTCGTTGACCTCGACAGCGTGTTTATTGCTTAGAAAATAGGGGCGCTATTCGTAGAGCAAATGTATCAACTGCCAAAACAATTACAATATGTCTATCATCGTCCGAATTTCATTAAATCTTTGAGGAAGATAATAAAATATTATGTTTTTTGTGTTATTATTACTCAGCACTAATATAGTGAGATATGGCATCTCAAGACTCTTAAGTTCCACGAAGAATGAAGTTTTGTTTAGATTTTGGGATTAATATTATGAGAATATTTTAAATTCCTTAAAAAATAATAATAGTAATATAAAATAATCTTTAGCACACACCATTTACAAACGATCAGTGAATGAGTTGGTACTGAACTTGTCTTTTGATTGAAGGTTGCGGGTTCGATCCTCGCACAAAACAAATATCTGTGTTCATGGACATATTTATTTGTCTTAGTCTGGGTGTATTTTTGTGTATTTTACGTATTTATTTACATAAAAGGTATCTTTTCATCGTATGTCAAGTATCCATATGTTGAGTTTAAAAAAATCAATATTAAAAATTGACAAAAATCTCACACATATAGGCGGTCTTATCTAGCGATCTCGGTGGCCAATAATATTGTAAGAAATGAGGTATTTTGTAACTGTTGTTATGTATGTATTAGATATTTAATGTTTTTAAACTTTCGCGATTTGTACACATTTTTATATACTGTGGACACCGGTCTCATCGTGATAAAGATTTAGGTAAATCATTACCTTGGTTACCCGACGTTTCGGCATGGATTGCACCAGCCGTGGTCACGGGTCGACTGGTGTGGCTCGGCAGCGTCGAAGGTAATGATTTACCTAAATCTTTATCGCGATGAGACCCGTGTCCACAGTATATAAAAATATGTATTAGATAGTTGATTAATAGATCTACTAATATTCTACTTAATATAATTATAAAGTCATTAGGGAGAATGGACACAGAGTAAAAAAACTTCCCGTATGTGCTTGATGAAACACTTGGCTTCCCGCACACTATCGTCTTTCGAGCGTGCGCGCAATTTCGACGCGGCTAGCGACACCGGGTTTGAGCAGTGCCGCCATCGCGTCGCGGCGTGCGTCGTCGGCGGAGCGCGCGGCGCCAGCGCAACGTTATTTTCGAACAAGTATAATTTACAACGCAACTCCCTGGCCCGCTATGCCCTCCAGCGTGTCACGCCATTTTCACACTGATTGTACCAGACAGGAGTACGCCAATCCTGCGTTGGACTATTTCTCCGCGTTGGTGTCGCGGTGCTGCTTAATCAACGCCGCGTCGACGTTGTGCAGGCGCCGGCAAGACGATGACGCTCAAAAGGAGCTAGTGTGGGGGGTCCCTTTTCTAACGTAGTGGAAATGCTCAAGTCGCACGCCCACCCACTAAAACCACCACGGTAGCCAGCCTAACAGTGCTTGTAGCGGGGGCTCTGGGTACTCGTGAATGATCTCGCCAGTACACTGTACACTGAGTGTCCGCGAGACTCTCACCCGGGGCCCGAATGCCTCCCCTCCTCCCCAGCACGCAGAAGCGCGTTATGGCAACCTGAGCTACAGCAGGTTACCTCTTCCAGGGGCGGCGCATACAAGACGAGTGGAGTTTCTCCTCCAGCCACGCCAGCTGTCCCATATTGTGGGGGGTCCCTAACTAGTTTAACAATTTCACCGAATTTCTACTACATTAACTGTTAGATTTGGTTCGCTTAGCTTATATTGTCTACAGAATTCGATCAATTTCATTGATTGAACGCTGCTGAGAGACATAAGTGCATCTCTGTCCTAGCTGCGCTTAAATCATGAATAAAGATAAAGCCTTAGAAACAAAAGGTTTCTTCCAAGAAATATATTACAAGAAACATGAATTATTGAGTCATGGTTCTTAGTGTTAGTTAGGTATATCATACCTGTTAAGTTTCAAAGTCATTTATAAATTGTTTGTACTTACCTACTGTTTCTCAGAAATGGACAAAACCGTCTGACAACAATGTTCTTAACAGGTACCTAGTTTTACTACAGTGTATGTAGGAACCTATAGCACGTACCTGTACTATTTATACAAATAATTACTGCTTTAAATACAAATACTTGACTACCAATAGTTCCAACTTTATGCTTTCCGATTTGGAAAAATCCATCGTCGCCGCGTCGCATTATTATATATTTTATATTTATATATATAAAAATCAATTGCTGTTCGTTAGTCTTGCTAAAACTCGAGAACGGCTGAACGGATCTATCTTATCTTGGTCTTGAAATGTTCGTGGAGGTCTAGGGAAGGTTTGAAAGATGAGAAAAATTCGAATAATTAGCGATTATTATTAAAATAGCCCTTTTCTTTTTACCATATAAACGTTTCCATTAAGATTATTATTTTATACAAAAGTTTAGGTCTTTTATTTATCGATTGAGGCAGTACGAAGTCTGCCGGCTCAGCTAGTAATATATATATTAATGAACATACCTTCTTTTTGAAATCTCTTATTAATAGATATTTTACTTTGCGTTTGTAGTGAACCTTGGAAATCACTGCTTCAACGGACAATTATAGATGCGAGCAACAATTAAATATCCACGCCAGAGGGTAAATCCTCCGTACTGTCAGTACCTCCTTTGGGGTTCGAACCTCAGCTCAGGGTGGTTGCTGACGTGGGTGTAATAAGTACATACTGCCTATTTGGTCTAGTGCGGATAAACATCTCGTGGGTCCAAATACCGGGTCGGGCCACGAAAAAGTAATATGTATTGGAATTTCTAATATGAACTTTAACCGTGAAATTATTACATGTTTGTGTCGTCCCCGCAATACAGTACTTATTTCCTTAGTGTGGGCGTTGCTTTTAAGATATAAATGTAGACCCTCTATAAATATGTAGCTCGTCCCCCGTAGGTGATAGCGTGACAATATGTCGCCTATATGTAGAGCCGACCTCTTAGTAATATTCATGCAAAATTTTAAGTAAATCCATGCACTACTTTTTGAGTTTAGCCCGGACATACATACAGATAATCAGACCAAATTAGAAAAACTATATTTTTGGATTCGATATGGACTATAGATCACGCCCCAAGTATCCTTTAAAAAATATTCAATGTACAGTTTTGACTTACCTACGATTTTATTATTTGTATAGATATCTCGGTAAAATTATATTTACTCATATTGACGTTTTGCATTAACTTTTCCGGTATTATTTTAAGATATGCTTTGATGTCAATACAGGTCTCAGTCGTATACCTTAACGAATATATGCGTCGGTAACTACAATAATTATAAAGAGGTGTCTGTGACCTTGTTTATTCAAGTGATGCTCCGGATACGTCAGCGTGTCGTAATTTAAACCGTCACTGTTTTTATTTAGAAATATAGATAGCAACGTAAAGGTGTAGTTTATAGATTTGATTGATTTTGAAATTGGTAAATAGAATATGTTTCCCCCCGTTTCTATGTACCAACTAAAATAATTTAAACATCTGGTTTTCTCTAAATAGTACAATATTTATAAACAAATTATTTTATTAATTTTTTCA
Organism: Pseudoips prasinana; assembly: GCA_951640165.1. Classification (NCBI taxonomy): domain Eukaryota; kingdom Metazoa; phylum Arthropoda; class Insecta; order Lepidoptera; family Nolidae; genus Pseudoips; species Pseudoips prasinana. The sequence goes on from OX621240.1 coordinate 24,529,048, forward strand.
GTCTCCTAAGATACAGGAGGAATAAGGAGGCCGGGTTACCTAAATATTAGTCTCGATTATGATGACTCGATATGTGGATTTTCAATATGCAAAGATTAAATGTCATAACCGTAGGATCTATTGGTTCTAGCTTGGCGGTATTGTCATATCATTATTAAATTGTCACTAGATTCTAGATAACCCTATTCTTTGTGAAGAGAAAATAAATATACTTAGAATTTTAACTATATACTAATAGCGACCATTACTTACCATTCATATTAAATCTCTGATTGTCCGAATAAAGAATAAGTATGTATTATATTATATATAATTCCCACCGTTATTTCATATGATTGTTTCTTAAATTTTGAAATATAATTTATAGAATGTTAATCCACTGTATCACTGTTTATTATACTAAGAAACCATATAGCAAAATATTACTTAAGATGATTTTGAATCATCTAGCACAGTGTTTTTCAACCTTTTTCATGACGCGGCCCCTTTAGTTTGAAGAAATATTTCGCGACCCCCCGATTTTTACCCGCTTTTTTTGGGGTTTTTAGGGTTCCGTACCCAAAGGGTAACACGGGACCCTATTACTAAGACTTCGATGTCTGTCTGTCCGTCTGTCACCAGGCTGTATCTCATGAACTGTGATAGTTAGACAGTTGAAATTTTCATAGATGACGTATTTCTGTTACCGCTTTAACAACAGATACTAAAAAACAAAATAAAATACATATTTAAGGGGGCTCCCATACAACACACGTGAATTTTTTGCTCGTTTTTATAGATAATTCTACGGAACACTTCGTGCGAGAGTCCGAGTCGCACTTGGCCTGTTTTTTAAATTATATGATAAATATTGAATCCAACATATTTATTCATTATCATAATTAGGGTTCGGATAAATACATTATTAAAATGCGTGTTGAGGGAATGAGTAAGCGAGACACAATAAGCGTTATGGTGGGTAACGCTGGCTATGCAGTGGCGGCACGTACGATTGCAACTCGCGTGCTTTGCGACTAGTTGAGACCGTCAGTCGGTTACTGCTAGTCGAGCGCCAGCCATTGTTTTTACGTATTTAACTGAAATGACTTTAGAATATGGATAAATTTCTGAAAAGACCAACAGAACCGTCGACTTCTAACGGGACTGATAGAATAAAACAAAACTTCATGACGACAGTTATTTGAAATTCGGATTTACTGAGATTGGGAATAAATCACTGTTTGTTATTTGGATATTGCGGATTGTGTGCACTTTCTAGCACACAATCCGCAATATCCGTAGATTCATCCAATTTCAAGGAGACTTTCTGCTACATTCTTTTATTTTTTCCATGACTTGATCAAGAACATCACACGTCATATCGCTTATCCTCGATTGAATAAAATTTGAAAAAATTTTGAAGCAAATAACAAACAGTGATTTATTCCCAATCACAGTAAATCCGAATTTCAAATAAGTGTCGTCATGAAGTTTTTTTTTATTGTTTGTGTTGTTTATTTGTGTGTTTTGAATAGAATAAAATAAAAAGGTTTTTATTCACATAGACTTTAAAAAAACGCTTGTAAATAGTCAGAACATGTTTGTAGTAACATGTGAATGAAAAATGAAAAATTTATGCAAGAAATTCTAATAGCGCTTCCCACGAATGCTACAGGTCAGTGCTAGTACAACAGGTTTCTTGAAGGTACGCAAAATATGAATATCTATTGGGCGAAATAAATGTATTGCTGTTTGTAGTGACCGAGCAAAAGCCATGACTGGTGCGAACAGTGATATTGTTACTAGACTAAAAGAACAGTTACGAAACGCCTATTGACCCATAGCTTTTTCCGTCGCCAAGCTCTTGCAGCTAAAACCTTGTCACAGGAATACGATCATGTTCTATATATTATTATAAAAATTGTAAATTCTATTAAAGAAAAAGCGTCTCAGAAACGTCTGTTTCGAAAAAATTGTCAAAATATGAGAGCACTCCACCAAAATTTACTTTATCATACAGAGGTTAGGTTAGTTTTGGAACTTCCCGCTTAACTTCTAATGTATTTGCAGCAGGCGTAAACATAATACTCCAAATTAATTTGCGACCCTGTGACTAGCTTTCCCAACCTTTTGCAACTCCCCTATAGAAGCTTCGCGACCCCCCTACAGAGGCTTCGCGACCCCCCAGGGGGTCGCGACCCACAGGTTGAAAAACACTGATCTAGCACATAAACTTATCGAGGACTAACATCCTGCCAACCCTAATTCTCCACAACATTGTATATAACCAAATGTTAAATACAGCAAGTAGCACACGTTTTATAGTAAAACACCCATAAAAATTCTAAATCAGGTCGCTTAGGGCATGTAAGACGGACGATAAGGCATGCCAGGAAACGGGGTCCGATGTTCATTTGCAAATATTACTCGCAACACACACATCTGCACGATTCACACATACATATCTATATACCGATAAGCCGTCACGTACGGGGAGTTGGAAGGAAGTGAATGGCCTCGCGACGTTCTTGGTAGAACCGTGCCGTGAATCCGTGCTAATCGAGTTACATACTTAACAAATGCAACTTGTTCGATCCAAAAACTTATCAAGAGATAACACAACACAAATAGTATAAGAAGTAAAGTTAAATTACAAGAGAATAATAAGATATATTAAATTATATTTAAATGCATGCCCTAAATTTGATAAGAATAATGTTGAGGACATGGCTAGGTTAATAATAAGTTTTTACGACAGACTGAGAATGTATTTAAATGTAATGTACAGACGCCAGCACATCAACTTACCCCAATCTGTCAAATTTCCCCAATTGAAAGTGAGCCTTATGCTTATGTGTGTATGTGATAAAGTTGAAAATTGATAAAATAAATTTGCCAGATTGGGGTAGCTGGATGTGCTGGCGTCTGTACGTACCTGTGTTCAGAAATACATTTAAGTTTATGATTAATTAAAATACATACAATTTGAACCCAGTGATGAAGAGTCATAAAACGGTGATGATACATAGAATCTTGCGGTCGTCATATACGTAACGCTGGACCAAAACGTGTCTTACAAACCCATTCAAAATGAATGTTCATATTAATAAAGCTCGAATTACGAAAATTTATTTCCATCTGACAATGCTAATAAATAAACTATGTATGACCGATTTTCTAAAAAATCGCACACCGACGGCAGATTGCCAATATTTTCTATTAAGATTCCTATCGGACATTTTTTTGTAATTCACATTTTTAAAGTTTCGACATCAAAGCTTTAGTTATATCGTCTTGTGATGTTAGAATTATGATATAATTTTGTCTAAAGCATGGCTACGAAATTATAAGCTTTTAATGAAAGTATAGGGAATTTCTCTTTTTTCCAAGGCTTTTTCAACATCTCTCGTGCTAATAAGCGTTTATAGCACCGTATTTTAGATGCGGGTGCGCCGAATGTCGATCATATTCAAAAAGCCGTACATGTTGTAATTTAAAATACATTTTTATGCAATAATTACGGTTATACATTACGTGGATAACTTGGATAGAAGATAAATGTAATTTTATTTAGAACCAGTAATTTCTAGTTTCAGCCCGCAGTCAGTGTTACTAAGTCAAGGGTCAGTAAGTTTTTATTGTAACTAAGATGTCTTCGTTAGAAACAAAAGCGCTTATCAACAGAACTGATGCGGCTGCACATGGTTACAATCAAATTAAATCCGAACGCGTTACAATTTACTACAATTTTACGGCGTAAATTATTTGCGTCTAGAATTATCGCATCGTTTGAATACAACTCGAATTACTCTGTGAAAATGGAGCAATGCGAAGTTCATTAGACTTTAAAATATTGAATCTAAATTAAGCGTATCTAATTTTAATTTGCGGAACATGGAGCATTTAGTTCAGCAGTCTAAAATTGCATTCGGTATTTCAATTTATTTGCGCTTCTATAGTGTATACACGTATAGAATTCATTCCTCCTTTTGGTGTACGGTGCTATGGTTGCTTGCCTGCTCCCTCCTCGAAGAACTTTGACAACTATACTCTCTTGCTCACACGGAGGAATACAACATGAAATTAATGTAACTACAAGCATTCTGAAGTATTTGCTCATAAGGGCTGCTTTATGAGCTTAAGAATGCTCTACCCTGCCTGCCTTTTAAGCAATAGCTCTCAAGTCAGTTGCACCTAGGGAACCTTGTTTAATTTCGCAAGCTCTCTTCTTCTACCATGCATCCTAGGCTACTGTAACCACTAATGGGCAATATGCTTTTAGTCCACTTGAAGCATAATATAAAATAATACTCTTTATCATACATTATAGAAATATATATATATGTATATACTTAGTTAAATCTTGCATACACAAGCTAACTCGCAAAGCGATCTGTTTTTTTACCAAAGTATTGTATTTATCCTCATCCGTAAACACGGAATATTGAAGTAAATATTACGATTTATCTGCATAAGTATATAAACATTTTAATATTTTGCAATAGTTGTGGTTTATTGCCTATTAAAGTTGTTTTGTTTTTCTTTAGGATAATGCCCGAGTCTCCGTGACCTGCATCAGTAGATAAACAGTAAGGTAATGAACGCTGATATTAATATTTCATATTATAATTTATTACAAACTCTCTGTAGTCCGCGCTAGTAATCAGACCCTCTATGTAGTGTTCCGTATTTTTTACTTCAGCGGCTCTCTGAGCTGTGGCCTGAATGCAATAAAGGTGCCCTCAAGAATTTATCGCTTAAGTTAAGCTACTGGTTGAGGGTCTTCTTCTTTACCAACTGCTCGCTAAAGTGACCTGCTTGGTGTCGCAAGTATCCATCACTGTTAGTATTGCATCATTGTCGTCTATGCATTACGAGCTTGCCTTTTTTAATGTGCAAGATATAATGATAATCAATCGAACAGTAATCATGAAATAATCTAAACTAGAGCGCATGCCAAAATGTTTAAAATATAATAAAAAAAAAAAAACTTCGTTTAAAAAAACCGACTTCATAAACTAAAAAGTATAAAAAAAATATCTTAATAAAGAATTAATTTAATACATCACTTATAATATAATATTAATGAAATACTATAATTTGTATGTGCTACCTATTGATAGGTTTGAAGTCGGTGCCAAGCCAAATGTAATAGTAGGTACCACACTCGCCGCGTGTTACTTTCAGCGGGATAGCTTCGTATTTCTACACAAACAACCCAAGCGTGCAGACGTCGTTGACGGTCGTCATATATTTTTATGATACAGTTTCATCGGTTTCATATTAATTCATATTGTTCTTTAAGTTTATTTACTTAGGTTAATCTTTAGTGTAGGAGTTTCATCACAAAGTATGAAAGCTGTATGTAATATTAACTTTTATTTTGCTTAGGGCTTGGCACCGACTTCATACCTATCAATAGGTAGCACATACAAATTTTATTATTTCATTAATATTATATTATAAGTGATGTATTAAATTAATTCTTTATTAAGATATTTTTTTTATACTTTTTAGTTTATGAAGTCGGTTTTTTTAAACGAAGTTTTTTTTATTTGTTACTTTTTAGTGTCTAGCTATGGTTAGGACTTCGAAAGGTGCCGCGCGCCTCAAAACTATAGATCCCAACAAACGAGAACGGAAAGAAGAAACATCTTCCGAAAAAATGTTGTTTGAAACTCTTTTTCACGTTCTTGTGGGACAGTGAATGATCTAAAAGACCGTTTGTAAAGTAAGAAAAACTACATAAAATTACGTTCACTCTAAGAAAACTTGCACAGTACGAGTCTAGACTAGCTAAGATTAATGAAAGTCTGAACAGCAAGCGCATAGGTTAGGCCGTATTTATGACCATCTAACTAACAAGTCTGTGTGCTGAGGCCTTATACACTAGATATTATTATGAATTATAATTATATAAATTATAATATTCGAATGATCTTATGATCGAATAGCCATCTAGTCTGCTGAGCAGAGGGTATGAGTCTATGAAGACTAGGTCTTATTAATGATCGATTAGCCAACGAGTCTACTGAGCAGAGGGCTGATAGCCTAGGTCTTATTTGTCATTGATTAGATAATAAGTCGCCTCGCCCGTGAAAGGTGGAATGTTTCTTTCCGTAGCAACAAGTATTTGAGTTGATAGAATGAAAGGTAAATTGCGGTTTACGATTTATGACGCCTTTAAAAAACTACTTACTAGATCTCTTTCAAACCAATTCTCGGTGGAAGTTTGCTTGGTAATATACATCATCTATTTGTTTTAGTTTTATGATTCTCTTATTTTAGAAGTTACAGGGGGGGGGGGGGGGGGATTTTACGCCTTTGGAAGTGTCTCTCGCGCAAACTATACAGTTAAGAAAAAAATATATTATAAACCTCAATATCATTTTCGAAGTCCTATCCATAGATACCCCACATGTATAGTTTAATGATTTTTTTTAAAATTCAGTTCTAAGTAAGTATAGGGAACCCCCAAATTTTATTGTTTGATTTTCTATTTTTGTGTGAAAATCTTAATGCGGTTCACGGAATACATCTGCTGACCAAGATTCGACGGTATAGTTCTTATAGTTTCGGAAAAAAGTGGCTGTGACATACGGACGGGCAGACATACAGACATGACAAATCAAGAAGAACCTTTGTGAAATACATTTGGCTACAGAACCCTAAAAATGGCAGCTATTCCGCATCAAACTAAAGAAGAATCACGTAAATCAGTTCATAAATCTCAGCGTAATCGGTGTACGTACATAAAAAAAAAATACGCTGGTGCTAAAAGGTGCGCCTACATGCGCTTCCAAAAAAAAAAGCTTATACGTGCGTATTAAACGCTAGTCGTCTGAAATTGTTGTTTATGTTCATGCCAAGACACACTTGAACAGGATGAGTCTAGCTTGACTAGCCAAGATTTACAAACGTCTGTGCATCATCGACATCGTCCACTTAAACAAAAAATGTCATACAAAAATTTCCATAAAATGAAAACTACTGGGCCAATCTATATAAAAATTTTATGGGACCAAATGGCAACTATTCCGCATCAAACTAAAAAAGAATCACATAAATCGGATCATAAATCTCCGAGTAATCAGTGTACATACATAAAAAAAAAAAAAAATACCGGTGAACTTGAGAACCTCCTCCTTTGGAAGTCGGTTAATAAATGTCCACTCGTGCGTAGCCGGGACAAGCTGCTAATAGTTTATATTTTTTTTAAATCGACAAATAAATAATCTAATATTTTTTATATTTTATTTACGTCTAACAACCCCCGACTGACGTCATATGTATGTAAACAAAGAAACGTCATTCGCATACGTGTCAACTCGCATTTGAGTGTTACTAGATCTTCAAATTTAGTGGTATGTTTTACGTTCAATTACAACACTATACATTAAAATATTACCTTTGCCTGATATCTTGTTATAAAACTGCTGTAATAAAAGGTCAAAGTCTATTCTCAAACGTGGCGTCCACTATACTACGTACTAATAATACTTCTCGAATCGGAAAACTTTCCGTCACTTCAATTTCGTGGTTTCATTGAGAATGTGGTACAAAAAGTTATTGCAGTATATTAGTCTTGAAATCTCCGTAGGGGCAGTGGCCGAAAAGTCAAATAGAAGTTGGCAAAAAATGGCGAACAAAGCACCGTTTTTAACTGTTACCTTCTTTAGGTACGAGTAGGGAGGTGCCAAGCTCTACGTGTGCCAGTTATACTAGCATTGTCATTTACTACAATTTATCAACTGGAAGCGTGATGGTTAGAACTTGGAACGGTTCTAAAAAGGGCCTTAATTTTGGCAGGCGGTAAACGTAGCCTACGGGCTGTTGAAGTACCCGGTGCGTAACTTGTGCGTTGCTGACCCTTTCTTAAGGGCCCCAAGATTCATGGGAATTATGGTAAAACCATCAACGGGAGAACTTTTAATGATATTAACATCTCTTCATGTTCAGACCACACGATGATGGTAGATTCTCTGTAACAGCGTTTGTATTACTTATGCATTAAGGGCGACTTTTGAATGTAAAGTATCCACTGACATCGCGGCCACTGTACTAAATATAGAAGGGAATAAATTACGAAGACAGTAACTGCCAGAATCGATTGATTAGGATAGAAACTTGTTGTTTCGGAATCGATCCCCGCAAAGGATTGATACTATTTGTGTGACCCCATGAAGATTTTGTTTTAGTCTGGATGTACTTTTTGTTCGTGTATTAGATGTTTGTATAGGTCCAAGGAAACAGTTTACTAGTTAATATTTTGTAAAAAAATTATTAATAATAATTGATCTGCTATCATATAACGATTCAAAAGTGATTATTGAATTTAAACCAGATTTTAATTAATAGGTAGTTTACATAACTTTTTATGAATTCTGGGTGGTCACCATTAAGTTATCACACAATTTAACTATAATAAAAGAAATAGTCATAAATATTATAGCATAATACAGAATGGAACTCACGTCATGTATACGAGGAGTTATTTCTGTAATGTATTCGGTGTACGGCTTTGAGTTCCCTAAATCCATTGAAAAGCAATTTGTATTCAAAACTTGTAATAGAAGATAAAATTGAGAGGACGAAACGAATTGTTTTACGAATGGCCCTCATATTGCAACACCATTGACTAGATACCTACTGGGAGTGACACGAAAGAGCATTGTTTTAGCCTGGCTGTCTACGGCGCCTTGTTTCCTGCAATTCGTATTTAAATAAGGATATCCGCTTCCTTTTATATTTTGCACACGAGAAAGTTATCGATAAAAACATTGGTTTGGTTCGGTCATAATTTATAAGCGGAAGACCCATTCTTGACAGCTATGATGCTTTAGAGACGATTTACAAGTGAATAAAGACAAATTACGATGTTTATGATGAAAATTGAAAGGCTAATAATATTTTTATTCGGACGTTGATTTATTTACGTTCTTTGGACATATTGATAGTGTTAAAAATATTTCACTGCACACATTTTTATGATGGTAAGTATTTAGTAGATTTCGTCCGTTCCCGTCATTGGTTTTTTATAGCAAAGGCCATTTAATAATGCCAGTGGCTTTATTTACGCTATGCTGTTGTGTCACTGACAAGAATTTCAAAATGGCGGATTATTAATAGAATACCATGACATAAAAAATAAAGAATAAATATAATTTATTCTATATTTACATGCTAACTTAATTTCAAATAACATACATTAAAATATTTGATGAATTGTAACGTAAAAGCAAAGAACATTTTTACTATACAAATAAAAAAACTGAAAATATAACCAGTCAGATTAATAACTGCAAAAAATTTACCGCGCGTCAGATGGAAATTATCAAATTTTTGCACTGAATTGACTTACAAATGTTATTGCACCAAAACGTCTTAGAAGAAAAACGCTTAATATACCTAGACAATAATGTCATCATTATTATATAAAACGTTGTAAATTTTATTCCCAACATATAATTTTACATGTATATTTTGACGGGTCTGTTGGCGTGGTTGGCAAATGCTTGCTTTTCACGCCGAAGGTCATGGGTTCGATTTCCATATTTGTGTGCATGAACATGTCTGTTTGTCCTGAGTCTAGGTGTAATTATCTATATATGGTATGTATTTACAAAAGAAAAGTAGTATATCAGTTATCTGGTTTCCATAGTACAAGCTCTGCTTAGTTTGGGATCAGATGGCTGTTGGGTAAATAATATCGCAGGATGTTATTATAATGTCCTCCGTATTATTATAATGGTCGAATTTTGAAACTCCTGGTAAAATTTGGAGAGAGAGAAAGAGAGTAGTTAACGAATTAATAAATGAAATTAAATGAAACATTTAGTGCACAAGTGTATGTGCAAACACAGGAGCATTATTCCATCACTCTCATGATCCGAAGGGATGACTTACAACACGACCGGAAATTTAATTAATTCACGGTGTTGTAATCAGGTCGCGTGCTATAAAGGGTAACTATTCTCAGTTCGAATTTTAACTAGATCAAGTATTTGTGAATACCTAAATGCTGAATAAATATTAATTATCATTTATACATACATTTCGTTACATTAGCCGTTGGAATTTATGTAGGTACACGCTCTACGCCGACGCCGCCGCACCGATGCATTATATGTTCAGTCGCCAGCACATCAAGCTACCCCAATCTATCAAATTTCCCCAATTGAAAGTGAACCTTATACTTTTGTAATAAAGTTGAAAATCTATAAAAGAAATCTGACTGATTGTGGTAGCTGGATGTGCTGACGCCTGTACTATACAACATGTAACTTAATTAACGCACATCCTGAAAATAGTTTTTTCAGAATCATTTACTGAATCGATTTATATCATTTTTAATATAGGTAATTTTTTATTCAGAAACATATGAATACTACGGAAATTATTGTCATATTAACCCTGTACAGTGAAAACAAATTGAAATGTACCGTAAGACTTTTAAAATCACAGTTTTATTGGTATCCATACAAATTCCATCATTCAATACAAAATAAAGAAAAAATAAACTTTATTCAAAGAAACTAATTTAGTAAATAACAACGCATATACATGTTAAATAAAAAATTCAGTGTATGTATTATGATTACAACGTAATATTCTAATTGGGGTGTTTGAGGGTGCGCGTTAATTACGTTACATGTTGTATATGTATGCCTATTCTGACATTTGTACTAGAAAATTTATACTATTACTAGTTTGTTTTGTTTTTATCTTCCGATTTATAAACAAAATGAATTTTATCTAACTGTTAAATCAAGCATCTAACAAAAACGCAATAATTAAAGAAGACCTTTACTTTAATGAGGCCCTGACATGAACTCGAACAAATCAATTTTCTGAAGTAGTTCAGACAGCAATAAACAATAGGTCAAGTTTCTTCTACGACTGATTAATCAGTGTGAAGCCTCTGTAACACTCGAAGGTTGCACATGATCAATTGGACAGTAATCACGACAAGACCCAGACTAGAGACAAATAATTTACAGAGCTATTTGTATCCACGTTTATTAATTACTAGCTGTGCTCCGCGGTTTTACGCGCGTTAAACTTTATAAATTATAGCCAATGTGTTAATCCAGAATGTCAGCTAAATCCATACCAAATTTTATTCAAAAACGCTTAGCCGTTTAGACGTGAAGAAGTAACAAACATACACACTCACAGACTCACAAACTTTTGCCTTTATAATATTAGTATGATTTTGTCTGCCTCATTGGTCTAGCGGGAACGTTTTTAACCGTAGATAAGGAGGTACGAGGTTCAAATTCTAGCTCAAGCCAAAAAGTGATTTTGGGATTTTTCCATAAAGAAAATTTCTAAGTATCAGCCCGAAGTCTGGGAGTTTGCTGTATTATACCCCCGTACCTCCGAGAGCACGTAAAGCCAGTGGTCCTGTACACGACTCGACCGGAAAGAGGTCACTCTTTCCGGTCAAGTCACTAGTTGTCCCATCGCGTCGGTTCATGGGAGTGATGGAAAAGAAAGTGCCCCTGTTTTTGCTAACTTGTGCACTATAATGTGTACTGCGCAGTTGGTAAGTGTCCATTGAGATTGGCCGCCGTGGCCGAAATTCGGGCTGGAGAACAATTTTAATTAATTATTTTAAGTAACAGAAAAATAGTTAACTAACGTACCGTTCAAGTTCACAATACGTTTTAACAGACTTCATAAAGGAGGTCTTCAATTCGACTATACGATATTTTACTATATATAGTTTACGATATACTATATTTTTTTTGCGATCACGTTTATTATTTTTATTAATACGATATTTTAACATATACTATTTTTTTTTCGCGATTACTTAGTTGTTGGTGAAGGGATTTACGATAGTTATTTATTACATAGGGTATGCTATATAAATCTTTGTCTAATCAGATAAGTAACTTATGAGTTATAAATACATTTTGAAGTTGTTTGTGTGTTTTATAAATCAATAAGGATTTATGTGTAAAGATACGAGATGGCAAAGATTAAACCTTTGCGCTTTGACTTATATGAATAAGGATATGGTGCAGACGGCAGCACATCAAGCTACGCCAATCTGTAAAATTTCCCAAATTGAAAGTGAACCTTATGGTTATGTGATAAAGTTGAAAATCTATAAAAGAAATTTGACAGATTGGGGTAGATAGATGTGCTGGCGTCTGTACAATACTGATTTAATCAAACCGACTAAATGCGAGCTGGATTGACGCAGCGGGGGTTCTTCTGTTTCCTGTTTATTATGAATGATGTTTAATAATTTCCAAAAATACTGTTCCTTAGTTCTATTTCCACCTAAGCTTTGCATACACATTTATCATCTCTTAGTATTTCTATCACAAACTTAAGAACATTCAAACTAGTGATGCTTTGAAATTCGAATTCGTTCCAATTTCAAGGCAATAATGATGGAATATATTAAAAAAAAAATCTAAATTTACTATCATAGTATTCCTCGGTAACAGTAGTACAGGTAAAAAGATGAAAGAAGTAACCTATCGTAGTAAGAAACTACGATGGGTTACTTCTTTTTAGGGTTCCGTTCCCAAAGGGTAAAACGGGACCCTTGTACTAAGACTTCGATGTCTGTCTGTCTATCCGTCTGTCACCAGGCTGTATCTTATGTACCGTGATAGTTAGACAGTTGAAATTTTCTCAGATGATGTATTTCCGTTGCCGCTAAAAACCAAAATAAAATAAATATTTAAGGGGGCTCCCATACAACAAACGCGAATTTTTTGGTCGTGTTATTTTTATAGATAACTAGCGGCCCGGTACATGCTTCGCTACGTATAAGGCATAGTAATAAAAAAATGATTACTGAGTTCATTTATTCAAACAAAAAAATATTTTAAATTTCTAAAAGATGTTGATTTTACACTTTTCAAGACTTTTCTCTACGTAGAAACCTTCCCTGGACTTCCACGAATAATTCAAGACCAAAATTAGCCAAATCGGTAAAGGCATTGTTGAGTTATAAAATTACAACGAAAAGTGGCATTAATTTTTATATATATAGATGGTACGGAACCCTTCTTGCGCGAGTCCGACTCGCACTTGGCCGGTTCATATTATTGTTGCCTAAAATGATTTTGTTTTCGATCCATCTGTAAATAAATACTATTCAAATGGATCAATGGTACAGGAATAATATGGGCCATACCAAATAACCTTTTATTAATATCTCACGGCACGCCACTGTATCCATCGTGCCAGACCGTCCATATAATCTTCTGATCTCGTGGCACATGGACGTATGTACTTGACCTATTTGCGCTTTCTAATGAAAATTCTTGTGAGTACTACACGTCCTTAATAATTTATAAACTGCACCAAGGGCACACGTGTAAGGAGATGTTTAAGGCCACGCCACCCATTTGAATTTAAATGCAAATCATATAGAAGCACCTATAGAACAATACGATAGTTTTATCGTGTATTTGCAAACGCATTCACCCGCAGTAATTGCGTAGAATTGCCGTTGTGGTAACATTCCAGAAAACTATTTCATATTTAACTTAGGTACTTTTGTAATTATTTTTATGTTTGAAGAGATAAAATAATGATAATACAACATTAAAGTATTTAATAGAGATTTTTATGTCATGATAAGCATTGCTTACATTTATATGTACCTACAGTGTAATTTTCCACTTGCAAACTAGCATTCAAACATCAATGCAGTCATACCAATCTATTGTAGGTATTATTTCTATTAAAAATAATATGTTATCATTAGTGTCTACCTACAAAAATAATCGTTATTAGACCACGGTAAAAAAATGAAGACACGAGATAGTTTATAAAATATTTGATCGCATTTTTGTAAACGCGGACTAACCGAAAAAACGTTTGTTGACTTTTCTACCGCTTTTTTGCTCATCTTTGTTATCTAATAATAATTCAGAAACAAAAGGATTCCACACTGGATAGAATCTGGGCCAACAAGCTTCGTTGAATATTTAAGTTTTACAAAATCAAGATTCAATTTTAAAATTTTCATCACCGAAGAAGGGGTCCTCTTATGTAAATTATAGTGAAAGCAAACTTACCTAAGAAGAAGGTTGAGAGAGCTATCATTCCTAGTCGTTGGCACGTCTTTAACACTAGAAGGTTCGCTCCGAACACCACGCAGTGAGAGCCTCAGCTGCCTTGGGATTGTGCTGAGGAGGCCGCTACTGTTCCTGCGCTGGCTCAGGCTCTTAGATCGCGTCAACTTGTTTCCTTCCAGATCCACGGCTTGAGGGTGATTTGACACCTCCTCTCCGCTTTTACAGATGGTCGCACTCGACGCGTTAGTCTTTATTATCGTAGGAACAGCATCCTTCTCCTCTCCCAACAATTTCTCCCAGGGCGACGCGAGGTCCTCCTCCGAAATCGTCTCGAAACTCCTCGGGCCGACGGACGACGAGGTCTTGTCAGACATCTTGAACACTAATAGGTAAGGGGAAAGCAACGGAACGTAAGCACGACGGACACCTACAGGGCACTTCGTCACTTCGGATTTTTAGTTTCTTGACAGCACTTCACTCTTATCATAATATCCATTTGTAAATCATAATGTTTGGGGTAGAAATGTTGACACTGAAACAAACGGAGAAAACATGTTTTTTATTCAAAATAAACCAGTCAATTCCTAAGTAAATTTACCAAACATGTACACAGCATGTATGTAAATGTGGAACAATGTTGTTAGTTGCAGTCTTAACGAAACTAATAACGTAGTGTGTATGTAGGTAGGTATATTACTTTCATAAAAGTTTCTACTTTTACTTTTACTGAAATATCTACTTAAAGCACTTAGTAGCTCAGCAATAAAAAACGTACGAACATTAGACGTATAATTTTGTAGTTTTGACGCTTTCAAGTAGAGACTGCAACTGATGAGCACAAATGTGTTAAAACGACAAAACGAAGCCTTTCTAAATAATTTTCTTAGTAATTTTGTATTATTGTTTAAAGAGAAAGGTGTTCGTCGTTAGTTGGAGAAATGTGGGCGGGTAGTCTTAATTAATAAGTACCATACCATAGGAAGACATAGGCTTCCTAACTGTTAATTAAATCAACGTCTTCGGTGTTCCCGCTAATTGATTTCGATGACTATCACTTAACTGTGTTTATGGTAAATTGCAACTAACTTTTTATCTTTTAAAAGTGATATTTATGAATGGTATTAGGAATTTGATGTCAAGTGTGCCATAAAATGAGCAAAGTCTAAGGTATTGCGTGTCTAACTGTCGATCAAGCGAAATGACGTGTCCTGAATGATTGCGCATGCCAGTTAAACATAAATAATAGATAATGTGTTTGGAATTGGTTTTATATGGAAACTACCATATTACATAGGTATCGCAATTTTGTTATAAACAGCCAGAAATATTTCAAGCAATAATATTTAACGTTCCTTACTTCAATCTCAAGATAAACATGACAACAATCAATCAATCGACCCTGATAGCGAAATAGGATTTGATGAATTGTTATAAGTCAACCGAAAGATCCTATAAAGATTCTAATAATCCAATGAAGAAACACTACTAAAAAGTTTTCCTAAAGTCTTCCAAAAACCAAATTTAACAAAAAATACTAATAGGATTTACTTTCAAATATTGACATGAATGGATGAACGTCGTGGGCAGTAGTATGCTGATTGTTATTAAATATTAGCTCATATCTCTCGGTGTGTCATTAGTGGTTACTTCTACCGTATTAACTCTAATCTAATTGCCTTTGCTTATTTGCCTTGCACAACTCAGATGTAAGGAGAAGAGAAAGTGGAACTTTTTGCAGTATATGTATAATTAAGAACTCTTCAGGCTTCTTTATTGCTGTAATTATTTTGATAGAGATTTTATAGATGTTTTAACTCTAATTTATTTACAAATATTGATCAAACTACTAATTACATAGACTATTATTAAAAAATTGCATATATAACTGTCTAAGCATATACCTATATCATCTTATGTAATGGATTGATTGATTATTTTTCCATTTGGTGAAAAGAACGCACATTGATCTTCATCAAATTCTTTTGTAAGAATTAATGTGAATAATATAGTACCGAGTTTTAAAAACAAAATGGTTGCTGAACATGTGGAACCAATTCATTTCTTACGCTAAATACATTACTCAAATGAATGAATATGTTTCTAGATTTAATATGGTGCTACCGGCAGTAACAGATTTTTATATTGACAGTTTAGATACGCTTACCAGCAATTTATTTATAGAGGTGATGATACAACCTCCAATACATGCTAACGTAGATTTTAGTATCTTAAATAAACATGCAGCGCTATAACATGAATAAAATAATTTCTCTTTGTTTGTGATATACGGGGCCTTTTATAAATTACTTAAACCTATCAACTATTCAACCGAATCAAAAAAGAAGTAGGTTATTAATTCAACTGAATGATTTTTGTTATATATTACTGTGAGAATTCTCCATTGTTTGTGAACCGAGATTAACAATATTTTTTTATTCCTTACAGAATGTTCTAGATGGTCGTCTCATATAAATTTTGTCGGAAAATTACAAACTTAGGTCTTATAAAAAAAAGTTGATTTCAGTCTTAAAATTAGTATAAGTAGGTAACTAAATCCTAAGTTTGCTGTTTTTAACAAAGTATGTATAACCTTGGGTACTTTTTAGTATATAAAATTAAAAGACTATACAAATTTTGACAATACATTTTCAAGTACAAATCTTATTGAATAATTATTCTGCTTAGCCAATAAATAATATATCGCACGGATTTTAATTAGCTATAACCTCGTTTATAAAGGAAGTGAGAAATCAGAAAGTACCGACAATAATTTATAAAAGGGTTACTCTAATTGTGAAGTATTTTCTTGGAGGACAAGTTCTCTCAAGAAAATACTTCACAATTAGAGTAACCCTACACTGAGCCGAATCCCCACGACACTGCCATTTGGTTGGTCAAATTTAAAACGGTTTCGTCTGCCAAATGTACCGCAAGCGAATGTGGGTCAATGCTCCAGTGGCTGGCCACTGAATCATGTACTGATGGTACATATCTACTAACTGAACGAACAAATAATAACTTGCTAATCAATTTTCCTTTAATCTTTATCAGAACTGTTACGGTTATAAGCTTAACCCAGATTTTACGAACATAAACAAATCATCTTTCACTATTTCTTATAATATGTCCTACTCCAATCTCACTAGTCTGATGTCCCTTATAAAACCATTTTCCTTTAAATTAAATTATATTTTTGTGATAATTATAAGTTAGTGAATTAGATTAGGGAATAAATGTTAAATTGTGATGAAGGATAAAATTTTAAATAAATATTTTTCGTTTATTTTGTTGTACACAAAGTGGCTAATGCTGCACGATAAAATATATATACTAGTATTCCATTACATAATCTATTATCGGTACATAAAACATACTCGCGAATATTTGCTAATTATTTAATTAAGCCATGTTTATTTATTATGTTATATTATGTTTTATGCTTCATATTGTAAAAGTTATTTTATACTGATTTTAATAACTTGTTCTTTGCAAGTAACTTTTACAAGTATATTTGTCAGTATAATCCCTCTCTTCTACTCCAGCGTCTACGTGCTGTGGATTTGATCTCTGTACATAATTACATTGAACACAACATTAAAAACTAAATAGATACCTACAGTAAAAGAAGAAGCCTCAAACTTAGTAAACTATATTTTATTTATTAAGAGAGAGATTTCGATTGTTCCAGCCGTAGTTAGGCCATTGCTTATGGACGTGGAAAAAACAGACATTACCATTGATGAGATTGACTGCTTCACTGTCCTACAAGCAAGGACTCACTAAGAAACAAACCGTTTTGGCGGTTTCTTGGTTTATTAATTAATTTTAGAGTTAAATCATTCACCAGACCCGTCTTTAGTTGGGTAACTTCAACTAAATTTGTTCCGTGGCCTTGTCATGGAAATAATATATTTAACTAGATACGCAAACAAAGCCGCTAAATGCATTCGTTTGAAGAGAAACAGAATAGAAGGTTATGCTAAAATAACAAGGCATTGATACTAATTTTGTTGCACCTTACAAACTAAATACATGTAACATGTACAGGCATGTACAGGTGCATGTACAGGCATGTAAAATGGACAGAGCATGTTTGTAACATGCTCTGTCCATTTTACATGCCGTTTCATTGAGGAGTAAATGAGCTATGCAAAAGGTGACATTTTGCTCAGACGCTCCGAATGGAAAACAAAACGTCAACCATGTTTTGTTTTCGCAGTCCTTGGGTATCTAGTCATCACTGATCATAGAAATAATTCAAATTAATGTTTATGAATCGTATTTAATTTTAAACTAGAGGATCTGATAAATCCCTTCATTCAAAATCACTTTCTCAACGACCCTGTTTACAACTGTACTGTACAATTTAGTTAAAAATAAATACACGCAAACATGGCTAGGCCCTGTTTCATATAAGATTTTTTTTTTACATTATGTGGATTCGCAATCTTTTTATTCGTTGAAATCTTTGAAGATGGAGGTGATATCACCTTTGCAAATAATCTGTGACTTTTTTTACAAGTTTTTAATTAACTAGCTATGTTTGTTTGTTCTGCTCAAATATTACAAGTGAATTTCAATGCAGTTATCCTCAACCGATTGAGTATGAAATAATCGGATGAAAACTCACATGGCAAGTAAGAGCAGTATTTACTCTGGTGTCAGATTGTTCCAGCCGTAGTTAGGCCATTGCTTATGGACATGGACAAATCAGACATTACCATTGATGAGACTGACTGCTTCACTGTCCTACAAGCAAGGACTCACTAAGGAACAAAAACCTCACATGGCAAGGTGTGAGCAGTATTTACTCTAGTGTCAGATTGTTCCAGCCGTAGTTAGGCCATTGCTTATGGACATGGACAAATCAGACATTACCATTGATGAGACTGACTGCTTCACTGTCCTACAAGCAAGGACTCACTAAGGAACAAACCGTTATAACTTTATAAAATTCCATTTCTATTATAAACTGGTTATTTATAATTTGATATCTTGTCAAGAAATTAAATAATGGCATTACAAACTAAACAAAAATGCTCAACAAATCGGAATTTAATCTCATGTTATTGCAATTTTAAAAATAATTGATAATATGAAAATTTTACTCTTTTGATTTTATAAAAGGCATAAAGAATCCAACCTGGCAATGTTACCATTCTATTTTTTTTTTTATTACTTTAGTTTGATTTTCTATGTGCCTATTCTAATTGTTACTATTGTCTTATTTGAATAATGACAGTAAAGGATGCTTTAAAACCCAATTATTTCTAACGAGTATGAAAAATTAAAGCACAGTGGGAACAAAGAACAATGTACAGACCGTATCGTGGCTATTATTTATTATCAGATTCTGACCGGTTCTTAGTAATACTAATAATGCTATTATTATGATTTATGATCAATGGTTGTGTTCAGATTGCCGACCGTCCTTTTCTTAAGAATGTAATAATAACTTTACATATATCCACTGTCTAGTCATAAGCTATGTTGAAGCGAGCAAAGTACGTAACGAATAGGAATATGTCAAGGATTCGTAACGGCTTTTATCTGAATATAGTTGCCTGAATGCAACGTTTAATTAAAAATACGATTTTAATATAAATTTCAAGAAAATGGTTAATAGGCGTTAATATTACTATTAGTCAATTCTGTTTATTCTGTTCATCTACGTCACAATAGGATGTAATTTAATGTACGTTAAAATCTAAGCCTTGAATGGCTTTCCAGATATTTCTTTCGTTTATTATATTAGATATAATTATATTATATACTTATTTTGTTCATTAACGTTAAACGTTAAAATATGTTTCCTGTAATTAAAACAAAGAACGTTCCCATGTTAGTACAAATATAAAAACAATTACGTTTAAATATGACGTTATGGAAACTTCCAGATCACTAGATAAGTTCTGTAATTAAATTGCTTATATAGTATTATATTATTTTATTAACTTACAATCTTAAGTCAAAGACAATTAATTATTTAATATCCAACTATATCAAATAGGTACGACCTTAGATTTTAATAGTAGAGCCACAATGATGACCCAATCTTGTTATTTAATAGATGTGAACAAGTAATGATTAACTAAATAGCTTATAAATAAAATATATAAGTTATTTTTTAATGATCTGTGATGTCAATATATAATACCACTGATTTAAAAACAGAAGCAATTAATTATTCCCCATAATATGCACAAGTTGAGGTTCAGTGCCAAGAATTCGAGGCAACTAATTCATATTTTTTTTCATCTACTGTGTATGATTAGGGTATACCAAGACTAAACATTTGTCGAGAATACCAATTTTTATTTTAGTAAGTTGTATGTAATTTTAAGCGAGCTGTACAAAGATTATTACTATAATCACCTCTTTGGTGTCTATTCTAAGTACGTAACATGTTGCTTAGTACTGCAACTTTTGAATGCCCGGATCAAAGTTGTCGCTCAAGCACGTCCCGGGCAGTCACCTCAACTTAAGGTGCCCATAGTCAGTTCTACTCTCCGGTTTGCAAGTGCCAGGTAAAGGTCATTCAGTGGTTTAATTTCACGTTTCACATGACACGTTAAGATGCCGGTCCTAATTATTGTCATTAAGCCATGTCAAAGACGTACTGGGCGGCTTGTATGACTATTACACTAGGATACGACGACTGTCTTGGTTCCCACAGCAAATTTGTTAAATATTTTCTGACTACATTAGAGAAGTAGCCGAATGATCTGTTTAAAAATGTAAATCTAAGCTTAGTTTACATTTCAGTAATGTTGTTCCATTGTCAGTCCTGAGGAGTGATGGAATAGTAAAGAGTGTGGCTAAACACAGAGGCTCCTATATGTCCTACGCAGATGGCTAGTCCAAATGCCCAAATGCGGCCCCGAGGCAGCTTTACTTTTTACCGAAAGTATAATGATTTCCTAAGCGATCATAGATGTTGTCCTGCAAAATGACAAAGACGGCTTTCTGCAGCGGTTGACCAATCAAAATGCACGCAGTTATAGACTAGTGTGATTTTCTATGATTTAATTGGTCGCACATGAGTCTTTGTCACCTTGCTAGCTACGCTTTTGTATAGATCTACTCACCCACATGTATACAATTAACCTATAAGTAGTTCATGGATACTATTTTGCAAACCGTGGTGCGTGGTATAATAATATAGGTGTCGACAATTGTTAAAGTTCATCTAGTAAGTACACCTAATTAGTAAATATGTAAATTCTAATGATACATAAGAAACTTTAACACAATGAAGTCGTGCTTATGAAATATATCGTGCTTAGTAATTCTTGATTAGGTACCAGGATTCCAGTGCGTTGAGGAGTATAGGATGTTATTATACCGTGTAATGATTAACATACTCTACATAGTATGCTATCTGATTTGAGATCCAGATTGCGTGCACGAGCAAGTATTATAAACGTCGACGTCCGTCATCGTAGATATCATCGTTAAATCTACTATCAAACGACTATCGAAATTATTATGATTGTGAGCGTATGCCATGATTACTAATTCCCTGTTCGTTACTACGTTAATCTTGACTATCCAGTTTTGTGTCTAGAGTGAATTGGTGTGACCTTTAAGTAGCAATCATCAGACTAGTGAATATAATAATGATAAGTTCGGTAAAAAAAACTTCACAAAACCGGCAATATACTCAATTTGGTATTTGTCTCAATTTATTTTATTTTTTAATATTAAAGGTGATGGAAAATAAACCGAATAATGAATAAAGACATATATAATAGATTAAAAAAAAAGCATATAACATATATATACCATCCCGATAGACTACGCGCTCCGCGATGTGACGTCACGAGTTAGTTTCCATATAAGATCCATGATAATTTCGTTCCGATAGAAAGAGTCAAAGCGTCTTGACCGATTCCAAACTACAAAATTTAACCGCTCGTAACTCAGGGATTTGTAAGCCAGTTTTAATATGATATTCTATTTATTTGTATGCTTCAATGAACTTATAAATTGAAATACCGAAGTTCGGTACCGATATTCGGTCATGGGATATTTTGCATATTTAGTGAAGTTTAAGTTATTTAATATCTACGTAGTGCTTTGAAATGCGGTCACCGTAGCCTACTTGGTAGTGCTCCTGCCTACGAAGCTGGTGGTCCTGGGTTCGAATCCCGGTAATTGCAAATATTTGTGTGATGAGCACCATGTATATCATCGCCTGGTACCCATAGTACAAGCTTTGCTTAGTTTGGGGCTAGGATGATCAGTGTGACATTAAAAAAAATAAAAAAAAACCTTAACCTCTATGGTCCACTACTAATTCACTTTTTTAATTTACCAGGTATTCCCAAGCAGTAAATTTTTCCACAATCACAAGTGGCGTTCACAACTCCAGTAGCAGATTCACAAACAAGTATATTTTCATTCTAGATTTCATACTGCGTTAAGGCCACATGTTTGCCTGCGAATGCACTTTTGAACGCTACAAACAAAACATAATATTGAAAAAAATTAACCTGCGAATGCACTTTTGAACGCTACAAACATAACATAATATTGTAAAATAAAACAGGTATACAGTTACAGATTCATTTCAACAACAAATTAATATTTAATGCCAATGTCAATTCTGTCCTCTCAAATTAGTAGCTCTACGTCTGCCGCCCAATTGGTGCTGTCACGTGCTTCTAAACGAGATGTTTAGAGACAGCAAAAAGTTCAGTCACATGTTATTTAGAACAAAAAACTGTACACTTTCACATATTTGTTGGTACGAAATAAATTATTTGAATTTGTCACTGAGCTGTCAGTCACCTACGCTGGATAACCTAAATTGCCAATTTAGTCTTCCGCTAGAAACCAGCCATTCATAATAATAGTTTCGAAATACGGTCAAATCAACATGGAACAGTCATTTCAAATAACTTTTGTACATAATGTGTAACGAATAACGGTGGTTAAACGTGATGCTATTTCAGTTTTGGGCATTTCGGCCAATCGCAAATAAAACCATTTTGTAGTTGCAAATATTATTTTACGGTCAGTCTCCAAACGAAATGAAAACTAGATTTGAATCTTTGCATTTGCTATGAAAGCTATTGGAAATGTGAATAATAAAATATAAGTTAGTAAGTTACTAAAAACATTAAATTTACCTATAATAAGTGATTTTCCGTTGATTTTACTTTATGTCGTCACAATTTCAATAGAAAATAGTTTTCCCTTCCGGCGACGACGTGTTCTCTTTTCGGAGTTGAATTATCAAATACTTTTCAGTATTGATGGCGATAGTCTTTTACACCATTAAACTAATTTAAACGTCATTCCAACTCTCTCTTTTATAGCGCGTATGAAAAGAACAGGGCATATATTGAACTATCAAACTACTTATAATACGCGCATCGGCTACCAGATAATAGATATGCTACATATACTTAGGTCTTAGGACCAACAGACATGTTCATGCACACAAATATCTGTCCTGGGTGGGAATCGTATCCAGGACCTGCGGCGTGAAAGGCAAGTATCTACTAATCAAACATAACGGCCCGTAACAAAAAAGTAAGTGAGTATAGTTGTTATCGTTATTTTCTTCGCTTATCCATTGACGTACTAATTTATATCTCTCAATTAATACGAGCACAACAATATAAAATATTACGACTCATAAAATATTTTACATACTAAAAACATGCCATTAATAAGTTGTGGGTACACGATATATATGACAAAGTATGGAATAAAATTAGAGTAAACATTTTCAATGTTTTATTTCCTGCTTTGCTTTCTTTCTTACGTGGCAATTATGGCATAACAATGACAGCTATTTAAATGTCAATCCTCCGATTAAACATTTTTTTAATCAGTGTGGTGCGCAGCGCTTTGATTGGTTACTATTGTTGTGGCTTGATAAATTTAGCCAATTAAAATGCTTTGTTCCCATCTAGAGCTCAAATGCGTACATACGTTTTGTTTCCTAAAGACTTGTAGGTACTCAATTTTAAAGTGACGGTTCTTTCCCCTATAAAATAAATTTTATGCTTATTACAGGTAGAAAAATGTGGTATTGTATCTTTTATTAAGTAACTCTGCAACATACCAATCAGGTGTGCAATATTTTATAAGCAATGCAATTAGCGATGAGCATTATACATTAATATATTATAAACTTCAACTAAACATAATCTCCTTGACAATAACTTAATACAAGCTAGCTAAATGTCACTACCATTATAAAATAAATTTTATAAATGTTTTAACATTCCGTGTACCTAAATATCTATAATATGTAACTAGAAATAATAACTGTATTACTACAAACATGTTCTGACTATTTACAAGCGCTTTTTTAAAGTCAAAGTGAATAAAAAAAAAATATGACTTTAAAAAAATACATCAATTTCTATCATTTCCTATAAATAATTATATGTATATATAATAATTAATAAATACTTCCTGTTAGCGAATCATTATGTTCTAATGTGTATTATGTTATAATATGAAACCTACCTGTCTAAGGAAATGTGGGGTTATAGTAATTTAGACATGTACAAGTTGCTTCTAGATCATCATCAAATAGAGTCTTTTGGAGACTAAAATGCACACATTATCTGCTTGAATTCGTAAGAAATTAGATCTTATAAATAGACGCTTTTCAATGACTGCAAACCCAACATTATCTGCTTGAACTACTGCTTGGGTAAATATCTGGTTTCTGACTTTGCACCACTTAACTCACATAGAACTTAACAAGGTTGTATGAAGACAGATTTCTTAAAACTTGCAAATCATAGAACGTTTTATTATTAGTCATATAGTGAAGATAATTTACGCATGATACACAAGATATTACTCGAAATTGTTGCCAGATATTTTAATGACTATGTCTAACTCATAGTCATAGTTAGTGTCCATATAATGAGATCATTACTGTATACATCTACACAACGACCAAGACAGTGATAGGTATCATCAGGTATAGTAATCGTTTAACCAAGGTGTAAATGTGCTATAGCAAATACATTATTAACTGACTGTGCCCCGCGGTTTTACTAGCGTTAAATTTAATAAATTGTCGCAGTTCCTCCCCCGTAGGTGATAGCGTGATAATATGTAGCCTATATGTTGACCCGACCTCTTAGTAATATTGCAAAATTGGAAGTTAATCCATGCAGCACTTTTTGAGTTTAGCCCGGAGATACATACAGACAAAAATTATAAAAACTATATTTTTGGCTTCAGTATCGATTGTAGATCACGCCCCAAGTATCCTTTAAAAAATATTCAATGTATAGTTTTGACCTTCCTACGATTTTATTATATGTAAAGCTTTGACAAATGCATATGTATAATAATATCATGGTTCAAGTTTTAAAGTCTGTGACTGTACTTGACGTATTTTCCGCTCTTATATCTTGGCACTGCACCGTCCGTCTATCTATCATCAGAAAACCATGTGCCAGATAAAATGAGCATTACTCCGAAATTTAAAGATTTCACTCATTTTAGTTAGTTCATTGAAAGGGAAATCTGGCAGAATAAGCTGAAATACTACGTAGAAACGTTGACGCATTGGAGCCGGGGCGGGGCGCATTATGTTAATTTTACAAGATCTTGGAAATGATTTCCGACAGTCAGTATTTAGTCCACGAAGACGGAAGCCAACGAACTTCATTAGGTATATTATTAGGACGGCCGTTTCACTCTCGAGCAGAAGAGAACACGCTACATTAATGCACAATCAACTATAAAACTTCGAATCTGTGTAGTAGAATGATGATGTTAAAGTTCTTTAATTTTTGAGTATCTACGTGCTTCGGAAGGTCTACTAGGCGGCTGGAATAAGAAATAATTAGGACAATCACTACCCGTAAACCCAGCATGGTACTGCAAGTTTTCATAATAACCTGGGATCTGATTCCAAACTAAGCAGATGTTGCACTATGGAAACCAGATAACTGATTTATTACATATACTACTTCCCTTTGGTAAATACATACTTATATGTACATATAGATAATTACACCCAGACTCAGGACAAACAGACATGTTCATGCACACAAATATCGATCCTGAGGAGAATCGAACCCACGACATGTGGCAAAACTACCAATTTAAAATTTTGCCGCATGTCGTGGTTTCGATTCTCACCCAGCCTAATTCAAGATTTTGTTACTTACAAGACCCATATGATTCCAAAAACTTGAAATATATACACACATCAACACAATCTAGGGATATTGAACATTTCATTGATTATCTAGAAAACTATAAACATTTTGTTATGACTGTAAATGGAAGAATTAAAGATAATTTCATGGCCGATATTTAAACATTAACAACACGATGCGATTTTGTTTTTCTAATTAATAAAAGTCTTAAATTAATTAAGCCATAGAAAATAACTGAGTGAACAAAAACATTTTATTCTTATAAAATTATTCAATCGAATTAAATGAATAAAAATCTTACCAAATCTGATAATCAGTAATCGGTATTTCCTCCTCTAACATTAATCACACAGCGGCAACGATTTTCCATACTTAAAATTAAGGTGTCAATGTCTTGCTGGGGTATGCAGTCCCAAGTTCTTTTTAAATGTTCGAAAAGTTGTTCTTCTGTTGTCAAGTTGGGCGGAAAATCCCTCAATGCTCTTCGCTGTAACATGTCCCAGGCGTGTTCAATTGGGTTTAAGTCTGGCGACTGTGGAGGCCAATCTAATACCTGAACATCGTGTTCTCGAAGGGCGGCCCTCACCAGCCGCGCTGTATGGGAAGGTGCATTGTCATGCATGAGCTGAAATTCTTGCCCCGTTAGGGCCCTGAGCGGGACAATGACACGTTCTACTACCTCCTCACGGTATCTATGGGCAGTCATGCTGCCCTGAATCCAAATGAGTTGGGTTCGTCCGCCGATTCGTATTCCTGCCCACACCATAATTGTCCCGCCTTGGTAAGAGTGGACCTCCTGTGGATGTCGGAGACGGCTGACCCTGCCTGGAGTTCTCCAAACGCGTGTTCGTCTCGAATCTGGATGAAATCCATAGCGGGACTCATCAGTGAACAGCACCAATGACCATTGTTGATCACTCCATGTCAAATGTTCTTGAGCCCATAAAAGTCGCCTACCGCGATTGCCACGTCGCAGCGCTGGGACTCGTAGCGGTCTGCGAGCATGAAGACCAACTTCATGCAGCCTCCTTCGCACGGTTTGGTCGCTCACCAGCAGCTGCTGACCCTCCTGGAGCCTTTGCACTAGTTGCATCGCTGTGATATTGGGTAGTCTTCTGGCGGTCATTTGGAGAAATCGATCCTGTCTCTGAGTGGTAACACGATATCTACCTGTGTGCCGTTCTGCCACATCTCCAGTAGCGCGATAACGTGACCACAGCCTGGATACCACATTTTGGCTTGTGCCCAGAGACTCAGCAACGACGCGTTGAATAGCACCGTTTTGTAACATGCCAACTGCCCGTAACATTTCATCTCGACTCAAATGATGGCGTGGCATGACGCTAAAAAGCTTACACAACCAATTGAGAAAAGAAAATAAAACAATTTATCAGGTTTTCTTCAATTAACACGCAAAAAAAACTTTAATGCAACTTCTTGAAATTAGATACAACTCAAGATTGCGCTGTGCTTTGCGTGTTTTCATTTGTTTCTCATTTTAATTTTTAAATTTTGAATAAAGAATAGACAAGGTTTAAATCTGTAAATAAACTTTTTAAGGAAACTAAATAGGTTTTAAACAATAAAGCCATGTTTGATTTCAAAATAACGTATCCCTAGACTTTGTTGATGTGTGTATATACATAATATATATTCACCCATATTGGGTGAACTGACTCTAATAAAGTAAATATATAGCAGTAAAGAAGAAGTAACGACGTAATTAAATTCGTAACCAGTGAAACAGCATCCATCAGGCTTAAGTAAATAGAAGTAAATACATTGTGACAGCCGACGTCACCCCAAATGCGTTTGTTTATTGACAAAAGAATGATAAACGATTGCTATGCTAAATCAATCGATCACTATAAATCGAATGTCTAAATACTGAAAGGTTTATAATATCAAATGTTTAATTAGCGAACATTAGCTCTTAGGAAAGTTAGGTTAGAACTGCGACTGCGATTGATTATTTATTTACCATTCGATATAATGAACGTTCGAGTAATAAGACATGCGATGTATGGTGGTCGATCAATTGAAATTAGATTATTTGGCATAGTATTCCCGAAAAATATAAACTTTTAAACTTTCGTGTATCATTATAATATTAAGTTCGCATTGACAATGATTAATCGCGTTAATACCCGTAAATAGTGTTGTATATTAAGTGGTATTATTAATATAATCGATTATGTGTCTCAAACCTACAATGAAGAAATCATAGAAATAATGCGAAGATAAATCTTTGAATTATTTATTAAAAG
Source organism: Pseudoips prasinana (assembly GCA_951640165.1). Classification (NCBI taxonomy): domain Eukaryota; kingdom Metazoa; phylum Arthropoda; class Insecta; order Lepidoptera; family Nolidae; genus Pseudoips; species Pseudoips prasinana. Next base: position 24,557,494 of record OX621240.1, read on the forward strand.
CAACATCTTAAGGTTCACTTAAGTACCACTATTATTTAAGTGAACATGTAGGCAAACATCATTTTTATCCCTATATACTTTACTGTATCGTATAGGCAATGGTTACCATAATATCAGAATTATATGTAATTAAGTAAAGACTGTTGTCTAATGTCTACAGGTGAAACCGACAGCCACTAATAACATGTCCGCAGATGCAAACCAAATTGCCCGCATTAGTGTTCATGCATCTAATCTTGCCGATCATTTTCGGATGACATTTCGGCCAACTGTGGGCTATAAGCGGCTCCTTATACGAAAAATAATAAATGCGAAAGTTAGGCCTGTAACCTTTTCACGAATACACAGATCGCGATGAAATTTGTCAAGGAGATAAATTGTTTTGGAAAAGGAGATGAATTTATCTGGGGTGCAACATAGGCTACTTTTGAACCCACTGCTGAACTCAAGAATTCTATTCGCGATATAGGTATAGTCCGCGTGGTTCCGCGGGCAAAGCTGAAATGAAATAAATATGTACCCAAATTCATTCACCTCGATCTATTATTCTGAATATACGTATCCATTTCCGTGGATCTGTGAAATAAATCCACGGACATATATAATGATCATTGGCCTATGCTCCAGTCGGTTACAGATAATGAGCAGAATTCATAGTATATTTACATAGATTTTGTAAACATTTAAGATTATTGTCACTGGCATGACACACACATATCGAAATTATGCCAATAGTTTAAGTGGGACGGGTCAAAATAGAGAACTATAAAAAGTATAATATCAGAGTGAAATTGAACAACTCAGCTTTCGTTCTCATAACAAAAAGACTTTTCATGGGGTGAGTCGAACCACTAGACAACCAGGACCGTCAAAAAACTTAAATCATCATAATGACCTGAGGATTTTTAGGAGCTCAGATGTCACATATAGCCACACATTGACATCAAACTTACAACACTTGCCTTTCATGTCAAAGTATAAACTAGCAAGCACTATGTCATAGTCGCTAATTTGATATATATCTTTTGTATAAAGAAAACCGCAATTCTACAAAAACACGGGGACTTTTTTTGCTTTTTACGAATTTACGTGAGTAGATTAATTGCAGCAAGCAAAACGTTTGTTTTGCAGCTCTTGTAGAAATAAGGACTTTGGACTTCGTAGAATTGCAGCGATAGCCAAAACATTTGTTAATTGCCGACGATATAACCAATTAATAAAATGAAATGGAACACTTTATGCAGGCTGATTTATTATAAAATATATTTCTGAGATATCATCTTATTCTACAAATTTTGTTTCGTCGCTGCATCTTGTAGTCCATCCTTCGATGTACATACGCCAGCACATCAAGCTACCCCAATCTGTGAAATTTCCCCAATTGGAAGTGAAACTTATACTTATGTGATAAAGTTGAAAATCTATAAAAGAAATTTGACAGGTTCGGGTAGCGGAATGTGCTGGCGTTGACTAGGCATCGAACTAATTATATTACGTTAAAATGAAAGAGTCCAGTAGGCCGGGTAAATAACTCTAACAACAGAGTAACCACTGCCCTTAAGATAAAGAAGAAAGATGTCTTAATTGATATGGTTCTTTTTGCTCTCTACGACGCGACGTAACATAACACCGTAATACTGTAAGCCAATTTTTACCTAGTTTGATGCCTTTTAAAGTAGGTTTGGACATTGATTCGCAATACATAATTACAAAAATATCACTTATGGTAAGAATACATTTGAAAAAAGAACAATAATACCCGAAATTCAAATTTATGTATTGCAATTACATGTACTTGAATCGAGGGTATATAAATCAAAAAAAGATCAATATTTGTTCAAAACAATACATCAGTGAATACCCGCAGGGTATGGCTATGTATATGAACTTTATTGGAACTCATTTTGTAAAAATGTCAAATGCGTTGTCTATGATAGAGATCAAAAATGTTATACTATTATACATATCATGTGTATTTAATTGCATTTGTCATTGTCAGTTGAACTATTGATCCCACTTTTCCACAGTTAGGTACTAAGTAAATAGACACTTAAGTACTGTCGTTTGTTACTAAGTCATAATTTGATATCCTTTATTTAATAAGTAATATTTGCCTTAGTATTACTTATTTTATATCAATGTTCAGTACACGTATCGGCTGACTTGCGACTCAGCGATAAGGTATGGGAACGGCTGTGTTGCTAACCACGTTTAAAACAAATTATTAATAACTAATCTTATGAATACATACAAATAAATTACAGCAATCTATTTTCAGTCTAAATAGCTTCAAGCGCTTTTGCCATACCTACTATTGGAATCAAATAATTATAACAGCGCATTTGATAGGTCCCTTAAAATGTATCCTTAGTGCTTTAGCATATCAATGGCTTCTCTAGATGCAATTCTCTCATTTTATGAGGCTCCAGCCTCGATACTAATTTTTTTCTAATTCCCCTTTTTTTTTTCTGATTAAATTAAAGCGATTTTCCGGGACATTGTTCATGAACTGCTGTAGACCAGAATCAACACTGACAAACCCACTGTTGATTCTGGCCTACAGCAGTTCGGTAGTTTCGGTAAGAGGGAGGGACTATTTTTAGTTAAGCAACGTTCCAAAATTGTATATTATTACAGTTTATTTACTCGTTTACACAAGGTACTATATATTACCTATGGAGGAAACTATAAACGGAATTACAAATTTACTATGGTACTCGGAATTATATTTTTTGTCACAAACTTAATACAGGAAGTCGATGTTGATATTATGTATAAAACTAGCAAAAATCAGCGGTAAGTCGCGTGAAATTAATGAAGATCTCTTAAGATACTAGGCATGTCGGTCATTTTCATGCTAATACTTAATAGGATTTTGCGTAAGTTTACTTTTAATATTAGTGGCAATCTGTTCTTTAAGGGCTTTGAACAGGCTAATGTGAAAACACATTTTACTCTTCGTACCAAAATCGACAACATGAATTAAAAATAGAAAAGATGTGCAATAAATTCTTAAAATCTCAACTTTAGATTTGTTTTCAACTATTAGGCTAGACTTTGCCAACAATTAGGTTGTATTAAAGAAAATTTTAGCCAACATTGGTTTTGAAGATATTGAAAATATTTCAAAAGTTGTCAGTACAACTTCTTATTTATGAATGTTGACGATTTCGATACAAAAGTCAAATGTGGTTAGCACACATTCAGCCTATCCAATGACCCAAAAGTTTAAGCTAATTTAAATATATTAAAATACGTCTTTGAAGGACAGGGTATTTTTAAAATTGTCAACCTAATGTAATTGTCCCCGAAGCTTGCACGTGGACCTGGAAGTGGACATCTACAAACGAGATACTTTTATTGTATATCTTTGTGTTAAGCAATAATCCTTTTTATTATAACTTTGACAGAACTCATATTAAACTAAAGAGGTCAATCAACGTGCAAGTGTTTGTTTTGTTTCAACAATGATTAATAATCTATAATTATATCATCGATTTTAATATATACTTATAATAAAATCGTTGGAAAGTCAAACTGTACATTAAATATTTTTTGAAAAGGATACTTGGGGCGTGATCTACAGTCGACATCGAAGCTAAAAATATAGTTTTTAGAATTTTTGTCTGCGTGTATGTTTGTCTGTATGTATGTCCGGGCTAAACTCAAAAAGTACTCCATGGATTTACTTCAAATTTTGAATGAATATTACTTAGATGTCGGGTCAACATATAGGCTACATATTATCAAGCTATCACCTACGGGGGAGGAGCTGTGATAATTTATAAAGTTTAACGCGGGTAAAACCGCGGGGCACAGCTAGTATCGAATAAACCACTAAAATCACAGAAAATATCAATCAAAAGTCACATACGACGACATTGAGTCCATAGTAACGAAATAAAACATAAATCTTTTGTACAGTTGAATAAACGATGCTTCCAGAGCTACTGGATATAACATAGATGACGTGAACGAAACAAATGAAATTAATGAACGTTCATCGAAACAAAACGGAGCTGACGGTAAAACAATGGGAACGTAATGATAACTGGCGACCTTGCCTCACCGATACGTTACCAACATTCGAAATAAATCGACGGATTTGTTACGGACATTTGTTTTACTACCATTTACTTGTTGTGCCTCAAATGATTGATGGTACTTGTCGAAACTGATTTATAATTGAACTAGCAGTGCCCCGCGGTTTTACCCGCGTTAAACTTTATAAATTATCACAGCTGCTCCCCCGTAGGTGATAGCGTGATAATATGTAGCCTATATGTTGATCCGACTTCTTAATATTCATGCAAAATTTGAAGTAAATCCATGCGGTACTTTTTGAGTTTATACCGGACATACGTAACAGACAAACAGAAAAAAATCTAATAACTATATTTTTGCTTTCGATATCAATTGTAGATCACGCCCCAAGTATCCTTTTAAAAAAATATTCAATGTACAGTTTTGACTTTCCTACTATTTTATTATATGTATACAACATGTAACTTAATTAACGCACTACCTGAAAATAGTTTGTTAAGAATCGTTTACTGAATCGATTTATATCATTTTTAATATAGGTAATTTTTTATTCCAAAATAATTAAAACTATGGAAATTATTGTCATATTAACCCTGTACAGTCAAAACAAATTGAAATGACCGTAAGTCAAAGTATTTAAACTTTTAAAATCGCCGTTTTATTTGTATTCATACAAATTCCATCATTCAATACAAAATAAATGGAATAAACTTTATTCCAAGAAACGAATTTAGTAACTAACAATGCATATACATGTTTATTTAAAATTCAGTGTATGTATTATGATTACAACATAATATTCTAATTGGGGTGTTTGAGGGTGTGCGTTAATTACGTTACATGTTGTAGATGAATACAAAATGTTGAATCAAGAACACGGATTAATAAATGAAACTTGGTCTAGAATTTGAATTACAAATCAATACGGTTTCTACGCCCCCCATGGGATGAAATAGGGTGATGATATTCTTGGCCGTCACCACACTGTAAACTAGCAGTACCTATATAATATATAGGTATAACAACCCTATTTCATCCCTTGGGGGGGCGTAGAAATCGTCCCGAGAAAATACCTACCAGAGAACGGGCAGCAGCAATTTTCTGTGAACTATGACCATCAAACTGCGATCGCCAACCCGACTGCCAAGCGTGGCGATTATGGCATTTCCCCCATACTTAGGGCCAGTATTCTGTCCAGCAGTGGATGTAATTAAGCTGACATGATGATGACTAGTTTATCTCTAAATCCAACCCAACCAAAATAACGAAAACAACTAACATAATCAACTTTAGAAAAAAAACATGACTGAATCAACCGAATGACGCAATGACCAAAACCTCAGAGAAGAATGAGAGTTTGTTAGTGATTTCTATATAAAAGTATACAGCACGTAGCATGATAAATTTATAAATATATACACCTATTTAAATTAAACTTTACATATCTTCCAGCCTTCATAACAAAACTTTACTGATCGTAATTCTTCACCTACTGTATCCGGGGTAGGTAGGTATAGCAATAATATTATTAAATATCATTGAGATAAAATCAATAATAATCGCTGACGCATGTAAACAAAGAATGTACCTATAGCATGTCTTATCATAAAGTTAAAGGTGATGGATTCTGATAAATGTTAATTAATGATTACAACACAACTTGTATGTATGATCCGAATATATTATTAGGAGTTCAAATGTCTGTAATGGAATAGCCAAGAAGGCGACTTCGAGAAGGGCAAAGGACACAGTGTTATATCTGCTAATTTTCATATTCTGCTTATTCAGCTTGATCCCCGCTTGTCTCTATTGTCCGGTGAAACAGCGAAATACTGCTAGACGTGTTTATATATCGGCAACGCGCTAATGATACCCCTTATGTTGCTAGCATTCATAGGCTACGGTGACCACTTAAAATTAGGTGGGCCGTATGCCTGTTTGCCGACTAATATATTATAAAAATACATGAAAAGTTCTATTCATGTCATTTATACAAATGTTACAATGTGAGAAATGGAAACTTTAATGTATTTGAAATTGTAGAAAGAAGAATAAAATAGTAATTTGTTTTTCATTTTTTATGACGATTGATATTGGAATTATATTAATTTGTTAACATAAACTAACAATATATTTAGTTTTCGTGAGGACTGATTTAAATAAATCGATTTCGTCTAAACTACTTTATTCCTATCATATTGTTTTTATACCAACAATAGTTGGTAATAGACATTGATTGAAATGCCCGTAGTGATTTAATGTTTAGTCTGTGGCTGAAATGGTCGCCGCGCCAGCCGTTTTGATTCAAATAAATATTGTTAAATTTACGGTTTGGTTTGATGTAAACTATATTGTAAAGGAAATTCTTAGATTTTTGTATGTTTAGATGTTTGTTGTTATTAGTTGTTCTTCATGGATAAACTAAAAAGTACATACTTAAGTAATGTTAAACATTGTGTCACCTATTACAGTAAGCTACATTACCAGCGAGTGACATATCGTGTTTTTTAAGTATAGAGATCAATACAAAAATTACATTCATGTAAAAACAAATATGGCAAATTTTATTATTTGTATAAAAAAATATTGATCTTGTATAAATTTACAAAATCGAATGATGACTTTAGTGTATGGACTGTTTGTACACCAAAGTTCCGAATTTGAAATTCTAATTTATATTTCCATCTACCCGTGTTAAGCTAGAGCGGACTGTTAGTAGTATATATTTATCAGTGAGTAACCAATTCTTATACATTCATGTTATTTCATTATACGTCTTGTTATTTGCAGTACAGACGCCAGCACATCAAGCTACCACGATCTGTCAAATATCCCCAATTGAAAGTGAACCTTATACTTTGTGATAAAGTTAAAAATCTATAAAAGAAATTTGATGGATTGTGGTAGATGGTTGTGCTGGCAACTGAAACGTGGTACTGACTCTACATTTTTTTAGATATTATATTATATCAAATAAAAATGAATGCTATCTGCTGCTGCATCTATATCACATTCAGTATACAGTTCCAATAGTATATATTGGACCTGCCTTCTGTAATACTGGCTCTTTTAATATCGCATCCGTTTATAGGAGCTCTAATCATAGCTTTTCAATATTAACCCCAATCCTACAAATATTATAAATGCAAAAGTTTGTCAGGATATGGGTGTTAGACAAAAGTTTGTCAGGATATGGGTTTCATCAAAGTTTCATCAAAACCCAACGGATTTTGATGAAACTTTGTAGTAATATTTTTTGTAAATCCAAATAACACATAGGCTATAAGTTATAAAGATTACGCGGGTAAAACCGTGGGGCACAGCAAGTACAATATAAATTTCATTTGCAGCAAAAATTTTTTTACAAAATATTTACAAAGTAATCTTCGTTGCTTGGGTTCCGCCTTGGACTCATGGAGTCAGCAAATTGAAGTAAATTATGTCTTACTTCTAAATAAACCATTGGGTATCGGTATAACACATGAGAGCGCAGTGCGACGGTTCCTAAAGGCTATTAGATCTATTCTCCTGCCGTAACACGTAAATGACAGGAAAACCTGCATAAAATATACCCTTCGATATATACATCATGGTCAAAGGAAACTTGAAGAGATAAGTTACACATAATAATGTAAAAGTGTGCAGAAAACTCGGTGCTATATTTATATTGCCCTCGATTCTACATTAATTACTATTACTATCATTACACCGTTATCGGATGTTTTTAATCATTATAATTTATTCACTAATTAATAGAAATAAAATATTGTTTTAAAATTACAGAAATATTTTGTGTTAAATGTTTATGCTTTTTATATTCGCTTCTGCATATATTGGCATTATTAGTTGTTAAAAATATTTAGCACTGTTTTGCTAAATATTCTTAAATAATCTCTTAGTAAGACTTTTTAAAGTGAAATAATGGATTCAGTTATTTTCTTGTTATACTTACCATGTTTTGGAGTAAATAAATAAATTTATTATTATTATTCTTGTAATAGAGTTGCGGACTAACTTTTCTATTTGTCAATTTTATGATGGCTCCTAAATAAAGCCTAACATGTAAAATATTATACAAAAGACCTGAAAAATAATGAAGTTATACGCATTTAAAAATCTTGTTAGATAAAGAACGCGATATACTAACGTATCACGTAACTTGCGGTGGAGCCATAGAAGCTCCATACTAACAGACATTTTGCGTGAAAGTGACAGAGCATCCCCACTTTATCCTCGCTAAGAACATAGAAAGCTTATATCTCAATCATCACTCTAATATTAAAAGTTTGTGAGTGTGTATGTTTGTTACTTCTTCACGTTTAAACCGCTGGAGCGATTTTAATAAAATTTGGTATGGACTTATCGGACACCCTGAATTAGTAGATTATAATTATCTGGCGGTTTTTCGACGAAGAGAGGCCCACGTCGCGTAATAACATAGAGCGAAAGTTGCACAAAACATCCCTAAAATGCTACGCTCTCAAATGCATCTGCCTGCCGTAACCGACCAAAGTCCAGGTTCGAACCCTAAAGTGGGTGCCCTCCGGCGCGGGTACTTAGTTTGTAGTTAATATTTGCTAGACGTCTGGAACCCTCGCTCGCCTCTATAGTCCGGTGAAGTAATGAAAGACTCCTTCCTAGGAAAAAGACGCGATTTTAAATTCTATATGACTACGATCCCCTATCGTATGTAAAACCTCATATAATACGCGGAGGTTAAGTGCATTAAAAACTTGTTCCTATAAATGGTTTTATAGAATCATTCAATGCTAAATTATTGCAAAAATATTAGTTTTATTATCCCAACTCGTCCGTTATGCTTTTTAATAACGGACGAGTTGGGATAATAAAACTAATATTTTGCATATTATTTGTGTGCGTAGATGTATCATTTATAGCGATTACACGTAGTAATGATATTAAGTAACATCGATATTCAAAGTTTATATCATTAACACATTGCATTATGTAAGAAAACGTAACTATTTAATTAAACCTTAGGTAAACTCGACGTCACTTCGGTGCATACAGTATGATCTTGAAAACGACTTTATTATGAATGTAGTAAGTAAGGTTTTCGTAGTACAACTGTGTCCACTACTGAGACGTCGCCATTGCCACTGGTACCTCACTCAGCCACACACTGACGTGTATATTATTAATGACAGATAATAATTAATACGCCAACAAGCCTTCAGTCCTGCCAATATTGAATCTGCTGCATAATATCAGTAATTCAACGACGTTCTTTTTAACTTTACTTCGGACGCTTTCACTGCTTCACCGAACGATTAACTGATGTGTTGATTGAAGCGATTGGCATCATCATCATCATATCAGCCGAAAGTCCACTGCTGGACAAAGGCCTCCCCCAAAGATCTCAACAGTTGCCGGTCTTGCGCTATCCGCATCCAGCGATTGCCAGCGACCCGCGCAAGATCATCGGTCCATCTTGTAGGGGGCCTGCCCACGCTGCGTCTTCCTGTTCGTGGTCGCCACTCGAGAACCTTTCTGCTCCAGCGGCCGTCGGCTCTACGAGCTATGTGCCCTGCCTACTGCCACTTCAGCTTGGCAATTATTACGGCTATGTCGGTTACTTTAGTTCGTCCACGGATCTCAACATTTCTGATTCGATCTCGCAGGGAAACTCCAAGCATAGCCCTTTCCATTGCTCTTTGGGTGACCTTGAGCCGCCTGATAAGGCCCATAGTGAGCAACCACGTCTTTGTACCGTAAGTCATCACTGGCAACACACACTGGTCGAAGACTCGATTGGCATAGTAACTGATAAAATTTGTTCCCATTATACCCATTCTCATCTTTTTCAAATAATCTTATTAGACTGTACCTTCCCATACATGAATGCGTGGACAAGATACATACATATATATGTAAAGAGGTCACAGCTCGGAATAAATTATTTACAGTTCAGGGTCGGAGTAAATTCAACCATTATTTTCTTGTTTAAATTGCTATTATATTGTCGTAAAACACTGTTATTATATCATAAGCGATTGTTAACTAGCTACTTGCACGGATCGAGATAGCGAATTGCTAAGCGTGATAAGAATAATTGACAAATAACTTTCTGTCGAAGGAGTTGTAGTAGGTAGAAAGTTATTTAGATTCTGATTAGGCCTGTCATTATGCGGTTTTTATTACCTTCTTTCGTTTGGCGGTTAATTTTTAATACGCAGTAAAACTCAATGGTACTGAAAAATATACCTTATAAATAGTTTCATAGTGTTCAATGTCAAATGAGAAATGTATTCAACCTTTTTATGGTGGTGGCAAAGTCGTTAATTCTACAATTGTAGCTAATTGTAGGACTATTGACAACACTTCTCCATCAAAACCTTCGGTGATTCATCACATCATAGTTGTTATATTTGAAGTTTCCATTCACACCTCCATCAAGGTAGACAGACTTCGTACTTGCCTATTGTGATTTGGTGTACAGACGCCAGCACATCAAGCTACCCCAATATGTCAAATTTCCCCAATTGAAAGTGAACCTTATCCTAAAGTGATAAATTGAAATTCTATAAAAGAAATTTGACAGATTGGGGTAGCTAGATGTGCTGGCGTCTGTACCTACTTAAGAATAATATATACTTCAGTTTTGTGTCATGGTTTATATTCATTCAATATTTAAGGTTTCGAACATAACCTAACCTTCAAATATGTATGTATGATTTTTCATCGTGCCGAAAGAAGTACACTGCTAGAAAAAAGCCTCCTCTAGGATCACCATGATGCAATTGTGTCCGTCATTTGGGGCATATACTATAATCGCCAGGCTTGATAGATTGGTTAGCGATTGCTGTATGATGGTTATATAGTTATATAGGTATATAGTTCGCAGAGATATATTCCTCACTATCACCATACCAACGGGCAAAATAATATGTATATTTGTTGAATATATAGGCCACTAACTTAGCCAACCGCTTGGAACCTACGATGCTTTAGACACAAAAAAAACACATACGTAGACATCAAACGTGTAACACTCATCTTTTGTATCTGGTGTTGGCATGTTATATATTACATGCCATCTGTGTATAGTGTGCCTGTACTGAATGGTTCTACCGCACATTATCTACTATATAAAAATAAGTCGGGTTTTCCTTCCTGACGCTATAACTCCGGAACGCACGAACCGATTTCCACGGTTTGGCATTCGTTGGAAAGGTCTCGGGCTCCGTGAGGTTTATAGCAAAGAAAATTTATAAAATTTAACGCGGGTAACACCGCGGGGCACAGCTAGTTATTGTATAAAATATACCTTAAATGATAGCGACAAATAAGTTGTAGTTTTTTTTAATAATAAAATAGTTTATTTCTAAAAACCAAGTACAACACATGAATACAAAATACAATATTAATACTAGGTATATAGTGAAATGTATGTAAAAAGAGTGCAACACAACATTGATGAATATAAATTTATATTAAGTAACTAAGATTGCCCCAAAACTATTCGTTGCATTTTCCAAGTTTGAGATATCACAAAAGATAGAACCAAATTATGATAACAGATAAAACTATCATTGGTATTTGGTACGAATTATTTTTAAAGCAAAGTTTGTACGTATATATAAAACATTTAGCTGAACTATTAATCAAATTAAATGTCATAATAGTTTATTCCATTACATAGTCATTGATATTTGGTAGCTGTACCTGTATAACTATATAGATATAACTACAAAATATTATATACCAATATATCTATTGTTGAGATTTGAAAAGAGTGACAGAAAATATGACCTTGAACGTCAACAGTTTAACTCTCTTGACATTTTTAAGTAACAATCATTATTGTTTTTTTGTCAACGACACAGAAATATTGTTTTGGCAGAATTTTCATTTAAACAGACTTATAGTTTAATAGATATTAGAAAAGAATTACGTTACGTTACGTTTACGTAAAAGAAGTAAGTAGTTACTCAAAAAATTTATTATCGCTTATCTTTAGGGGATTAATTTGTTGGCGATGACCTCTAGTATATGTATTTCATTGTAAAGGTTGTATTTAAAGTCACAGTAAATAAGTGAGTAAATCTTCGCAGTTCGTGTGTTTAGTATATATTTAAATTTCATCTAGGCGATCAAAAGTTACAGATCTTTTGATATGGGGAGTCAGGGATTTTTGCCAGTTCGGTTATTGTACTTCATTATTATCAGAACTTTATTTCAAATATTTTATCGGAGTCATTATACTGGTTGGTATGACCGTGTCACGTGCTTATCAATGTTTTAATTAAAATATTTCTGATGTGAATCACGTTTTTCCATAGCTTTTATATCGAATAATGTAGACAAATGTTACTTTAATTAAATTATTTCTTATGTAAATCACGTTACTCATGAGCTACAGCATCGAATATTGTGCGGTAAAGTTACATCAGACGTTATACAATACGCAAGAATACAAGAGTTATTAATTCAATGAAAATTAACAGTTGAAATTATTAAAAATCGCGTTATGGATAATAATTACAACCATTATTCTCATACTCATTTATTTGTGAGACTTACTGAAAATAATTCGACATTAAAAGTTGTTCTACACATTAATCTTGTTACTAGTTTTATTTATTTAACATAAATTTCCTATGTTTTCAATGTCCGCCCCCAACAAGCGCTTTTCCAAAAATCGCCCACTATTCCTTGGGTTATCTTTTCTCATTCACTCATAGTTTATTCGTCATCTTTCTATTGTTCGTCTAGAAACCGTCCATGAAATTGTTATTAAAATCAAGACTTATATTCCCCAATGAATAAATGTTAATGTTTTAGATTTGTTTATGCAATTTATGATTTTACGAGCAAAGTTTGAGATTTTTTGTATGTTTACGGTATTCCAATGACGACTATTTTAAGTTATTAACTAATTAAAAGTAAATAGTTAGTAAAAAAATGGCAGTTCAAATTACCAAATAATAGGCCCATATTTAGAGATGAATCTTGTTTTACTCCTAACTTAGAAATTCGTAGATTTTACGTGTTATTTTGCTCTTTGATTTTTTTTTAAATACATTTGATTTGAAGGTAGGTTACCAAACTAGGTTTTATTTCAAAATTAGGATAAGTGGTCTCTAAATAGGGCGCCAGACTCGATCTTGTGCTAATAATGGGTATTCCTACGTTAGTTTTGAGTGGATTATATATGGTTATATGTATATCAGATTGCCATGTAATTCATTAATAATAAGAACAACTAAGTTCTGCACCCCTATTCAAAGTATTATTTTACCAACTCATCGAAATACTATTCAACGTCTACAACCGTGCATACCTAATTCATCATTTGGTTTACATGTGACATACTTACGTAAAGGGAATATCATTGCAATCGTTTAAAGCCATTGATGCTAAATATTCTACCACTATTCAAAATTTATATCCGCTATTATCGCTCCTATAACACGACGCCATAGAGATTATAATGCTATGGTAAATATAATGTGGTCATAAAAATAAACGGCCCATTGTATATTTTATATGTATAGCTGAACACAACGGTCAACTCTACGATTTCGTCGATATAAATGAATCGATGATTCATACCACCAAACGAGTTTCTCTACATTTTTTAGCAGACTCCTCCAAAATGTCACTGACTTGCGGACTAATTATTTTTTTACTACGAAACGTGATGCGATAGTCGTAGTGAAGTAGAAAAAACCCTTGGGGAAAACGAAAAAGGTTCACCTAATTCAACAGAAACATCGAGTACACCTCTTCTTTTGAACTGTAATTCATACTTCACTACTCAGGAATAAATCCATCTTTATGTTTATTTAGAGATGGATTTGTTTCTAGTTTCTACGTAGTGAAGTGTAGATTAGAATTACAGGTCGCCGGAGCAAAATTTATCAATATATATTTGTGTTTTCAACCTCTTACAAGAGATGTAGATGTTGAAAAATAAGATCTTTCTTTCAAGACGTCGACGGATGTACTATATGCTAGAACTACAAATTTAAATAGAGCAGTGTTTGTGAACTAAACTGATGCTATTTCAGTCCTTCTTGTATCTGTCGCGTAAAATTGTGTTGAGGAATACACTGATACCTAATATGTAGTACGTTGTGTAATAACTTATTTATTTGATTGCAGAATCTGATAGGAAAATGAGGTCATATGTGTTTCGAGATAACTATGTTATCTAGATGTTTACATTTTTTTAATACACATGGAAAATAACCCTAGTCACGATTTGTATGTTTATTTCCAACAGGATAAAATATTAAATATGCCTTGCCCAAAGTATCATTAATTTATTTCAACATTATAATGAAGTCATAACATTATTTGTAATGAAGAAATTGGCCTTTTTGTCATAGTAAAAGAAGTGTATATTAGTTATAGTTATAGCTTTAAGAGGCGTATTTGGAAAAATGAAATTATGTTATCAACACTAACCAAAATAATTGAAGCCATATATTTTAACAAACTGTAAACATGGTTGCGAAAGAAAACTATAAAGCGTCATGAATAAGAGAAGATGAACTAAGGACATTCTATCATATCTGAACGAACGCCTATCGCGAAGTTTACTACCTCTAAGCAGGAAGGATCTACGCATGGTGATAGGGACAATACCGGACACGGCTTACTAAACCTACACCTCTTCTGAATTAACGTTACCCTTGAGCGGAGGTTGCATTGAAACTGAAGAAACACCAACCCACGTGCAGCTACACTTCAAGAGCGTAGCTGCCAGCGGGCAATATTCCTGAACCATCCAAATTCGCCGAGTTTTCGAGGTCTATTAGACTACTGGATGAAACTAAAATGGTTTGAGTAGCCAAACAAAGTCATGCACAATGGCCTAATCAGGAGGCTAAGTGCGGAAACCAAGTTCCCAACTAACTAACTAACTTTACCTTACGCTGAATCTATATTTATCCTAATGATAGATTCAGAACTATTTTGTTTACGTAGTTTTCTTTTGGACCTTTCGTATCTGGAGTGTCTATTTGGCACATTAATCAACCAAATAATGTCAAGAGTTTAGCCAAGAGCGTGATAAAGGTTAAACTAAATTGCAAGATATACTATATAGTCCCTTTGGTCCCGTTCTCCATCAAGGGACAGTTGAAATAATAAAATTACTAACCTAAACCTTCAGTTATAGTAGCCTATAACAGAAGCTTAATTTATTTTTTTAATTCGGTTATCTTAACCTTTACCTTGGTTAAAATCGCTGACTATAAAAAAAATGAGTACTTAAAGGTATGAGGTTATCGAATTTAGCCGACCCGTTGTATTTGACGTAATATACATTTAATTAATAAAGCGATACGTGGTTTAGTAACCATTTAATGAGTACTTCGTGTCCCGGGTTCGATTGTCGCACAGGGCAATTATTTATGTGACTCATAAATTGTGCTGAATTTGGTGTAGGTACTTAGTGTCTGTCAACTATATATTTATAAAAATCCACATACACAGATATTCTTTTCCGAGTGCGGGTGTCGTCTTCATTAAATAAAAATAAGGAATAATTACTGGTACTAAGAAAATCGTTGAAAAACACAATGGTAGAGGAGAAGAGGTGGCTATTGGTTTAATAATTTATTATCATTGAAACAGTTAGTGGTTATCAAACGTCATACTGTACCACAGCTGTTATGAGTACAAACAATATTTAGGTATTACTGTATAAATTCTAGTACCAGATGTTGTAAACTGCATGTTGCTCAACATAGGAAGTCCAGGATTAATACAACACTCATAATGAAAATGTGTCTTTGAGTATTTAATAAAAACAACACATCGATTGAAACGATATCGAGTTAAAACAATAGGTGAACTCTGCAATTAAAGGTTCATTCGTCCCAGATTATATAAATACGTCATTGATTCCCGTATACAAATTGAAAATTGGGAGTTTTGGCGCCAACGCGGAAAAAGACCCATCGAGGCTATGTTCCATTTTCAAAAACTGGTATAAATTCGAGTTTTTATGTGTAAGTATATGGTGGATTTTTAGACATAACAACTTCGACAAAACACAAAAGTGCCATATTGCCGTGAATTGGGATTTTCCGTGTTGAATCGAAATCTCCATTGAGGCTTCTAGAAAGTCTCCACTGCTTTACTGAGGCCTTTAACTAAATGACGAAAACCATAAAATATGACAGCTGAAGACGAGGCGCTATGGTCTCTGATATCTTATGAAAATTGAAAATGGAACATAATTCTATTATTCTGTATCTAGGTATACTATTTTATTCTATACATAGAAATGTGAAATAGATGATTCCAAGTCCGACCATGTATCAATTTCATTTCAATTTAAGCGCTTAACTGTAAACACGGCTACACATCAAGCTATACGTTTCCAGTATAAGCTGACCTCGCGTTGTATAGTATTTCCATACAATGACAGCTCAGCTGATATTGGAAATGTATAGCTTGATATGTAGCCGTGTGTACGGCTACTAAAGCGCTAAATACCCTTGAACAAATTAAACAAACCAATTTGTGAAATACGAAAAATATTTTTCGGACTTCCTATACAAAGAGCCTCACCCGATTGTTAATCTTGTATGGGAAGTTATTACTCCTTTTGTGTATTTTTCATGTGGATGTACAGACGCCAGCACATCAAGCTACCCCAATCTGTCAATTTTCCCCAATTGAAAGTGAACCTAATGATAAAGTTGAAAATCTATAAAATAAATTTGATAGATTGGGGTAGCTGGATGTGCTAGCGTCTGTACTAAACATTGTTGAGCGTCATAGGCAAATTAAGTTCCTTAAGTTACGGTCACTATTTACACATTCAAAAAAACATAAATATATACCGGTAAAAACAAAGAAAAATTTAGACAATACATTCATTTATAATTAACTACTAGCTATGCGCCCCGGTTTTACCCGCGTTAAATTTTATTAATTATAGCCTTTCTGTTGATCGGATATTTAAGCTATAATACTACCTACAAAGTTACATCAAAATCCGTTCGGTAGTTTTGGCGTGATAGAGTACAAACATTCATGCATCTATTCATCCAGACACACAAACTTTCACATTTATAACAATATTAGTACGAATATGAATGATATAAATCGATTTTGGTATTGCTGGTGGGCCTTTGCCATATACATATACTAACGCATTCGCCGAAATATTAACTTAAAAACCTATGAGTCATCAGTTGTTGGATGTTTGGAAATATTTTAAATGTCATCAAGACCATATAATCATGTTTATTTTTATCGATACTGTACATACATAACTATTAGGTATCGTTACTGATATCGATACACTGCCGTTATTTCCATTTTACACAGTACCTATATAAAAATATACTCACTCGATTTTTCTAAACATATCGATTCTCCTCACACTACAGTTATATAAATACTCGTATTGAGTATAACTTGAAAGTATTTCATTGCTTTACAAGTATTGTAATGTATTTTAGTTAATATAGGTATACATACGTTACACGTTTAATTATTTTAGAATATATACCTAGTACATTCAATTAAAACGGTATTTAATTATGGAACTACGGCATTGTAACCCAATCAGTTTAACGATGAGTTCGTTACTCATCGTTAAACTGATTGGCTTATCAGCGTCTTAATTGTGAAGTTTCATTAAAATACTTTTTAATTGGCTACAATAATTTAAAAGATTCTCTTGGGTCATGGTTGACCAAAGAGAATGGTGTAAATTATTTTTGCTTAACAAATATCGGTCTAATTGAAATTCAAATATTGCAAACTAGGTCAACGTACCTACTCCATGTTTCTACATGTGATGAATGAATCATATGAAACACTCACATGTGTTTTAGGAGGTAACACTATGCCAGGAAAAGCCACAAATGCAGAATTAAAATTAAAACTCACCTTCATATATGGTCCTATCATAAAGAAATTTTGTTTATTGCTTCGCGAAATCAAATTTCACGAAACCGTAAAAGTTTAAATTTGGAAATATTTTAAACACTAAAGTTTTTAAATTAAAGTTTCACAGCAATTTATTATCACAGAATTGTATAATCGCGAAACACAAACACAGGAAGCATGCGGTACGCAATGTCACGATTTCACAATTTAACACGTGTGTCCCATAAAACAAATATATAAAAAGTTATCTATTTCTTTTTAGGCATTATTCAAACGTTGCTAAGAGCAGACTAGGAACTTTGAAATTAGAACGTGCAGTTTTAAATTAGCGGCGGGAAAACAATACGCCAGCGCGCGCGCGAATGTTTACCGTGCCTTGTCTGAGCGGTGACTGGCTGAATGCCGCTAAACCCACCACACTTGTATATTCGCAGACGTTAAAAAATAAATACGACGAGGTGCGATGATGGAGACTCGTGGCTCGTTTCATAGGAATTATCTAACTGGCGTTTCCACAGTACATGCTTGGGGCGTAATCCGTGGCGCCAACGGCGCTGGTTCCTTTCACGCTAAAATTCTTGTCGAGTCTATACCGCACCCGATACCACAGTCAATATTCAATTTGGAATTTAGATTAGGTGTAACTTAGAAATTCTAATAGGCTGTCAATGTTTAGAAATTGCAGTTTAGTTGTTGCAGTGTTAGAGAGGATGAATAGTTGACATGCACTGGATACTATTGTTTAGTGGAGTACACTGTAGGTACTAGTAAACAATATCATAAGGGCCTCTTAGAATTTTATTTACGATGCATCTCTGGTATTAACTTTACGCATTAACTCATCATAAACTTTACTTTAGTATGAGCAATAAACGGCGTAAGAGTCAAACTATATACACTTTGTTAAGTGACAAGTGCATGTTAGATGTGTTTGTATTGTGATATTAGTTATATTACAGCGTAATAGTCACGTTGTTAAGTGATGTACGGGTGCTGTAGAAAACACCATAGAGGCGGGCCAACTGGTAATATCTCGCAACTAAATTTATAAGTTTCAATCGAGTTAAACAATTATAAGTATCAATGGTTTGAATAGTTTACTATCTTAGGTACTGTAATTGATTTTTAATTATGGCTATTTATGTGTTTATATTGATATATTTGATGTCATTAGAGTATCGGCCCACAATTCATTCTATAAACGAGTATTATCTCACAATGCTCGTTTATAGAATTCATTCACATCAATTAATTAATTCATCAATTCAAAGTCCTATTGATATTTCTGAATAAAAATAGACGTATGTATATGACGTCGCTCGTACAATGTGGCAGGGACTTTTCCCGCCAAGACGATTCTCTTTTGTTTGGGAAAACTGTTGCATTATTAAATAGTTCTACCTTAGTATGTTGTATGACCTGAAAAAAATGTATTGTGACTCCTCGGGTGGTGCACCGGTTAAGACTCTCGCTTCGTGTCCCCGGCTTAATTCCCACACAGGACAGTTATTTGTGTGACCCATACGAAGTTGTTCTGAGTCCAGACTCAGATCTAAGTGTCCTGTAAGATTCAAAAATGTTGTGTCGCTGTCATTTTGATAACGAAAAAGTTATTGGACTACTTTGCGATATACCCTGATTCTGAAATGTAGAGTAGGCCAGTTCCCAGAGCATTAGTCAACAGGAGAGACAGAAGACGGGCAAGAAAAATATTAATAACGTAGGTATTCTCTTTTCGTTAATAAATCTTTTAAAGCGAAATATAATACAAGGTGTAACAGAAACAGTGGCCGTAACATTGTAATATATTTATAATAATAATATAATATAATATCTGGGGACAATGTCACACAGATCATCCTAGTCCCAAACTAAGCAAAGCTTGTACTATGGGTACCAGGCGACGATATACATACTTATATAGATAGATATATACTTATATACATAGAAAACATCCATGACTCAGAAACAAATATTCGTGCTCATCACACAAATATTTGCACTTACCGGGATTCGAACCCAGGACCACCAGCTTCGTAGGCAGGAGCACTACCAACTAGGCTACGGTGGTGTGGAGTATATAACATTAGAGTTGGTAGACGTGATATGGATGTCCACTTCTGGCGAAATATTTTACGAAAAATAACTTAGTATCATCAAGATTAAACTTTGGCTGCTGTTGAATACTGGACAAATTTTCGGAAATAAGTGCCATTCTATAAGATCCAGCGAACCTTTATTCAAAGTTCAGAGGTAACCAACAAACAAAAAATATATGACCTTTTTTCTCAATCTCTGTTTTAGGTTGATATCAAACACAGTAACTTCAATATTTTACGTACCTAAACTTATTATTATTGGAGCTATAACTAATTTATCTAAAAGTCTTAACTGAGAAGAAGTGGAATCTAGATAATTCAAGCTATGTTGACTGTGGACTATGGATAGAAAGGAATTAGCAACGAAATATTTATAAAGGACGTCTTCCTTTATAAATATTTCGTTGCTTTTTATTCATATTTTCCTTTCTATTTATTCCTTCATTTCCTTTCTATCCATAGTCCACAGTCAACATAGCTTGAACAATCTAGATTCCACTTCTTCCTCTTAGCGTGTCGATGGCAAACTAATTAAATTTATGAACGTGGCCACACTGATTGCCCTGCTTGTGGCATTCCTAAGATCCTGCCATGAACATGTGGCAGGGCAGCCTGGGCACGATGTTAGGTGGGCCATGAATTGGACTGAAGCTCCACAAATACAATACATTCCTTTTGGGGTTGCTCGAAGAAAAGCGTCATTATTATAATTGAATCCTTCCGTTTGGGAACTACGATGTTACAATCACACGTAACGTTACACACGCCCCTACGTTTCTCTAGGGCCTTAAAATTATGAACAAGATTTAATCAGGAAAAGTCATTTTAAAACAAATGTATTTCATTTCTTACAATCAGTACGTTTTTGGCTTCAGATACGATAATTTAACACAAGTGTATTGTTATTATTTAAATAAAAATTGCAATTGAGTGACGTTAGTTCCGCATATACTTTGAAAATAATAAAGTTATTTAGTAATAGTATTATTATATTCACCACAAAGCATAGTTAAGTCTGTTAATTTCTCATATGAACATTTAGAAAGAAACTGTTATAATTTATGTATTGTAAGTAGTAAAGAATAACGAAGACAATGGGTGCTTTTTTATTATTTTATATTGTTGATAAGGCATACCAACAATCTATTCACAAATTGTCAGTATAATCTTATATAGAGCGATTAATCCTGTGTGAGTAGATCACTTATGATGTCCTCCCGACCGAATTTCGGCCACGGCGGCCAGTCTTAATGGAGACTAGCCAATTGCGTAGGACATATTATAGTGCACAAGTGTGTGCGCAAACACAGGGGCACTTTCTATTCCATCACTCTCATGATCCGATGGGACGCCTAGCGACACGACCGGAAAGAGTTCAGGTACAGGACCGACGGCTTTGCGTGCTCTCCGAGGCACGGGGGTGTAAAACCGCCAATTTCCAGACTTCGGGCTGATACTGAGAAATTTCTTTTCACGGAAAAGTCCCAAAATCACTTTTCACAGGACTTCATTATCTGCGGTTGAACACGCTACCGCTAGACCAACGAGGCAGTCAAAGTGTTATATGGCAGGCATAATTCAGCAAGCGAAGTAGGTACTTTACATTACCTTGACCATTATACAATCGTAATTGATTATTTAATTGTCAGAAAACAAGTTAGATAATATTATAACATTGAATAGATACCTTATATAAATAAAATAATAAAACACATAACAAACAAAACTTCTGGTCTTTAATATCCGGGAATATAATATTACCTACATAGGCTTTCATAGACTATAATTAAGTAGTTATGATTTTTCATTGTGCAAATTTCGAAAACTAAGGGTAGCTTATGTAAATATCATAGAATTAAAATTTTTTATTCGATCATTCTGGCGTCTTATAATTTATATATCCTAATAAATATTATTGTAACAAGATTGAAAGAATATTATAAGAATATTATGCGTCAGCTAGAACGGAGTTTAAGAGGACGCCGTGGCCGAAATCGGTCGCGGAAATTATTATTATTATTATGTAAATCGCGGACGCAAATTAATGAGCTTAACACAACTAAACGGCGTGTTCTATTTGTACAATAAATATGTATATTGTTTTCATTGGCCAAACTGGTGTTCTTTAATTTGTAGTTTCATAGGTATTCCCTTCACTACTTATGTTCAATTTATTCATTTGTGAACATAGGTGCAGTAGATAAATGTGATGATACATATAAGCAATTTGTTCGCTATATTCTACCATATTGCATGGTGTTCAAATATTTATTGTATACTAGCTGTGCCCCGCGGTTTTACCCGCGTTAAATTTTATAAATTATCATAGCTCCTCCCCCGTAGGTGATAATATGTAGCCTATATGTTGACCCGACGTCTTAGTAATGTTCATGCAAAAGTTTAAGTAAATACATGCAGTACTTTTTGAGTTTAGCCCGGACATACATACAGACAAACAGACACACATACAAAAAATCTAAAAACTTTATTTTTGGCTTCAATATCGACTGTAGACCACGCCACAAGTATCCTTTTAAAAAAATATTCAATGTACAGTTTTGACTTTCCTACGATTTTATTATATGTATAGATAACTATACCTACTCAATTATGATTAAAAAGTTTTAGTAGCTTCCATAGACGTTCAATCGGAGTCTGACCTCCTCCGAAGTACCAAAGATTCTCAGCTCTTTTTATATTTTTAGTACGGAACCCTAAAAAGTGACACAAGACACGCTATAAGAATTCGTACATAATACCTTCGCTTTGTTATTATTAGTTTTTTAAAGATAACAATGAAATTCGTGAAGACAAAATTTATAGAAGTTTATTGGCACAGTGAACTCTGTAGCCGGCAGTCAACGTAAATTGCAAATATATGTATTTATGTTTAAGCATATCTGGTTTTAGGTAAATATAGCCCACTCTACAAATTGTTTGTTCACTCAGAATTGTAAAAATGTACTAGATAAATGTACCATCAGATAAATTGCGTTGGCAAAGTTGCGGCTACGACTTTAAAATCGTAATGTCGGTAACCTACCTTATAATAATTCTTACTTCGACTACCTTTAATAATAATGATGATATAAACTTTGGGTCAATAAGCGACTGCTAATTGGCCCAAAATTTATATCATCATCATTATATCAGCCGAAATACGTCCACTGCTGGAAAAAGGCACCCCCAAGTATCTCCACAATAGCCGGTCCTGTGTCCATTGTTTATATATTGTTAAAAAGCTTCTTCCTTCCACTTCGGCCGCATGGACACTCGTGCGTAGCTACGAGTAACATGGCAACGAAGACTCAGTCTGTAATGTAATAATATCCTGGGGAATTATTCACACACGGCCATCTGATCCCAAACTAGGCAGAACTTGTACTATGGAAACCAGATAACTGATATAAATTGCTTTGTAAATACATACTTACATAGATAATTACACCCAGACTTAGGACAAAAAGACACAAAAATCTGTCCTGGGTGGGAATCGAACCCACGACCCAAACTAAGCAAAGCTTGTACTATGGGTACCAGGCAACGATATACATACTTATATACATAGAAAACATCCATGACACAAAAACTAATATTCGTGATCATCACACAAATATTTGCACTTACCGGGATTCTAACCCAGGACCACCAGCTTCGTAGGCAGGAGCACTACCAACTAGGCTACAGTGACATCCAATTCTATCCTTTAGTTTTAGTTACAGATTTGGACATACCGATTTTATATGGCTAACAGTGGGACATACTAGCAGCAGTTCTGCAAACTCACTGTGTGTGACAACAACAGAACACTAATTTTCCATATGGATATGAAATTTTATAAATATAATAATTTACAAGATAAAGCTTCTTTTAATATCATATATGAGTAACCAAATTCGTTGTGGGATCCAAGACAATTAGGTGTCCCGGACTAATTTGATCCTCTCAGCCTTTCCATTATCGTTTTCATTGCCACTGTCAATCCCGACTAATAGCTCTTACCACGATCGGTGTACCGATGGCTTTAATATATTTGGAAATTCGTGGCTCAGTAAATACGTGTGCGTTTTTTAAATGAGCTGCTTCTTATCACTGAATACAATATGAACCCGCAGGGGTTACAGCGGCAGGAGTATAAGAGGCTTTGTGTTCCACACACGCCTCTCGTGAGGAAGGGGATAATGGAGGGGCCACAAATAAATACGCGCTTTACCAACACATGACGTCACATGCAGTGGAAAAATCATCTGATGTATCTGTCCCTCTCTCTCGTTCTCCTATTGCGAGAACGAGAGATACCATCAGATGGTCTCATCTCCAATTCAAACTATTTTTTATTCCGCTTTTAACTTTAGGCGCTTATATTTAATAAGATATATAAAGTACAGATTCTTTCTCAACTGTAAAGTACACGTACAACCTGAGTTCTTAAAACTGAACTCATACGTTTACTGTATAGATAAAAAAGCCAATATAGCTAAAAAATTACTATGGCTATTCTTAAAAATGAATGAAACACCATTAAAAACTACAATAAAGTAACCACAGAACAGAACGACTGGTCTGTGGTTTTTTTTATTGTTTGTAGTTGTGTTTTGTTGTTGTTGTGTGGTATGCATAAAATCTAAGCGTCATCTAATTTTCCTAGGATACTGAACAACTTACATTATATCAACCTGTAAAATATAAATAAAATACTATTGGCGTGGTTGGCAAATGCTTGCTTTTTACGCCGGACGTCGTGGGTTCGATTCCCACCCAGGACATGATATTTGTGTGCATGAACATATCTGTTTGTCCTGAGTCTGGATGTAATTATCTATATAAGTAGTAGTATTTACAAAAGAATAGTATTATATGTAGTATATCAGTTATCTGATTTCCACAGTACACTGTACAAGCTCCGCTTAGTGTGGGATCAGATGGCCGTGTGTATATAATGTCCCCCGATATTATTATTATTATTCAATAAAACATAGCAATCAACAGATGCATTTATGTTTACTATGGACATCCTAATGAATATGTCTTGTATTTCACTAACTGTTTTGACTAATTAGTTTTGTGGGAATAGCTCTGCTTATTTGACGATTATAAATTTCGTTCTCAACTTCGTTTAAAACAACATATAATTGTCTTGTTTTGCTTACCAACAAACGAAAAATATAATCATTATAAGAACAAAAACAGTTTTTTTTTTCTAGAGGAAGTAATTGAAACTGACATTTAAATATTTATATTGGCCCACGGCCGCAAAAATGGTGTGTGTGGAAAAATACCATGTTATACAAAAAAGGGCTTTGCAACATTAAGGAGACTAAACAGGGTTTTAAATAATATACTTGTTTAATTTTTTGTTTGGTGACGGTAGCGAATATCAGAATGTCATCATCCCATCTCATGCCGTGGGGGGCGTAGAATTCGACCCGTGGGAATACTCGTTAATATTTACTTTGATTTTTTTCGTTATTTTTTAAGACTAAGAGGGATTGGAGGGTACCATATCACGGGAAATTAAACCATGTGGAAATAATGAAATAAAAAAAATGTAAAATAATGAAACTTATTCTTCACTTGGGGATTTCCATACATTCGTACTTACCAAACTCACAATGCAGTACATAAATATAAATATTAAAGAAACAAAATAAGTACTCTGAACAAATTTCTGAAAAAATCACTTAGCTTCCCGCTATACCCTCATTTGAGTAATTCCTTAATCGGACTTAAATTGTTTTAACTGGACCGTTCGTACAGTCTGTTGAATCTCATAAAATTTCGCGAAATCCTTAAAGTAATAATAAGCTACTTAGCTTCTATATTGCTTCTTAACAAACTTCAATAAACTTCTTTCTTTTTTTATAGATATACATAGGTATGTTATTTTTCCATTATTAAGGAACAGATTTTGACCATGTTCTTTTATTAGTTTACCAAAAGCATACTCTAATGAAACATCATCTCTTTTTTTTCATCGGCGCACACGCTTAGGATTTATAGTGAAAAGCTATGGATAGTTGTCTGTTTTTTTGAAACAGTAATTCTAGTCGCCTGTATACTCCAGATTTATCGAAAACAGATATTTTTTTTAAACACAACGCCTACATTAGGGAAATAAATCCCTGTGTCGCGAGGTACTTTGGAAACATATAATAGACGGACACAAATTACATCCAGGCTCAGAACAACTATTTATGGGTCACACAAATAGTTGTCCGGCGCGGGATTCGAACCCGCGACATGAAGCGGCGAGACGACTGTCTTAGCCGCTGCGCCACACCTGCAGTCAAATCAGTATGAACGAATAAAAGGGTTAATTCCCAATAGTGGGTAAGAAGGTCTTAAAAACCAGCACCACAATCACACTAATATTATATAAATGCGAAATTTGGTGAGTGTGTATGTTTGTTACTTCTTCATGTCTAAACGGCTGGAGTTTTTTATAAAATTTGGTATTCTTGACACTGACACCCTGGATTAAAACATAGGCTATAATTTATAAAGTTAAACGCGGGTAAAACCGCGGGGCACAGCTATATAAAGATAAGTAAAAAAAAATAAGGTATACTTGTCGAAAGGTTTGTTACCAGTTCACTTAAATAACGATCAATCCCATCAATTCTCATCATTACCCGACCGTGATCGAACGTGTCACGATTGTTACACATAAGTCTCGTTACACATTAATGTCGATTAAAGTTCTGCAGGCGTCCCTACTTAGTACTGCTTAGAATAAAATCGTGCTACATATTAATACTTTCGAGTAACAGTCACAATGACAAGAAATATACCACGGTAATCCACATGCTGTGCTCCATATTAGATGTACAGACGCCAGCACATCCAGCCACCCCAATCTGTCAAATGTCTTTTATAGACTTTCAACATAAATAATAATAATAATATCTAGGGACAATCTAACACAGATCATCCTAGCCCCAAACTAAGCAAAGCTTGTACTATGGGTACCAGGCGACGATATACATACTTACCTATATAGATAGATAAATACTTACATACATAGAAAACATCCATGACTCCGAAACAAATATTCGTGCTCATCACACAAATATTTGCACTTACCGGGATTCGAACCCAGGACCACCAGCTTTGTAGGCAGGAGCACTACCAACTAGGCTACGGTGACCATCAAATCACAAAACATTATCACAAAAGCATAATGTTCACTTTCATTTGGGGCAATTTGACAGATCGGGGTAGGTTGATTTGGTGGCGCCTGTGCCGTCAGAATCAATTAATACTCATTCATAACTGGTGTCTAATGACAAATACTACGATAATATCATCATCATCATCATCAGAGGTTTCTATAGAGGTTGCCATTTGGAGGGGTTAGTCTCCACGCTTGGCATGCGAGTTGATGACCACAGTTAGGTGGTAGCTAGTAAACTGGTGAAGCTGCTGCCCGACTACCTGGTGTATCCCTAAGTCGCCATTTTTGACACCCACGGGATGGCATACTTTGATGGAAACAGCTAAGAAAATAATTGCAATTTATTTTATGTCAATCCCCACTATTTACTTGTGATTTCACTAGTATCTAGTGAAAATTCATATTTTGTGCGGTGTTAACGCAGTGGAAAACGCTATAGATGCATCCCTCCCAAAATCCGCGTTCATTCATCAACATCATCATATCAACCGAAAGACAAAGGCATCCGTCAAAGATCTCCACAATTGCCGGTCTTGCGCTTCCCGCATCCATTGGCTTCCAGAGACCCTTACAAGATCATCCGTCCATCGTGTAGGGGGCCTGCCCACGCTGCTTTTACCGGTACGTGGTCGCCACTTGAGGATCTTCCTGCCCCAACGGCCGTCGGTTCTATGAGCTATGAGCCCTGCCCACTGCCACTTCAGCTTAAAAAAATTAGTACTTACGCACCAGTTAGTAGCGCCACGTAGGTCGATAACTTATCATTGACAGCATTTTTATTACATAGGTGGTAAGGGCGGTTTCCGTGGAAGTAGTGTGTCTACTGTCGTGGCATTACATACAAATACAATATAACTTTGACATTTCGATAGTATTATTATGCAATAGGTAGCGGGAGTGTCATGGCGGTTTTTCTTACCATTAAAGTATCCATAATTCCTATATCGTGATAAGCTAAGAAGGCAATCGGTTCTTCGAAAAATAAATAAACTAATAACAAAGCCAATTAGCATTCACCGACCAGTTCGTATGTACTTAATTCCTACAACCTTGTAATGGATAATTACTTATTGCGATAAGCTGTAAAACAGTAATTTTAGACTTGAGAGGACATCAGAGCGCTGTATGTACATGGTTTTATGTACCTGTGGACGCATAGAAGTGTATAAGGGGTTTGAAATTGGCCCCTCGGAAACTTTCAGATTACGTCAAGTTAAAAAATAAATCTAAAGGCAACAAAAATATAATTTTTGTGACTGTATTAAAATCATTGTGTGACACAGACGTTATTGTATACTAGCTGTGCCCCGCGGTTTTACCCGCGTTAAATTTTATAAATTATCATAGCTCCTCCCCCGTAGGTGATAGCGTGATAATATGTAGCCTATATGTTGACCCGACCTCTTAGTAATATTCATGCAAAATTTGAAGTAAATCCATGTACTACTTTTTGAGTTTAGCCCGGACAGACACACAGACAAAAATTCTAAAAACTATATTTTTGGCTTCGATATCGATTGTAGATCACGCACCAGTTATCCTTTAAAAAAAAATTAAATGTACAGTTTTGACGTTCCTACGATTTTATTATATGCATAGATGATATATTAGTTATAGATAACAATTAAATCTAATATTGTGGGAGACTGGTGCCTAAACTAGGCTCAAGCCCTGTATTTCAGGACTTCAGGTACCCACCCTTTATGACGAGATACATTTAGTATACATTTTTAAGAATATATACTAAATATAAATGTATTTAAGACTAATGTTTTTTATAAATACAATGTTAAGCCAATTTCTACATAATCGGCTTTATGACATTATGGGTTATAATTATTAGCATGTTTGATTTTGATATTGTGTATTATTAGTATTATATCCAATTTTAATATTAAAATTATTAATAAATAAATAAAAAAGGTTTTTATTCACGTAGACTTTAATAGCATATTTCATTTTTTTATAATGGATTATAAATAGCACATTGAAAATATTAAAAAAATTACTTGTAACCTGTAAGCAACATTTGCACACCCCGACGGGGTTATAATTCAGCGGGCTCCACGTATTATTACACCACCTATTGTAACCTGATTTATGCAAATAAAGGTAATGGCCCATTTAGTATGAAAAATATACCTACGGCGTACAGAAATGAAATATGGGGGGAATCAAAGACAAATGATTATACTTTTCAATGGTAAGTGGTGCATTACTGTGGCCGATGGGGATCATGAAATAAAATATAATACATTGTATTATTGCGCGACCGCAACAAAGCTCGGGTGAGACCGAGACAGCAATATACGTGTTATTTATTACCTGACCGAACAAGTTTGCTATATAAGTGTCATGATAATATTTTTATTTAACAAAACAATGGCAAAGTAAGTCTGCTTGTTTCATTTTCAAGTCTAAACTACTGAACCGATTTTGGTTAAATTGCTTGCCCCGTAGAGATATACATGTAAAGAATGAGTGTTTGTTTAATACCTTAGGTGCATAGCATAGATTAAGAAAATAGATTATTTAATTATTTTTTATCTATCATGTCATGTCAAATTCCTATGAATAGACAAAAAAATATATCTTATATACATATTAGATTTGTAGACGGACATAATAAACTTTTTATCCCAGTGACATATTTCCATGGGATAAAATAATTTAGAGACGGGCGAAACCGCTGGTGCAGCTAATTATTATCCAATTTTGATCGGTCTACTGCAAGATCTCTCCATTGAATTATTTTTTTCTTTTTACTTATAATGAACAGTAGGTTATGCCTGCATTATTTGCCATCATTTTCGTTTTTGTACAAAAACATTTTTGAACCGGGTCGGATTATGGGCCATGACCTTTGATTTGATTTGATTTGGCTTAAACATATACCTACCATGAGTATAAAAAAATCGATAGATTGTCGTACCATTAAACGAGTCGTGTCATTACTAATTTCTCAAATGAGTTTTAGCTCACGATGGAGAAATAGAGGTTATTTGCGGTTTGCTACAATCAGGTTAAGCCATTCCAAAAGACACGTAAACTATCCAACACAATTTGCATGATGTGTTTATCTGATCCAATTCCTAGAAATAGTCTCAAACAAAGCTGTAACAATATTTACGTTGCGGTATCTTGTTTTATATTTTCGGAATCAATCATCATTTATAAGTAAATGTTGTTTTTTGTTTTGCATATTCGGAAACATAGCTATATAATAACTCTGAGATACAGAGAAGGTGAGCGTTGATGCATCACAGGGGGGGGGCTTAAACCTATGTCTGAGTCGCAAGTCTCAGATTCTGTCGAGTGTTCTCTCCTCTATCACGCGATGGGCCCGGTTTCCGCACGATGAATCCATGGAATGCTAAGAATTAGGTCTTATCTACTATTTATAAAGCAACGGAATTGCGAAATATTATTTATATTGGGAGTTTTGAATAAACTCATAGCTTTTTTATACTTTACTGCGAATTCAAAGATTTTAAAATATTAAAAAAAAAATAACATAATGTGTTGATAAAATTTAAAATCTATAATAATGTCAGGTCAAGTGGTGTTTTTCGTTTATTTATTCCCCCCTTGTTCTTCCCCATTTTTTATATTTTATGATTTTTTATTCACAGTTAGGGCAATAGAGGCGAGCGCAAGCTTAAGCCGTCTGATACATAATACTGCAAACTAAGTAAACCGCGCCAAAGGGCACCCCCTGTAGGGTTCAAACCTCGGGTCTGGGCGTGACGGATGTGGAGATACGTAAAGACGCGGACTACTCATCCAATTAAGGATCGGAGGAGACATTTCATCAAAATTAAGAGTCTTGTACACGATGGTAGTATTCCTTCATCGACGTGTTAATAATACATAGGTTTTACGTATATACATGGCACTCCGTGATTAGGGAACAATTGTACGTAGTTATTGGCACCATCTTTAAATGTTACTGCTATAGTAACATTTAAAGTTGGATTTAAAGTCAGTATTTGGTTTTAAAACAATTTTTATTAAAAACAAATGAGATCATTATTTTGTAATTTTTAACGAGATTCCAAACAACCAATTTAAAGGGTTACTTGATTACCTAAAATCATAACTATTATATTAGAATTGAGAATATTAAATATAATTGTTGCTGGTCTTTCATATATTATTTACACACAAATATTGAGCAAACCTTTAGTTTGTGCGTGGCCTATCGTGGTTTCGCTATCTTAATAGTGTAGTTAATTTTAATGTTAATTTTAATCTGACTTCAGTGAGGAATGCAAACAAATAAAACGTGCACTGGTTTCATAAACAACTTGTTATTTAAATAGTGTGCGAAAAGTTCTAAAGGAGCTCAAACTTCCCAACAGTTAAGTTTATTTATATCAGCATGGCTACCACAATCATATAGTCTACTTCCTCGATGCTACTTGCAGTTTTTGCAGTACATTAACCAGCACCGCCCCTAGCGGAATATTCAATTAACTTAAAATTCCTACGTTAAAATTTGGTAAGTTTCTTGAAATAAGTAAACTATATGGATTCGTGGTAAAATTACTGTAGTCTTTATAATTACACAAGTAACAATTCTACCGGATGGTACAGCAAGTTAAGCTTGCTCATATCAGATCAGTCGAAAGACGTCCACAGGTGGACTAACGCCCTGCGTGAGCGATCCAGACGAGAACGCGAGGCGGCGCGGCGCGATAACAACAAACAGTCGAAACCTATTGAAGTGTCCTACGTGACCAAACGCGATCAGTTGGCTTGATATTTTCGCGCGAACAGGATGCGGTGCCGTCGTGTTTTTGCGGCGTCGCTCGGTGGCGGCTTTGCGAGATGATTCGCGTACACGTAGGATACCGCCACCGCGTCGCACCGTATCGCATTGAATTCGCGTGTCACCGCTTCATAATCGCGTTCGCTTCGAACCGCCTACGTAGGACGTAGCGTAAGGCATCCTCTAAAGATAAGAGATCAGATTCCTTCTTACCATAGGGTTAAGCGGAGCTGTATGGCCCTCACGAGATGAGATGGGGCGGCGATACACTATGCCGTCACATCTCATCTCGTGGGGAGCGTAGAAGAATACACGAGGGAATATCTAGGAACGTCTCTCTTAGTACTATGACCATCATACTGCGATCGCCAACCCGTCTGTGATACCATATCCCTTGGACACAACTGCATTGTGGAAATCTTTTGGGCAGGCCTTTGACCAGCTGTTTGTGTGCAATTGAACAAAAATATTTGGCACACATTAGCGGCAAATTATGATTCGATAAGATTCGTTGTATTGTAATAACAATTAGTTTTATTTTCAAAATTTCTTCTTTAGCTTATATCATTGTATTATACTACAAATGGCGAGCCTTCTTCCTATACAAATACATTTATGTGTTAGTCTAGTTTCAGTTTTAGAGGTACCTAGTCGTTGTGCTCATCGACTTTGTGTATGACGCCTGTTTTCAGCTTTAGAGGTAGTCGTTGTGCTCATCGGCTTTGTGTATGACGCGAGTTTTTATGCGTTGTATTACTGCCTGGAGAATAAACAATTCCGGCATTCTGGGAATGTTTAATCGAAATATAAATCTTGAAAGTGATAAAGGTTACTACGTTACGTACGGTATACTACGTTACAATATAGCAAAAGTTTGACGATCGCCGTCGACTGTTGTCAGAAGTTCGATTATAACACAAGACAAATATTTTTCCTGAACATGTCTATTTGTTTTGATATGGGCATTTTTTTTTGTATATACCTATCTATTGACAAACAAAAAAGTATAGGTATATGTATTTCTATCCGCTGCTTCTATCCATAGTACAAGCTTTACTTAGTTTGGTCTAGATGGTGCTCTGTGATATGTCACAGATATTTACATATATTTTTTTCAAGATAATGATAGATGTTACAAAGACTAGTATATGTTTTTTTTACTTGTGTACAAGTGACTCGGCATAGCGATTTCAAGACAAAGATTGACAACTTCCCGAATATCAGTTTGATGAATACGCGAAATATTTGTAACCTCCCATAAAAACTTTATAAAAGGCAAGATGATTGATATTTTCGCATATCCAATATTGTTTAACAAAGAGCGCGTTTAGTTGCGCTTATAGCCAGATGTTATCACTGTTCTGTAAGTAATCTTCGACTGTCATTTATAGAAGTCAAAACTTCTTTAGGCGCGTTGAGCACTTTTTGGTTGAACAAAACTCATGTAACTAGCATCTTCGTCACGTCCCTTGGCTATCGCTTCCCATGGTTATTATGTACCTACTGTTGTATATGTATACTTTTTTGGTGAACAGAAAGCGTGAAACTCGCGTCATCATCGTTACGTCATGCTTCCTATGAGCTATTTGTATACTGTGTATATACAACATGTAATGTAATTAACGCACTTCCTGAAAATAGTTTGTTCAGGATCCTTTCCTGAATCGATCTATCATTTTTAATATAGGCAATTTTTTATTCTTAAATAAATATAACTACGGAAATTATTGTCATATCAACCCTGTAGAGTCAAAACCAATTGAAATGGACCGTAAGTCAAAGTAATAAGACTTATAAAACGCAGTTTTATTTGTATTCATACAAATTCCAACATTCAATACAAGATAATGAAAAATAAACTGTATTCCAAGAAACGAATTAAGTAAATAATAATGCATATATATGTTAAATTGAAAATTCATTGTATGTATTATGTTTATAACATAATATTCTAATTGGGGTGTTTGAGGGTGTGCGTTAATTACATTACATGTTGTATATGTGTACTTTTTGGGTGAACAAAAAGTGTGAAACTCGCGTCACCGTCACGTCACGCTTCCCATGAGCTATAACATGTATAACTATTATATTGCAAATTATTTAGATAAGAAGTGTAAAAAAAGTTTTCATTCTATCGACAGTCACCAAAGACTGCCCGCATGTTTCTTTTTTAATTTCAGAGCACGTCAACCTGTCGGTCCCGATTGTTCACACAACTACATATCAAGCTATAAATTACCAGTATGAGCTGACCTCTCATTGTATGGAAATCCTATACAAAGTGGGATCAGCTTATATTGGAATTGTATGATATACTTGATATGTAGCCGTGGGTACTAGTACTAGGCGTCTTGAACAAGTCTGACTCGATTAAGTCGGTACACTCTTCTAGGATAAATATTTTACAAGTTGTTCATTTTCATTTGTAGATAAATCCTTGAGTATAAGACGTAGATTAAGTTACAGGTTCATTTAGTGTCACTTAGTCACCCTATAAAATAAATTTTATCTGTTTTAATCGCATCTTTGTGTGAAATACAATGCATTAAAAGGTGGGAATGATGCCACATCATCGTTTGTTGACGTAGTGTAGTTTGTAGTAGTCGCTGTTGTTCAACAGTTAATGAAATAAAGAAATTTATTCAGCACTTGGGTATTTACATACACTTGCACTTGTCAAGCTCACAATGTATTACATAAACACAGTTTAAAAACAGTAATTAAAGCAACAAAATATTTTGAATTAGTCCGTCCGTGCGGTCTGTTTGAACAAAGAATTCAGAATCCAGGTGAAATAAAGTTCATAGACGTGCGGTGGTTGTCCGTAGCAAATATGAAAATCCTAAGAATAATCTAACCTAAAATAGTGTAACTGACGTACGAATATAGTTTACACTAGAAATTGAAACATATGAACAAGAATTTGAGTTCTCAAAAGACACTAAGCATGGTGTTAAGCATGGTAATAACCAACTGTATATATATGTATAAGATAATTAGCTGTGCCCCGAGGTTTCACCCGCGTGAAACTTACTAAAGCATAGCCTATGTGTCATGCGGATATAGGCACATATAAGCTATATTACTACAAAGTTTTATCAAAATCCGTACCGTAGTTTTTTCGTGAAAGCGTCATCATACATCCATCCATACTCACAACATTTCGTATTTATAATATTAGTAGGATGTAATATAGAATCCATTTATTTTTGAACGAATTGTCAAACGTCAATTATGTCATAAATTATTTTTCAGAGAAAACCGTTTTTGAAAAGAGAACATACATCACTAACCATACCGGTTCATACCGATTGAGAGCTTGAACCCATCCGCTGGCGAATTATGTGATCACATCATCGGAATTGACTACTTTACAAGTTTGTTAACCTATACATTAGCTAGTACATACAATTAATTAATTGCTCTCAAATTAGCTCGACTGCTCAACTCGCAGCTAAATAATATTGTAAGTATACCTGCAATTGAATAAGGTTGCTAGATCACATTTGACACTTCATCAAAATTTAACAACGTATCCTCAACCGGCGGGCATAGAATATTATTTATTTTTTCGTAGTTAGAATTTTTCTTCTCTTTTTTTTTAGAAAGTCCCGCACTAGGGAATCTTATCGCGAGATATAGAGAATCTTGTCGCGGGGTACTTTACAAACATACAGATGACATTTGATTAATTTTTTTTTCAAATGCGATATACCTATCTTTATTGGAATAATGACCAAATAAGGACATTTTACAATTGAATTTACTAGTAATTGACAATGTCAAATGTGATCTATGAAATTGGCCCCACTATAATCGGGATGATACCCCGGGTATAACAAGCGTCCTTATGATATGGTAACCGTTTAAAATCGAGAGCATCATAAATTTACTAAAACTACTGCGAATATGAGAGTGCTGCATTTGTGTTTTTAAGTATATTTGTACAATCTAGAACGGAGCATGGAAGCCATAGAATTTATGTTTGTATTTTACTGAAACATGTGAGACGACGAAATAGAAACAAGGCCTCTATTTACAGATGCAGCTCTCGACGGAGATTTCCGTGTAAGTTCACTTTAGACACAAACATAACAAAAGATAAACCTTTTATTGCGCAATTGGTACCTACTCTATTTACATGTACTTTTATTACTTACTTTTTATCGTAGGTATAAGTAATGGTTGGTACTCTAGTGTCAGAGTTGTTCAAGCCGCCCAGTAGATCACTCACATGGCTTTACGATGGTTGTCACGACGACAGTTTAACGTACCCTCCGAAGCACAAACACGCTCAAAACTTTAACCACTTTGGCAGTTAACCCGTCTATGCTTCGATCAATAATAGTCTATGGCCTGATCGTATGCCTAGGTAACTACTTAATTTAATATCTAAATTTTTTGCATAGTTGTCAAGTAAGTATTATGTCATGCTATAATGCCTTATTTATTTATTATTTATACCAATGTAGCATATCGTTGTTGAAACTTTAAGACCGATGTTGCATTTTTGTCAAATTCATTTATATAAATAATGTTATTAAAAGTATCGAGCTCTATCGAATACACATAATACACATGAGGATTGCATATGGTACAATCCTCATGTG
Source organism: Pseudoips prasinana (assembly GCA_951640165.1). Lineage (NCBI taxonomy): Eukaryota > Metazoa > Arthropoda > Insecta > Lepidoptera > Nolidae > Pseudoips > Pseudoips prasinana. The sequence continues at coordinate 24,594,073 of OX621240.1, forward strand.
TATGGGACGGTTAAAACGGACTTTATTTACGATTTTCAATGTTTCCGATATGTTTTCTTAGTATAAGTTAATACTTAGAAAGCATATTGGAAAAATAATCAAAATATTCTTATATTCCTAATAGTGAGTAAAGGAGAACGATAGAACTTTTATATATATAATACCCTTATTTTTTGTTTCAATTCCTGTTCGTAAGAACAGGAGTTAAAAGATAAAAAATATATAAATCAAATTCAAAATTCATACTTTGAATGATGTTTATAATTTTTCGTAAAAATGTTTTGACTCTGAAGGGTTTTAAATACGCAACGATGACAAGTACTATTCTGTGTCTGCCACAGATTTAATCTGTGGTGTCTGCTCATTTATTTTATCTGGCCAATTTTCAAGATCGATGAGTGTAATGAGATTGTGTTTTTAACTGAAATATTTAAGATCATTGTCGTAATAATACTGACTGCAATTACAAAGCCGCAGGCGTCGCCGCGTCAGTAATATCTACGGTATTATGCAGCAAGTTATACAGCCTGGTCGGTAAATAAGCCTCTTTCAGAATCATTTTAAATGATTGTTGATAACAATTTATATTGAATCAAAATCTTTTGTGTTTAGAAATACAAAAGATTATGCAAAATTCATACAGCTTGTTTGTAATGGATAAACTCAAAGACACCAAAAAACCTTACTATTAGGTTCAAACAGTAGGTAAGGTTTTTTTGGTGGCTCTTGCAACATTGCTAAATTGTTCAAGTTTATACCGAACACAAAAAAAAGTATAACTGCTGAAAAGGACAAACAAAATTCGTATCTATGTAAACAGTGCGAATTTGCTGATAGAAATATAAGTGAAGACAAAAAGCATTGAAATTAATCTGTCATATAGTAGAATGTCTTGGAATGAAAAGAAACAGATACGAAGTAAATTTAAGTACAGACAAATCAACCTACATATATTAAAAAAAAAACAAAATAACACTCAATTGTTGTGACTCATATTAACATGGTAAACATATTAATATATATGTATTTGTTTATTCACACCATACAAACATGACAATGCAACATTATGGTCTGAAGTTCAATGATTTACTTACAAACTTGCAAACACAAAGCATGTTTATCACAAACTGCATTATACAAAATAGGAAAGAAACCGATTAAGTTTAATGCATATTTTATGCATACCTCAATTTAATAGTATGCTGTACTTCGTGGCTATGCAAATCTAATGGACATTATAACGAGTTGACATGGAATTCAAACACGCCTTCAAATTGTTAGTCATTGCAAATACATTTAGAGATAACCATTATTCTCAAGCGAAACTGTTCATCCACATTCTTCTCTGTACAACTGCAGTGGAACGAAGTTAGCCGGTGAAGTTATAAACTACAACTTACATTAAAGCTTGCCAATAAAACTAATTAAGGGCCTATGCACACCACGTTTTTTAAACGCGCCTTTGACGCGCGTTTGTAGTGATAAAGACGCGATACGCACGCAAGTCAGACGCAGACGACGTAGCTCTGTAGGACTAAAGCGCGCCGTCGCGGTGTCGATTAAAAACCTTGGTGTGCACAGGCTCTAAGAGGTTTCGTGGCTGCCTAGAAATAGGCAGTTTTTGCAGGCCTTGAAAAAAATTAACTACATTTATTTCTATGCTGCTTATTTCAGTTATAGCTGGCTGCTGGAGTTTAGACATTGCGACAGATGCTCCTAATCTGCATATGCTCAAATACCCAGAGAATTGAAAGCCATTCTGTCAAAAAACTCTTCGTTATCTAGTTAAACAACAAACGATCACTGCTGGATAAGAGCTTTTCCCAAGTATCTCCATAACAGGTGACATATATAGGATAGATTACCCTACGTTGACATACCTAAACATTGTAAGGCTTTTCCTAAAAGAAGCGTACCGAAGTACATACGTGACGCGTACATAAACAATTCTCGGGGCCTAGCGGCCTAGGTCTAACGTCTGGCGTCTTGCTGTACCAAAGTACACTCTAACAAGATAAGATTAGAAGCCCTTTTGTCATTACAGTGTAGCATAGATATTGAATAAATAGCGAAGTTTCAATATTTATACTCTACAAAATGAATGTGCCAGTTAACTGTTGAAGTAAATTGTTGTTTACCTTTGCCACATTGGAGCTGATTGCGGAGTAAATATATTTTTGCGCACGTATTTATCAACGCCCACACACGCACCTGTAGGTACCCTCTAAAATTAACTTTTGTTGTACCGATGACCTCCAGAAATCTTGGAATTTTATCTTCAACTCTTTCTTGGAACATATACTAAATAGGTTACAGTCGGCTCCGAATATATGTCAACAGTTACGTCTCTACAGCTTTCCACCAATACCCATGCTGGAAATCATAGATTCGTGTGGTTTCCTGTGATTTCATTGGTTGGACGCTGTGTAGCTTAACTAGTCAAATCTGACTCAAGTGGCGATTCTACCTTCGATACCTAATTTGCTTCACTTTGAAGCAATAATCTATCTTGCTTATAATACACGCTCTAGCATTCAGAAAAGGCATTTGATATCTGGGTGCACCGTGCACCCTAGGATCGAAACGTAACAAAAGTTGTTCGTAGTCTTGCAGGCCTAAACATCGTATCACTTGTTCGTATATTATAATATCATGCAGCTGAGACTATAATGCAAACGCTGAAGAAAGAAGAGGCTATAATAATATAGGAACTGTTTACATAAAATGCAGCTGACAGTATTTATAATTTTGTCACCCCTGAACCGTTGGATTTAACCATAGCATGCAAACTCAAAATGCTGGAGACCTTGCCGGAACCATTCATTGAGTCCCTTAAAACCTAGCTCAAGATCAAGATACCCATTGCCTCAAAAACACAGAGGCGCAGGTATATTAGCCTTACCTGACACTTTTTCTCGCGTACGGTTTTAGTCGCCTCTTACGACAAGCAGGATATACCGTTCTAGTTCTATGCCCATGACTACAGGGCCAGTTAACATAGGAGGCTTTCACAGCATCATCGGTCGATAGCTGTAGCCAGCGCGTTTCAAGCCGTCAAGCAAATAAGACTTCAAACTAAGTAACCCGCCCCAGTAATCTTTTACAGGTTCTAACCTCAGCTCGGGGTAGTCACAGATGTGGAGATCCATATGCAGGTTAGTTTTTAGGGAGTATTTATGCAACTGTGTCTTTACGCAGACCGCTTGTCGTCATGTGGGGCGTATGCTTACTTAGTAGTGGTAGTATAAAAAAGAAACTTGTAGTAATATAATTAAGTATACATAATTATTTCTAGTTACATAGATTGTATGAAAACATATAAATATTATTTTGGAATGGAATATGGAAAGTTTAACTTATTTTGCTTTTGCATAATTATTGTTTACTTACAAGTTGTTAAGTTAGTCATCCAAATTAAACTCTATTATGTCAGATATATAACTTGTAACGTAATTAACTCACTTCCTGAAAATAGATTGTTCAGAATCGTTTACTGAATCATTTATATCATTTTTAATATAGGTAATTTTTTTTCCAAAATAATTAAAACTACGGAAATTATTGTCATATCAACCCTGTACAGTCAAAACCTTGAAATGGACCGTAAGTCAAAGTAATAAGACTTATAAATCGCAGTTTTATTTGTATTCATAGAAATTCCATCATTTAATACAAAATAAAGAAAAATAATCTTTATTTCAAGAAACTAATTTAGTAAATAATAATGCATATACATGTTAAATTAAAAATTCAGTGTATGTATTAAGATTACAACATAATATTCTAATTGGGGTGTTTGAGGGTGTGCGTTAATTACGTTACAGGTTGTATATCTACTTATTAAATATAAAAATACATGTATATAAAAAATATCATCATTCTATCGTCGGCGCGCTATTTAGCCAGTTCGCTGTTTACCAGTATGTGCACGCGACCAGTATTTGGCTCCTTGTCACATGTGATATTTTTTGATAGGAGCTAAAAGCTGTCCGTACCGCGATTGAATGAATTACGACTTTTTTATATCTATAAGAGGGCGACAAACGAGCAAGTGGGTCACATGATGGTAAGTGATCACCGTCGCCCATGGACATTCGCAACACCAAGAAGTCGCGGGTGCGTTGCCGATCTTGAAAAGAGTCCGCAAACAATTGTTGCTGACCCTCCCCACCCTCACACCTATGAGCTCTGGCGATCTTACTCACACACAGAAACACAACATTAAGTTATTAATGTTATTATTAGGAATATGTTCTGTAAGGTGGAGGTAAGTACTTCCCCAGTCGGGCTGCTCTTTGAGCGAATGAACGCTGTGCCCTGCCTCTACTAGATACTGGTATGATAAAAAACATGTTACTCCCACAAGACTTAGCGTAATATAACGATCTAAACCAAAAAATTAGATATACTTATTTTACTATGTAAAACAAACCGAGTAGAAATTAGGAGTATCTAATTATAAGTCAGTTTTAATAATCTATTAAATAATATAAATATAATAAAAAGTAAAAAGATTTTTCCCGTACCGGGAATCGAACCCGAGCCTCCTGGGTGAAAGCCAGGTATCCTAGCCACTAGACCATACGGGAGTTGAATAGTGCGTTGAAATTATAATTTATATTCTACATACAATATAACGTTTAAAATTTTATAGAAACGCCGATGAAATCATTCTTCATTTACATGATCACACACACATGTCATGGTTATATAGCTGAATTCTATATTTCATTATGCTCTGACATATTATTTTTAGTAGAAGTTGCTAAGTCCGATTGTTAAGCATCTTATTTTCGGAGGTCTAGCAGTCGACCGGGTCTAGTAGTTAGAAACATTTAACGTTCATCTTCATTATTTCCTAGTTATTCCTTCCTAGTAATAAATAGCAATGCGTATTTTCTTTGAGGTGGATTTAATACATCAAACAAACAATTACATTACATCCATCACCAAGAAAAAAACGTAATTGAGGGACACTTAAAATTATTTTATTATTTCTATTTTCTTTTGATTCCTATAGTAATATACATTAAATTATCATTTTAATTCACTATACAAAGAACGGATCGTGAATTTATTGCCATCTATGCTAATCTATGCATACTTTTCGACCTCAAACTAAACTAGTAATGACTATACATACTAATAGATGGCGTTGTCAAAACATATGTTCTAGTCGACGCTAGATGTCAGTACATGTCTTAATTAATGTAAATTAACGAACGAACTTTAAGAACAAATTCGAATTAAATAAAAGATCGAATTATTTCCTAAATTTTTTTTTCAATAACTTGGAATATACTTTTTATATAGGAAAAATCGAATAGAAGTTCATGGGTAAACGCGATATGACCTTGACCGGTCTTATACCTATCAATAAAACGTATAAAAATTAAAAATAAATAGAATGAAATAAATTATATCTCGACAATATATACATTATACATTTCGTACTAAGTTCTAAATCTAGTTATCAAATGAACTAACGATATAAATAATTGTTTGACGACTTGGTTCCTACTAGAATAAAAAAGTACCTATATATTTAGACTTATAACTTATGACAATTTTGATCTTTTTATTGGGATTGTTTGACATTGTGAAATATACACACACACATAATGTAATATTAGAAGAGATTGGTAACCATTTTGTTTTGTATATTTAGCTAGGATTATTTATTATTTTATTATAGATATGATATTTATTTCTTGCTGGGACAGTTAAATTGTGTCCATCAATTATTGAATTTAACAATTTTTGAATCAAATATCACATAATACTATCTATATTGATTGATTGCCACCGTGTTTTGAGTTTCTCATTTAGGTACATTCCGCGCATATATTCTGGCAAGAAATTGTGTTGTCCATACCGCCCCTAATATCTATACAAATACCGCCCAAAATATCAATTCTCACTTGATTGATTGATTGGCAATCTCTTGCATGAAAAACGTGTATTGCCATAAAATTTATTAGTTAGCCATTTGTATGTTTAAACCCATCAATATTGTAGTACCTGATGATTATAATTACGACATATTTATTTATAACCATTATCAATCATTCGATTAATTCAATCTCGAGTACGGAAGGACCTTAGTGCCGTCATCTGAGCAAGAAACTGTTTGAATATAGATTTGCACATTAGTAACCAGTATACTCACTATGTATGAGTCATCTATGCGGTTGATACTACCAGTGATATAGTACAAAGTGCAAATGTATTATTTATACTACTAAGTCATCAAACAATACGCATTATCAACCCTTCCCCTCTCCTCCTTACTCACTCCTTGCTCACGGCCATAACGTTAACATCTTTTTTTTTTTAAAGACAACGTTCGTACTTGGGAATCTAATCCATGTGTCGCGGGGTACTTTACAAACATGTAATAGACGGACACAAATCACATCCACGATCCATCATTTACATACTTTGTTGTAAATTAATATTAAAAAAGGGTTATATTGTAATTAAATTTAAATAATAAGCGTTAGACTTGATATGATAAAATTCATTCTACAGACTGCGTTTTATGGAAAAGCGTGGGGGAGGCATTTGTTTAACAGTGGGGCAGGATTGGTAAAGTTAAATAACTATAAATATATGCTAGTATATCTGTATTGTTAATGTAATTTCTATACAACTTATTTTCACATCAGTAAACAAAATATATTTCATTTACGAAAAGCCATACTATTTATCATTTATTTGCTATTGTTTTACGTATGCCCCTATTATGGCCATAATATTTAGTGACTGTACATATATCATCTATCTATTCATAGAATGTGATCATTATTGGAATTTAATTTATATTAAGTACCAATAAATGACTATTTACTATAATGACTTTATAAAGTACATGTCATGATTCATGGACAATGGCCTAGATAATAAAAGAGTCAGTACCTAGTACTAAAATGCTATTACATATATTGAAATTTGGAACAGCGCCAAGTTTAAAATAAGTAGTCATGTATCGCATGTACTAGTACTTAATTTCTATGTATTGTTTTCGGTGGTAAATGTTATGACACATAATAGGGGCCTGCGTTAATAGTGTTAGGTGGTGGCATTGCTAATATTTTATTCTCGTAATACCTACATTGTCTTTATTTTTTATCGAATGTACCGATTATGTCTTATTTTTTATCAAATGTATAAAATCACTTTTCTTTGTTAATACTTACTCAATACGGCTTTGTGAATTCTTGTTAGTATAGTAATAAGCTTAAATTAAGTATCCTGTATTTCTCAGATAAATGAATGTATTCTTTATGAGAAATAAATGTCTTAAACCATAAATGCCTCAGTGTAATTCGGTCGGAATGCATTTATACGCATTATAGCCCAAGAGCCCACGACAACCAGACCTTCGTTATTAGCTCGCACCTACAGCGGGCTTTCAATGTGTCTGGCAAAATGTAAAAACCATTAAAACTGTCTGGTTATTGATGTAACAGTTTTTTGTAGATCCCTAAGATATATAATTAAAATTTACAAGCTGTGCCCCGCGGTTTTACCCGCGTTAAACTTTATTAATTATATAGCCTATGTGTTATTCGGATATATAAGCTATATAATGTCCTGGGACATTATTTACACACGGCCATCTGATCCCAAACTAAGCAGAGCTTGTACTATGGAAACCAGATAACTGATATATTACATTTACTATTTTTCTTTTGTAAATACATACTTATATAGATAATTTACAGCCAGACTCAGGACAAACAGACATTCATGCACACAAATATGTGTCCCGGATGGATGGATAGAAACCACGACCTGCGGCGTGAAAGGCAGCGTATCTACCAACCACGCCAACAGGCCCGTCAATATTACTACAAAGTTTCATCAAAATCGGTTCGGTAGTTTTCGCCTTTATAATATTAGTGTGATTAAACTTTAGGAGTATCTGGCAGGGGGTAGCAACTATCATAAGTCTCCGGCAACGAGATTTCTAAAATTATGTCGGAAAAAATAAAAAAAAATTGAGTTCTATACTTTAACGAATTTTAGGTAGTATTTTATGCAACTTTACTGCCTATTCAAATTCAAATTATTTTATTTGCAGAAATATGGGTCTTACAATGTTCTTATTTCTACTTATTATTACCGTTCCATATTAGCCTTTCGGCGTGCAAATGTCTTACACATAAAAAAATAATTTTAATTTATTAAACAAACTGAATGTAAATCGAAGTCTTTAAATTTATTTAATAATTACACAATATGTTTGCTTAACCTAATTTATCATCAAAGTATTCCTTGATTGTGTAAAAAGCTTTACGTAAAAGGTATTCAGAAAGCCTTTTCTTAAATTCAATGTTGCACTTTAAATCTGCCAGGTTGTGAGGTAATTTATTGAATATCCTGGGGGCCATACAGAAAACGCTTCCATCGTAAAGACTTGTTCTATGCGGAGGTATGCATAGCTTATTCCTTAGTCTCTTACTTTTTAGGGACTCAAAAAGAGTCCCTATTATCTGCCAAAGTAACTATAACCCAAACTCCATAGTCGCTGATCGTTCTTACCTATATAGGGGAAATGCCCAGAAAAAGTTTCAGCTTTTGGAAAAATAACGAAGGTCTGGCCGTCGTGAGCTCTTGCTCTATAATGATATGTCAACTTTGTATTAGTTTAGTATTTAATAAATTAAATTAAAATATAAAACAATATTACAACTACAATCGATTGCTCAAATAAGTCAATTCAAGACAAAAGCGACAAGCTTTTAAATCTCATTAAAGATTTATTTGGCATATATATTTAATTACGATATTTGCATATTGCCAGTTTTAGCCCCCGACGTAAACAGAATGACTATGTTTAGCCCCCAAATAACAGGACCGATTTCATGTGTTTGCATTGCAACTGTGAATGTCGAAATGGTCGAAAAGTCGAAACAAAGTCATGTTAACGACCGTTTTTATTATTATTTTTGTACCCCGCCCCGAATAACACTATCAAAACATCGAAAAAATTCACTCTAGTTATAATAATTTATGAAGATTACCTAGAGAACATTTTTATACATTTTGTATGGAACTCAATATGTTACCCTTTCTGAATTACAATATAATATCAAGGGATATTATCTACACACGGCCATCTGATCCAAAACTAAGCAGTGCTTGTACATACGTACATACTTATGTAGATAACTAGTTGTGCCCCGCGGTTTTATCCGCGTTAATCTTTATAAATTTTATAGCCTGTGTTTTATGTGTTAATCCAAAGTGTCATCTAACTCCATACCAAAGTTTATCAAAATCGCTCTAGCCGTTTAGACGTTAAGTAGTAACAAACATACACACTCACAAACTTTCGCCTTTAAAACATTAGTGTGGTTTAATTATGTTTCTCTGTAAGATGCCTAAATTTGTTACGAAGATCTCATAATATGCATATCTATAATGTGTCGTTTCGGTGTAGATATAAATGTTATTGCTTTCTTTCTTTCAAAGGTAAACATTTCTAGAGCAACAGCTTTTATAGTAGGTATGGGAAAACAACTCAGTGTATTGCGAAATTATTTTCTACACTACCTACGGGTGTATTGACCTGTTTAGGTATCCCACAGTTTTTATGTTGCATGTTTAAAAGTACTCCAGAAATAAATGGGTGCACCATTTCCACGACTTAAATCCGCTGAATTCCGACGTATTTCACAGTACATTGACACTTAGGCTGAGACTCCACCAAAGGGGAGAGGAGATGTTTTATAAACATCCAATTGAATTGTGTTATTGACACATCTCTCCGCTCAGCTTCAGTGGAGATCGCTGTGCGGAGATGTGTAATATTTGTATGGCACGATGGAAGCGGATATGTGAGCTGTGCGCAGACGACGCGCAGTGGTGACGAGAGATGTGCAGTGAGCATCTCCGCTTTGGAGGACTCCCCCGAGTTGAAAAATATCTCTTCTCGCACAGGACACAGCACACCGCACACATCTTTGCTTTGGTGGAGTCCCCCGAGCTGAAAAATATCTCTTCTCGCACAGCACACAGCACACCGCACACATCTCTGCTTTGGTGGAGTCCCCCGAACTGAAAAATATCTCTTCTCGCACAGCACACAGCACACATCTCTGCTTTGGTGGAGTCCCCCGACCTGAAAAATATCTCTTCTCGCACAGCACACCGCACACATCTCTGCTTTGGTGAAGTCCCGGCCTAATGCTTCTAGCTTTATTCTATGATCCTTAGTTAGGATCGATGAAATGTACCCCCTCTGATCTTCAGTTAACCGATTGACCCGCGTCTTCCCGTAATAACGTAGAGCTATAGTTACACAAAATACCCTTTAAATGATTTTCGAACCGTAATGGGGGTTGCTCTCTGGCGCGGCTTATTATTTTATATTTCGTAACATAATAATAAAATCCGATCACAGCGCAACAATTTCTGTGTTAGTAAATAATTAAATTTTTGCGTTAGTTATTTAAATATTTAGTAGTAACTAGCTGTGCCCGCGACTTCGTTCGCGTGGATGTCGGAACTTAACAATGTATTTTTTAGTGTAAAGCGCTGTGGGAGGATACCCATACAATTTTTTTTTATTTAATTTAGTGCTTCTTTATTTTACCTGTGAAACCATCTGGAGCGTACACAAAAACGTTATTGAGGTTGTTTACGCGTGAAAGAGCTACGTATAGTTGACCATGGGAAAAGCATCCAATACTTAGGTCCACCCCCGCAACGGATAATGTCTGGCCCTGAGCTTTATTAATCGTCATGGTATAACAGAGACTGACTGGGAATTGCACTGGTTTGAAAGATTTAGGAATTATAGGTATCCTTGGAATAAAAACAATAACACCGGCGCCGCAACCTGTTAATATTTCAGCTTCGATAATGTTTTGCTGCAGATTTGTGACTTTGAGCTGAGTGCCGTTACAAAGTTTGGGAGGACATAAATTTCTGAGGAGAACCGTTACCGATTTTTAAAACTATTTTGTAGGATGGAAATCCGGGTGTGATGAGGGAATCCAAAAATTCTACCGGGTAGTGCGTGGCGTCATCTTCTTCCATAACTGTATTTATTGAGCTATATTCTCTACTATTCCCGGACAAATGAGTCAATATTTTGAAATTAATTGTCGCAGCTTGGTCATTGCGGGGCGTAAAATAGCTCGCTGACATACCCAAAAACTGGCTTGATTTCCCATGTTTGTAGTATCTCCGTACACAGAAGAAATTAGCTCCTGCTGTGATGAAACGTAAGAACAGAGATTACCAATCAAAATAACTATTCCATCTTCTTGTAGGAGGTATGTGCCATCGCCTATTTTTAACAATAAATTGGAAAACTCCTGTGCATTTTCGCAGCCTCTGACTGATCGGGTTCCCTCCTATACTTATAACTATCTCTTGAATAGCCAATAAGGACCTGTTGTGACAAATTTCACGTACCCTGTCAGGAATTTCTCCATCAGTATTTAGTTGTACATGTCTCATAAAATCTTCAGCAAACTTGTCATGGTACTTTTGCCATAACTGTTTAGCATTCGATAACGCACTAAAGGTCAATAAGATGGCGAACAAATGTCGCAAGCAATGTGGACTATCGCTCACGCATGTTTCCGCTAGAGCGTCATCCCAATGCTGATCTCCATCTAATAAATGGCGTGCTCGGCAAGCGGCCTTGTATGTGGGATGTTCAATATTATCCACTTTACAGAGCTCAGCAAAAGACGTAGGTCCTCGCACTACATGGACCAAACTGTGGGATGAACTCACACGTGAGCACGCCGTGTGAACCTGCCCGCCTTCCTCTAGTCAATTCCAGCTAACTTGAGAGTTTGACTTTGCGATTTGTTGATGGTTATCGCGACACACACTTTTATAGGGAACTACAGTATTTTAAACTGAAAAGGGAGATAATTTGGCACTAACGGAATACGTGACACGAACACTGTTTCTCCCTGGGCGCATCCAGGCATAATAGTAGCCTCTATAACACGATGCAAAGTTTTGACTTGAAGCTTAGTGCCGTTGCAAAGTTTAGGTGGCTTCAAATTCCTCAGAACCTTTACAGGTATACCCACACGCAACGTACATGCCCTATTATACGCCCTTAGGGGTGGAAATTCCTAAAATCCTGAAATACGTATTTTTTATTTTTAACGGAAAGGCCAAATATCAATTTTCATGCTTTTCACTTAAAAAATTACACACTTATCATACAATGATGAAATAATGAAATTTATTCAGCACTTGGGTATTAACATACACTTGTACTTGTCAAGTTCACAATGCAGTACATAAACATAGTCGAATACAGTATAAAAAATACAAAAATATAATTAGTCTAAAAAAAATAATCTATTATTTTGAAATTTATTTATAAACAATATTAAAATTAAAGAATTGACGGCAATGAGCATTTGGCTAGCGCAGAAGGCTCTTAACCAGTAGCTTAAATTAAACTATTAATACCCGAGGCCACCCTTTTGGGGTTCGGGCCACAGCTGAGGGGGCCGCTGAAGCAAAAGGACAGAATTCTAAGAGAGGGTGTGATCAGTGGCACGGGATCACGGATGACGTGTTATGGGGCCAAAGCGATCCTCGCCGCTGAGGAGCCTACTAGGGCTTGCAATATCCGTTCATTTTTACTATCCGGATAGTACGGATATTAATATTTTACTATCCGGATTATCCGGATAATACGGATATTTTTTAGTTTTTAGTATAAATAAAACTAGTATGCCTTTGTTACACGTTTTAATCAGTATCTCAAGCAAAATGACAAAGAAATAAGAAACGATACCAATATTTCAAGTAATAATCACATAAAAAAACTAGTAAACTTTCTAAAATTATACAATAAAACACTGATCATACCGAACAAATAATTTGTATCTATTCTTTTCATATTAAAACAATTCTAATTAAAAGTGAGATCTTACATTTATCATAAATCACAACATCCCAATAAAATCAACCTATTTAAATCATAATAATTAAATAAAAATATCACTTTTCGTGGCACATCAGCTCAATTTTAAACAACAATAGTATAAATCAAATGTAATAAACAAAAATGAACAAAATATCTCGAAATTATCAAATAATCAATTCTTAGGTAATTATATTAGGTAATCCTAAACTATTTTTTATCCAAATTTTGGTAACGTGATCTTAAACGCTTTAAAAATGAGATCTTACATTATCACAAATTACAAAATCCCAATGAAATCAACCTATTTAAAAAATAAAAATTAAATAAAAATATCTTTTTCATTGGCAAATCAGCCTAATGATGAAACTACAAATATATAAATCAAATAACATAAAACAAAAATAATCAGAATATATCAAAATAATCAAATAATCTCTTCATAATATAATATTTCGCAATGCTTAAACGATATTTTATCAACATTTTGGTAATATTATCTTAAAAAGCTTAAACTATCTAATGAATCTTCTTTCATAGAAGTTCTTAAATGGTTACATAAATATCCTGTAGCAGAAAACACTCTTTCTGCTTCAACGCTGGTCGGTGGTATTGATAAAAGAAGATTGTAAACCCGTTCTAAATTCCTGCTCCTCTGTCCATTTCCATCAAATAGTGCCATCTCTACTCGAATTGTGGTGTCTAAACCGTTTGTTGAAGAAGTCGGTTGCTGCGCAGAAGATGGCCGACTCATAAACCGGACGATTTCTTCTCGTAATTGTGTTTTAATTGATACGTTTACAGTTGAAGAAGAGCAACCTTCTGTATCTTTTGTATTGTCTGTTGAAGTTATGACTGTTTGATCTGATTGTTTTGTGTCAAAAAATGTAGATATGATTTTAACAATCGTCAGTCTCACAGATTCGTTTGATGGATTTTCAAAAGGATAGTCGTGTGTACTTCGCTGTTCATAAAAATTGTAAGGGTTGTGTAAATATTATTTCTGAAATTCGTCGTTGTGATATCCTTCTTTGGAGTGATACCAGAAGTTCATTACTAATAATGCTATCCTTTTGCGATAATTTATGAATCATAAATTTTAACGCTGTCTCAGCAGTCAGTAAGTTTGCATTTTCTTCACAGATCGCTTCTACCGTAGCTTTTGCTTATATTAAGGGATTCCGAAATTTCTTCAAGATGTTTAAATTCCGTATCAGTAAAACATATATCAGATTTAAAATCAATTAATGCTTTGAATGCAGAATCTTTTAATAATAAGAACCGATCAATCATGTTAGCAAGACTGCTCCATCTTGTTTTGCAGTCTAAGATAAGACGAACATTCTTCTGTTCTCCTTCTGCGGTGTACTTGTAAAGCACCTCAGACTTGGTCGGTGATTTTTTAAACATCTTGTGCAAATGCGTGCAGTAAAGAGTTTAACATAAAGTTAACAAGTGTACAATGTTGTTATGATCTCTGTCACTAGACTTTGACTTATTGTGATTTGTGAAGTAAGTAAATGGAATACTTGGAATCAAGTGATTAACTATATTAAAATAATATAACGCAATAACACTAATGTGTTTCACAACTTTTTATTTGATATTTAAAAGAGAAATACAACTATCCGTAATATCCGTAAAATCCGGATAATTATGCAAGTCAAATCCGGATTTGAAAATCGGTGGATATCCGGATAGTACGGATATCCGGATATCCGGATTGCAAGCTCTAGAGCCTACCCTAGCTAACCTGCGGCTTTCTCTAGCTACCTAGATGGACGACCCGGAGAAGAAATCCACAAAGAAACTCCAGGCTTGCTTTTTTCGTCTTCTTTTGCTTTTTGTTTTCGTTCTTTTTTTTCAATCATGTATTTTCTTACATTACAACTTACATCTCCTATTTTACGCCCTTATTAAATTATAACAAATCCAACCTTGTATATAATTAAATTTGCCCAAAGAAAACAGAATATTTTAATAACCAATTTTGGACAACGACATACTTCTAGCCAACCAAGACCTTATTTCGAAACAATTCGGAACATTCAAAGCCCTACGTAACTCATGCAATTAGCAAACACGGGCAAATCTTAACACCGCGAGTCAAAAGCAATGCACAACGACATCTATCGAAATAAAAGTCAACTATCAAGCACAACGACATCTATAACAAATCCAACCTTCTACATAATTCAATTTGCCCAAAGAAAACAGATTTTTTAATAACCAATTTTGGATAACGACGTACTTCTAGGCAACCAAGACCTTATTTCGAAACAATTCAGAACATTCAAAATCCTACGTAACTCAAGCAATCAGCAAACACGGACAAATCTTAACACCGCGAGTCAAAAAAAATGCACAACGACATCTATCGAAATAAAAATCAACTATCAACCTAGTTCATTCAGAAAAGAGATGTCATAATATGTACAATGACATCTATCGGACTGTTAGGTAGATAAACATTAGTTCATCTTGAAGTAATGAAATGTGTGTTATTTTTCTTCATGATTACTTTAAAATCTAATATCTTTTGATAGACTGAACCGATTGCAATGAAACAAAAACTAAATGTTACCTCAAGTTACGATCAATCGTTTTGTATCAAAGTTATCTACATTGCTTTCGTATATTTTACGTGATACCCGAACATATAAACAGACAAACAGACACACAGACAAACAGACAAAAAAATCTAAAAATGCTGGAAATGGGTTCTATTGGTGGTCTTTTAATACCCTGGCTATTTTTTTTGGAATTTCTTTTGATGTACAAAAATTATTTTTCTACAGATTTATTATATGTATTATTATTATTATTATTTTTGTTTTGCTTTTTAGTTTCTCGGTTTAAACCGGTATCGTAAGGAGAACACGGGCCAAAGCCAAGTGTTAACCTAGGGGGATAGTACTAACTTGTGATGAACTAGCCCGAGTTGGTAACATTTCTTGCTCGTTAGTCTGTAAAAACTTTCGAACTATCCTGCACGTGTTGAGAATAACGGCTTTTTGAAGATTTCTATATGTATACGGAGGTAAATCTAATGTGTTTAGTGAATGGTGAAGTTGATTGGGGATAACACCTAAAGTTGATAACACAACAGGAATTATAGTGACTTGCCGCAATTTCCATAGCCGTGTTATTTCTGTTTTTAGATCAGTGTACTTTGCAAGTTTTTCACCTATTGTATTTTGTAGGTTGTGTGTATTAGGCACAGCTATATCAATTATGTATCCAGTTCTATTTATTTTATCTATTAAAGTTATGTCTGGTCTATTGTAATGGACGGTCCTATCGGTAAGAATGGCGCGGTCGTAATAAAGCTTATGTGTAGCATTTTCAAGAACTGTTTCTGGGATGTATTTGTAATAAGGTACTGGTGAAGTGGCAAGTAGTTGGTATTTTAAGGCTAATTGTTGGTGTATAATGTTAGCAACCTGGTCATGCCTGTGCTTATAATCCGTTTGGACTATAGATTTACATGCTCCAGTGATATGTTGGATGGTTTCAGGGCAACTACTGCACCTCCTACAAATGTCTATTGATATGTTTGTTTTCATAATATATTTTTGGTAATTTCTTGTTTCAATGACTTGATCCTGAATCGCTAACATAAACCCTTCTGTTTCTGGAAAGAGATCACCTCGAATGAGCCATTCGTTCGATGCTACTTTATCGACGTTTGACTGACTCAAGGCTTGGTGATATCTTCCATGTAATGATTTCCGAGTCCATTGGGCTATTTTGGTTTTCACATCGGTTTGTTTCTCATTATCTTGCATCGTCCTACAAGATAAATTTAGTGGTGTTAGCTTATGGTCATTGTAGGTAACTGAGCTGTGTAAATTTGACGTGTTACTTTTGGTGTAAAAATACTGTCTCAGATTACTAACTTGTGAGTTATGTAAGTTAATGATGTCAATTATACCCCTACCTCCTTCTTTTCTCGGTAGTGTTAGTCGCTGTACACAGGATCTGGGGTGGTGTTTTCTGTATTTAGTCATGTTTACGTTGATGAGACGTTGTAATTTTTGTAACTCCGTTTTAGTCCAAAATATAACTCCAAAAGAGTAAGTTAATGTGGGGATTGCGTATGAATTTATTGCTTTAATGGTATTCCGCGAATTAAGTTGTGTATTCAATATAGATATTAATCTGTGTTTAAAATTTTGGGTTAATTCAGTTTTAATATTTTTGTGTAAGATTAGTTTTGATTGTAAGTAACCTAAATATTTATATGTACCGATTTCATCAAGAGAGTTTATTATCTCCCCTGTTTCTAATTCGTGTGTATGTGCAAAGTGCTTGCCTGCTCTAATTGAGTTTATTTTACATTTATCAATACCGAATTCCATGGTAATGTCTTTCGAATATTGTTCTGTAACATTTACAAGTTCAATCAATTCTTCGGGCGTAGATGCATATAGTTTAATGTCATCCATGTACAGGAGGTGATTTATTTTGCAAGTCTGTTTGTCAGTCGATGTGTCATTTGAGAACTCTTTACATTCTAAAACATATCCAGGGTTTAATGAATTTAATCGATTGGAGAGAGGGTTTAATGCTAAGCAGAACCATAATGGACTTAAGGAATCTCCTTGAAATATCCCACGTAAGATCTTAATTGGTTCTGTTTCTTCTGTACCTGTTGGTGTAGTGACGCGTAACCGAGTAGTCCATTTACTCATTATAGTCTCTAGAAATAAAATAATTTGAGGGTGAATTTTATAGATTTGTAAGACTTCTAATAGCCAGGAGTGAGGGATTGAGTCGTATGCCTTTTTGTAGTCGATGTACATGGTACTTATATCCTTTTTGCGTTGTTGTACCTGTTTTAGTATTACGGAGTCAATTACTAATTGCTCTTTACAACCTTGGCTAAACTTCCTACAGCCTTTCTGTTCTTCGGTTAAAATATTATTAGCATTTAAGTGTTGGTAGATGACTTGGCTAATACAAGAGGTGAGAATTTTGTAGAGGGTTTGTAAGCAAGTTATTGGTCTATATTTTGCAGGATTGGTTGAGTCGTGAGTATCTTTTGGTAACATATACGTTATTCCTTCTAATAGATAATTTGGCATCGTTGATGGATTTATTATGAATTTGTTGATATTATTAAGAATGATTGGATGTAAATTTGTAAACCTTTTGTACCAAAAGTTATGTAGATTGTCAGACCCGGGTGCCTTCCAATTGTGTAATTTATTAATTACTAGTTTGAAATCTTGAATTTGTATGCTTTCAAAAGGCATCTGTTGTTTATCTAAAGTGTTTGATTTTTCAGTGGTTATCCATTCGGCTTCAGTATTATGAGAAACTGGGTTCTGCCATATTTTAGACCAAAACCTTTCAATTTCATTTATAGGGGGGGTATCTAAATGTGATGGAGGGTTACTTGATGATGTTCTGTTGCTAGTGGTTTGCTTTAGATTCCTATAAAATACTTTCTCATTGTTGGCAAATAAGCTATTTTGGGTTTTACGCAATATACATTTTGTATATCTTCTTAACCGCGCGGTTGCTACTGTTAATTTTTGTTTCAGGGTGTCCAAAAAGTGGAAGAGTTTTGTATTAGGATCTTCATGAGTTGTATGAACAGTGTATTGATCTATTATTAGTTTAGCGGCTTTACATACATTTTTAGTTCTATTTCCTTTTATGTA
Organism: Pseudoips prasinana; assembly: GCA_951640165.1. Taxonomy (NCBI): domain Eukaryota; kingdom Metazoa; phylum Arthropoda; class Insecta; order Lepidoptera; family Nolidae; genus Pseudoips; species Pseudoips prasinana. The sequence goes on from OX621240.1 coordinate 24,612,658, forward strand.
CTGTGTAAGTCTACCAATCTTAGCTCTTAATTCTTCTACTCTATTTTCTAGTCTTTTTTGCCATTTTGGTTTACTACGGTTCCGCTGATTACTCCTACTTTCTATTGGTACCATGTTGATTCTCGCACCATTCAGTTTAGCGGTGGTCCAAGCAGCGCAATATAAAATAGTTTGTAATGTATCAAAATCAGTCTCCCTTTTCGCATATACTGGCAAAAGTATACTATTAATATAGCTAATTATAGACACTAACTTCCTAGATGACCTCTGTTTAGGTATGTAAGTCCTTTTAACAGGATCAGTGCCACTAAAATATTCTATAGCTTGAGCGAAACTATTATCTATTTCATAATTCCTTTCTTGTGTTACTCCTGCTTCACTGTCATTCTCAGGCACATCGTTTTGTGTAAGGCACTCTACTTGACAACAGTCTGGATTTCTAGTAATATCTACATTTGTTATCGAGAATTCTGTTTGAGGTTCCATTGTATTCGAAAAATTTGGTTCTACTCGTAAACTTGTATTAAAATTTAATTGTGACTGTTGAAGAGGACTTGATTGCAAATTGGATTGCGTCGGTTGAGAGTCTGTTATAATTTCTGTTCTAACTTGTGCTTTAATTCTGTTTAACGTGTCTTCAGATAGATATCTATTTTGGACAATAACTCGTCTTTGATCAGAAACCCTTTGCTCAGACACATTCATATGTGGGTATTGTTCCATAAACAGTTCATGTAACTTTTTCCTGTATGTTGTGAAGTCAGTCTCTAGTTTAGTAATTTTGTAGTATGATGTCATAATAAAAATATTCATTGCCCGGTTCCATTGCAAGCGCGTACCTTGAGTTTGTTCTCTATTTATATGTTGTGTTTGTTGGGGGTGTGTAGAAATGGATAATTCTGAATTAGGCTCGGTTTGTCTAGAAGTAAGTTCTTTTCGTATTTCTTCATAAATTTGATCTATTTTGGTCTGTGGTAATAGTTTGTTATTAATTATAGCCCTACGTTGGACTCCTAATCTTTGACGGGAAACATCTATGCTGGGAAATTTTTCAATAAATTTGGAATGAAGTGGTTCCAAGTAGCCTATTCTGTCGGTATCCAAATAAGTCAATTGAAGGTAAGTGCGTAGAATAAATTCATTAATTTCGGGGCTCCATTTTTTACGCTTGTTAGTCACCAAGGTGGGTACAGGTTCTGGAACGTCTAAGCATTCCTCCTGTACAACACTTTTGGTCATAATGCTGCTGATTGTAGAACAAGATGAAGAAAATATGTTCCTTGTCATATAAGAGGGACGTGTTGACGGAATGGATGAAACAAGAGATGAAGCACCTTCATCCGAAAGATAATCATTGCTTTTAGAATGTATAGTATCTCTACTAACTATTATGCTATTACCGTCTTCAGGAATAGTTTCCTGCCGACTTATTGGGACTTCGCCATTTTTTTCAATTCGTTTGGCCTTCGGTCGTGATCGTAAATTATACCTTCTTCTATTTTCGTCGTTAAGCTCTGTCTGTAGTTGAGATACGTTGCCCCCCCCAGAATACGAAGGGCAGCCCGAGCTAGGCTCAGGGCGGGATTCTCCAGTGGAGTTAGCACTGGTACCCGCCTGGGGTAGTCTAGTGTTTAAGCGTACCTTTTTCATACCTACTACAGAAATTTAGTCTGGGACCGTTAGTTAGGAAAGGGTTGAGCCAAGATTTTAATGACTGCTATTAGTACCTCCTGTTTATCCGTAAACAGGGCATGATAAAGGTGTTATGTTCAATAAATAGTTCATGCCTTTCCCTAAGCCTCCCTACCACGTCAAGGTGGTCCCGTAGGGGGGTTATTATTATTATTATTATTATTTAAATATTTAGTAGTAATTGTATAGTAATGTAATTTTTGTATTAGTTATTTAAATATTAAGTAGTTATGTTAGAGTTATATAAAATCTTTGCCATTAATAATAATCTATATAATCTTATTATTATTAATATTAAGTAGTTATGTTAGAGTTATATAAAATCTTTGCCATTAATAAAAATCTAATAAATAAAATATAATATTAAATTTGTACAATCATACGTATCTACGATATGTATAATTAATAAATTATTAGTAGTATGTATGTATATAGTAGATATGTCGGGAACCAATATTATGTACCTATCTCCTTATGTAACCAAATCTTAAGCGAATAAAGTTCTTAACTTATTTTATCTTACCTTTTGGGTCGAATTATAATTTGGCGTGGTTGGTAAATGCTTACCTTTCACACCGCAGGTCGTGGGTAAGATTCCCAACCAGGACAGATATTTGTGTGCATGAACATGCCTCTTTGACATGTGTCGTTGTCGCGATGTAATCACACTAATTTTATAAAGGCGAAAGTTTGTGAGTGTGTATGTTTGTTACTTCTTCACGTCTGAACGGCTGGAGCGATTTTAATTAAATTTGGTATGGAGTTAGCTGACACCCAGGATTAACACATAGGCTATAATTTAGCTTATATAAAAGAATATTTTAAAGGCAAAAGTTTGTGAGTGTTTACTCTTTCACGCAAAATCTTACGGATGGATTTTGATGATATTTTGTAGTAATATAGCTAATATATCCGAATAATACATAGGCTTTCATTTATAAATTTTAATGAGGGAAATACCGCGGGGGCACAGCTAGTATAAAATAAAATAGGAAAGAAATTTGTACAGATACTTTCTTTAGTATGTATTTACTTAGGTACGCCTTCATTATAGGGTGTGCGTCGCAATTGGGCAAAAACTGGTTGGGATTCGGCATAATGCTCCAGCGATGGACATGATAATTATGTCATCACCAGCAGCAACCGATTTTCTGTACCACCAAATAACTTATATTAACATATATGAATACCCCCGTGCCTCGGAGAGCACGTAAAGCCGTCGCTCCTGTACCTGACCTTTTTCCGGTCGTGTTATTAGTCCTCCTATCGGATCATGAGAGAGATGGAATACAAAGTGCCCGTGTGTTCGCGTACACACTTGTGCACTATAATATTTCCCGTGCAGGTGGCTAGTGTCCCTGAGACTGGCCGCCGTGGCCGAAATTCGGCTAGGAGGACATTAATCACACTATCACATTAATATTATAAAGGCGAAAGTTTGTTAGTGTCTATGTCTGTTACCTACTTCTTCACGTCACATAGATTTTAATAAAATTTTGTATGGAGTTAGCTGACACCCTGTATTAACACATGTTCTATAATTTATAAAGTTTAACGCGGGTACAACCGCGGGGCACAACTAGTTAATCCTAAAACAACGCAAGATAAGACAGCGCTGTAGACCTAACCCACACCTAGAAGAACTTTAGCGAATAAAAAGTCCCAACCAACGAGTAAGAGCTAAGTTACTTAATGGTATTCCCTTTTTAGGGTTCCGTAGCCAAATGGCAAAAAATGAAACCCTTATAGATTCGTCATGTCTGTCTGTCTGTCCGTCCGTATGTCACAGCCACTTTTTTCCGAAACTATAAGAGCTGTACTACTGAAACTTGGTAAGTAGATGTATTCTGTGAACCGCATTAAGATAGAAAAATAACAATTATTTTAGGGGGTCGCCAAACATAGAACTGAAACTTAAATTTTTTTTTTCATCGTACCCATACATATGGGGTGTCTATGGATAGGTCTTCAAAAATGATATTAAGGTTCCAAATATCATTTTTTTCTAAACTGAATAGTTTGCGCGAGAGACACTTCCAAAGTGGTAAAATGGGTGCCCCCCCCCCCCCCCCCCTCTAACTTCTAAAATAAGAGAATGATAAAACTAAAAAAAATATATGATGTACATTACCATGTAAACTAACAATGAAAATTGGTTTGAACGAGATCTAGCAATTAGTTTTTTTTAATACGTCATAAACCGCAATTTGCATTCATTTAATCAACTGAAATACTTGCTGCTATGGAACCCTTCATGTGCGAGTCCGACTCGTACTTGGCCGGTTTTTTATGACGTAGATCTGACACGCGACCATGTTAAAGGCAAATAGTAGAGTAAACAAGGAACCCAAAGCAAAGATTAGTCACAATACTGACACCATATGAATTATTCGTATATAATCTGTATCATGAATTCAAAGCACAATACGAAGTTCTTGTCATTGGAATCTATGATGGCTCATAGACCGCATAGACGCAATGAATAATGTTACGTGCGTATTCATAGGAAAACTTATAACGACATCAATAATATTGTTCATAAATAATAGTTTATAACTTTTTTAGAACAAGCTCTTAATATAAAATGAGTACTAGATCGAGCCGTTCTTTTCTATTTGAATTGAAAACTTTTTTAGGCGCGTTGAGCACTTTTTGGTTGAACACACACAATCATGTCACTCTTCCCATGAACTGTATGTGTACTGCGTACAGACGCCAGCACATCCAGCTATCCCAATCTGTCAAATTTATTTTATAGATTTTCAACTTTATCACATAAGGATAAGGTTCACTTTCAATTGGGGACATTTGACAGATTGGGGTAACTTGATGTGCTGGCGTCTGTACATATGTGTACTTTTGGGTAAACAAAAAGCGTAAAACTCGCGTCATTGTCACGTCACGCTTCCCAAGAGCTATATGTATACTGTGTACAGACGCCAGCACATCAACCTACCACAGTCTGTCCCAATTGAAAGCTTATGAATTGAACCTTATGCTTATGTGATAAAGTTGAAAATCTATGAAAGAATTTAGACAGATTGGGGAAGCTGGATGTGCTGGCATCTGTACATAAAATATGTGCACTTTAATGGGTGAACAAAAGGCATGAAATGACTGAGAAACTGCCCCGCATGATTTTTGTTTTTTAAGTCATCCACGCTATAGAAATAAATTTCTGTATCATAATTCGTAATCACAATGTACACTCAGGCTCAGAAAATATACATATGGATCACACATATGGTTGTCCTGTGCGGAGATCGTACCCGAGACATGGTAGCACTAAGGTGGTGATGGATGAGGCGACCATGCAATATAATGGTTGGTGGGCTCTCCGGTGAGCTCAGGCGACCTTACCTACACCCAGGAGTGCAACATTAATATAATAATCCCGTCCACCGGAGTACTTTCTGTAAGATAGAATAAAATCCATAAGACTGTCTACAAATATGACTTCTGACTCATAGTACACTTAACTAGCTATTGTGACTTCCTACATAGGATTCCGAATGAATGAATTATTTGTAAGTTGACATATACCTATATATTTTTTTCTATAATGTATTACCAATATATTTTTAAAATTTAATATTTGACATGTAAAATAACTTTACCGAAATAAATGATTATGATTATGATAATGCTCTAATGAGGCTAGTCAAAGTGTAATAAACCGATATACTCCAGCTTATTCAAATGTTATTCAAACGGGTATAACATAGGTTATACCTATATATCTATATGATATATAGGTATAACCTATGTTATACCTATATATCTATGGGTAACGTGTTGGGCACACATGTGAACCTCTAAACACAAGCTTTTTTACGGCATAGTGTAAATATAAACGTAGTAAGAATATTTAAAATAGAAAAGCCATTTTTAAATTAAAGAATGAACATTCATTTTTAAATTTTAGACCGCTTCTCCATGGTATTTAAAATCGAATTTTGCAAAAGCTTGTGGTCTCAGAATGTATTTCCGTAGGCACAATAAAACATAGTGTAGTATTACACAGCGGGAAATGTCTTGAAGACAATAACTACGGTTACATACCTACATTTGACATTTGTTTGATACTCATTGAGGCGCGGCGGGGCCACCGTTCGATGGGAAAGAGTTGTGTTGAGAGAGAGTCGATGGATTGACAAAACGGCACGCCTATTGCATTGCTAACTGCTTATATATTGAATTGATTTAATTGGCTGCCTCTTTGGTCTAGCGGTAACGTGTTCAACCGCAGATAGTGAGGTCCCGGGTTCAAATCCCGGGTCGGGCCAAAACGTGATTTAAAAATAAACAAGAGATTTCATAGTAACAGCCCGAAGTCTGCGAATCGGCGGCATTACACCCCGGTTTTCGGAGAGCACATAAAGCCGTCGTTCCTGTACTTAGTCATCCCATCGGGTCATGAGAGTGATGGAATAGAAATTACCCCTATAATTTTCCACACACTTGTACACTATAATATGCCCTGCGCAGTTGGCTAATCTCCATTGAGACGGGCTGCCGTGGCCGAAATTCGGCTGGGAGGTCATTAATATATGAAATATTCGTTTTACATTACAAACATAAAGTCACATAAACAATACACCTTAACATGTAGCTATTGAACATTTTTTGTTATCTTCTCAGTAATGGATATTGTAATAGCTGTCATCTTAAATAACAATTAAAAATATAATACTAATTATCTTAAAGTTATTTTTAGTTCCTGACATTAACATCTCGACACTTCCTATCTAATATCAGTAAATTAACTAAATGCGACATCTCTATAATATTAAATGAAATGTTTTAAATTATAACTGGGTTTGTATATTATTATTATACTGTTTTGACGGCCATAAAGAATATCGTCACCCCATCTCATGCCGTGGGAGGAGTAGAAGTCGTCCTCAGGGAATATCTACCAGAGAACGGGCAGCAGCGTTTCTCTGTGAACTATGACCACTGCGTTCGCCAACCCAACTGCCAAGCGTGGCGATTATGGCATGTCCCCTAAGATGATTCTTGGGGGAGGCTTTTGCTCAGCAGTGGACTTTTTACAGCTGTTATGATTATTAGCAATTGAAAATTTCAAAATGAACCTTATACTAATAACGTGATAAAGTCAAAAATCGATAAAAGAAAATTGACAGATTGGGGTAGGTGGATGTATTAGCGTCTTAATCGCCAAGAGCGATCTCTTACAGGGAACCTAGTGAATTATGACAAACTAAAGAACGATATCTCCGAGTTATTAAATTCGAATTTTATAGCATTTATTCGCAATGCAAAGCGTTAATCCTACATCCTCCGGAAGGGTGTTAGCAAGGGAATCCTAAATTTGATCTGCCAGTGTGTATCGTTCGTAGCTTAACGCAGAGCGCCTACCCCGGATTGATAGATGGTGCAGGTCCGAGACCCGCCGGACGATAAAATTTATGATTTCCCATTTTTGAGATTAAATATCTCCGAGTTTTGATGTGAATACTGCCAATTCTATTTTTCCTACGTTTAGACCAAGTTGCATTGATCCCGATCATGGGACGACCACCATGCAAATACTAGCAAGCAAAATTAATGACTGCACTGTATCTAGACTTCCTTAGCTTTAAAAAATCCATGTGCAAAGTTACGTCGCAGTCTTATTTCCATCCAGCTTCACGATTATAGCTATAAAATTGAAGGACGTAAGTAGTAGATAACCCAGCATTTCGTAATAGTAGTAATATGAAAAAAGAAATTCTGTAGTCTCTCATTTTGTGACCTTATAGTTTCTTTAATCGTAATTCGTATTAAACTATTTTTTGACGCAATGCAGTTTTCATCCATCATAGGCAAAATTAAAAGAGTTTAAATAACTTTATACAACATGTTTACGGCAAGTTGTTAAAGAAAGACCGTATTTAGCTAAGTAGTACCTTTCTTTGGGACTTAACCCTCCCACACATGGTGATAGGCACAATCACCGGACACTCCACACTAAACAAACACCTCTTCAAGATTGGCGTCACAGACAGCCCCTTGTGCAGAGGATGCATTGAATCTGAAGAAACACCGGTTCACGTACTGCTACACTGCAATAGCGTTGCCAGCCAACGGGCAAAGTTCCTAAACGATCCGAAGACACTGCAGGAAGTACTCCAGCCAAGCTTTCTATGCCTCTTGGACTTCTGGATGGAACTAAAATGGTTTGAGTAGCCAAATAAGTTCACGTACGATGGCCCAATTAGGAGGCTAAGTGCGGAAACCAATCGCCCAACGAACTAACTAAAACCCTCCCACACGTCCTCCACTGTAACTCTTGTAAGCCAGGATCGATAATGTTATGTAATGAAAAGGTTTTAAGCTCTCAGGCATAGATTGGAACCCCGCAACGAATTTAATCAGCCAGTAGTCATAACTTGCAGATTAAATTCGTCCCCAGCGGAACGGCGGGACATAATTTTGAGCTGATTGGATGATTAAGCCTAAAAATAAGGGTCGTGAAAACTAGCTTGTTAAATTAGCTGGGACTTTACACACACATGGCAGTCTGATTCCATACTAAGCAGAGCTTGTACTATGGAAACCTTACAACTGATATGCTACATATCCTACTATTCTTTTGCAAATACTTACATACTTATATAGATAATTACACCCAGACTCAGGACAAACAGACATGTTCATGAACACAAATATCTGTCCTGGGTAGGAATCAAACTCAAGACCTGTGACGTGAAGGGCAAGCATTTACCAACACCGCGAACCAGGTCAAACTTTTTCACATAATTTGTCATAACTAACTAACTGTTATGACGCATTATGTGAAAAAGTCAGCTTCGCAAAATGTGATATTTAGTATAATAATGTTATGAGTGCGTAAGACTTCTTTACATATAACTTTAATATGCGCTAAATTAGTAGTATTACATATTGTTCGACAAATCTATGAATCACTATTCTTCAAAACCTATACAAATTGACTCTACTAGTGCCATTCATGAATTCTATGATTTTGAAGACTATATGAATAATTAATAAAGTAGGCCGTTTTCTTAGAATAAGTATATATGTTTGAATGAGCACAATTTGTAACAACAAAGATATGTTTTCCATACAATATATATTCTTTAGTTTAACTCAAAAGCCGCTCGAGGGCAATGTACCTACTCTAAATACATGCATACACAAACATAATTTTCTGGTGGAATGACAATCTTGCAAGGGTGGCAACTGCAGAGGTAGAGGTAAACCGGCATTCAATCTTCTTTTTCTTTATTCTTCTTTTTTTTTCAAAGACACACCCGCATGAGGGAACTTAGTCCCTGTTTAGCGGGGTACTTTACAAACATAAATATACGGACACAAATTACATCTGGATGTAATTTGTGTCCGTATAGATTTACCCATAAATTTTTGTTTTGAGTCTGGACTCAAATTCTGTCAAGTCAAGTCTGAACAAAAATTTATGGGTCACAAGAATAGTAGTCTGTCGCGGGAATCGAACCCGGGACACGGACCCCTTGTCCACCACCAGGACGTCGTTTGGATTACATGATGATCTCTATCGTATGGGCAGTGGGTACCCTGGCGTCAGAGTTGTTCAAGCCGACCAGTTGGCCTCTGAAATAACTTAACAACTATGGTCTAATGACTACAACCGGGACCGACAGATTAACGTGTCCTCCGAAGCACGGCAACGCTCCGACATTAAACCACTTTAGTGATCACCCATCTATGGACTGACCGCAAGCCTAGTTGCTTAACCACCGATTACTTACGGACCGGTGAGAGCATCTAGCTAGGATGATAATGATAGATGCCTTTTTATCTGAGGCGGTCTTATTTTTATTAAATAACTTAGAAGTGTTTATTTCTATGACATCATCTGAAACTTTGAAGTATGTTATTTTAGGAGTAACAATAATGATTTATTACAATAATACTCTGCAGCCACAATGTTTGACTAATGGAATATCATTGCAAGGTATTAAACAAAATTATTATTATTTACTCATCATCATCATTACAACTAAATAAGTCCACAGCTGGACAAGCCTCCCTCAAGAATATCCATACTTATCGTATGGACAGTGGTTACCCTAGAGTCAGAGCTGTTCAAGCCGCTTAGTATTCCTCTGAAGTGGCTTAACGACTATAGTTTAATCACCACAAACGGGACCGATAGTTTAACGCCCTCCGAAGTACGGAGACGATAAGAAGTGAAACCATTCGTGGTCACCCATCTAGGGACTGAGCGCAAGCCTAGTCGCTTGACCTCGCCGATCAGTTATAGATCAGTGAGAAAGTCTGAGGGCCTCACATATCATGTCAGCCAAAGTACGTCCACTGTCCACTGGACAAAAGCCTCTCCAAAGAATGGGGGGATATGCCATAATCGCTACGCTTGGCAGGCGGGTTGGCGATCGCAGTAAGATGGTCATAGTAATCAGAAGGAAGCTGCTGCCCGTCCTCTGGTATACATTCCTTCGGGTCGACTTCTACGTCCCCCACGGGATGAGATGGGGTGATGTTATTCTGATTCTGATATTTGTCGCCGTCAATTATTTACTAACCAGACTTAACTGTCAAGGAACTGGACACAAGACTGTCTCGCAAACCACGTATTTCGTACTGTCCTGAGTCGTATTGATGGACTTGGTTATTTATGATTATTATTGTGTGGTGGTGGCGGTGAATATCAGAATATCATCACCCCATCACATCCCGTGGGTGGCGTAGAAGTCGACCGGAATGAAAATCTACCCGAGGACGGGCAGCAGTGTCTCTCTGTTAACTTTGACCATTATACTGCGATCGCCAACCCGTCTGCTATGCGTGACGATTATGGTAATACCCCAAGAGGAGGGTCTTTTGTCCAATAGTGGACTTTAACAGCTGTTATGAAGATGATGATTATTAATATTAAAGATAAAGATGCATTTATTTGTATGAAACATGTGTTACATTTTTTACATGTGGTGTTACAATGATAGTTATAGTGGTATCAACATGTCCTGCCGAAACAGGCGTACAAATGACTTTAAATTTATATATGTAAAATAGTTTGCCGCAATTTAAAACACAATAATTTCACATATTTGGCACAATAGACTTATCTAGTAAAAAATCATTCACACTATAGTACCCTTTTTTACAAAGTAATTCTTTAAATTTCTTTTTGAATAAGTTTATTGTTAGGGTTTTATATGAAAAAGGTATTTTATTGTAGATTTGTGGCGCCATACAGAAAATACTTCTCCACATAAGTGTAGTTCGGGAATTATGCAAGCAGAGCCTATTACCATTATTGGTTATATTATTCTTTTTAGTGTTCTGTACAACCAAAATTGTAATTGGAGTATTTAAATGTAAAATACAACGTTTTATATCTCCTTTATTATGAATTTTGACTGCACGTGTGGCGCAGCGGCTAAGACAGTTGCCTCGCCGCTTCGTGTCGCGGGTTCGTGTCCCGCGCTGGACAACGATTTGTGTGACCCACAAATAGTTGTTCTAAGTCTGGATGTAATATGTGTCAGTCAATTATATCTTTTTTAAGTACTACCCCTCGATACAGGGATAAATTTCCCTAGTGCGGGCATTATCTTTAAAAAAAAGTTTCATACTTAAATTATCTCCAGCCAATAATGAACATACTTACAAATATAATCATCCAGGATTTGTAACCGCAATTTGTTTCTTTTTTATATATATATATGGGGACAATGTCACACAGATCATCCTTCGCATGTCGCATGCCACCCGCAAAAAGTGTCTGCGGGTGGGTATGTCGGACTTGCACCGACTAAACCTACCTGCCGTGGACTTCTATTGGCGCCTGATGGGGGAGTCCCGGGAACGCTGGTTTGCTGCTCCGGTACCCCCCTTTTGCACCATGTCCCAGGTGGTCGGGACACGTGCCCTGGGAGGGCTCCTCTGGATTGCCCTCCCCTATTGCCGACTCCTGCCAGTACGGCACAGCGACTGCGCCACAAACAGATCGCTGTCATCCCGGAGCCGCTTGTACGTGGCGGCAGTAGAGGACACTTCTCACACTGCCGCCGCGACCCCGAGGGGAGTTGGGCTAACGGCTGCCGCCGCCACCCCGACGCCTCCTCCGCCTACGAGCGGGATCGGCTCGTTTCCGATCCCGCTCGGCGGCCTCCTTTTGCAGCAAAACTGCCTCACAGAAGGAGACCACGGCGTCCCATTTGGTGGAGTCGCCAGCCAGCATCGCATACACGACTGCTGGCGGCGAAAGATCCCGTCCGATCTCAGCGACCAGGACTCGTCTCTCGGCCTCCCAGGCCGGGCACTCCTCCAGCGTATGCTGGGCAGAGTCCAGGTCGCTCCCGCAATGGTGACAATGTGTCGTCGCTTCTCGGCCGATCCGGCACAGATACTCACCGAAACACCCGTGTCCGGTGAGTATCTGTGTCAGTGTGTAGGTGACGTAACCGCCCTTCCTTCCCACCCAGGCCTCGAGGTGAGGCAGGATAGCACCGACGGCACGTTGGCGCGCGTTCAGGCGCAACTCCAGCCGTGCGCGCCACTGTGTTAGTACGCGCCGGTGTGCATCCCGCCTATAGGCAACGAGCGTCTGCTCTGGCGTCGCACCGCTCTCCCGGCGGACGCGGATCTCGGTGTAAACCGTCGCGTCGACTGCCGCCAGGAGATCAAACGGCGGGGAGCGCGCCAGGAGTGTCGCCGCCTCAAAGGATACCGTCCGGTATCCTCGTGCGAGCCGTATACCACTCGCTGCCGGCTGTTCAACATAGCTCTGCAGCGGGAGGCGCCCGTCAGGCGTTCAGACCAGACAGGCGCCCCATAAAGGACCATGGATCGCACGACACCTCCGTAGAGGCGGCGAACTTCTTCCCTGGGACCCCCGAGGTTCGGCAAAAACCGATGTAACGCTCCGGTTACCCAGCGCACTCGGGGGGCCAGACGCTCGAAATGCTCCTCGAAGCCCCATCGGCTGTCTAGGGTGAGGCCCAGGTACTTCATGTACCGCCCCACCCTGACCTCTGCGTCCCCTACACGCATCGACATACTGGGTGGTTCCTCCCTACGGCGTAAGCCGTGGAACCATAGCGCCTCGGTCTTGTGAGGCGCTACCCGAAGGCCCAGTCTCGTTATGGCCGCGACTACACACGCGACACCGAGTTCAGCGAGCCGTACCGCCCGCTGGAAACTTACCTCCCGGGCTATGACGAGCGTGTCATCCGCATAGCAGACGATGCTCACCCCGGGAGGGAGGCTTATCCGCAGGACAGCATCGTACGCGAGGCTCCATAGCAGAGGTCCTTACACGGACCACTGAGGAACCCCGCAGGAGAGCTCCCGCACTTACCGGGATTCGAACCCAGGACCACCAGCTTCGTAGGCAGGATCACTACCAACTAAGCTACGGTGACCGTTCTAATCTTGCATTGAAGTTAGTAGGTAGGTACTTACTTTAGTTGATAGCAAAACAAATTAAAAAAAAAAACAAAGAACTCATTAGAAATTGAAACTCATTACAAGTAATTGATAAGATTTCCATTATATTGATACTAAGTCATTTAGAGATAAGACTGATTATAAAAGTGCAAACATAGCGAATTTATACGAATGAAATCCAATAAAAAGAAAAACATTGAATTGATTCTTCAAATATTTATTAACACATGGCGGATTGGTTGACTCTGTGGTCCAACTTTAATAAACATAAAATACAGACGCCAGCCCATCCAGCTACCCCAATCTGTAAAATTTCTTTTAAAGATTTTCAACTTTATCACAAAATCAAAAGGTTCACTTTTAATTGGAGAAATTTGACCGATTGGGGTAGCTAGATGTGCTGTACATGATGGCGGTCGATTTATTATATTTTGTAAACAGAAACACAATTATAAATTTTGTATTTACGTAATAATTTTGTTATTCAGATTTAGGATCTAGAAACTTAGCTGCGCCTTCCAAATAAATACATCAATAGAATAAGTATGTGGTATTATTTTTAACCCCGACGCAAAAACGACGGTGTGTTATAAGTTTGACGTGCTGTGTGTGTGTCTGTCTCTGGCATCGTAGCTCCCGAACGGATGAACCAATTTTGATTTTCTATTATCGTTTGAAAAGTGAATTAGTAGGGTGTGTTCTTAGCTATGCTTGATGAAAATCGATCCAAGATGACGGCATGAAATGGCAGATAACCTTTTTTTACACAACTTCCTCAATATGGCAAACGGATGAAAGTGTTTGGTAAAAATAGATAGTTTTCTACTAGAATACTGTACATTATGAAAAATCGGGTTTTTTTATAAATAATATAGTATTATCTATCATAAATACTGAACTGCGACCTTTGACTGTTGACGGAATGCATAAGTATGAACTAAATGACACATTTAAATATGAGTAATACTTATACTTCTATTATTCAACCTTATATAGAGTGCCATATAGCTACAGGATGAGATACTTGGAATATTAAATATCAGAACATCCGGTAGAAATCATCTATATACATAAATAAATATACCTACTGTATACAAGCGTTCAAAAGTACAGATGCCAGCACATCCAGCTACCCCAATCTGTCAAATTCTTTTTATAGATTTTCAACTTTATCACAAAAGCATAAGGTTCACTTTCAATTGTGGAAATTTGATAGATTGGGGTAGCTTGATATCCTGGCGTCTCTATACATGGAATAGTTTAAGATTAAACTCCACTTCAAAGGTGCATTTTCGTTTTTTATTGATATCTGTATCTAGCCTTAGAGGTTTTTACTGATTGACACTGACACTGATCGTGTTGGTGATCACACATAAAGTCGAAGAAAGGGTATTGAAAATTAAGGTTTAAAGAGAAGGAAAGGTAATTAATGGAATGATCAGGGGCAGAGCACAAGGCTCGTAGAACCAACGACTGCTGGGTAGTGTTGAAAATGACTTAAGCAACTGAATTAGACTGACTGTCATTTACGGTCAAATTGGTCAAAAATGGTCATTAACTGTCAAAAATGGTCATTTGCAGTCATTTTGATTTCAGTAATATTTTAGTACCTTTTAAGTTTTTGTCATTGATTTGTCTACTAATACTAAATTGAAACAAAAAAGTAGTTTTAATGAATTATAGTATTATTATATAGTGTTAATTATTTTACATGCATGCTAACGCACCGACTTTGATGTAGTCTTATCCTCTCATGATATTATACAAAATAAAACGTTGCTTCATTTAAACTTTTATATTAATTGGGTACCTTAATAAATAAAAATTGGGTGGTAGTCGAGAATAGACAATAATATTTGAGTCAAATTGACTGAATTTGACGATAAATGACCGGTCATTTAAGGTTTATGACAATTGTGGCTTGTCATATTCAGTCATTTTACATCTCTACTGCTGGGGCAGAAAGCGTCTCCTGTGGCGACCACTTAACGGAAAACTTAGTGATAAGCGCGCGGTGACTACGGGAACCTCTTCCAAATGGCAACGTTGTAGTAACCTTTGTGGGAAGCCTAAGTCCAGTTGTGGACGATATCACGCTGATGATGTGTGTTATATGAAACACCACACCACCCATATGTTGTCAATATAACGGTAGCTCAGATCTTAATCTATCTAGATTATGGTAATCCTTGATTTAACTTGTTTTGAAGATATTCCTTCCTTTTAAAGACGATCATCATTATTTAAATCATATGACTAAGGAATTTAATTACCCGGTCGGCCTTATTATTATGCATTCAAGTAGAAATTGAAGGGTGACATGTATTTTCTAACGGAACTGTTAATAGTGCCTATTGTATTATTCAACCCTCCATCTAGGCCTATTCTACGGTCAGTGACAGGATTAATAGCTTCAGGAGAGGTCGGCGGTAAATGCCGGCGGGACGAATCCGAGATCTACATTTATTCTAGTTAATATCTCGGAAACTTTCTTGCTGACGGTCTCAAGGACAACGTGGATATTAAAGGGAGCTTAGGGCTCTAGCGGTTCGGAGCAATATGTTGGCCCTTATATTTTCGAGTTGTGCAGACAAAGTAAAAGAAATGTTTTTGAGGCTTACTGTCACAATCTGTACACGAGCAATTAATGGGTCAATTTTTACAAAGGATCGTTGAATGTCCAGGTATACAGTATGTTTGATGCAAATCTGTAGGTGACTGCCACCGCCACAAAATGGCGGATAACATATTTTTCCACAACTCCCTCAATATGAGTATCAAATTAAAGTGCTGGACTAGTAGAATACTATGATAGATTTAACACTATGATAGATTTCAAATCCAAGATGGCCGCCTTCACAAAACGCCGTATTGAATGGCAAAAGTCGGGAGATTCATAAATTTATAATTTGTTACACACTAGAAACTAAGTAATAGATTTAGTCGTTACTTTGAGGAAATACATGACAATCAAAATACAAAATTAATATGTAGTTTTAATTCTTATAATGTTCAGTTTAATCACCGGGATGCAATTGGCATTGCCCGACACTCCCTGCCGAGTCCTTAGATTAACTAAATGTTCTTTCTTCCGAAGCAAGCTCTTTGATGAGCCATAAACTATTTTTCTAACGTGGCAATGCTGCCAGCATTCCGAGAGCGAGTCTGAATTGGGTGATTTTATTACTAACGTTTTATTTTTTATAATTACGAACTTCATTAGTGTATTAGACGTACACGTTCTACAGACGTGATCCAACAATTACTTGCCATCTACATCTTCTACACTGTAATAAGTTTGTTACATTGTATTTATATGATGACATGTACATAGTACTATAAATTTTTACTTTAAAAAATCGGCTAAGCGCCGCCGCGTGTTGGAATCGCACATCGAGTGTTCTGTTCCGGTTCCGACTTATAAAAATAGCAAATAATTTTTATAAGATTAACATAATTTTATTATACAAATATAGATTCATGCGTGTTTTCTAGAGGTATAGGCAAAGACACCGGATTTTCACCCCATTTGTCACGATCTTTGCACACCTGTTTGGCTCGTTTACTGACATTATATTCTTCATACAAGCTCGCTGGTTTAGGGTACTTCTGACCTCTTCTATTTTATAATATTTGTATTTTTTATAAAACGAGATATTAATAAATGCTACATGATATCCCTTGAGGCGGACTGCATTATGGGCCAGCTCGTAGGAACATTCATAATGGACTCATCTCATATACATACATTAACATAGACATTTAAATTCTGTGTCACAATAATTCGGCAAAGATCGGGTTCATCAGAGTCTTAATAAAGAATGTCCAAACATTTGATGTATGGATAATTTAAATAAATTTTCACAAATTAAACTTTAGTTAAGTAACACGTGTACCTAACGAAAACAATTACTGTAACCAACTTATGATAAATTATTGGTTATACTTGTTTAGGTACACTATAAAGTAGTACTATAAATAAAAATATTATTTTTAATGTGCCCCGCGGTTTTACACTCGTTAAATTTTATAAATTATCACAGCTCCTCCCCCTTAGGTGATAGCGTGATAATATGTAGCCTATATGTTGACCCGACCTCTTAGTAATATGCACGCAAAGTTTTAAGTAAATCCATACAGTACTTTTTGAGCTTAACCCGGACACACATACAGACAAACAGACAAAAATACTAAAAACTGTATTTTTGGCTTCGATATCGATTGGAGATCACGCCCCAAGTATCCTTTAAAAAAAATATTCAATGTACAGTTTTGACTTTCCTACTTTTATTATATGTATAGATTAATAAAACGGACTTGGCCGAATTTTAAAAATTAATTACGTGAGTTACCCGTTACTATCTTTCATAAAATTTTATCTACCTCGAAATCTAAACAAAAGTTCGGGAAGCCCGCTTAGTAGGTACAAGTTTGTATACATTAGCATGCTACAAAGTTTAACTGTAATATAACAAGTATTAAGACACATATTTATATATTTTTATATATTGTGGACACAGGTCTCAATCGAGATGAAGATTTAAGGCAGATCATTACCTTTAGGTTGCCTTAAATCTTTATCGCGATTGAGACTCGTGTCGACATAATATATAAAAATGTGTACAAATCGCGAAATTTTAAAAACATACATATTTATTTAGTTTGATGTGTTTATTTAAACGGTCTTAGTATCAGTACCTAGCCTTAATTTGGTATTATTGTTAGCGACAAAATTCGATACGATACTTACGACGAGGAATATCTGTGATACGTATCGCTTAGTATCATATGGCAGTGTATCCATACGAAATATAGATATATTATAATTGCAGAGTGTTGTGTCGATACACGATAAAATCCATACGTATCGCCGGTCTTTAGTATCATCAACTTCAGCGACTGATTTTATTTTTGTATTTTTATTGAATAAATATATGGCAGACTTTCAATGTTTATTTATAGCATTATTCGCAAGGCAAGCATGCGTTTACGATACTGGGAAATCATAAATTAAATAGACATTTCTACTAAAAGTTGCAGGTCGAACCCGCAACTTTTAGTAGAAATAAAGAATACTCGTATTTAATTTTTATAGAATAGTACCTACAGCAAAAGAGCAAGCAGATCACGGGTAAGTGGTCACCGTCGCCCATGGACACTCGCAACACAACAGGACCCACAAATACGTTCCCGGCTTTTAAGAAAGGAATAGGCTCGCTTCTTGGAGTTTGCTATGTCATATCAATGGAATAATGTCAATATCAATCATATCAATGGAATTGCCTCCACAGTTAATTCATTCCCCATAGTGGCGAAGTGGTATAAACTTTCTTGCGGAAAACACGACGGTAAACGACCAGTCATCCAGGTGATATAGATATAATTTCCACTTCTGGCGAGAGGATCAGTAACGGAATGTGGCGGCAGGTATAACTTCGAATATATTTTCTCAGAATACTCCTATACCTGTGATGAATGCCGCGAAGGATACATAGAGACCCTACGTCTCTCCACAGGGCTAGAGGTTCTAACCAGACAGTGGGACCCCCGTCACCAACTTTGATTCAACGCGCGACGTTCAATGTAATAGTAATATGAGATGCTCTGCCGGTAGGTTATGAACGATGCACACTAGTGGATCAAATTTACAAGTTACTTGATAACATCCTAATGGAGGATGTCAGTGTCATCCATCCTTTTCTATAAATATGGCCGACTGACTGTAGGTACGGTTAATTTAATGGAGTGTTAAGACTTACACAAAATCTTACTTGGTACATCAGATTCAAGTTCAAAATTAATTTATTCCGCTACATTTTGCGAAGCATCGGGAAGCATGAGAATCGGGATCATATAATGAGAATAATACTCATGAACTAGATAAAATTATTTTCAGTAACTTAAATAAACTAGCTAAGTAATAGAAACATTAAGTACTAGAATTAAAAATTTAATTTTAATTCTAAATAATTCAATAGGTACACATTAGCAGATCTAAATATTAAAATGAGGATCTTTTTATTGGTTAGGTACTGAACTATATTACTACAAACATTTTTAAAATTATACGTGAACAACAACTTTTTATCTTATTTTTTTTATAAATAAATGTTTTTCTAGATTTCCTCCTATTTTTTTTTAGATTAATTTGGTCTTATTTTAAAATTGAGGGACAAAAACGCTAAAATTTCCGCCAAAACAAATATCAAATTAGTATTGTTTTGGCGCAATATACATTTCCGCCACGAATATGCCCAACAGTTAGGTATCGTTAGTTTTTTCCAAAAACTCCAAATACGGTGCCCGATATGATTAAGCCAGCTTTCCAGCTTTAGAGTAGGTACCTATTTAAATGACATAAGAAATTGAGTAAGTCTATAATAGCTTTAGAACTCTGCGTCTATATTGAATATTGTTTGTTTTAACAAGTTTCCTTTATATCTATGTTACAGCTGCAACGGGAAGCTAACTTGTTTCGTTTGAATCGATTGTCTGAACCGTTCAACATAGGTATCTAACACCCGGTCGGACCCTCCGTCTAGCCGGGGGTGATATGTGGCCTTGACGCACCCTTACCGAGCTACAAATATTATATTTGAATTAAATCTCGTACAGTCTACTGTTGATATACTTTGAGTTGTTTATAATGCAAACAAATAGCTAAACTTCGTGTTTATGTTTACAAATCAGCCGCCCACTCTATCATTATTGTTAATAAAAGACAAATGACAATCGTTAAGGGCCCGATTGTTCTGAAGATCTTAACGACTCGGTGACGAGCTCGCGGTGCAGTAGTCACGCGCGAATTCTAGTTAAGCGACAGAGAAGCTTGCACGGTCAGAATTGCTCCGGCGTCAGTCAGTCCTATCGCGCCGTTCGCGCCACACGCCTCGCGCCCACCGACGATGCTCGCACTGGTGCTACTCGCCGCCGTCGCCGCCGCGGCCGCGCAAAACGATACGCTTCCGCGGCCACCCGCTCCTCGACGCGAACAGTTTCGTGTTATATACGAATGGAACGCTATAGATTTCGAATGGAACTCCCCGGAAGACCGCGAGGCTTACATCAATACAAGCCGATACATCCCCCGAAACGTTCTAATTTCTGGAATAAATTTCTACCAAGAAGATTTGTTCCTGACGATGCCGAGAATGCTGGACGGAGTGCCGGCGACGCTAGCCACCATTCCGGTCAACCCGCAGGACACGTCGCCGAAACTGCGCCCGTTCCCTAGCTGGGACAGGAACACCGCCGGAGATTGCGAGTCCCTACAGTTCGTTCAAAATATTGAAATTGACAAAAATGGATTAATGTGGATTCTGGATAATGGTCGCGTTGGTACTCTAACCCAAAATCCAGACCCAAAGTGCCCGCCTTCTCTCGTTCTTATTGATCTTAAGACCGGCAAAAACGAAATGGAACGCATTATATTCCCAGGTGAAATAGTTGATCCTACCACCACGTATCTGAATGACCTCGTAGTGGATAACCGGGACGGTGATTATGCGTATATTACAGACAATAGTGCTGTGGACCCCGGTATTATAGTTTTCCGACGTAGTGATAAAAAGTTATGGAAAGTTCGTGACAGTCAATCCATGAATTCTGTGCCCGACGCCTCACTATTCCGCATCAATGGAACTACAGTGAATCTCCCCGTGAATATCGACGGCATCGCACTGGGGCCCCAGTACAGAAACGAAGAAGGCAAAATAGACCGGAAAATCTACTACTGCCCGCTTTCCAGTTACCACCTCTATGCAATTAACGCATCCGTGCTACGCAATGAAACATTAGCGCAACAAGGTAACAACGCTCTACGTCCATACATCGTCGATCTAGGAACCAAATCGTCGCAAACAGACGGAATGAAGATGGATAACCAAGGAATGCTGTTCTACGGCTTAGTAGGAAACTCCACCATCGCGGAATGGAACACAACCACTGACTTCCATACCGGACAGCGAACGATCGCGCGCGATCCTAACTACATCCAATGGGTAGACAGGTTTACGTTCGATAACAAAGGCAACGTTTACGTTATCATAAATAGATTGTACAACTTCGTGAAAAATCAGGTGGCTTTGAATGAAGTCAACTACAGGATTTTGAAGTCGCATACAGGGTCGAAAAGCTATGTATTTGGGGAGGATCTGTCGGAGGACAGCTCGCAAGTGTTGCCGCAGAGTGGTGCGGGCGCGCCAGCGCTGGCGTCCTCGTTAGCGCTGCTGGCTCTGGCGCACCTGCTCGCCTAGTGCTGCTTGTCACCGACACCAGTGCTTGTTATTATGCAACGCTCGGACTGATGCGTAACATTTACCAAAAATATTTAAAGTTACCTTGACCTCGAGGTCCAACCCGTGATATGCGCATGTAAAAATGCTTTGTATAATTATTATTCTAGAATATGAACTTAGGTATAAAATACCATAGAGCGATCATCGTTGACCTTTTTCCATGTTCGTGCTGAAGACGAGTAATGTCAGTACGAGATGAAAGGTCGGGGACGAGTTGCGAAATGCCGCTCGGCTCAACAATACACATTCCAAATAATTCTATAAGGTGTATCTCAACACATATTTATTTATAACTTTGTAACAGTTAGGTTTCATATTAAGTATGTCCTTGTCGAAGAACTGTTTACTATGCTATGTGTTAACGATTTGCATCACAAATAACTTTGAAATCATTTGAATTCGACGAATAATCGTGTCGTGTATAAATATTTGATAAAATTTATAGTTTAGATCTATTAATGTAATTTGTATATTAAGTATACATTATTGTAATAACTAAATATTGTATGTTTGTAAGTGGCGTGAACGCGAAGAGTGTGACTATGAATAAACGTGTTTATCATATTATATTGTTTGTAGTTGTTATTTGCATGCAAAGTACTTGGAGCCTGCTTAGATCTTGGCTGATAATTTCTTGACCACGATCTAAGGAAGTACTAAGTACTTCTGTGCTATATTATGTACTAAGTAATCTAGTTGATGTCACTCAAGAAACCCGTTTGGTCATCCAGTAGGTATACAGACATAAAATAAATAAAATATTGCATACAAATCAAAGAAATATTATACATATTTGAAGTATTGAGAGGAATACAAACTTTATACGACTAATTTATTGCAGTATTTTTATCAAACTAACACTTTTTGTTTTTATGAAACAAAAAGTGTTAATTGGGTGACCCTAAATGTTTCGATATCCATATATCGGAACATTTAGGGTGCAATGGTATGAAATTATCAAATGATGTATCCCTTACGTCATTTGATAATGTCATGCCATTACATTGTTAATATTGGGCAGGAAATATTCAAGTAACATTTCCAAGGGTACACTTAGGGTGTTCGTGCATCATCGGCGATTACGATTCTTGACTATACGATCTTGTCGTGAACATGACTTATTTTTAAAAATCGTAGTATAGACATGTCGTCCCGTTATTGTCATGTCGTGTCTATCTTATATGTGACAGCATATTAAGATTGTCCTTGGTTCCAAATTTAAATTAGTTTGTTTTAGTTATTAAAGGGTTGCCGCGAAGGAATAACGAAATGACAAACACACTTCCAAATTAAAATATTTTATTTATTTAGTTTGTTTATTGCCTTAATTTCTAGTAACACGATTAATTATAATTCAGTTTTACATTTACCAAGCTATAATTTAAGTCATTTTCTAAAAAATAAAAAAATTAAATTTAACACGTTATTAATTTTTTAAATTTTTTCATCATTCATTATTATTATATATAATATTCATAGTTGTCGTACTGTACTTCGTATAAAATAAAATAATATTTTAAACACGTTTACAAAAAAAATATGAAGTATTAAGATGAACCAATCAATAAAAAATAATACATTATTTTATGCGAATCTTGGAGGAGGCCTTCACCCTTAATGGGACCTTAATTTAACTTAAATAAATAATAACAGCCTTGAAATAATCTAGAGAACTGCTGAAGTGGCCAATCATATAATAAATACAGTAATAACTAATATCCCAGTCATTATTTACACACGGCCATCTGATCCCAAAGTAAAAAGAGCTTGTACTATGGAAACCAGATAACTGATATACTACTTCTTCTTTTATGAATAAATACTTATATAGATAATTACACCCAGACTCAGGACAAACAGACATGTTCATACACACTAATATCTGTCCGGGGTGTGAATTGAACCCACGAACTCCGGCGTGAAACCCACCCAGGATAGATATTTGTGAGCATGAAAATGTCTGTTTGTCCTGAAAGAAAAGTAGTGTATGTTAAATCAGTTATCTGGTTTCCAAAGTACAAGCTCTGCTTAGTTTGAGATCAGATGGCCGTGTGTGAATATTATTATATCTAACTATTATGGTGGCATAACCTATAAGAGCGCTGCGTTTTCATAGAGAGATAGAACTCATTCGTACGTTTCATTTTGGCGAAATGAAAATAAGACGTCAGTATAATAAATTCAAATGAGGTAAAATTTCGCGATACAACAACATTAAGGGTTTTCTTTTAGCATAATAACTCGATAAATATCTTTAAGTATGATAGCTGGTATTCAGTGGGTTAGCCAAAAAGATGCTATTATAGAACATCTGAAGCTTCTTAAGTGCCAAAACGTTTTCTCGAAAATAAAATTATGCTTTATGTTCATTCATGTAAATATGTTTACATTAATGTCCTCCTAGTCGAATTTCGGCCACAGCGGCTAGTCTAAACAGAGATTAGCCATCTGCGCGGGACATATTACAGTGCACAAGTGTGTGCGCAAATACAGGAGCACTTTCTATTCCATCACTCTCATGATTTGATGGGACGCCTAGCGACACGACCAAAAAAAGGTAAGGTGACGGCTTTACGTGCTCTCCGAGGCACGGGGATATAATACAAATGACAAATTTTCCTCTTTACAGGAAAATCAATTTTGGGACTTTACTGTAAAAAGAAAAATGGGTTCATGTTTATATTATGATCATTTTAAACACACGATTTGATATTAAGGGCGTTGGATGTGCTGAATGTATGTAAAGTATATTTTTTGTACCAATATTTGGAACATTAAGGTAACAACAGAAAAGTAATAAAAAATTACTACGATTTGTTACCAAGTAGATTGTTTTATAGCAAATAAAGTCTAATCTTTTGGCTTTCTTTTAAATCTTAACTTAACTTTTCCTTTGTTTACTAGCACTACGTTCTGCATAGTTTGGGATCATATGGCAGTGTGTTGGTTGTCCCAAACTATTCATTTATATTATTTATTTATTTATTTATTTATTTAAACTTTAGTACACAAACTGTACAAAGGCGGACTTAATGCCAAAGGCATTCTCTACCAGTCAACCTTTGGGTGATGCAGAGATAATATGGTAGGTGTACGAAAGAACGTTTAAGTAAATTGTAGATACCTACTTTTGTACTCTATATAAGCATAAACACATTACATACACTACTTACTATAAATATTATTTTATACAAATTATACAATATATATTATTATATATACATAAATAAATACATACAATATATACATAAATAAGATTACTGATGAGAGGTTTCCGACTTTATTTTATTTAAAATGTGCTCACGTGTTTTCTTTTTGAAAGAGAATCGACTCTTAGCCATTCTAATCTCTGGAGGTAGCGCATTCCACAGAAGTATAGACTGCACGAAAAAGGAATTATGAAGAAAATCAGTGCGATGTGAAGGGCATTGTAGAAGACGGTTGAAGGTTGAACGCAGATTTTTGCTGTGATTAGAGCATACATATTGAAAATAAGGAATAAGGTACGTAGGAGGAGAAGGAGAATTAAGAATAGAAAACAATGAAGTAAGAGCCCTCAGGTTTCTGCGGTGACGAATAGGCATCCAATGTAATTGGGATCTATAAGAGGACACATGGTCGTACTTATTACCTACCTTCTTTTTTTGTTGCTATGTGATTAAGTATGTCGCACCTCACGGTCAACAATGAATTTTATGTACTGGAAATGGCCACGAAATCATCAATTATCGTCATCGCATCTAACAACTGAATTAGTTATGTTTTAAACCCACTGACTTTGCATATGTTTATTATACACGGACTTAACATAAAAAGCAGACAAAACTTTATAATCATAATCTGCTTAAAAATTATACAACGCTTCATCAACATCTTGCAAATCACTGAAAAAAAATATTTTCATACCAATATGTCAATCATTGCATTTTGTATGCGGAAGTTAACATATTTTTTTCGTCCTTCACAACTGGTTTTCTGTAACATGTTAAGTTTCATGAGTCCAATGCACTGTATTAGACTGCCTCGTTGGTCTAGCGGTAGCGTGTTCACCCGCAGATAATGAGGTCCTGGGTTCAAATCCTGGGTCGGGCCGAAAAGTGAATTTGGGATTTTTCCGTAAAAAGAAATTTCTCAGTGTCAGCCCGAAGTCTGGAAGTTGGCGGTATTACACCCCCGTGCCTCGGAGAGCACGTAAAGCCGTCGGTCCTGTACCTGACCTCTTTCCGGTCGTGTCGTCCCATCGGATCTTGAGAGTGATGGAATAGAAAGTGCCCCTGTGTGTGCGCACACACTTGTGCACTATATGTTCTGCGCATTTGGCTAGTCTCCATTGAGACTGGCCGCCGTGGCCGAAATTCGGTCGGGAGGACATTATTATTATTAGGTACATAAGTATTCAAAGTTTCCATGTTCATAAAAAAAACATATACTAACTTACTGACTTATCGTGTGGGCAGTGGTAAACCTAGTGTCAGAGTTGCTCAAACCGCTTAGTATTCCTCTGAGATGGCTTAACGACTGTAGTCTAATCACCACAACCGGGACCGACAGGTTAACGTGCCCTCCAAAGCACGGATACGCTGAGAAGTTAAACCACTTTGGTGGTCACCCATCTAGGGACTGACTGCAAGCCTAGTCGCTTGACCTCGCCGATCAGTTATAGATCAGTGAGAAAGTCTGAGGGCCTCACATATCATGTCAGCCAAAGTACGTCCACTGCTGGACAAAAGCCTCCCCAAAGAATGTGAGGATATGCCAGAATCGCCACGCTTGGCAGACAGGTTGGCGATCGCAGTTTGATGGTCATAGTTCACAGAAAATCGCTGCTGCTCGTTTTCTGGTACCTAGGTATTCCCTCGGACGATTTCTACGCCGCCCACGGGATGAGATGAGGTGATGATATTCTATGCCGTCGCCACACAGCAATCCTCATATATACATATAATAACTAAAATAATAAAATACAACGCTATACATCCATATTCGAGATAAACATCAATAGAAAAATACGAGTATTTATTCGACCCACGTCCATATTATTAAAATCTGATACTGTTGAACGAGCTGTTTGTATAAACAGTGTTATATTATTAGTGTTGTTCCTTGAAATGTATTGTTTACTTAACTTCATTCGTTATTATATCACGATAAACATTTGAAATGGAAAAGTTTAAAATACATTTTACGTCGGCTAAGTCTTTGTTATTTGGTTGTTTGTCTTTTCTTTCCACGAATCGAAAGACGCAGCGTGGGCAGGCCCCCTACAAGATGGATCGATGATCTTGTGAGGGTCGCTGGAAGTCGCTGGATGCGGATAGCGCAATTTGCGCATTGTGGAGAACTTTGGGTAGGCCTTTGTCCAGCAGTGGGCGTCTTTCGACTGATATGATGATGTATAAACATCATTTAATTATATTTTGCCGTGAATTACATATTGCTTCTTTGGTTGGCGTTTAAAAGAATAGCTTCTTTTCTTTAGAAAAAGAATACCTTTTGTTGCGGGGGACTTGACAAACATAGCTCATCCAGACTCAGAAGAAGCAATATATGGGCCTCATAAATAGTTGCCCTGTACGGGGATTGAACCCGAAACAGGAAGGCTCTGAAGTAGTAAGGCGACAACCTTAACCACTGCGCTACACATAATTTATCTATACATATAATAAATCTGTAGAAAAATATTTTTTGTACATCAAAAGAAAATCCAAAAAAAATAGCCAGGGTATTAAAGAACAACCAATAGAACCCATTTCCAGCCTTTTTAGAATTTTTGTCTGTTTGTCTGTGTGTCTGTTTGTCTGTTTATATGTTCGGGTATCACGTAAAATATACTAAAGCAATGTAGATAACTTTTATACACAACGATTGAGCGTAACTTGAGGTAACATTTAGTTTTTGTTTTATTGCAATCGGTTTAGTCTATCAAAAGATATTAGATTTTAAAGTATTCATGAAGAAAAATAACACACATTTCATTACTTCAAGATGAACTAATGTTTATAGTTGAGCTACCTAACTGTCCGATAGATGTCATTGTGCAAATTATGACATCTCTTTTCGGAATGAACTAGGTTGATAGTTGATTTTTATTTCGATAGATGTCGTTGTGCTTTTCGTTTGACTCGCGGTGTTAAGAATTGCCCGTATTTGCTGATGGCATGATTACGTAGGGTTTTGAATGTTCTGAATTGTTTCGAAATAAGGTCTTGGTTGCCTAGAAGTATGTCGTTGTCCAAAATTGGTTATTAAAAATATCTGTTTTCTTTGGGCAAATTGAATTATGTAGAAGGTTGGATTCATTATAATTTAATTTTAAATTATTGATAGTTGATTTTTATTTCGATAGATATCGTTGTGCTTGATAGTTGAATTTTGTTTCGATAGATGTCGTTGTGCATTGCTTTTGACTCGCGGTGTTAAGATTAGGGCTTTGAATGTTCCGAATTGTTTCGAAAAAAGGTCTTGGTTGGCTAGAAGTATGTCGTTGTCCAAAATTGGTTATTAAAATATTCTGTTTTCTATGGGCAAATTGAATTATGTACAAGGTTGGATTCGTTATAATTTAATTTTAAATTATAATGTCAGTCGATCGAAAGTTTGTGCTGTCGATTCGTTTGTAACGCGAATGTACAGACGATTCGAATTTTATTGAGCCTGTCCGATTGAATGTATTTGAATGTAGTAAATTAACCCTGTCTCTCATAATTTTCTCAGCACAAATCTATATACCTACCTAGGTAAAAGAGGAAACTGACTGACTGACATATCAACGCACAGCCTGAACGGCTGGGGTTAGAGACTTGAAATTTTGCCGGTAGGTACTTTTATGACGTATGCATTCACTAAGGAAGGGTTTTTGGATATACTAACCCTAAGGGGTAAAATAGAGAATGAAAGATTGTATGAAAATCCGTCATTTTTGTAGTTAAAGGCATTGAAAGTTATATTTAGTAGTTCAGCTAAAAATAAAAATAAATATTTTAGAATTTTTGGAAATTATAAAAAAAACTTACAACCCCTATTTTACGCCCTTGGGGTGGCCCAAGGGCGTAAAATAGGGGATGTAAGTTTGTATGAAAAGTGGGGAATTTTTTAAGTGAAAAGCAAGAAAATTGGTATGGCCTTTCCGTGAAAAATAAAAATATGTATTTCAGGATTGTAGGAATTTCCACCCCTAAGGGCGTATAATATTCCAAATAATATTTCAAATTCCTCAGAACCATTATAGGCATACCCACACGCAACATACATCCCCTATGTATGTTGCGTGTGGGTATACCTATAAAATAAATAAAAATAAAAAATAAAATTCGTTTATTTCGGACCGGAATCCATAGTGTTAGTAACAGTAATCTTAAAAAACTATGTTAGTAATATATTAAGATTTACATTCAAATAAGAACATAACAGGATACCACTATTACACATACCGATTATATGTAATTGCGGTATCCTTGATTATGTGTACGCGTGTCCAGTGCTGCATAATAGCACTGTCCACGTCAAGTCTGTTGGCCACAGTCTTCAGGAGGCTGTTGGAACTGCCACGAACCCACTGTAATAGGGACGCTATACGTTTTCTGATGATGGCCGAAAAGCTATCAACCCCAGCTGCGGCCAACATCCCTGAGGCACTACAGTGGCGTCGCAGCCCCAACAGCGCCCTGAAGGCATTATTGTATTGGGTACGCAGGGTCCTGTATGCTCCTTGAGTGTAATTCATCCACAGGCTGCACGTGTACAAAGAATGACAATATGCTTTGAAAAGCGTGATTTTTGCTTGTTTGGAACAGCGGGCAAACCTGCGGGAAAGCATATTTGCTCGAACGCACAGAGCCCTGCGTTCCCGTTCCATATCCATGTCATCCTTCAGCGACTCCGTGACCCAGTGTCCCAGGTACTTATAGCTGTTTACTTGTGCTATCGGGGTCCCATTGAGCGTTACTGGAGGTACTTTGTAAGACTTATTACCTGCCTTGAATACAAGAAGAACACTCTTAGATGTGTTGTACCGAAGACCATGAGCCACAGCAAATCGCTCACAGATGCCCATAAGTTTATTAAGTGCACTATTTGATGGACACAAAAGCACCATATCGTCAGCGTAACTTATGTTGTTCACAAAGGTACCGTCAACAGAACAACCAACTCCAGCGCTGCTGAGCTCATCAATCAACCTATTGACGTATACATTAAAAAGAGCAGGCGAGGTAATCCCCCGCTGCCTTACTCCAGATTCTAAGCTGTAAGGGCATGATATCCCTCCAGACCATTTAACATAATTTTTCTGATGTTCATACCAGTATTTTAATAAGGCAATAAACTCGGGTGGCGTATTTGTGTCCTCAGATAGTTTTTCCCAAAGAATATTGTATTGGACCATATCAAAGGCTTTTGATAAGTCTAAAAATACAGCATAAACAGGTGTATTCCTAGCTGTATAGTACTGGACAGTCTGCTTGAGACACAAGACAGCGGCTTCAGTAGACAGTCCTGGTCTGAAACCAAACTGTGCATCGTGAAGCTTAATATGAGCACTAAGCCTATAATGGTTCTGAGGAATTTGAAGCCACCTAAACTTTGCAACGGCACTAGCCTTCAAGTCAAAGCTTTGCATCGTGTTATAGAGGCTACTATTATGCCTGGATCCGCCCAGGGAGAAACAGTGTTCGTGTCACGTATTCCGTTAGTGCCAAATGATCTCCCTTTTCAGTTTAAAATACTGTAGTTCCCTATAAAAGTGTGTGTCGCGATAACCATCAACAAATCGCAAAGCCTAACTCTCAAGTTAGCTGGAATTGACTTAAGGAAGGCGGGCAGGTTCACGTGGCGTGCTCACGTGTGAGTTCATCCAACAGTCTGGTCCATGTAGTGCGAGGACCTACGTCTTTAGCTGAGCTCCGTAAAATGGATGATATTGAACATCCCACATACCAGGCCGCTTGCCGAGCACGCCATTTATTAGATGGAGGTCAGCATTGGGATGACGCTCTAGCGGAAGGATGCGTGAGCGATAGTCCACATCGCTTGCGACATTTGTTTGCCATTTTATTGACCTTTTGTGCGTTATCGGGTGCCAACCAGTTATGGCAAAAGTACCATGACAAGTTTGCTGAAGATTTTATGAGACATGTATAACTAAATACTGATGGAGAAATTCCTTTCATGGAAATGGAAAAATTCAAGGTACGTGAAATTTGTCACAACAGGTCCTTATTGGCTATTCAAGAGATAGTTATAAGTATAGGAGGGAACCTGATCAGTCAGAGGCTGCGAAAATGCACAGGAGTAAAAAAATAGGCGATGGCACATACCCAGTACAAGAAGATGGAAAAGTTATATTGATTGGTAATCTCTGCTCTTACGTTACATCACAGCTGGAGCTAATTTCTTCTGTGTACGGAGATACCACAAACATTGGCAATCAAACTGGTTCTTGGCTATGTCAGCGAGCTATTTCGACTCCCCGCAATGACCAAGCTGCGGCAATTAATTTCAAAATATTGACTCATGCGTCCGGGAATAGTAAAGAATATAGCTCAATAAATATAGGTATGGAAGAAGATGACGCCACGCACTACCCGGTAGAATTTTTGGATTCCCTCAGCACACCCGGACTTCCAGCCCACAAAATAGTTTTAAAAATCGGTGTACCAATAATTCTCCTCAGAAATTTATGTCCCCCAAACTTTGTAACGGCACTCGGCTCAAAGTCACAAATCTGCAGCAAAACATTATCGAAGCTGAAATATTAACAGGTTGCGGCGCCGGTGATATTGTTTTTATTCCAAGGATACCTATAATTCCTAAAAACTTTCCTTTCTCTTTCAAACCAGTGCAATTCCCAGTCAGTCTCTGTTAGGCCATGACGATTAATAAAGCTAGACATTATCCGTTGCGGGGATGGACCTAAGTATTGGATGCTTTTCCCATGGTCAACTATACGTAGCTCTTTCACGCGTAAACAACCCCAATAACGTTTTTGTGTACGCTCCAGATGGTTTCACAGGTAAAATAAAGAAGCACTAAATAAAATTAAAAAAGAAATTGTATCGGTATCCTCCCAAAGCGCTTTACACAAAAAAATACATTGCTAAGTTCCGACATCCACGCGAACGAAGTCGCGGGCACAGCTAGTCTATAATATGTATGATTTTAGAAATATATAAGTGTGTTTATCAGTTTGCTACAGTACTGGCTCTGCCTAGTTTGGTATCAGATAACAATAGTTTAGTTGTCTCAAGATATTTATAATATTATATTTATTAAAAAAATATACTCCAACAATATCGAGAGCATTTTAAATATCGCTTTTTATGGGCGTAATATCCACTTGCGATCACTTAAGTCTGGGAAAGAGAGTTTTAAAATATTATATCGAATAAAAATACAGTCGAATTGAGAACCTTCTCCTTTTTTGAAATAGGTAAAAAGCAAATAGGGCAGAGCTTAGTGGTATAGGTACTTAGAATTTATGGGAAATCTTTATTTATTCTACGTCGGTGTTATGCAAGCATACTTAGAACTCAATTACCACACGAAGACGATATTGTGCGCAGATGAGCAGGTTTATGAGATAACTACTTGAATACAGTTCTTCCGTATCGTCATTATTGATATTTAAGTAATTTAAATGCAACAACAGGTTATATCAATATTGTAATTAAAACTGACGTGAGGAGCCTACATAGTGAAAAGCTGTAACTGGTAACTCATGTAATTAATTTTATGTTGGATACGGCCAACAGTTTCGATTACTTCAGGAGATAAAGAGAGAGATATGATTTCCTGAAGTGTTTGAAACTGTTGACTGAATCCAACATAAAATTTAAATTTTGTTAAATTTAAATTTTATGTTGGATTCAGTCAACAGTTTCAAACTGTTGACTGAATCCAGGTTATATCAATATTATAATTAAAACTCACTAGAGCTAACATAGTGAAAAACTGTAACTGGTAACTCATGTAATTAATTTTATGTTGGTTTTGGCAAAGAGTGTCTGGAGATAAAGATAGATAGATGGCATCCTGAAGATACATAGTAATAATTCTACTTTTTTGTTAATTAGATGTAATAAGTAACTAAGAGTTGAGTCGTGGAAGCGTTCTAAAGCAAGCGGTGTACAGTATATATCGCGGGTGTCATCCAGCCTTTGGTCACCCATTACAACGAAGATAATACGTACCACGATATACGATAAGATGGTGCGGTGGGGGGGGGGGGATACCAACAGCATGCTAGTTGCGTTTGCTGATGGACTCATCCACTGCTGCATGCTCTACTTGTCTGAAACCAAGTCATGATTGTAATTTAGTTATATTAAATGGTAATTTTAAATATTGTTTTAATATGTATTCTAATGTTATTATTAAACGAATATTACGTGGAACATGATACTCAGAAGGAAAAGTTTTATCCAACGAAATCCCATAATTTTTCCGAACCCAATTATATTTCAAGGGCTTTCTTTTCACATCAATAAATTTCTTACAGCTACGTAGAATCATTAAAAACCCTCTTCACAAAAGTTACGTACTATCTCAAATATTGATAGAGGGTAGACAAGTGAAAAATGTGCAAATCAGCCCCTTCTCAAACCATTACTATAAGGAAAACACTGAAATATTAAACTATGTTTGACTGCACGTGTGGCGCAGCGGCTAAGACAGTCGCCTCGCCGCTTCGTGTCCTGGGTTCGATTCCCGCTTTGGACAACTATTTATGTGACCCATAAATAGTTGTTGTGAGTCTGGATGTAATCTGTGTCCGTCCATTATATGACGCATTGTCTTTAAAAAAAAAAAATCCCGTATTCAGAGATGAACTTATATCTCTTGATATGGGCCATAGTTCAATGTCGGTGCTTAAAATCGTCTAGCCGCTTCTTGGATTAAGATAAGTGTCAATAATTAGTGTCAAGCCATGCTCATACAAAGGACGCTCCCTGAGGTCGATTAGATAAATCAGCTCATCAATAGACTAAAGCACTTCTTGAGTTGAGTTCGATTTTTTTTTTAAAGACTACGCCCGCACTATAGATCTAATCCCTATGTCACGGGGTACTTTACAAACATATAATAAACGGACACAAAATACATCAAGACACATAAAAACTATTTATGGGTCACACAAATAGTTGTCCGGCACCGACTCGAACCCGCGACACGAAGCGGCGAGGCGACTGTCTTAGCCGCTGCACCACATGTGCAGTTAATTATAAATACGAACTATAATTTTAATCTTATTGGGGCCCAAGGGAACTACCAGCTAAGTCGCCGAACATCGATTTCTTAAATGGCGTTCATATAAATAAAGTTTAAAAATGACTTAAAAAATCGTTAAATCGGATTCGGATCGATAGCAGACCATTTATGACGGCACATGTGCTCATGGAAGCTGGTTCAACGATTGATTAAGTCATTTTTAACCTTTATTTATTTGAACGCCATTTAAGAAATCGATGTTCGGCGACGGAGCCGGTAAAGCCCCAGATTTACGATTTCCATTGCGATTAGTGCTCTAAACTTAAATTTTATAGTTTTAGTGTTATCAATGATATTTGATCTTTCATATGCAGGCATTTCCTCCCGCCTTATAAAAAAAAGAATACTGTGAACATATCAGTCAGCCATCTTTCGAGACACAAAGCCGATGAATAACACCCAGATTTTCCTAAAGGGCATTATTAGGGGAATCCTAAATTTTATCCGCCAGGGTTTATCATTCGTAATTTAACTGAGGAACAGTCGCCGGGATTGGTAGATGCTGTTGGTTCTAAACCCGCCCGACGATTAAGTTTATTATTCCCCGTTTATGTCCTAAAAAAATATGGTTTACTTTCTGAATAATGTTATAAAACTCAAGTTAGTAGCTAACTGTAGTTGTCCGTTTGACTTGCACTTTAGTTTTCATTTACGTAAAAGTAAGAATTTACTTACTAGAAATCATACATACATACATAGACTCAAGCCTGTTTCCCTGAGGGGTAGGCAGAGACAACGGATTGCCATTTGTCACGATCTTTGCACACGTCTTTTGCCTCGATTACTGTTATTATATTCTTCATACATGCTCGTCGGTTTAGGGTATTTCTGACCTGTCCTTTCTTGAGAACGTCTCCAATTTGGTCAGAGAATGTTCGACGAGGTCTTCCCCTTCCGGTTGTTCCATTCACACAGGCCAGGCATACTTCTTTGGTCAATCTTCTTTCATTCATGCTTTCTAAATGCCCAAACCATCTCAGCATTCCTTTTTCAAGCTTTGTGACTACATCCTCTTTCACACCACAACGCTCTCTTATATCAGTATTTCGAATTCTGTCTCTCAAAGTCACTAGAATCACTAGAAATCAGTCAGAAAATATTAGTATATATAGTTAATCAGTAAATAAATAAAACCAGATATACTATGACTATGTACTCACATTAGTAGATAAGATAATTACCGAATTATATTTAGTTTTATTGTTACAACTTTTTTTATAGAGTCTGAATCAAATAATTATCTCTTGATGTCACTCTACGAATATACAAACAATTATCAGTAGGTATGTTATCCGCTGTGAATGTTGTGATGTATACGATTTATAACAATCAGGTGATACAAAAACAATCATTATGTTGTTTGTAAATTGAATATTGCGGTCATTGGTGATACCTTACTATCTTATAACGATAGCGGCTAATTGGATTTATATACCTTTTACAGATTATATATACATAATATAAAATACCTACTTGACGTTAACATTGCGTTGACGTCGGCGAATCCCACTAAGGGCGCAGAAGTCATCCTGAAAGAATATCTACATAAGAACGGTGTTTCCCCAGCGCTACGACATGTTCTTCTTCAAAAGAGGTTTAAAAAGAGTATAATAATAAGAGTAAAAAAGAGTATAATATTAAAGAGTATAATAATAAGAGTAAAAAAGAGTATAATATTAAAGCTAGTGGTACATTTCCTTTTGCTTGGAAAACTGCGCAAATTACTCGTCTACCTAAAAAACCTAATCCTTCTTCCTTTTCTGAGTATCGGCCCATCTCCATTTTACCTTTCCTCTCTAAAGTCCTGGAGCGTCTTATCCATCTCCAATTGAGTTCATTCCTATGTACGAATTGTCTCCTTAATCCATTGCAGTCCGGTTTCCGCCCCGGCCACAGTACAACCACAGCACTGGTCAATATTACGGATATCCGACTGGTCCATGCCCAGTCGGATGTGGTAAGTTGACGGTGCTTGCGCTGCTGGACTTTAGCAATGCATTCAACACCGTGGACTTTGACATTCTGCTTGGCATATTACGCTCTCTTAACATATCTCCAAAGGCAATTGATTGGTTTCGTAGTTACCTGTTTGGTCGTCGGCAACGTATTCGCATCGAAGAGTCATATTCTTCATGGTGCTATACTAGTGCAGGCGTGCCACAGGGTGGCGTTTTATCTCCATTACTCTTCACAATATTTATAAACTGTATTTCCTTTAATCTAACTTCTTCCTACCACCTTTATGCAGACGATATACAAATGTATACACAGGCACCTATAGAACGACTTGGTGAAGCGATGGGTGTCATTAATAGTGACTTAGGTCGAATAAACCAATGGAGTTTGGAGCATGGTCTAACGGTGAACCCATCTAAAACTCAGGTTATTCTCATGGGAAGTTCACGCAAGGTTGACTGGTCACTAATCCCCTAGATTATATTTAATAATACGTTAATACCCTTTAGTGATAATGTGAGAATTGCTGAATCTCTTCTTTTCCCCATGCTTGACTATGTTGCTGCCAGTTATCTTACAGAGGACAAACTTGATAAACTCGAGCGTCTCCAAAATTTCTGTATTAGATTTGTATTTGGACTTCGCAAATACGATCATGTCTCTGAATTCCGGAAAAAACTCGAGTGGTTACCAATCCGCCTTCGCCGTAATACTCACATACTTTGTCTCCTTTACAATATTTTGTTTAATCCGACAGCTCCCATTTACCTTAGGCAACGGTTTGAATTCGTTTGTGATACACATTCTAGGCCTTTGAGATCATCAGAGAACTTAAAACTACATATCCCAGTGCACTCTACAGATTTTTTTGATAACTCGTTTACTGTCCAAGCAGCCCGGCTATGGAATTTACTTCCTGTAGAAATTAGGCGTGTACAAACCCTAGCATCTTTCAGTTTCCTTAAAAAACACTTTTTATCGCTCTAAATATCTTTATTCCTTCTTTTCTTGTCTCTTAACTTCTTTTAGTAACCTCTTTCTGCATAACTCCTTAATTAAAAAAAAAAAAAAATGATTTATTGGATTTCACAATTACAGTTTACAATATTATGAGGCTGCCCCAGTAAGTTATAAAATACTTGTGTTGGGGCTACCTCGCTCCTTCCCAAGTTACAATATCCAAACCCAAAATAATAGTAATATAAAAAAAAAAAAAAACAAATACTAGAACTAGGTACATACACTAAATATTGACAGCTCTAGGTGGGTTATGTGTTGTGTGTGTGTGTGTGTGTGTGTGTGTGTGTGTGTGTGTGTGTGTGTGTGTTCATTACATTTAGAAAACTCGAACCAGAATATTTTCTGTTTCCTCATATGTAAGAGATTTTAACCATTCTGTGATATTTTTTTTGCCCTCATAAAGTTGCATAGGATAAATACTCAATTTAAAATTAATTTTATTATAAATGTAAGTTGATTGTGTAGTGTATTGACGTCTAGCAAATTCAGTTCGAACTCTTGGAGAGTGAGCCACATTATGTGTACGCCGTTTGTACTGATACTCCGTACTGTACGGGACAGTTTTATGCACGCGCAGAGAGATATTTAAAATATACAACTTCCTTACTGTCAGTAGATTGCTAATCTTGTAAAGGTGGTCTGTTGAGTACCTAAATGGTTTAAAATACATAACCTTAATAATTGACCTCTGGGCTCTTTCAAGTTCTAAAAATTTGGTTTTAGTTGCACCTCCCCATACCGGTATACAATATATTATGACTGATTGAGCCAGAGCAACGTAAATTTTATTGAGTAGTTCTGCCGATGTTACTTGTCGTAGGCTTCTAAATATCCATATTAGTTTTCTGACTCTTGTCATGAGGACTTCAATATGAGAGTGCCAAGATAGTCTCTGATCTACTGTAACACCTAGATATTTGATAGAACTAACACGTTTGATACTCTGACATCCACAATCTAGTCCGGGAGGACCACCACACATATGAATGACAACTCCGAAATTGTTGCCAGGTTGGGACCTTAGAGTCAGACTAAAACAAATAAAATTGGTCTTAGAGATATTTAGGGTTAATAAATTTGCATTAAGCCAGCTAGCTATTATAGCCAGACCTTGTTCAGTAGCAGCCTGTACCGCAGGCCACGAGACTCCTGAAAAGGCAACTGCGGTGTCATCCGCATAGGAAAATATCTTTCCGCCATTGCACCCAATGTTACAAAGATCATTTATATATATTAGGAACAATGTTGGACCGAGCACACTTCCCTGTGGGACACCATAGACTACATTTTCTTCTTGGCTTGTCACGTTGTCAATTTTGACTTGCTGCTTCCTGTTCTGAAGGTAACTTTTAAAAAGGGAAAGTGTGTTACCTCTAATACCAACTTTTTCAAGTTGGTTCAGAAGGATGGGGATGGAAACGGTGTCAAATGCCTTCTTGAGATCTAAGAACACTGTTAAGCACTTATATCCCTTGTCTACCTTGGAGGTAATCTCGGTAGTCAGCGCTATTACAGCGTCTTGTGTAGAGATACCCCTCCTGAATCCATATTGGGAGTTTGCTAATATGTTGTACTTATTCAGATATCCTACTAGTCTATTATTAATCAATTTTTCTAAAATTTTTGAGATACAAGTGAAGACAGATATCGGCCTATAATTATTGACATCGTTAACGTCCCCACCCTTATGAACGGGGGTTACCATTGATCGTTTCAAAACAGCTGGAAATATACCAGCTTTGAAGCAAATGTTTGCTAGCTGGCTTATTAACGGGACTACAAAATCCCTGGACATCTTCAAAAATTTTGTGGGTATACCATCCCAACCGGGTGAGCTTGAAGAGTCGAGATTCATCAGTATGCCGTCTACTTCCTGGGGGTCTGTCTCAAGTAACACGAACGAGGAGACCTGCGATTGTATAACCACGTTATTTATAGGTGAGTTGAAACTAGAGATAATGTCCTCAGCCAACGTTTTCCCAATACTAACAAAAAACTCATTTACTCTATTTACGGAGCTAAGAGGATCTGGAGTAGTACGTAAGAGACTGATGTTTGAGGATTTGGGAGGTTTAAATTGAGTGACTTCATTTATTTTTAGCCACAGTTGTTTGGGATTGTTTATTGAGTCAGCTATTTGGGTTGTCTGATACTGTCTTTTTAATTTTTTAAGTAAGTTTGTGCAAAAATTACGGTAGCGTCTGTAGGTGATTTTAAGTACTATATTATAAGGGTCTTTTCTTAGTTGCAATTGCATCCTATTTCGAAGTTTAATACAACGCAGAGTCCCTAATGAAATCCATGGCTTCAAAGTTCTCTTACCTCCAGAAACCATTTTAACCTTAGTGTGGGAGAGCAATGACGTCTTGAGCACATGTATCAGTTGTTGAGCTAGGATATCAGGGCTGGTATTAGTGTTGAATAACGACATGTCTGTATTTATTAGTTGTTTATAAGCATTTTCGAAGTCAAAGACCGACTTATATTTTCTGCTCGTACTATTCCTAGAATTAGTTTTGATTTTATGAGTAATGTTTAATATTACCATAGCGTGATCTGTAATAGAGGTATTCAAGACAGCGACTAATGCTAGGTTTTTAGTTTTATCTATCTTCAACAGTACGTGATCGAGACAGTTTTGTTCTCTGGTAGGCAGATAATGCCCTGGTAGAAGGCTTTGGCCCGCCAGCATGTTAAGATAATTTAACCTATTACTACGCTGCTGTGCTGTTTCGGAATCTTTGTGTATTAAGTTAATGTTTATGTCACCCAATATTAGAATATTTTTATGAGTTTTAATTGTATCGAGAATTGTAAAGAGAATTAAAAAGATATATAATGTATGTATGTATAGTATATTATTATAGTATAGTATTATTAGTATTTATACAAATATAAGTATATATTTATGAAGCTTGTACATATGTAATGTATGTATGTAATAACGTTAAACATTTAATACACACGATAGTACACTTACAATTACCGCCTTTTCCTTCTTAATTCTTCTTGTCCACCCAACGGTTGTCTGGAAGAGATCGCTACAAAGCGATAAGACCGCCGATTGTACCTATATTTTCTTTATTAAGATATTATGTATTGTGTTTTCTGGTGTAATACAGTGTACTCTATCTATCTATCTAATATCACGGTAGGCAGCGGTTTGCTGTGTCCCCTGGCACTGCGAATGTCCATGAGCAGCGGTTACCACTTACCATCAGGTGGGCCGCTAACTCATCTGCTTCGTAAGGCAATAAAAAAAATAAAATAAAATAAGATCGGGCAGCAGCGTCTCTCTAAGTACTACGACTATCAAGCTGCGATCACCAACCCCGGTCAACCCGTCTGTCAAACGTGGCGATGAGGCCACGGTTGGCGTGGTTGGTTTACTTGCCTTTCACGCAGCAGGTCGTGGGTTCGATGCCTACCCAGGAAAGATATTTGTGTGCATGAACATGTCTGTTTGTCCTCAGGCGGGGTGTAATAATCTTTATAAGTATGTTTTTTTTTTAAGTAGTAGTATATCAGTTATCTGGGTTGCATAGAACAAGCTCTGCTTAGTTGGATCAGATGGCCGTGTGTGAATAATGTCCCAGTAAATTATTATTATTAATATATTCACCCAATTTAATTGCGGAAGGCCTTTGTCCAGCAGGGTCTTTGCACTGATATGATTATGACATTAAGATGTGTTTTCTTGAAGTACGCCTAAAATGATGTCTTCCAGACCGTGGAATGTATAGGAGCTGAAAATTAGGTTTTAGGTTTAAAGAACATTTATTCTCAAAAGAACAATTACAGTTGACTTATATGAGAAATGCAAAGATTTACAAATGCGTGTCGTCTTGTGACAAAGCATGCATAAATTAAATGTAAACATAAATATTACTAACTAAAATACCACACAAACACTTAACAATTATTGATTACATTAACTAATTAATGTTGTAGGCAGAACTAAATACTGGCTATTAACTATTACAATTATATGTACAACAAGTACTTTTTATTGCACACCAAAGATATAAGATATATAAGCCTTGAATTGGAAATAGAAAAAACATGTACTACAATAGGCGGTCTAACCGCTGTCAACTGTCTCTTCAAGAAGAGTTTAGGAACTACTATTACCTACTACTATATTAAAAAGAATTATGGTTTGGTGTTTTCGGTGTATATATAAATTAAACACATATTATTGCATTCAACAGAAATTAGATAAATAAGTGAAATAATCGCTGGTCTTATCGCAGTCATTGATGTCTTTCAGACATTTCTAATTGGCCTTGAGTTAATGGGTAAGTAGGTATATTGAAAAGAGCGATTTTAGTAAATAGGGTAGGTACAACCCTTTTCTTTGAAATCATTTAAATATTTAATATGACGAAGTAATCGTTTAGTACAAATGCGAAAACCGTGCGTGACTCGCCGTTAGCTACTATAGGTATAAAAGCGCTAACCAAAACAATGAATAGAAAGTTGAAATGTTGCAGTCAGTTCGACAGTATTAGTAAAAAATAGAAGGCGCAAATTGATAATAATTTAAGTTTAATTAAAAATAGGCACGACTTATTACATCCTTATGAGGAAAGGTCGAAAGTCATATAGATTAACACATACAAGTTATGACACAATCATGTCCACTGTTTTTTCTTGGTGGCATCATTTGTTCGAGTCAAGTTAATAAAGCTTTACCATCTCTCTCTCTCTCTCTCTCTCTCTCTCTCAGACTTGAGATAGTAAAACCAGCTAACTAACCAGACTAATAAAATATTAAAAAAAGTGTTGATAATAATATAGGTACAATTAAACAGGGGGATGACAGACTACATCGTCATGAGGATAATGTTGAAAGTCATACAAATTAACACACACAAGTTATGACACAACCTTGTCCACTGTTTTTCTTAGTGGCGTCATTTGTTCTGGGTCAACTAAAGTTTTGCCATCTCTCTCTCTCATACTTGGGATCATAATACTAACTACCCAACCAGACTAAAAAAAAATTAACAAAAAAGTGCTTATAATAATATAACTATAATTAAAAAGGACGATGCCTTACCACATCGTCGTGAGGATAATGTCGAATGTCATACAAATTAACACACACAAGTTATGACACAATCTTGTCCACTGTTTTTCTTAGTGGCGTCATTTGTTCTGGGTCAAGTAAAGTTTTGCCATCTCTCTCTCTCATACTTGGGATCGTAATACGAAGTAAACCAAACAGACTTCAAAACAAATTATTTCTTTTCAGTGGTTACCCTGGCGGCATAGTTGTTAGCAAGCCGCCCAGTGGCTTATCAACTGTTGTCTAATAATCAATCAATATAACAGGTATTTAGTTATAGCGTAAAGAGGTTATATATATTCATTTTGTTTGTTATGTTACTTTATTTACTTTCTTTTTAATACGGATATGTTTTTTCTTATTTTCTTTTCTGTGTAAAATATGGAGTGTAAAGATTCCGAAATAACCGGGACCGGCAGTTTAACGTGCCCTCCGAAATACGGAGACGCTTAGAAATTA
The DNA here is from genome assembly GCA_951640165.1 of Pseudoips prasinana. Lineage (NCBI taxonomy): Eukaryota > Metazoa > Arthropoda > Insecta > Lepidoptera > Nolidae > Pseudoips > Pseudoips prasinana. The sequence continues at coordinate 24,654,838 of OX621240.1, forward strand.
AACCACTCAATGGACTGACCGCACGCCTATGCTTAACCTCGCCAATCACAAACCGGTGTGTGCAACTGGCCATTAGTGCCTCCTCATGTTAATGTAGAGCGATAACCACCGTGAACAGGGGTTCAAACCCCAAAATTACGCCTTCTGATGGTTGGTACATAGTATTCTAATTTGTTAAGATGCCTTGATTCCCTGCTAACCTCTGTTGTTTAATGAATCAGGGAAAACTTCCCAGACTAAGTGTAAACTTTATACTATAAAACCAACCAAGTGCGAGTCGGACTCGCCCATGAAGGGTTCTGTAGCAACAAGTATTTCAGTTGATTAAATGAATGGTAAATTGCGGTTTACGATCAGTTAAATCAGTTCAAACCAATTTTTGGTCGAAGTTTGCATGGTAATGTACATCATAATTATATCTTTTTTAGTTTTATTATTCTCTTATTTTAGAAGTTATAGGGGGGGGGGGACAATCATTTTACCACTTTGGAAGTGTCTCTCGCGCAAACTATTCAGTTTAGAAAAAAAGTGATATTAGATACCTCAATATTATTTTTGAAGACCTATCCATAAAGACTCCACATGTTCAGTTCTATGTATGGGGAACCCCCAAAATTATTGTTCTTTTTCTATTTTTGTGTGAAAATCTTAATGCGGTTCACAGAATACACCTAATTACCAAGTTTCAACAGTACATCTCTTATAGTTTCGGAAAAAAAGTGGCTGTGACATACGGACGGACAGACAGACAGACATGACGAATCTAAAAGGGTTCCGTTTTTTGCCATTTGGCTACGGAACCCTTCAAATGTGTCTAATTATTAAAATTTTATTATACCAATTATGAACATTTTGGCAATGTAAACTGGTTTAGCACAATGTTATCACATTTCGTTACTCTTGAAATATACTTTATTGTGCTACAAACGAGTCCATTTCGATATATTTGATTACTCAAATTTGCGCAATAAACACAAACTTGAATGTACAAGGTTTTTACTGTTTACGCTTTGAATTTGAATAAACCATTTTTTTTTTGTAAAAAGCCACTACCCAGGGGTCACAGTAGAGTCACCAGAGCTGAAGATTATGGATTTAAAACCTGAAACCGTTCTAAAACTTTCAATTAATTTAAGAATCAAATTCAACTTTAATAGTTCCATTTTCCTAGTGCCTGGTACCTATATACTTTTAATTAAAAAATAATAAATGAATATCTTTGTACAACTGACACACTGCCATCTGACCCTAAACTAGGTAGAACCTGTATAATGTTAACCAGACAACTGATAAATATACAATTTTTTTTCTTTTTTTTTTTTAATACAGTGCGCGCACTAGGGAATCTAATCCCTGTGTCGCGGGGTACTCTAAAAACATATTATAGACGGACACATATTACATCAAGACTCAGAACAACTATTTATGGGTCCCACTAATAGGTGTCCGGCGCGGGACTCGAACCCGCGACACGAAGTGGCGAGGCGACTGTCTTAACCGCTGTGCCACACGTGCAGTCATAATACATATTTATATATTTCTAAATACATACATATTAAAGATATATTACATCCACAACACGCTGAACAAATAGTCATGCTCATCGTACAAAGATTTGCCCTGGATGGGGATTGAACACACAACCTCTCGCTTATCAGTCAGGCCACTAGATCCCAAGGCCTGTATAATATATGGTATGAATAGTAGGTAAATAAGTATAAACCGTAGCGAATTCTGTTGGTGAACTTTTAATTTATTTATATATTATTGGCATTGAAATTCTTATAAAAGATATTCTGATTAAATACATACATATCTTGTAGCAACCAGATACAATTCCGTGAGTTGAAGCGCTTTAGCCGTACCTACTATTGGAATCAAGTATGACAGCTCACTCGACCTCTAAAATATACTCGCACATTGGATGCTTTTGCAGCTGGCATCTCAAGTTGCGATTTTCTCGTTTTATGACACGCTATGCATGTTATATCATTCTCTCTTCCGCTTTCCCCTGGAAGGAAGTGAAACAATTTTACTAACCAAATTTTACCACTATTCAGTAAAAAATAAACTATGTAATGTGTTTCATTTTTTTTATAGTTTATAAAGACAACGCCCGCACTAGGGAATCTATTCCCTGTGTAGCGGGGTACTTTACAAACATATTATAGACGGACACAATTAACATCCATTTAGCACCCTGCAGTGTATTTTCCTTCTATAAGGAGTGCAGCCAGTTACGTGCCGCGCGATATATTATAGTGCGGTCACCTGGACCCAGTTCAAGAAAAATCATGTGTGTTGCAAGCATTACAGTTACAGTAACTCCTTGCCTATAACTTTTTACCGCGTACTATCACTCTGTGAAGTCGTTTAACTTTGTAGGTATTTCTGATCCAATATGACATGGAATCCTTCAAGAAACGAGCATATTTTTTTTTTGAAGACCGGCAACGCACTTGTAGTTCTGGTGTTGCAAATGTCCATAGGCGGCGGTGACCACTTACTATCATGTGACCTGCTTGCACGTTCCCCTTGCTATTCTATAAATAAATAACTATATATAAATAGAAAAGCTGTTGGAAATAAAAATAACTCTTTTAGTTTCTTTAGAAAGCCTCGCGATCTTAAGATATTTTTATATATACAAATATTATAAAGAGGTAACGATTGTGAGGTTGTGAGTTTGTGACGTTGTAAGGGTAATCTCTGGATCTACTGAACCGATTTTCAAAATTATTTCATCAATAGAAAGCTACGTTATTGTGGAGTGTCATAGGCGATGAAAAATTCCAAAAATTAATAACGCAACGTCACTTAAATTTGAATAATGTAATCCAAGTTGTAAAAAACGGGCAGGGTCAAAAATATTTATAACGCGGAACGAAGTCCGCGGGCACTGCTAGTAATTATATAAAACCAGTCATGTGTAAAATATTTCTTTACTACTATCACTATAATATGCATTGCCCAAATGAATTAGAACTTTGAACAGAAAGTTTGATAAGTAAACCACGCCCGTCACCATTCACAGTAAACATAAACAAACGTGTTATCGTTAGTCTCAAATAGCGATATAATATCGTAACGATGCGACCTCTAATGCAAGCAAAGGTCAATTTTGTAATATTCAAGTTAACATTTTTATTTTTAGTGATGCATAATGGAATGTTAGGCACACGGGCAACTAAAAGTGTTGTATCTGTGGTCGGCGTCGCGGCGTGATACTAAAGATCATTATTACTACTTGTAATAATACAAAAAGTAATAGTGCTCGTAAATAGTCAAAACATTATTTGTACTAGTAAAACTACTTATACAATTTGCTCACATTGCATTCATTTTCATTTATTTTTACATTGACAAGAACATACTTTACTTATGACTGGTAGTATTTAGGCCAATAATAATTCGTGACGTTATTTGTTCATCATCATCATCCTGAAGAGGGCAATATCTGATCTGACTCATCAAAGCAGGAATGACGCCAACTGATTCTTCCGATATAAATATATCAATGAGTATTGAAACGGTTATTATTAAAAGTTATATATTATATCATCTTTATTCATTAACTCTTCTTTATTGATTATATTGTATAAAAAAGTATATATCTATATAAATAAAAAGACAAGTCCTGACTGACTGACTGACTCATCAACGCCCAGCCCAAACCCTTGGACCTAGAAAGCTGAAATTTTGCACAAATGTTTGCTTTATAATGTAGACAAGGAATAAGGAAGGATTTTTCGAAATTCAACCCCTAAGGGGGTAAAACAGGGGCGCTAAGTTAGTATGAAACTTTGTAGTTTTTAAAGTTTAAGGCATAAAAATTGGGATTTGGCCTTCCAGTTAAAAATAAAAAAATACGTATTTCAGGGTTTTTGGAAATTCCGCCCCCAAGGGCGAAAAACAGGGGATGTAAGTTTGTATGGAAAATGTGACAATTTTTAAGTTAAACGCATGAAAATTGGTATTTGGCCTTTTAGTTAAAAATAAAAAATTAAGTATTTCAGGGTTTTTGGAAATTCCGCCCCCAAGGGCGAAAAATAGGGGATGTAAGTTTGTATGGAAAATGTTACAATTTTTAAGTTACGCATGAAAATTGGTATTTGGCCTTTTAGTTAAAAATAAAAAATATATATTTCAGCATTTTTGGAAATTCCAGCCCCAAGAGCGAAAAATAGGGGATGTAAGTTTGTATGGAAAATGTGACAATTTTTAAGTTAAACGCATGAAAATTGGTATTTGGCCTTTTAGTTAAAAATAAAAATATATATTTCAGCATTTTTGGAAATTCCAGCCCCAAGAGCGAAAAATAGGGGATGTAAGTTTGTATGGAAAATGTGACAATTTTTAAGTTAAACGCATGAAAATTGGTATTTGGCCTTTTAGTTAAAAATATAAAATATATATTTCAGCATTTTTGGATATTCCAGCCCCAAGAGCGTAAAATAGGGGGTGTAAGTTTGTATGAAAAATGTGACAATTTTTAAGTTAAACGCATGGAAATTGGTATTAGGCATTTCAGTTAAAAATTATAAATATATATATCAAGATTTTTGGGAATTCCACCCCTTAGGGCGTAAAATAGGGCATGTAAGTTTGTATGAAAAATGCGACTTTTTTGAAGTTAAACCCATGAAAATTGGTATTTGGCCTGTCAGTTAAAAATAAAAATATGTATTCCAGGATCTTTGAAAATTCCACCCCGAAGGGCATAAAATAGGTGATGTAAGTTTATACTGACTGATGGACTGACATATCAACGCACAGCCTAAACCGCTGGAGTTAAAGACTTGAAATTTTTACAGAAGGTACCTTTTATGACGTAGGCATCCACAAAAGAAGGGTTTTTGAAAATTTCACCCCCAAGGGCGTAAAATTGGGGATGTAAGTTTGTATGAAAAATGTGAAAAGTTTTAAGTTAAACGCATGAAAATTGTTATTTGGCATATCAGTTAAAAATTAAAAATATATATTTCAGAATATTTGAGAAATCCCCCCCTAAGGGCGTAAAGTAGGGTACATAAGTGTCTATGTAAACTGCATTTGAAGTTAAACGCATTAAAATTGGTACTTAGCATTTCAGTTAAAAATTAAAAATATATATTTCATGATTTTTGGGAATTCCACCCCTTAGGGCGTAAAATAGGGGATGTAAGTTTGTACGAAATATGCGACATTTAAGTTAAACCCATGAAAATTGGTATGTGTCCTTTCAGTTAAAAATAAAAAATATATATTTCAGGATTTTTTAAATTCCATCCCGAAGGGCATACAATAGGGGATGCAAGTTAAAAATTAAAAAATATTTATTTCAGGATTTCCGAGAATTCCACCCCTAAGGGTGACAAATAGGGGATGTAAGTTTGTATGAAAAATGCGACATATTTGAGGTAAACGCATGAAAATTGGTATGTGGCCTTTCTTTTAAAAATTATAAATATATACGTCAGAATTTTTGGAAATTCCACCCCTAAGGACGACTAGAATAGCCGATGTAAGTTTGTATGAAAGTCTGTATTTTTTTAAGTTAAACGCATGTAAATTGGTATTTGGTCTTTCAGTTAAAAATAAAGCAGCCCAGGGAATAATTGGTTATTAAAAAAAGGTAATCCAAAACTGATTCAATAGATCGCCACCAACAATTTAAGCAAACTCAAATTTAAAAAATAATTTACTTATTCCAAATTAGCTTAAAATGTCGTGGTCGTTGTCGTCGAAGTATATATTTAGCGTTTTATAAGATTTGTAACTTCTTTTTTTTGGTAAATTTTATAACAAATTAAAAAAAACTACATTTTTATCAAATTGGGATAAAATTTTATCTAAAATTCGAGTTAGCGTAGTATAAATTGATGGAGTCGAAATGATCGCACCCAAAAAACATCATCTTAATTTTGCTGATCTACAAGTTCACAATTTTGTAATTAGATGGGGTTAATATCGTTTCAGATCGCGGAACTTAATTGGCATATCGGTTAAAATAAATAAATGCTTGAAATAAAAGGTAGTCCAAAACTGAATCAATAGATGATCGCCTAAATCTCACCCAAAATATATGCACACATCTTAATTTTACCGCTTTACAAGTTTATATTTTTGTTAGTAGATGGCGTAATCATCGTTTTAGATTGCGCTATGGTTTCGTTAACAAAATGTCGCAACCTAATCTAATGATGTGTACCTACCTAATGAAATGACAGCTGTGTGGTGACGGCGACAAATATCGGAATCAGAATATCATCACCCCATCTCATCCCGTGGGGGGCGTAGAAGTCGACCCGAGGGAATATCTACCAGAGGATGGGCAGCAGCTTCCTTCTGATTACTATGACCATCTTACTGCGATCGCCAACCCGCCTGCCAAGCGTGGCGATTATGGCATATCCCCCCAAGACGATTCTTGAGGGAGGCTTGTCCAGCAGTGGACTTATTTAGCTGTAATGATGATGATGAATCTAATGATTATTATTTTACTTTATTTGACATACTGATTATACTTAAGGACAATTGATATGTATTCTTTGATTTTTGCTTGATGATATCGGGTCCTTTTTGTAAATAACAGTAGCAAAATAGTCTTTCATTTATTTCTTAGTAAGGTTATTTATAAGTTAGGTTTTATTCAATTTATATTGCTTATTTGTTTTAAAAGTGATATTTTTTAGATTAAGCTAGAAGTAAGTAGTTACATTGGTCATCATTCAAAATTGTCGCGGACAAAGTCGCGGGCACCAGCTAGTCTAGTATAAAATGTAATTATTACTGTTATCTCAGTAATAATTACATTTTTAAATACATAAATTTGAAATTTTGTCTTAAATACTAATATAAATTAAATTAAACTACTTATGGACAATCCAGTAGGCGCTCCGTATCGGCATCAAAGGATATCGTGCCCAGAAGGATGGCAGCATTGCCTCTTTGAATGGCAAAACTAATTCTCTGTGGTAAAAATAGACCATCTCTGGCCATGGGTAGCGTCGAAATTAGTTTTTGTTTGTTTTTCGGCTGACATGGCTATTATTATGATAATCAACAGAAGGGTATTGAGGGGAGATAAATACGATGTTTCTTCTTCTTCTCAGAAGACATGTTTCTAAATATCTACTTACTAAAGGACAGTAGACGGGCGATAGTCGTGAGTTCGCTTTGTGGTTATTGGGTAGCTTAAGTTATTGGCTCGCGTAATGCACGTGTATTGAATCTGCATATTTATGAAGGCTTTATGACGTCCTCAATACAACCTGATATCACTACGCAGGTAGCATGATTATCTATACCTACATATAATATATATTTGTACAGATGGATATATTTTGTTTTCTTTATTATTTACGTTTTTTAAGTTTTACGTGTCTGTGTGTCTCTATCCGTGCCATCGCATCGTAGCTCTGGAAAGGATGAACTGATTTAGATTTTGTTCGAAAGGTGTATTAGTCCGGAGTGTCCTTAGCTATGTTTGTTAAAAATTTCGTTCCAAGAGGACGCCAGCACCACAAAATAGCGGATTACATTTTTTTTATAACTCCCTTAATATGGGTGTCCAATTTAAGGGCTTGAGTAGTAGAATACTATACACTATGAGAAATTTCGATCACAAAATGGCCACCATTACAAAATGGTGAATTACATATCTTTTTAACCACTGCCTCGCTATTGGTATCGAATGAAAGGGCTTCACTAGTAGAAAACTATACACTAAGACATATGTCGGGGGATTTTTATACACATCTTGTGGCCAACAAGCATACGGCATAACCGTTGGTCAGCATTCTCCATGGTATATGGTGCTTGCAACATAAATCGCATCACTCGAGCGTTGCTGACCCTACTACTAGTGTACTTGCAGTTATTGATATCTATAAATAATTGGCATTGACATTCTTATAGTAACAGCATTTCTCACTTCCGAGAGAATCGAATATCAGATATGCTCGACTTGTTTATTATGCGTGTTGTGGAATTGAGTTGGTTTTACAACGGTTTGTCTGATCCTTAACGTGTGCATGCCCCTTATGTGCACAAAATATTTAAACATAAATGTATCTAGATTGCGGACTTTCTTAGCGTATTTATTAAAAATTTCAACACCTATTAGGATAAATTAGGACATGCTGTTAAGGTGGACTTTTAAATATATTTTTTTATGCATGTTGAATGCATGCCCAAACTATACGATCTTTCATCCCCTATTTAACACACTTAGAGGTAGGATTTTCAAAAACGAATTACGTATATTTTTATTTTTAACCAGAAGACTTTGTTTTTTACTTCATGTGTAACTTTAAAATTTTTGGATATTTCATACCTTTTTTACCACTTTTTCATACTTTTAGTGGAAAACTTCCAGAAACGCTGAAATATATGTACGTTTATTTATATTTAGAATATTGTATTTAACTCGTATTTCAATTTATATTACAAGAACTTCCATACAACTTTTCAACCCCTATTTCACACCCTTAGGGGCGGAGCTTCTAAAGTGAAGCTACTTTCGGTATTTCAGCATTGTAAGGACATCTCTCTTTGTATATCGATAGATAGATTAAACTCAGTGAGAATTGCATTAGGCTATTATATATTTGTAAAGTAGCCCGCGACAGGGATTAGATTCCCTACATTTTTTTAAAGACAACTTCGTCTTCAAAATAAAACTGTTAATAACATTAAATAAAACGCCTAAGTAAGGTAGCCGGAGCTAATCTGGGCTTAGCAAAATCTTGAAGTAGAGTCAGCAGCACGTGAGTGATGCCACATGTATTTCTATGCTTTAGGGTGCGGTAACCGCTTAAGTAAGACACCGCAATCTTCCATGGCATATATATTTAAGGAAATGGTCCGTGTTAATACCTGGTATCATTAGAATTCTCAGCGCTATAACAATAAAATATTGAGATGGAGCCGATCGGTAAAGTATTATGACTTTTTATTCAAGTGTTATAAGTGTATTTATTTTTGTTGTTTGTGCAATTTTCTGAATATAATATGTATTTCACGTCAGGTGTCACTTTGACATTAACACTAACTTTATTACATAAACAGTAAAGGAAGTTAAATTCCTAGTGGATACTTGTTGTGCACTTTTTGGGATGGGTAGTAAATGTGAAATCGCGTCGGGACACATGGCCTGATCGAATATTTGTAAAACGGAGGGTCTTTTTAGGGTTCCGTAGCCAAATGGCAAAACACGGAACCCTTATACATTCGTCATGTCTGTCTGTCTGTCCGTCCGTATCTCACAGCCACTTTTTTCCGAAACTATAAGAGCTGTACTATTGAAATTTGGTAAGTAGATGTATTTTGTGAACCGCATTAAGATTTTTAAAAAGAATTGAAAAAGGACAATAATTATGGGGGTTCCCCATACATAGATCTGAAACTCACATTATTTTTTTCATCGTACCCATACATGTGGTGTATCTATGTAGGTATAGGTCTTCAAAAATAATATTGAGGTTTCTAATACCATTTTTTTCTAAACTGAATAGGTTGCGCGTGAGACACCTCCAAAGTGGTAAAATGAGTGTCCCCCCCCACCCCTGTAACATCTAAAATAAGAGAATGATAAAACTAAATAAAATATATGATGTACATTACCATGCAAATTAACAACGAAAATTGGTTTGAACGAGATCTAGCGAGTAGTTTTTTTTTAATACGTCATAAATCGTAAACCGCAATTTACCTTTCATTTAATCAACTGAAATACTTGCCCTTACGCAACCCTTCATGGGCGAGTCCGACTCGCACTTGGCCGATTTTTTTTGTTATGCACACTGGCCGTTAATACAATCGCATGACCGCAGCATTTTTTTATCAATTATGTTAGATTCTTTTGCAGCCAAACATAGTTCTATTTTTTAAATTTATTCCCAACATAGGGAGGGAAGCAATTACTATGAGTCTTTTCCGCCCAAATGTGGGAAGTAGCATCTTCCACTCGCTACTTGGATCAAATAAACACTACTTTCCGAGTATAAGAAGTGAAAATATAGTTTTCACTTGTATCGGCATGCGGCAGTCCCCAAAGACAACCTCGCATGTTTTTTTTTCATACGGCAGCTGGTCAGTGTTATGTCATTGTGTGCTATTGTTGAATTTGGTCTACAAAAGTTGCAGTGGTAGTAAGAAGATGTGATAAGTCCTATTAAAAAGAAAACCGACACAAATATTTCTTTTCGTTTACTATATGATTTACTGAACAGTGGATGCCACATCAGGTGACTCTTTTGACATTTACACCATCTTTATTATGTTAACAGTAGAGGCAGTTTTCCTAGTGTAAAAGTGTCCACTGATGTAGTGTCCATTAGACATAAACAAATATTTCTAGAAGGCATATGTTTTTTAAATTCTTCATACGGAAGAAATTTTACAGCCGAATAAAATAACAGTGATCATTACTAACAACAGTTACGTTAAGCAATCAACGATGTTATTATGTTCGATTTATACTTTACTAGCTGTGCCCCGCGGTTTTACCCGCGTTAAATTTTATAACTTATCACAGCTCCTCCCCCGCAGGTGATAGCGTGATAATATGTAGCCTATATGTTGACCCGACCTCTTAGTAGTATTCATGCAATATTTGAAGTAAATCCATGCAGTACTTTTTGAGTTTAGCCCGGACATACATACAGACAAACAGATAAACAGACAAAAATTCTAAAAACTATATTTTTGGCTTTGATATTGATTGTAGATCACGCCCCAAATATCCTTTTTTTTAATATTCAATGTACAGTTTTGACTTTCCTACGATTTTTACTTGATGATGAGATATAAAGAGCATGAAATTATAATTTGAAATTTAGAAATAGGATGAATTATAATAGTTTCCGGAGAAATATAGCTTCATAAAATTAACATTTTGGCTGAGTGAGATAGTCGTTACTTTTCATTTTATATATTTTAACATTTTAAAGTGCTTAGTTTTTAATATCTTATGTAACATGTGTTAAATGATTATTACATTTTTTTTATATTTTGTTACATTAAGGATTAGAGAACTATACACTACCTATTCTATTAAATAAATATTATAAATAAATATCTGGAACATATAACACAGGGCATTTATCCCAAATAAAATTGGAGTACTTTTTTGTAAATATACAACATGTAACTTAATTAACGCACATCCTGAAAATAGTTTGTTCAGAATCGTTTACTGAATCGATTTAAATCATTTTTAATATGGGTAATTATTTATTCCAAAATAATGTAAACTTTGGAAATTAATTTAACCCTATATAATTAATTTAACCCTATATATATATATAAATTTTAACCCTCTACAGTCAAAACAAATTGAAATGGATCATAAGTCAAAGTAATAAGACTTTTAAATCGCAGTTTAATTTTTATATTGTATTCATACAAATACCATCATTCAACACAAAATAAAAATAATAAGAAACTTTATTCCAAGAAACTAATTTAGTAAATAACAATGCATATACATTATACATGTCAAATTAAAAATGTAGTGTATGTATTATGATTACAACATAATATTCTAATTGGGGTATATAAAAAGGGTTTTTTTATATATCAATGGTGTACAATAAGGAATAAGAATACTTCTAGGCTATGGTAACCGCTTACCATCAGCTTACTTACATAATTTGCGTGAAATATCTAAGCATTTTTGCCGACTTAATTAGCATTTTAAAAAAGTAGTTCTTGTAATGTGGTTAGGTGTTATTGAACGATAATTACTTATCTGCAATGAATGTCAACCTTGCTGAGATGTTGACGAGTGTTGATTAAACTCGTTTTCTTCTATCCGGAACCGAATGACCGATTTTCACCAATGTTTTTTGTACGCCGCTGAGGATTAAGATAGAAAGTACTTTACATTCAATGAAAGTTTAATTAGTTTGATAGTTCTTAGAATTGATTAGAAATTAGAATGTTTGTTTTATTTTATAATTCTATAATGTGGTGACAAGGTAGTCTTAATAGATGCAAATAATTATCTACTATATAAAAATAAGTCGGGTTTTCCTTCCTGACGCTATAACTCCAGAACGCACGAACCGATTTCCACGGTTTTGCATTCGTTGGACAGGTCTCGGGCTCCGTGAGGTTTATAGCAAAGAAAATTTATAAAATTTAACGCGGGTAACACCGCGGGGCACAGCTAGTTTTTTTATAAATGAAACGACTGACATTCGATTTTCTGTATAAAATGTAACATTTAGAAAGATGCACGTTTCTGACTGCACGTGTGTCGCATTGGTTATAATAGTCAATTCAATTCATTTATTTCGTTAACATAAGTACAATACAGGTAGGTATACGAGTATATTATATTCAATAAACAGACGAAAATTATAAAATATATCTACCAATATATCTAGTATAGTTCAGCATTTTAATATAGGTAATTTTTTATTCCAAAATAATTAAAACTACGGAAATTATTTTCATATTAACCCTGTACAGTCAAAACAAATTGAAATGGCCCGTAAGTCAAAGTAATAAGACTTTTAAAATCGCAGTTTTATTTGTATTCATACAAATTCCACCATTCAATACAATAAAAAAGGAAAAATAAACTTTCTTCCATGAAACTAATTTAGTTAATAACAATGCATATACTTGTTAAATTAAAAAATCAGTGTATGTATTATGATTAAAACATAATATTCGAAATTATGTTACATGTTGTATACCATAAACATCTCATTTAATTACAATCATCATGTCAAAGTAAGTAGGTAATAAAAATATGCATATAATATTTATTATTTCACAAATGAAATTTCTGATTCTGATAAAATGAAAAAGAAATCTTGTTACACAGGTAGTTTTTTTAAGTGTTTTTTCGTATGTACTGGTTTCGATCCCCATACAAAAATCCCTTTTATGTTACCGTATTATAGGTGTTCTAAGTCTGGGTGTGTTTTGTTACACGTGAGGCGCAGTGATTAAGGTGGTTGCCTCGCTATTACCTCGGGGCTCTCGTATTTTGGGTTTGAGTCCCGCACATTACAACTATTCGTGTGTGACTAGGGTTACCATTTGTAAAAACAGCATCCCTGTCTATGGTACCTAAAATGCCTGAATTTTCAGAAAAATGCATGTCTAAAGCAAAACGCTGTAGGTAATAAGTAAAAGCCAACAGATAATAAAGAAGAAGGATATTTATTACTGATATTTGTCAGAGGACATAATTTTTTTTAATAGTTCTTTCTTTTCTAATATATAAACGTTAAATTTAAAATCTTCTCAAGATACAGTTTTGTAATTTTCCTGTGTAATCAATATTGCTTTTACTGATTTAATTGTCAGCCGATTTCTGTCTTTACTCCCGTGGGCGTTGACGAGAGACTGCGAAAATGCCTGTCTCAGAGCAATGCCAGCGCACGCCTGTCTAAACCTTAAAATGCCTGTCAAATGCGGCTAACGCCTGTCATATGGTAACCCCATGTGTAACCCAATCATAGCTTTGCAAACCGAAAAAATGTCAGTTTGAAAAGCTATAATTGCTTCGGACATTCAAAATAATCTCTGTTTGTCCTGAGTCTGGGTGTAATTATCTATATAAGAAGTATATGTAGTGTATCATTTATCTGGCTCAGCTTAGTTTGGGATCAGATGGCCGTGTGAGAATAATGTCCCAGGAAATTTTACTGTTTTAAAATATTGTACAGCTCTAAGCTTTTCTATATAACAATTAATTTGTTTCATATTTATATGGGACATTGCAAAAAGCATTTCCTATCTGTACATAAAATCGTAGGGAAGTGAAAACTGTACATTGAATATTTTTTTAAAGGATACTTGGAGCGTGATCTACATCGATATCGAAACCAAAAATATAGTTTTTAGAATTTTGTCTGTTTATCTGTTTGTCTGTATGTATGTCCGGGCTAAACTCAAAAAGTATTGCATGGATTTTTTTCCAATTTTGCATGTTGTTTTTACTAAGAAGTCGGGTCAACATATAGGATACATATATCACACTATCACCTACGGGGGAGGTGCTGTCATAATTCATAAAGTTTAACGCGGGTAAAACCGCAGGGCACAGCTAGTCGAACATAAAATACTTAACTTTCCAAATCAGTTCTCAAACAACGTAGACAGCGGAAATCATACGACAAGAATGTTATCAATCCACTTAGTCGGATTGATAACATTCTTTCTTTGAAGATCGAAAAAAGAGATCCATACCTCTTTTTAGGGTTCCGTAGCCAAATGGCAAAAAACGGAACCCTTATAGACTCGTCATGTCTGTCTGTCTGTCCGTCCGTATGTCACATCCACTTTTTTCCGAATAAGAGCTGTAGTTAGGTTCTGTTGAAACTTGGTAAGTAGATGTATGTTGTGAACCGCATTAAGATTTTCACACAAAAATAGAAAAATAATAATAATTTTGGGGGCTCCCCATACATAGAAATGAAACTAAAAAAAAAGTGCTCGTAGGTATTCTTTAAGAAATAATGTTTATTGACATTATGTCTTAAAGAATACTTATTTTTGTTGGTATTACGTCGCTTTGGGTTCATATCTATTCTTGTAACTGTCGTCGTAATAATAAGCTACCTTAATCTTAATACTAGCTTAATCTTAATGCCTCAATCAAGGCAAGACAATTTGATATTTCTTATTTTGCTCATACTAATATATGAGTAAAATAAAATAATGAATATCAAATTTCACGAACAATAACTGCGGCTGCGTACCCGTTGGACCTACAAGATTAGACCCTCTATCGCAAAAGTACCCGTCCGACCTCATTTTAAGTCCCGTTGGACCTTCTTTAAAATATAATAATCAATGTGCCCATTGGACCTCTTTTTAAGTAGGTACCCTTTGGACCTTCAAAATTAAAACTACTAAAGATGAACCTGTTGGACCTCAATTCTAATACCTTTTGGACCTTAATAAAATATGTTTTTATTTAGTATTCGCCCGGCGTTATTTTAGTAAAAAAGGTACAGTTGTGTTGAAAATGTTTAACCAGAATTCTAATAATTAAGCGAATACAGGCACACTAACAACAAACAGCAATCCGTGGTCAGTAGAAGAAACACAAGAAATTATAGTGTAAACTATATTTCTTTCAAATTTACAGGTGTGTAATGGATAAATATTTTTAAAAAAACCCATGTACAAATATCAATAATACTTAGGTAAACCGCATATTGTAATGTTTTATATGTAAAAAACTTCTTAACTTAAAAAAAACTCAGTGATTTGTATACTTTATTTTACTTATATGCATTATCTACGAGAGCAAGACTGTGATTACTTGAAAAGTTATTTACAAATATGTAAAATGCAAAGATATCTTATATTTACAAATTTAATTAAGTTGCTGCCTGTAAAACCAATCTTCACAAATTCAGTTGCTACGGCATACAATTTAGATTTAGATTTACTTACATTATTATATCAGTGTTTGTTTCTTTTAAAATGTGATATAAACATTCAAAATTAATATATAGTATGCATTTTTATGTATACCTACGGTCTTGAAGATTTGTCAAATTAGAAAAATGTAACTAGAATAATGTGTTTTTATTTGTTACATAACGTTGTGATCATTTATATTTTTGATTAATAACATTGATTTATATTGTAGTGTTTTATTTTTAATAAGTTGTGTCACTTTTGTGCACGAGTGTATTTTAAATTTTTATACGAAGAAATGTGAATGAGGTCCAACAGAACTCGTTGCTTAATAGAGGGTCTAATAGGTAATCAAGTATAGACAACATCCAAGTTTGAAGGTCCAAACGGTACAAAGGGGTCCAAAGGGTCATCTTTTTAGACGAGGTCCAAACTAGGAGGTCCTACGGGTACGTAGCCATAACTGCTCCGAAAGAGTTGTGTTAGTAAGTATTAACTTTTGAAAGTTACTCAATATTGCTGGCGATTTTGTTTTATACACCACTTAACTAATTTAATAGTCATTTAATATCCCTCTCTCTTAATATAACTCGTATGAAAAGAAGAGGGCATATTGATCAGTCAAACTACTAAAACTGGGCGCTTAATTAGTCGACTGTTTCTAATAACCTAATCTCAAACCAATTTTGATAAACTGAACTAAAGGTGCCTCATGTCCTTTTTATAAGAAATCTACTATATAAAAATAAGTCGGGTTTTCCTTCCTGACGCTATAACTCCAGAACGCACGAACCGATTTCCACGGTTTTGCATTCGTTGGAAAGGTCTCGGGCTCCGTGAGGTTTATAGCAAAGAAAATTTATAAAATTTTACGCGGGTAACACCGCGGGGCACAGCTAGTATATATATATATATATATATAAAGACAACGCCCGCGCTAGAGACTCTAACTCCTGTGTCGCGGGGTACTTTACCAATATATGTATAATAGATGGACACACATTACATCCAGACTCAGAACAACTATTTATGGGTCACACAGATAATTGTCCGGCGCGGCTCAAACCCGCGACACCAAGACTGACGACTGTCTTAGCTGCTGCGCCACACGTGCAGTTAGATATTAATTTAGTTAAGTTTGTATTGCATAGAATCAGAATAAAAAACTGAAGAAAAATAGGTGATCAAATACTTTCCACTAATATTTCAACTCGGACGATTACAAAAACTCACATCGTAAATTTTTAAATTTCATTCCTCACTTGTAAAATTTTAACACACTGATTTGCCTACGATAAAACATTTCATTTACTCGACTGTGGAATGCCATTTGAAACTCAAAGACAAAATGTATTTCGAGTTAAGCGGTTCCACAATGTTTTAAAAGAACAACTGCTAAAGGCTAGTTCCAAAACTATAAAATGTTAGCTAGCAAATATTAGGAACAAGTACGAGTACACAGTCACGAGTAGACAGGTAGTAATATCCTAGTACATAATTCACACACTGCCATCTTATTCCAAACTAAGCAGAGCTTGTACAGACGCCAGCAGGTCCAGCTACAATCTGTCAAATTTCTTTTAAAGATTTTCAACTTTATCACTAAGTATGAGGTTCACTTTCAATTGGGGAAATTTGACAGATTGAGGTAGCTTGATGTGCTGGCGTCTATACTTTGGAAACAGTTAACTGATATACAAATACTACCAACTTTTTTTTTAAATACATATTTATATAGATAACTAGCTGTGCCCCGCGGTGTTACCGGCCTTAAATTTTAAAATTTTTCTTCGCTATAAACCTCACGGAGCCCGAGACCTTTCCAACGAATGCAAAACCGTGGAAATTGATTCGTGCGTTCTGGAGTTATAGCGTCAGGAAGGAAAATCCGACTTATTTTTATATAGTAGATTACACTCAGACTCAGTATGCAGATAACAGACATGTTCATGCACACAAATATCTGCCCTGGCTGGGAATGGACGTATGTACGAACTGCGGCGTGAAAGGGAAGTATTTAGCAAACACGCCAACCGGGCTGTCAAATTAGTACTTTATTTGGACAAGCAGAAGATGACATCATCATCTTTGGATTTTACCCACGTTTTGATTGACTAATTTGAACAACAAGTCGTTATTCTGACTTAACTATGATAGAAACGGATTTTTGTTTGTGCACTGATGACTAACTATTGACATGTAATTCATTATTGTTTGTATCACCAATCGTTTACGTAGCACACGCCAAATAATGTGTTTTCACATTTTTTTATACATTCCATATTGGTTCCATTATTGAAATTTTCCAAAGGACCTCTATTCTTTTAAATATAAAATGCTTCCTATGTTGATCGCTGATAATGTAGCTTTCTACACGTGAAAGAATTTTTAAAATCTATTATAAAAGATGATGAATGGATAGATCCTTTACAAACAAATAAACATACAAAAATCCAATCTGTTGCCTTAATAATATTAGGTTAGACGTTTTGATAAATGCGTTGATTATCTCCGATTACCTATTTAAAGTAACATAAACCAATACAACACAATTTGTTACCTAGCTTATGTGACTCAAATTACTTAGGCAATACTTACAGCTTGTTTCCTTCCCAGTAAAAACTGACCTCATATATCTAGCCGTCAGTAATCTGGGGCTTAAACGGGCGAGTCAAGTTTTGAACCCCAGATGGGGTGCCCACTCGCGCAGCTTTCCTATGAATGTATTGCCTCATAGGATATATGCGAACTTTATATTGAAAAAAAAATCTAATGTTGACCTTTTTTTCTTACACAGCCTTTCGTTCAATACATTCATGGAGAATTTAGTGTTGTTCATACACGCAATCTTACGAATAGTGGCTCTACGTCTATTCGTTATGGCACCACCAATAGCAGATTTGCATCATTTATGTAAATTCAAAATCGATAGATTCCAAATTTGTTTCCGCATACAAATCAATGTTGTACCACCATTGTCGACGCTAAGTGATTGCACAAACGTTGACTTCGCAGCGTATTTATAACGTATGTACTAAGGACGGTTTTCGTAGCTCAAGTGTGTCTACTGAAGTTGGGCTAAACCGTTATTTTGTATGTGGAATGCTGCGTGCTCACTAGTTTATCACAAGTAGATACCTGGGTTAGGTACCGTCACTCGCAACTATGTCGGCGCTACGTAGGTGCACAAACTTTAACTTGGTAGCGTTGATATGCTTTGCAGCGTATTTTTGTGATAATATTATTATTCTGTACAAATAATAATACTATCCTGGGACATTATTTATTATTTACTTTTATTGGGTTTTCATATTGCAAGTGCATTCACTTCTCTGAGGCTTGATTGTTCTTTTCTTTATAGAATGTTGTGTGTTCATTAGCTTATCATAAGTACTGCCTCGTTGGTCTAGCGGTAGCGTGTTCACCCGCAGAGAACAAGGTCCTGGGTTCAAATCGCGGGTCAGTAAAAAGTGATTTTGGGACTTTTCTGTAAAAAGAAAAATTTCTCAGAATCAGCCCGAAGTCTGGGAGTTGGCGGTATTATACCCCCGTGCCTCGGAGAGCGCGTAAAGCTGTCGGTCCTGTACCTGACCTCTTTCCGGTCGTGTCGCCTAGGCGTCCCATCGGATCATGAGAGTGATGGCATAGAAAATGCTCCTGTGTTTGGGCACACACTTGAGCACTATAATTGTCCCGTACAGATGGCTAATCTCTGTTGAGACTGGCCGCCGCGGCCGTGGCCGAAATTCGGCTAGGAGGACAATTATTATTATAAGTACCTGGTCGACCGACCGTCGCGTCACTAGCCAAACTCATTAATGAAAAGTCCTACCTACCTCATTAAATGCTTGCTTTCATGCAGGTCGTGGGTTCGATTCCCACCCAGGACAGATATTTGTGTGCATGAACATGTCAGTTTGTCCTGAGTCTGGGTATAATTAACTATATAAGTATATATTTACAAAAGAAAAGTAGTTTAAGTAATATATCAGTAATCCGGTTTCCATAATACAAGCTCTACTTAGTTCGGGAGCAGATGGCCGCGTGTGAATAATGCCCCAGGATATTATAATTAATTTGACCAAATTTGGTAGAGACGTTATCGAGTTCCCGATTAGGTGCATACCTACATATATGTATATACAAATATAGTTTATTTAGTTGCATATTAATAAGATTTATTACTGAACATTCCAGTATCTAAGTTTTCTAAAACTATAAATGTTTCATAGTTAGTGAGTTGTAAATATGTATTTAATTGTATTACTTATATAATCTCATCGTAAATCAAACTGGTTTCTCATCTGCCAGACATGTGTTGCCCAAATACTTAGTCACATCTTGCGAAGTTGAAGATTATTGTTACAATGATGAAATGTTGCACGTAGGTGGGAAGCAACCTACGTATGTAGTTAAAAGAGTTCGGCATTCAATAATGGATTAGCAAGCCAAAGAATACATGCGTGTGCAAAATACACACCAAGTAAAATTGTTAGCAAGGAAGGAAGATAGATAATTAATTGCTGACTATAGTCCAAAATACATAGTTTGTTTATTAAATCTTATATATATTACTAGCGGCCCGGTACGTGCTTCGCTAGTATTCGCTACGTATAATACGGCATATAATAAAAAAATTTTATTAAGTTCATTAATTCAAACAAAAAAAATTTTAAATTGCTAAAAGATGTTGATTTTACACTTTTTCAAGACTTTTTTTATTTTATCTACGTACTAACCTTCCCTGGACTTCCACGAATAATTCAAGACCAAAATTAGCCAAATCGGTAAAGGCGTTGTTGAGTTATAACATTACAACGAAAAGTGGCATTGATTTTTATATATATAGATGTATATATGTTGTGTATGTATGTATACAGTACTATATATACGTATTATTCTTACATACATATACGTAAACTATATTTTCCAATTTCCAACAAATTCATACATCTTTTGCTACCATTATCGATTGATATTAAATTGTGGTCCATCCAACGCAAATAGGTTGCCTGGAAGAGATGGAGCTTTTAGTGATAAGTCCGCCAATGGCAAAATAATGTTCTATGCATATTGTACTGTGTATATTTCTTATGCAATAAAGTATACTCATAGATCTAAATAAAAGATACCATAGAAAATACTTTTAGTTAAAATGGCACAAATAAAACTAGAATTTCAATAAAATGCCTAGTAAAACTGCTACTGGAGTTTTGAACGGGATTGTAAGTATAATTAAATTCGTATACAAATGCTAGGTATGTTTCTATTGTTCTCTACCCAATGCTATCTCCTTTACTTATCTATAATTTTCTATTCTCACAACTAAAAGATATATAAATATATGTTTCTAATATATTAATGTGGCTATTAATATGATGTAATCGAATTAGTCATATCAAATAATAATTTTGATTAATTAATTAATCATATCATCGGAATAACGTCCACTTCTGAACAAGAGCCTCTCCCAAGAAAGGGGGGATATTCCCTAATCGCCACGCTTGACAGGCTGGTTGGCAAATTTAAAATAGTCACAATCACACAACAATTAATTAAATGTGACTGCAATATAAGTACGGTTAAAGATATTTATATCTCTAAAAGAATTTACAATAATTCGCTTAAATAGAAATACACAGTTACAACAAATATATGTATATAATTATACAAACATCATATTAAAATGCAAACACATATAAAAACATATACTTAAATAGATAGATTAACTCTTTATTGTACATCAATATTAAAATCGTACAGTACAGGAGCGTATAATTAAAAAGTATATAATTGGCGGTCTTATCACTAACATGTGATGTCTTCCAGACAACCAAATAATGGACTTACTTACTTAAAACATATGCATGTACAAATTAAAAAACCGGCCAAGTGCGAGTCGGAGTCGCGCACTAAGTGTTCCGTACCATTATCTATAAAAAGAAGCAAAAAAATCACGTTTGTTGTATGGGAGCCCTCTTAAATATTTATTTTATTTTGTTTTTTAGTATTTGTTGTTATGGCGTCACAGAAATAGATAGATAGATAGATAGATAGGTACACTTTATTGCACATCACAGAATAAAATTTAGATGTAAGTATAGACATAGTTTCAATGTATGTACAATTGGCGGTCTTATCGCATAAGAGCGATTTCTTCCAGACAACCGTTGGATGGACTAGATTAGCAATAGAGAGAAGTGGCTAGCAATGTACTGTAAAATAACTTTAAATGCGATTTAAATAGATACTCAAATACATAGACTAAATATATATATAAATATATATGTTAATAAAATACATAAATAATAATATATTATAATATATATAAATATACATACTATAAATAAATAATAAAAGGTACACCAAATGTAAGGATTTGAGAATAATAATAAAAAGAAAAGAAACAGTAGCAGGTTTATGATCTAACGAGACAGGTAATGATTCTTTACTGAATTTTTAAAAGTGGTAATAGTCTGAGCGCGTTTTATAGGCAATGGCAGGGCATTCCACAGACGAGCTGCTTGAACCGTAAATGATTTATCGAGGAAATCTGTGGAATGTCCCGGTATTCTAAGTTGCAGATTCTCCGATGATCTTAAGGGCCTCAAATGTGAATCACATAGGAACTCAAATCTTTCCTTAAGATAGTGGGGACTAGCGGGATTGAACAAAATATTGTAAAGCAGGGAGAGAATATGAGTATTTCGGCGGAGTCTTATAGGGAGCCACTTGAGTTTTTTACGGAATTCGGATACATGATCATATTTGCGTAGGCCAAATATGAATCTTATGCAGAAGTTTTGGAGACGCTCAAGTTTATCAAGTTTGTCTTCCGTGAGATCTAGATAGCTGGCATCTGCGTAGTCGAGTACTGGGAGAAGGAGGGATTGAGCAAGCGCAATTTTAGTGGTGGTAGGGAGAAAGTTCCGCAGTCTACGCAGTGCTCCTGCAGTTGCATATAACCTGCGGCTTGCCTGTTGCAGTTGAGGACCCCAAGAAAGAGATGTGTCAAAATAGATCCCCAAGTTTCTCACTGTGGTACTGTACGGTATAACAGTATTGTCAAAAACTACTGGTGGAAGTTGCGACCAGTCAAGTGAGGTGATTTTTCGCGGACTGCCAATAACAATTACCTGACTTTTTGATGGGTTTACGTGAAGTCCATAGGCTTTGCTCCAATAAGAAATATGTTCCAAGTCCTTATTTACTATAGCCACACCATTTGAGATGGTTTCTAATGAAGCTTGTGTGTATACTTGGAGGTCGTCTGCATAAAGGTGGTAGGAAGAATCTAACTGACAGGAAATAGAATTAATAAATATTGAAAATAGTAGCGGAGACAGAACGCCACCCTGAGGCACGCCAGCGGTCGTACTGCACCAGGATGACATAGTATCATCAATGCGAATACGTTGCCGGCGACCATCCAGGTAACTGCGAAACCAGTCAATTGCCGTAGGAGATATGTTAAGAGAGCGTAGTATGCCAAGAAGAATATCAAAATCAACGGTATTAAATGCATTGCTAAAATCAAGCAACGCTAGTACCGTTAATTTTCCACACTCCATACATCATCTTTGAAAATTTCAACTGTCTAACTATCACGGTTCATGAGATACAGCCTGGAGACGGAGACGTTCGTTATATAAATCCGTGCGGATTTATATAACGAACGTCTCCGGTCAAGACCTTTCGCCCATGTGAGCAAAACAGAACAGTTTGATATTTGTGGTAATTTTTTTTAAGGGTTCTGTACCCAAAGGCTAAAACGGAACCCTATTACTAACTTAGCTGTCTGTCTGTCTGTCCGTCTGTCACCAGGCTGTATCTCATGAACCGTGATAGTTAGACAACAGATGATGTATTTCTGTTGCCGCTATAACAACAAATACTAAAAAATAAAATAAGTATTTAAGGGGGCTCCAATACAACAAATTTTTTGCTCGTTTTTATAGATAATTTGGTACGGAACCCTTCCTGCGCGAGTCCGACTAGCACTTGGCCGGTTTGTTTATTTGTACATGCAAAACCAATTTAAGTAAGTCCATTATTTGGTTGTCTGGAAGAGATCACATGTTAGTGATAAGACCGCCAATTGTACCTATACTTTTTAATTATATGCTCCTGTACTGTACGATTTTAATATTGATGTACAATAAAGAGTTAATCTATCTATTTAAGTATATGTTTTTATATGTGTGTGCATTTAATATGATTTTAATATAATTATATACATATATTTGTTATATACACATACATTATTGTATTTTGTATATTTATTATATTAAGTAATTAGTTATATTTTGAGAAAGTAAATACTATAGATTATCAACCGAGATTATCATTATTAAATCAACAAATTAGTAAGATATATGGATGCTACAGTCAATCATGAGGAACTCCGGTACCATCGGGCGTCACATGCCGTTTCACACTTCGAACGGCAAGGTTAACCTTTAAGTACGAAGGCGTGCAGTCAGTGTTTGTTCTATATGTATATGATGCCCTCCCAACCGAATTTCGGCCACGGCGGTCAGTTTTAATGGAAACTAGCCAATTGTGTAGGACATATTATAGTGCACAAGTGTGTGCGCAAACACAGGGGCACTTTCTATTCCATCACTCTCATGATCCGATGCGACACCTAGCGACACGACCGGAAAGAGTTCAGGTACCTACAGAACCGACGGCTTTACGTGCTCTCCGAGGCACGGGGGTGTAATAACGCCAACTTCCAGACTTCGGGCTGATACTGAGAAATTTCTTTTTACGGAAAAATCCCAGTATCTCTTTTTGGCCCGACCCGGGATTTGAACCCAGGACCTCATTATCTGCGGTTGAACACGCTACCGCTAGACCAACGAGCCAACTCTACTAAACGTGGTTTAATTTCTGAGTTTCCATAATTTGGAGGGAACTTACTTTACTTCCAGCCATAGCCATTATTGGACAACGGTGGTTAACGCTTGTCGAGGGCTTAAACTACTCTGAAACTAGGTAGCAATTTTTTTCTATAAATTCAAGTATTAAATATACCATTCAGATTTAATTTATTCATATTGTCCAACCGTAGTCATTGGACAACGGTGATTAAGGCTTGTCGGGGGCTTAAACTACTCTGACACTAGGTAGCAATTTTTATCTATAATTTCAAGTATTACACCATCCAGATTTAATTTATTCATATTGTCCAACCGTAGTCATTGGACAACGGTGATGAAGGCTTGTCGGGGGCTTAAACTACTCTGAAACTAGGTAGCAATTTTTATCTATAAATTCAAGTATTACACCATCCAGATTTAATTTATTCATATTGTCCAACCGTAGTCATTGGACAACGGTGATGAAGGCTTGTCGGGGGCTTAAACTACTCTGAAACTAGGTAGCAATTTTTATCTATAAATTCAAGTATTACACCATCCAGATTTAATTTATTCATATTGTCCAACCGTAGTCATTGGACAACGGTGATGAAGGCTTGTCGGGGGCTTAAACTACTCTGAAACTAGGTAGCAATTTTTATCTATAAATTCAAGTATTACACCATCCAGATTTAATTTATTCATATGGTCCAACCGTAGTCTTTGGACAACGGTGATTAAGGGTTGTCGGGGGCTTAAACTACTCTGAAACTAGGTAGCAATTTTTATCTATAAATTCAAGTATTACACCATCCAGATTTAATTTATTCATATTGTCCAACCGTAGTCATTGGACAACGGTGATGAAGGCTTGTCGGGGGCTTAAACTACTCTGAAACTAGGTAGCAATTTTTATCTATAAATTCAAGTATTACACCATCCAGATTTAATTTATTCATATTGTCCAACCGTAGTCATTGGACAACGGTGATGAAGGCTTGTCGGGGGCTTAAACTACTCTGAAACTAGGTAGCAATTTTTATCTATAAATTCAAGTATTACACCATCCAGATTTAATTTATTCATATGGTCCAACCGTAGTCTTTGGACAACGGTGATTAAGGCTTGTCGGGGGCTTAAACTACTCTGACACTAGGTAGCAATTTTTATCTATAAATTCAAGTATTAGGGGAAGTATGTACAAAATGACATATAGTTTTGTTTTTGTATTATAACTTTTTATTGGAAGTTCACAAAACAGCCATAGTTTACATTAATCATCTTTGGTCCTTAAATTATCGTTACTAATAAACATTTTTAGTAATAAATCAACAGAAAAAAAAACAAACTTAATTAAACTGAGATCAGTCATAATCCATTTTGTCCATATGCTTCGGACAAAATGACATATTGCCATTGGACAAAATGACATATAGATAAAAGCGACGGAATTATTGGCATAATTCGCAAATGAAACGCTTACTTCTTTTGGGCACATCGGCGCAAGAAGCGTGAGCCCAATGCGAACATTGTAAGCACCGCAACCAGTCTTCTCCGGGCTTAGATCTTGAATAAAGGTCGTTGCAATATATACACGCACAGTCATCTTCATCGTCTTGGGAAACATTGGGAAAATCTTCTTCTTCACTACTGTCTGGCGCATTTTTGGATTTTATTTCCAACATATTAGGAGTACAAGTCAACACCAATGCGCTCTGTCGAGTTTTTGGTTTACGTTTCCCTTGGCCACTAGTGAAACGTCCTTTTGGAGCCGGAGAAAGCACCTCAATAGGAACAGCAAGAGCAGATTACGATGGACGTTCATTGGTAGTAGCAGCAGTTAAAACCGTTTCTTGAAAGTTTGATGTTGTAGCCTGAGGTGAAATTTCAGGCTGTGGGTCGATAGATGCTGTTATTTCGGTCGCATTATTTTCTTCAGGTAGCATTTCAGTGGACCTTGGCTGAACTCGAGGAAGCGCAGCTGCTGGAGCGACCTGAGACGTGTTTGTTGCTGGAATATAATCATCTCCTTGTTGTGAGGGTTGTGTCAAAATCTGTCCAGACTCGACAGAGCTCATTAGTGTTGCAGGCTGAGGAGGCTGTTCATTGGAGGTGACTTCCAGCGGTATGTTTGTAGTTTCAGCGGGCTCGTACATATAATCCGGAAATATATCAGGGTTCAACGGCCAGATGCCAGTGCTTTTAAATCCATGACATATATTTTGCACTGTAGCTGCCTTGCCATATGCTTCATTGAATAAACTGGCGATCTGAAGATGCGTAACAACTCGTCCAGGATGTGCCTTCAGCCATTTGGATATTTCTTGGTTAAAATAAGTCTTTAATGGCCCAAAAAATGAAACATCGAGAGGCTGCATGCGATGAGTGCAATGTGGAGGCAGACAAATAATGTGAATGCCATTTTCTTTTGCATATTCCAATGTGTCAATGCCTTTATGACTTGCATGCCCATCGACAATTAGAATCACTTTATCGTCGATACTTGCTTTTACAAAACTTTGGAAATGCTTTATCCATTTTAGAAATATTTCTGTAGTCATCCAGCCTGATTGTTGAGCTACACCTAAGGTACCAGGAGGAGCTTCATCGATAAGTTCATTTTTCATATTTTTTCTAGGAAAAATTATCATCGGCGGGACGAAAGTACCAATGGCATTAGCACAACAAACGATAGTGGTGTTTGCTCCACGTTCTGCACTGGTTATTGCTCCGACTTGTTTCCTACCAGTGGTAGCTAAAATCTTTTCTGGTTTTTGTACTGTTGATAGCCCGGACTCGTCAGCATTATAAATACGGTGCGGTCTATAGCCTACAGATTCTAGCAAGCTCCCGTACAACTGATAAAACTTTTGGACTTGCGGCCGATTAAAAGCTTGAGCTCGAGCTGCTGAAGTGGCTTCTGGTTTGCGCAATGATATATCTTTATTACGCCCTAGAAATCCATCTAACCAGTCTTGACCAGCCTTTTGTTTTTGGATGCTAAATTTATGAGCGAAACCGTTTTTCTCAGCCATCTGAAAAGCTAGCTCTTGTACGGATTTTCGAGTCAAACCGAACAAACGACTTTCAAGGAATTTTATATGCTCAACTAATTGCCTTTCCACGTCAGGCGGGAAGGTAGCTTTCCAACAGCCTAGGCCTTTTGAGTTTGACTCCAAAGTTTTATTAGTGCCTAAAGCATGTCTGCGAAGGGTAGCTTGAGGGACACCAAATGTTTTTGAGGCCAATAACCAGCCCATTTTCTTATCTCGAACTGCCTCGATAGCTTTTTTCATTGACTCTGTACTCCAAGACTGGCGATCAGTCGTTCGTTTGTAGTCACGTGGCATTTTGGTGTCTGAAAAAAAAACACATATGTTTATTTATTTAAGCAATATGAAAGACTTACAGCTAAAAAAAAACAGATAAGGAACAGTAAGTCAAACAGACAGCCAATAGCAAGTCCTCACTTATAAAAACCATTCCATAGATCAATCGTTCTGTAAGAACCAAGCAGTTATAAGATAATAACAAGTAACAGTACACTGTACTGCAGAATCAACAACAATTCTGCTTACATTAAAATAAACATAAACAAAAAAATAAATATAATACAAAACATAAATATAATACATATTCTCTTTTACATTAAAATAAACATAAACAAAAAAAAACATAAATATAATACAAAAGCTTTGGACAAAATGACATACATATGTCATTTTGTCCGTTATATACGTATGTCGTTTTGTCCATACAGCGTTTTAAAAAAATAAAATTTGAAAATACATATAAAACAAGCTCTTTTTCTGAAACTAAGTTATTTAGTCTAAAGATAAATGTTCTAAAAATTAAAAAAATACTGCATGAATAGTATCAATAACAAAAAACTTACCATTTGAATAAAAACTTTGACGGAGCGAAAAAAACTTGCAACGCGTGTTTACCTGTCGTCGGCCATGACACTGGGATGAATGAAATGGATGCGTTCAAAATTTGCCAGAATATAGAAAATAGTTATGGCCGCGTGGTGACACTGTCAGTCTTGTGTTAAAGGCCGCCAAATTCAAAATATCCCGCCTGTGTCGTTTTGTACATATATGTCATTTTGTACGTATTTCCCCTACACCATCCAGATTTAATTTATTCATATGGTCCAACCGTAGTCTTTGGACAACGGTGATTAAGGCTTGTTGAGGGCTTAAACTACTCTGACACTAGGTAACTTATTTCCGTCCGACATGCCTTAACCACTGTTCTCCAATGACTATAGCTGGTGGCATATGAATAAATGGAATCTGGATGGTGTAATATTTGAATTTATAGGAAAACATAAGAGATTACCCCATTAAAGCTATTCTAGGTAAGTAATTCTTTATTGTACAGACGCCCAGCACATCAAGCTACCCCCTACCTATCAAATTTCCCCAATTGAAAGTGAACCTTATGCTTTTGTGATAAAGTTGGAAACCTATAAAAGAAATTTGACAGATTGTGGTAGCTGGATGTGCTGGCGTCTGTACTGTAAAATTATAGCATCAGTTAAATATCAATCAGTTTAACAAAGATTGGAGACCGGCTTCGTTCTCATGCCTACTCCGTGCTGTTTACAGGGTGAAAAGTGACACCGATAGACGCCTGGCAAGGACAACTGATCGATTGATAATTGATCAATTGTCGACCACCGAGGGTTGTAGATTATTACAGTATTATTAATAGCTCTATAAATGAGGGTTAGGGTTATCGTAAAAAATGGTGTTACAAAAATAAAAATTGGAGCATAGGAGTAATAAAAATTTTACGACCTAATCTCAGACCTACCGAATATAACGAGGACTTTGGTTACAAGAGAGAGTGAGTGATGGATTTTGGAAGAATACAATTTCTAATAAAACAGCAAAACGATACGAATACCGATTTAGTGACTAGTGATAGAAATAATATTATTGTAAAGGTGCAAAAATGCGCAGTGTCTTAAAAATATTAAATTATTAATGTTATGTAGTTTAGGCCAATAAAAACCTTCAATTATAGGCTGGATTGTAATAAAAATCAAAACAAACAGACGCAAAGGCCATATATATATATATATATTATTAAATAAAATCCTTTTTAATAGGCTGTTGACTCAGAAAATTATCAATAGTTGATTATTTACTGCGTTTCACATACACTTTTTCGTTTTCTTAATAAGTTAACATTATTTATATAATTGAAAGATTAATAATATAATATCGAATTGATGAAACATACATTTAGAAAAACCGTTTGCGTCTTTTATTGAACAAATGACATAATTTATGACGTGTTTACAAGTTTCATAGCAATTCTAATGAGTTAACCAATTTCATATCGCATACAAATTAGTTTGGCCATGCATCGTACTACGGTTTATAGGTAGGTATATGACGATATGTAAATAGTCGGAAGATGAATAGTATTACAAATTAACTATAATATTACTTATTAAAATATACTATGTACTATTAGATTATTCAATCGTGACTTATGTTTGATCAAATAGAATAATAATTTTAGATAGTTAATACTTTAGTTAATAGTCAAATTGGTTATTAAAGGTATTTAAATATTAATTGTCTATACTTATAGTTTTAGATATATTTAACTATATCTTATCTTACTGATTTTAAAAGAAGGAAGATTATTAATACCATACAGTCGAATTGATCATACTCGTTTTAAAATCAGTTATTTGTAATGTCCTCCTAGCCGAATTTCCAAATTTCGGCCACAGCGGCCAGTCTCAATAGAGATTAGCCATCTGCGCGGGACACATTATAGTGCACAAGTGTGTGCGCAAACACAGGAGCACTTTCTATTCCATCACTCTCATGACCGATGGGACGCCTAGCGACACGACCGGAAAGAGGTTAGGTACACGACCGACGGCTTTACGTGCCCTCCGAGGCACGGGGGTATAATAATAATAATATATTTATTTCAGATAATAATTAATCCAATTAATTTGTTAGTAATGGCTTAGAAATATGTTAGTACTACACTAATAAATCTATCTTACGTTAAAAATGGGAGCCCTGGAACCCATGTGAACACTGTTCCAGTGGCTCACTATTGGGCAATCAATTTTGTGCAATATGGTATTTAGGAGGCTGCTGGTACTGTCTCGCACACGACGCATCAGGGAGGCAGTTCTTTTCCTTAAAATTGCCTTGAAGCAATCAGTCCTTGCTTCTGCAAACATACCTGATGCGCTGCACCAGCGGGACAGCCCCATCAGCATCCTAAAACCATTATTGTATTGTACACGTAGTGTTTCGAGTGACCTTCGACGATAACTGACCCATAAGCTGCAGGTGTACAGAGTTTGGCAGTAAGATTTAAAAAGTGCTATTTTCACTTCTCTTGTACACCGTGCAAACCTACGAGCCAGCATGTTACACCTCACTGCCAAGGCCCTTCGTTCACGCTCTATGTCTAAGTCATCTGAAAGGTCCTCAGTAATCCAGTGGCCCAAGTATTTAATTTTTGTAACCCGACTTAAAGGGATCCCATTAAGTCGCACTGGAGGGACAAATTTAGGTACTTAATAACTAACTACTTAATAATACCGCCAACTCCCAGACATCGGGCTGATGCTGAGGAATTTTTCATGTTACAGAAAAGTCTCAAAATCACTTTTGGCCCTACCCGTAAATTGAAACCAGGTCCTCGTTCTCTGCGTGTGAACACTGTACCGCTAGAACAACGAGGCAGTAAAAAATTTCAGATTCAGATTCAAATCAGCTATGGAGGGTTCGTGAATAAAGTGCATTTTCCAGTAGATTCTACTTAGATAAAAAGACACTCGTATTTTAGAATGACTGACTGCACTTCCTAGACGCCTCTAGGTCGACAATACATACAGAAGTCAAGGCGGTTTCCTGTTGTTTACTCGAACCTTCTTACTATTATTTATATTAAATCAGAATCAGAATCAGAATCAGAATTATTTATTTGCTAGAAAATGGTAATATTGGTGTTACATAATCATGCTCTACATATTCTGTCATCAATATATGACGTGCAAATTTTAACACATACTTAATAATAAAATAATATTTGTTAATTGGCATTAAATTAAATTGTTATTAATACTATGTCAACTTATCTTCTAGGTAATCTTTTAATTTGTAATAATTTTTAATACATAACATGTCAGTCAATTGTTTTTTAAATTTTGGTAATGGCAATTCTTTTAAACATTTAGGCAGATGATTGTATATTATTATGGACAGTGAAGTTAAAGATATGTACTGTATTTATATAACTTTACTAGCTATGCCCCGCGGTTTTACCTGCGTTAAAGTAGTCTTGGCGTAAAAGATTATCAAACATACGTCCATACATCTATACTCACAAACTTTCGCATTTATAATATTAGTACGATGTGTCTGTACCTCTAGCGGTTTTGGCAGTGCACGCTGGAATGGCCCGCAGGTGGTAGATTTTTCCTACTTCCTTGACACTTATCGTCATATTTTGGACAATTTACACAATATCTTTATAAATTGTAGACTATGTGTTATTTTGATGTATAAGCTATATTATTGTAAAGTTTCATTAAAATCCATTTTAGTAGTTTTTACGTGTAAGAGTCACAAATCCATCTATCCATACTTACGAACTTTCGCGTTTATAATATTAGTAGGATTAAATAAAACATTGTTAGTCTGTTGTAAAGGGGCATACAGTTTTTATTTAATATTTTATACTCTACTACTTTATCGTATCAGCCAATATATGTATATATGTATCTATAGGTTAATAACCAATACGTTTGGGATCGACGTTAAAAATCTATTCACAATTAACGGAGAAATTCGTTACATCCAAAAAAATATATGCGGCAAATTGATATGTAAGTATCTTAAGCAAGGCAAACGATTAAGTGGGTCACCGCTGATGGTAAGTGCTCACCGCTACCCATGGACAATCACAACACCTGAGGAGCCGCAGTGCATCATCGGCCTTTAAGAAAGGAATAGGCTCACTTCTTGACCATTGTTATAATAATAATATCCTGGGACATTATTTTACACACGGCCATCTGAACCCGAACTAAGCAGAGCTTGTACTATGGAAACCAGATATCTGATATACTACTTTCTTTTTGTGAATACATACTTATATAGATAATTACATCCAGACTCAGGACAAACAGACATGTTCATGCACACAAACATCTGTCCTGGGTGGGAATCAGAACCCACGACCTCCCTCCGGCGTGAAAAGCAAGCATTTGCCAACGACGTCACAGGCCCGTCAAATTGTTATGTCATGTTTGAAGTTAGTTTGAATAAAGAGAATTACGTAAACGGTCAAGTGAATACTAACGTTAAAACGTACATACGTGTAAGGGTAATAGTTTTATTACACGGGTTATTGTGGCTCTGGTATCCTAGCAACCGGCCATAGCCTTGTTTTCGTAACCCTTGCGACTTGCTTTAAGCCTTGAATTTGACGGTATAATAAAACTAAGTAACTACCTATATGACTTTCTTAATTAGAATCGAATTCTTCTTTTTACAACGCCAACTACTCTATTGTCTAGACCAGACGTCGTAAGTTCGATCCCCATCCAGGAAAAATCTTTGTGTGATTAGCAGTATTATTTGTTCTGTATCTAGGTGTAATTTATCTTTAGTATGTATGTATTTTTTTTTATCAGTTGTCTGGTTGCCGAGTTTAGGATACACGCTCTGCCTAGTTTGGGTTCAGATGACAGTGTGTTAGTCATCCCAGGGTATTAATTAATTTGATAACTACATATGAGTCACACAAATACTGTAAAGAGTAACTGTAACCGTTGTGTTAAAAACAAACGAATAGTTGATCTGTATGGGGATCGAATCCAAAACACGAGTGACTTGAGGTAGTACCGAGGCGATTCCCTTTAATCGCTGCGCTGCGCTGTGCTAAACGTGCTAAACGTAGATCTATACAGTAAAAAAACGAATTTTAGAAAAAAAACAATTATTTGTTATTGTTTTAAAAAGTATATTTTATACAAACTTCAACTGTTTAAAAGGTTAGTAAGCACTTTAATAACAAATAAATCGATCCAAAAATCGCGTAATACATACAAAAATCGACTGTCATATTCGATGTGATAACCTGCTTCTTCGGTTTGTAATAATATAAAGGCTATCATCCTTGTATATTATTATCTTGATTTATCTTTATTTCCTTGTTTATAACTTGCTGTACAAAAATAATACATTGACTTAACCGCAAAAACCCGAAATTATGATGAAAAGATGAACGGATTTTTATGACATAACTCCAAAGCATCTCAATTTAACTAAACCAATTAATTAAATTCGTTCGATCTGTTCCGGAGCTACGAGTATTATGACACAAACGAACAAACATACAGAAACTTAGAGTGTTTATGCACCTAAGGACAAAACGGCGTCGAAGCGACATGTCAATAGTAGTATGTTAGTAACATTTTTGCTTAATATGTAACCTATAACTTATTTATTTGGTCTTATCGTTAATGTAAGTTGGTTAATAAATAAATAAATAAAAATAAAAAGTATTTGTTTTTCGTCTGCCTCATTCGTCTTGCAGCAATGTATTCAACCACAGATAATGAGCTCCTGGGTTCAATTCTCGGGTCGGATCAAAAACTTATCTCGTAAAATTTCTAAGTACTAGTAGTAGAAAACAAACCGTGGTAGAGCTGTCAGTCTTTCATCTGACATCTTTTGTAAGAGAATGGAGAATGTATGTGTATTTGTACAGCTATTTAAAATTTAACCAATTGGCCATTATTTGTATAAACGTACACCAATGTGGGTCATGTGGTTCTGGTTGAATTTCGGCCATGGGGGCGACACATATTATAGTGCACAAGCGCACTAACATAGATGCACTTTATATTCCATCACTCCCATGATCCGATGGGACGACTAGCGACACGACCGGAAAAAAGACAGATGCAGGACAAACTGCTTTACGTTCTCTCCGAGAAATTTCTTAACAGGAAAATCCCGAAATAACTAAGGCCCGACCTGGGGTTTGAACCTAAGACCTCATTATCTACGGTTAAGAACACTACCGCTAGACCCACGTCTACTATTGACACGATGCGGTTTTATCATGAACAGTCGTTGTTCGGTGCACAAACCCTACTTACTACAAAATGTTCCATACTCAATAAAAGTTAGCCGGTCCTTCATATTCCATGGTTACAGAAAAACAGGTGGTGATGTCATTGTGAAATACGAATAAAAATATTTTAACGTTTATAAGCAGGTATATAAATAATAAGAGGTAGTCCACCAAGGGCACCCATCTGAATGGCACCTGCGCGAATGGCACCTAGCCTAGTCCACGAACCAAAACCTTTTTTTTATCGATATCTTTCATTTAATAACCTAGGTTACAGAGTCGTAGGTGCTATTCGTGAACAAGAATGTAAAAAATAAATTGAATCCACGAATAGCACCTGCCAAAAATATTGATAGGTGCGTTTCGTGGACTAGACTAGGTGCGATTCGCGCAGGTGCCATTCAGATGGGTGCTCTTGGTGGACTACCTCAATAATAAGTGTCATAGTAATCAGATACCTACAACATTCCGCTCCTCATAGTTTTGTTTTGTTTGTATTCATAAACCTACGTACTACGTAACCTGATGTAAGTAATTGATATTGGTAGCCCTAACAGTATTATACCTACTTACATTGTGTAACGTATAAAGTGTGGGAATAGCGTTTGCCCGCGACTTCGTCCGTGCGGGATAGGTTATTTCGTATTAACCTAATATGAACTTTTCCGAAATTATATTAGTTAGTAAATATCTTATCTTATTCCGTGCTTACATCAATAACTTTGATAACATCCTATTTTTAATACTACGTATTTAATAAAATTAAAACATAAGGCCTGACTAATTAGGTAAAGGGTGAAAAAGCTTTTCCGTGTCCGATTTAGATCTATATATAGATAGAAAATAGTAATAATTCAGTATTTCTTATATCGACAATAACAGTAATATCCTGGACATTATTCACACACGTCCATCTGATCCCAAACTAAGCAGAGCTTGTACTATGGAAACCAGATACTTAACTGATATATTACATATACTACTTATCTTTTGCAAATACATACTTATATAGATAATTACACCCAGACTCAGGACAAATAGACATGTTTACGCACACATTTATCTGTCCTGGGTGGGAATCGAACCCACGACCTCCGGCGTAAAAAGCAAGCATTTGCCAACCACGCCAACAGGCCTGTAATAGTTATGCGTTCAAGATTAATTTCTGTAAAAAAAAAGCGACTGTCTTCAACTATTCTCTATGAAAACGTACAGACGCCAGCACATCAAGCTACCCCAATCTGTCAAATTTCCCCAATTGATAGTGAGCCTTATGCTCTTGTGATGAAGTTGAAAATCTATATTAGATATTTGTCAGATTGGGGTAGCTGGATGTGCTGGCGTCTGTACTTAAATGAAATTCTGCAAACATTCAATATCGAACAAGTAAAATTATGAATATCCCTTCACAAACGATGGAGAAACCATGTAACATATAGTAAAAAAAAACATACATTTAAATTGATCGAATTTTCTTTCAAAGGATAATTATGAACCTAGTAGTATTCAAATTAAACTCTTTATACGTGCAAAATTATACCTACATGTTACAGACATAATTATGTTTGACACACATATCACAGATTTTGTATTCTAACTAAACTCGTTTTACGTGGAAAAGTATACATGTTACAGACATAATTATGTTTGACACACATATCGCAGATTTTGTATTCTAACTAAACTCGTTTTACGTGCAAAATTATACATGTTACAGACATAATTATGTTTGACACACATATCGCAGATTTTGTATTCTAACTAAACTCGTTTTACGTGCAAAATTATACATGTTACAGACATAATTATGTTTGACACACATATCGCAGATTTTGTATTCTAACTAAACTCGTTTTACGTGCAAAATTATACATGTTACAGACATAATTATGTTTGACACACATATCGCAGATTTTTTATTCTAACTAAACTCGTTTTACGTGCAAAATTATACATGATCCAGACATAATTATGTTTGACACACATATCGCAGATTTTGTATTCTAACTAAACTCGTTTTACGTGCAAAATTATACATGTTACAGACATAATTATGTTTGACACACATATCGCAGATTTTGTATTCTAACTAAACTCGTTTTACGTGCAAAATTATACATGTTACAGACATAATTATGTTTGACACACATATCGCAGATTTTGTATTCTAACTAAACTCGTTTTACGTGCAAAATTATACATGTTACAGACATAATTATGTTTGACACACATATCGCAGATTTTGTATTCTAACTAAACTCGTTTTACGTGCAAAATTATACATGTTACAGACATAATTATGTTTGACACACATATCGCAGATTTTGTATTCTAACTAAACTCGTTTTACGTGCAAAATTATACATGTTACAGACATAATTATGTTTGACACACATATCGCAGATTTTGTATTCTAACTAAACTCGTTTTACGTGCAAAATTATACATGTTACAGACATAATTATGTTTGACACACATATCGCAGATTTTGTATTCTAACTAAACTCGTTTTACGTGCAAAATTATACATGTTACAGACATAATTATGTTTGACACACATATCGCAGATTTTGTATTCTAACTAAACTCGTTTTACGTGCAAAATTATACATGTTACAGACATAATTATGTTTGACACACATATCGCAGATTTTGTATTCTAACTAAACTCGTTTTACGTGCAAAATTATACATGTTACAGACATAATTATGTTTGACACACATATCGCAGATTTTGTATTGTAACTGAACTCGTTTTACGTGCAAAATTATACATGTTACAGACATAATTATGTTTGACACACATATCGCAGATTTTGTATTCTAACTAAACTCGTTTTACGTGCAAAATTATACATGTTACAGACATAATTATGTTTGACACATATATCACAGATTTTGTATTCTAGCTAAACTCGTTTTACGTGCAAAATTATACATGTTACAGACATAATTATGTTTGACACATATATCACAGATTTTGTATTCTAGCTAAACTCGTTTTACGTGCAAAATTATACATGTTACAGACATAATTATGTTTGACACACATATCACAGATTTTGTATTCTAGCTAAACTCGTTTTACGTGCAAAATTATACATGTTACAGACATAATTATGTTTGACACATATATCACAGATTTTGTATTCTAGCTAAACTCGTTTTACGTGCAAAATTATACATGTTACAGACATAATTATGTTTGACACACATATCACAGATTTTGTATTCTAACTAAACTCGTTTTACGTGCAAAAGTATACATGTTACAGACATAATTATGTTTGACACACATATCACAGATTGTGTATTCTAACTAAACTCGTTTTACGTGCAAAATTATACATGTCAATATTTGACACACATATCACAGATTTTACGTAGGGAATCAAATAGTTACGGATTGCCTTAAAGTGGCCCTAACCCAATAAAATAGGTAAAATTATACAGTTATTATGGTTTATATATAGTTATAAGACAGTTTTTCTTTTTTGCGGCAATAATATCTATACATACACACGGCTACACATCAAGGTATACATTTCCAGTATCAGCTGATCTCGCGTTGTATAGGATTTCCATACAATGACAGGTCAGCTTATATTGGTATTGTATAGCTTGATATGTAGCCGTGCGTACTCAGGGCAACTGATAGCCAAATCGGTCGAGCCATTATCAAGTGATGCTCCGTCATACATGAGGCAATCGATATTTATTATATAAATTAATTAATTGTATTGGAATTGTTCATAAGTTAATTGACGTGGGAGAAACAATTGATTTACTTAGTACTGACTTAGTATATAAATTTATTTATACAATTGATTTATTTAGTACTAGTCAGCATATCCTGTTGCATAAACTGTATAATAATACACTTATTATTATTTATGATCGATAATAATTGTTCGTAGTTTATTTATTCGTTAACAGATTTACTCGTCAATGTTTATATATATTAACTTGTTAATAATAATGTGAACAAATTAATATAATTAAATACATTATTAATACATAAAATAAAACATTTAAGTAGATTAGCAAGTCAGTATAAACAATAAATATAATATTCATGAAGTCATCTAATGTCAATATTAAAAAGAAGAAAAATAATAATGAAAGAGATTAAATATCAATAAATTATTAGCCTTTATTGTTCTAAAAATTGAGGAATCGGACGACTGCACACTGAGCCATTTTTTTTAATATATCCTTAAATCAGTTCTGTTACAATATTGTCCGGTAGGTTATTTCATACTGTTGAGTCCATTACGTGAGTCAGTTTGCAGGACTTTTCTAGACGACCCGGTACAACGGCAAGCTTGTTAAGGCCACGGGTATTATATTCCTGAACGTAGCTGAGCTTTGCATACTGTTCTATGTTAGACCGAACGTTATCTTCACTTGCGGTACTACAATTGCATTAAGTGTAATGTGATGATGCTGAGTTCCTTGAACTACGTTCTTATTAATGTCGGCGCGTTTTTGTAACCGAAATATGCGTTCCCATTTGGCCGGACGTTCCCATAGTTAGGCCCCATACTGTAATAGCCAGTAGAAGTAGTCGAAGTAACCCGCGCGAGCGGCATCAGCATTATAGAACTGATTATGGATGCTTGATGGATTATGAAAGCTGAATAATTTGTGACGATTTTAACATTTTATTAACTATACCAGCGCTTTCAACACTAATATCACATAACTGTCTTATAGTCAAAGTCAAAGACAAAATGATTTATTCCGTAAAAAAAATACTTTTATGTGGAATCGCCATATTTTCCCTACTACTACTACTGAGAAACACTGATAGAAAACTCAGTAGCAATCCTTTTTTGAACTAATATATACTTTGTGTTGACTCCGAACAACTCAATCCCAAGCACTTTTGTCACTTAAATAATCAGAAATTTTGTAATACTCGTATGCCCTGCTACACAATTTGGCTTTAATAATTCTTTTAAACTTCATCATTACAGCTTAAATAAGTCCACTGCTGGACAAGCCTCCCTCAAGAATCATCTTGAGGGGATATGCCATAATCGCCACGCTTGGCTGGCGGGTTGGCGATCGCAGTATGATGGTCGTAGTACTCAGAAGGAAGCTGCTTCCCGTCCTCTGGTAGATATTCCCTCGGGTCGACTTCTACGCCCCCCACGGGATGAGATGGGGTGATGATATTCTGATTCTGATATTTGTCGCCGTCACCACACAGCACTTTTAAACTTATTCGTAGACAATTCTCTAATATCATTGGGAAGTTTGTTATAGAATCTTATACATTACATACAACTCTGCAATCTGCTCTTACGTTTCATGGTACTCTGGAAGTGATCTCTATAATACTTCAAATGTTACTTAAGTGACAGTAAGCTTCTCGACTGGCGACCACGAAGCGGAAGACGTAGCGTGGGCTAGCCCCCTACAAGATGGACCGATGCTCTTGTGAGGGTAGCTGAAGCCGCTGGATGAGGGTAGCGTAAGACCGGCAATTGTGGAGATCTTTGCCTTTGTCCAGCAGTGGGCTTTCGGTTGACATTGAGATAATGATGATGCTTGAGTAACGCCACTTGCGATTACATGTATTGAATACATATATCTAAACACTCATATGTTTACTTAACAGAATCGTGCGAAATAATAAAAACCATTTGTTATGTACACACGCCAGCACATCAAGCTACCCCAATCTGTCACATTTCTCCAATAGAAAGTGAACCTTATGCTTATGTAATAAAGTTGAAAATCCATAAGACATTTGACAGATTGGGTAGCTGTATGTGCTGGCGTCGTCGGTACAACGTGGCTGTATCAGTGTATACGATTTTATAACAAAAACCACCCTTACTACCAACATAATAAAAACCAGCGTGGTGTTTAAACTAAGTTGTTGTTATGACTTACTGCGTTTCTAACATGTGCACAATGTGACCTCAAAAGAAGTATAAAATAAAAATGGCGTTAAAATGTTAATGCACTCTGGTTTAATCTTAACGATTGTTAAAATGTATCGTATTTACAACATAATGTTGAACAATAATATTTAAGTATGTAGATATGTGTATTATTCGTGATGACGTTATGCATTTAAATAAGACTAAAACCTAAGAAAATATGCCTTATAATGGTTTTAGCTGTCTAAAGTTTCAGTGCTTGTGGCATCGAAGTACAGACCCCAGCACATGAAGCTACCCCAATCTGTCAATTATCCCCCATTGAAAGTGAACCTTATGCATATGTGATAAAGTTGAAGATCTATAAAAGACGTTTGACAGATTGGGGTAGCTGGATGTGCTGGCGTCTTCAAAGAATTTATCAAATAGTATTGTTTGTTACCTTACATTTCTATACCGACATTGAATTAAGTAAAACTTGATTCAATCAAATAATTTGACTAATCTTTCAGGGATGTATCGTTTCTTCGGCCAGTTATCGATTGGGAAATGGTTGGTCGGCAATTATTCGCCCAGTTGATTTTCGATGTCCAGTGCGGGACCCATAAATGAGTCCTATATGATGAGTAATAACTCAGTAAGATCGTAATCATTTTTTTATAAAATGTTTATACACATTCTTTTTTTATTATAAAAGCCAAAAAATTTATGATCTACGTGATTGTTTTTTTTTTTTTTTTAAAGACTACGCCCGCACGGAATAGATTCCCTAGTCGCGGGGTACTTAATAAACATATAATAGACGGACACAAATTACACCCAGACTCATAACAACTATTTATGGGTCACACAAGTAGTAGTCCGGCGCGGGACTCGAACCCACAACACGATGCGGCGAGGCGACTATCTTAGCCGCTGCGCCACACGTGCATTTCGTTAATTCATTTTGTTACAATATTTTTAATCTAATATCAATGAGAATTGTGTCGTGATTGTAACAATCTTAACTCGTTTTCAACTATTGATATGGAGTACTTAGTCGATTATCTATACATATAATAAAATCGAAGGAAAGTCAAAACTGTACATTGAATATTCTTTAAAAATGATACTTGGGGCGTGATCGACAATCGATATTGAAGCCAAAAATATAGTTTTTAGAATTTTTGTCTGTGTGTCTGTTTGTCTGTATGTATGTCCAACTCAAAATGTGCTGCATGTGTTTACATCAAATTTTGCATGAATATTACTAAGAGGTCGGGTCAACATATAGGCTACATATTATCACGCTATCACCTACGGGGGAGGAGCCGTGATAATTTACAAAATTTAACGCGGGTAAAACCGCGGGGCACAAGTAGTTTTTAATATGGAGATCCGGGTCGCGTAACTTGTATCCTACAATCCGACGTATTAATATCTTGGGACAAAGTCACACAGATCATCCTAGCCCCAAACTAAGCAAAGCTTGTAGTATGGGTACCAGGCGACGATATACATACTTATATAGATAGATAAATACTTAAATACATAGAAAACATCCATGACTCAGAAACAAATATTCGTGCTCATCACACAAATATTTGCACTTACCGGGATTCGAACCCAGGACCACCAGCTTCGTAGGCACGAGCACTACCAACTAGGCTACGGTGACCGTCGACACTAGTAGTAGTAATAGTCAATTAGCATGTAGTTATGCCAATAACTATTCACTGTGCATTTCATCATTAGCACCAATGTTTGTACCAACATCATATTGCGTATCGTATATAATAATAATACCTTAATACAGACAGAATTGACAATATGTAGTAAAAATATTAGACTTAAACTAGATAATTAAACATAATCTCTTGGCAATAACTTGATACGAGCTAGCTAAATATCATTGCTATAATAAAATAAATTTTATAAATGTTTTCATACAATGTGTACCTAAATATCTATGTTACTAGAAATAATAATGTATACAACTATATTACTACAAACATGTTCTGACTATTTACAAGCGCTTTTTAAAAAGTCTACGTGAATAAAAACCTTTTTTATTTTATTTTTATTTATTTTATATCGTCTGACCTGTTGGTCTAGTGGTTAGTGACCACAACTACTAAGCCAGAAGTCCTAGGGTCGACCCCCGAACAAAACTTTGTGTGATGAGCATGGTTAATTGTTCTGTGTCTGGGTATAATTTGTCTATAATAATAATATCTCGGGACAATGTCACACAGATCATCCTAGCCCCAAACTAAGCAAAGCTTGTACTATGGGTACCAGGCGACAACATACATACTTATATAGATAGATAAATACTTATATACATAGGAAACATCCATGACTCAGAAACAAATATTCGTGCTCATCACACAAATATTTGCACTTACCGGGATTCGAACCCAGGACCACCAGCTTCGTAGGCAGGAGCACTACCAGCTAGGCTACGGTGACGGTGACGGTAATATCTATGCATTTAGAAATACATTTGTTTATCAGTTAGCCTCATTACTTAAATTTTAATTTCAATTTAAAATATATCAATGCAAAAACTATAAGACTACTCGTATATTTTAACTTAAACTCATGCGATGACACTTAAATTTAAATCTATCGCCTAAAATGTAAATGTTAAAAAAAACTCGCCGCTAGATCTTTATAGTAACTAACTACTAGCTGTGCCCCGCGGTTTTGGATATATACCTAAAAATATACTACATAATTATATTACTACAATGTTTCATGAAAAGCCGTTCCGTTGTTTTTGCGTGAAGGATTAACAAACCATCAATACATCCATACTCACTAAATTTCACATTTATAATATTAGTATGATGAGAACAGGAAGCAGGCAAACGCTCACTCAAATATGTATATTATACATATGTATATAATCAGCTGCGTATTGCAAACCTCTTTACGTGATTGTATCTGTGAGCAAACACAATGCTTGGTTTAAAATGCGTATATAACTACCTACTTCGACATGGAAAAACAAAGATTCATAAGAATAGAAACTATGTGCAGACGCCAGAACATCAAGCTAATCTGTCAAATTTCCCCAATTGAAAGTGATCCTTATACTTATGTAATAAAGTTGAAAATCTATAAAAGAAATTTGACAGATTGGGGTAGCTGGATGTGCTGGCGTC
Source organism: Pseudoips prasinana (assembly GCA_951640165.1). Lineage (NCBI taxonomy): Eukaryota > Metazoa > Arthropoda > Insecta > Lepidoptera > Nolidae > Pseudoips > Pseudoips prasinana. The sequence continues at coordinate 24,698,257 of OX621240.1, forward strand.
TGTACGTTTCGACTACGTCGTGCCTTCCGTTATAAAAGCTATTATATCCAGAATAAGTAATAAGTAGGACGAAACTAAACGAGTGCTATTTTTGTGACCTATAAGTAGTTTTTCCTAGTTTGGGTGTACTTTTTGACTTTCAATTATATATTTGTTAATTATCTCGCGTCACAGGGATTCATTTCCCAAGTGCAACACCCGCACTATGTAAGTAAATGAATCCATGTGTCGCTCTTACATGATTTTATATATAACTAGCTGTGCCCCACGGTGTTACCCGCGTTAAATTTTATAAATTTTCTATGCTATAAACCTCACGGAGCCCGAGACCTTTCCAACGAATGCAAAACCGTGGAAATCGGTTCGTGCGTTCTGGAGTTATAGCGTCAGGAAGGAAAACCCGACTTATTTTTATATAGTAGATTTATTATACATTGTGTTGAAATGTATTATTTACTTTGCGTGTATTACTACTACCTCGTCATGGAAGTGCAATCACACTAATATTATAAAGGCAAAAGTTTGTATGTGAGTGTGTATGCTTGTTACTTCTTCAGGTCTAAACGGCCGGAGCGATTTCCTAGCCCTGGATTAACACATAGGCTATAATTTATAAAGCTTAACGCACAGCTAGTTATAATAAATATTTAATTAATTCTAGTAATGGCGGCCATTCTTAACGAGGACACAGGGCACAGCTAGTGATTTATAAGAAAAGAAATTAAAAAGAACAAGTATTCACATCACAAGTGCAGGCGTTGTCTTTTATAGAAATTAATAATCAACCGTCTTTTCTTACTGTTTGTATTTGCAACTGTGAAACTGTGACTAAGATCTACGGACAATTATTTAACTACTTGTTGTTGTTATTTGAATATCGCCAGTTCCGCAGGTTACACCAATAATAACTTTAAATAGCTATAGAGAATTCTTGGTAATCATGCGGTGTATCCGTTTGTTGTACAGAGTTATACGCACTGTAACATAAGTGGCGGAGGAAATTTTAGTAGCGTCATCTTCCCAAATTAATAAAATATTCAAAAACCATTTTGTTATGTATTCAGTGAACAAGACTAATTAAATGTTGATGTTCTACTCGTAAAATATCTAATGCTTAAATTATGTAATATAATATAATATGTAAAATTTGTGGATCGGACAAACAAAGTATGACGCTTCCATACAATCTCTTTAACATTAACACCATAATTTGTATGGCAGAAAAGGGCTGTAAGAGCCATATATATAAACTTGGTCCGCGAGTATCTGTGAGAGAAAAGTTTAAAGAGACTAACATTCTGACTGTAGCATGTCAGTATATACATATATGACAATCTAATTTATGTGTATAAAAATCGTTCGATCGACTCGTTCTGTAAAAGGAGTGATACTCAGAATGTAAATACTAGATATAAGCATAACCTTGTGTTACATACCACTCGTCTCCACAAAATAAGTAACTCTTTTATGGGGCAATGTACCTATAAGATTTTATAACAAACTTCTCAAAACTAAGATAATTTACACTCAAAAGTGAGTACTGCACTAAGGGACTAAACTCTGTCCAATATACTGGTGTTTTCAGAATGGGTATCAACAGCATAAGCCAATTTATTCTCTGCTTAAAGAAGTCCTCTCCATCTGACTCCCACATGTTGTGTAGTTGTCTGAGATTAAAGATTAGTTGCAGACCTATCTCCCCTCCCCAACAAGGTTCAGTACCTTATTGGGTATCTACAACTTATGGTTGTCAGCGGTTATGGCTGCAACGCGGAAAAAAACGCATCGAGGCATTGTTTCATTTTCAAAAACTGGTACAAATTTTACTGGTTATTTATAAATATGGTGGATTTTTAAACATATTCCTTTGACAACGTACACAAATGGAGGAAAGTGCCATATTGCCGTGAACTGCAATTTTCTGGGTTGAATCTAAAACTCCATAGAGGCCTCTAGTAAAGTCCCCACTGCTTTACTGGGGTAGAACAAGGACTATGACTTGACTGTGACGGACTTTACTTTATGACAAAAACCAACGAAATGAAAATATATTCTACTGAAGATGGTTCATACGGCCGAAGAAGCCAAGGCCGTAAAATTGAATTTAAAAGGAAGCTACAGTGCATAGCTACACTAAGGTGCCATTATTAAAAAACCATAAGATAGTGCATTCTTGCCCGAGTAGGTAGGTAGGTCTTAGTATTATGTATGCTTGGAAATCGCCATTCATATATTATTTATAAGGACGCAGACGCATAGAATTTAAATCATCTAAAGTTTTATTCGATAATATGCTATTAATTAATACCTACTACATATAACAATCTAACCTTCAGTGTGTCGCTACAACATGTTTCAGATTCTATTCCCGCACTAGTCAACTATTTGGGTAGCCCATACACAATTGTTCTGTATCTGTGAATTGTATATAATATATGTAAAGTGCCTCGTGATACTGAGATGTATTTCCAAAACGCGGGCGTTTTCTTTCTATAATAATAATAATAAGTACACTTTATTGCGTCATATAGTATACAGTTCAGTAAAATAAATAACAGTAATGTTCATGCAATAGGCGGCCTTATCGCTAAAAGCGATCTCTTCCAGGCAACCATTGAGTTGGATGAACCAAAATTTATATGTATATTAAAAGGGGTATAAGATAGTGTACGGAATAGAAAAGAAATTAGCTTTATACTTTAGGTATATATTGGACTTGAAAAAAGACAAGAAAAAAATCTGCTGAAAAACATGGATTTGATGATGACAGCATGATGTAATATTATGTTTAATGTGGTGCAGTATGTTTATTACTTGCCTGGTTACCATAGTACCCACGGCTCTCTGACCCTTAGTTTGCAATCGTATCGATGAAAAGCCCTCTATGGAACTAAACCGGAAGAGCGGCCCGCGTCGCGTATTAACGTAGAGCGAAAGTTGCACAAAACATCTCTAAAATAATACACCCTTTCGCATCTCCCCGCCAGTAACCGCCCAAAGTCAAGTTAGAACCCCAAATGGGGTGCCCTCCGGCGCGGGTACTTAGTTTGTAGTTTTATATTTCTAGACGGCTTGAGCCCATGCTCGAGGCATTATAGTCCGGTGAAGCAGAGAAAGCAATAATATTACGGCTCTGCCTAGTTTGGAATCAGTTGGCGGTGTATTAATTTTTCCAAGATATATATTTAATTATATAATTATTCAAAGTGCTCAATCTAATTAATTAATTTTAATAATATGATTGAATTTTGTGCTAACGGCCGTCTGGAAGATGTTTTCGACTTAGAATTAAATTATCTTGTTTACCACCTCCATTCAAATTAAATTAATTTATGAAGAGAAAACTGGGCTTACTTTTTAAAAGCTTTAATAATTAAAAAAAACGAGCTATTCGAACTAATAATTTTGATTGTTTGGTTAATTCAGCGTGTAGTAAATAGAGGCTAATTTACTATGTATGATAAAATGGATTTTATTGTGTCAAAAAAAATATTAATGCGGTTATTCTTCAGCGCCGACTTTCTGTTTACGTTATTTCTTTTTATACCAGGCAGTAAGCGATTATCATAGCTCATAATGCTTGAGCTTCTGCTCCTCCCCAATGACCCCCGACCTTACTCACACATGTCAATAATAACATGATCATGATATTAATAGCAGAGCTACCGTGGTGACGAATAAAAACTCGTCACTGATGACGAATCATTGTTATCAGAGTCACGGTAGTTCCACTGACCCGCATAATCGTAGTCGACTTAAAGTCGTGGGTATTTTTGTATATTTTTTCAAAGACAACGCCCGCACTAGCGAAGTTCTCCATGTGTCGCGGGGTACTTTACAAACATATAATAGACGGACACAAATTACATCCAGACACAGAATAACTATTTATGGGTCACAAAAATAGATGTCCTGCGCGGGAATCGAACCCGACTGTCTAAGCCGCTGCGCCACACGTGCAGCCAAATGTTTGTTCATCATGTCAACCAAAGTACGTCCACTCCTGGACAAAACCCTCCTCAATGAATGGGGGGATATGCCATAATCGCCACGCTTGGTAGACGGGTTGACGATCGCGGTTTGATGGTCATAATTCAAAGAAAAATGCTGCAGCCCGTTCTCTTGTAGGTATTCCTTTGGACGATTTTTACGCCCCCCACGGGATGTGATGGGGTGATGATATTCTATACCATCACCACACAGCAAGTTGATTGTTAACCTCATAGACTTATATGTATTCTACGTTAACCTAAAGAAATTAAATAAATAAAGCAATCTTCAAACTTATTATGACAGCGTACATTCAAGCAAATTTTACATTCCGTATTATTAAAATGCATTAAGAACGTTTTGCAATAGTGATGTAAGTTTATTATGAATAGAGTAAAAAAAATACTCGACTGTACTGATTCGGTTCGTTAGGTCTGGCCTTTTGGGTCACAATACTAGTTTATAACGTTACTGTTATTTATTTTGGCGGTTTCTTTAATTTAATTTGAGAACTCGGTGTTTGCAAGTAGGTATGAATGTATGGCATTTATATTTTTCCTTATTGGCATTAAAAGAGTAATCTCGTTTTGGTCGGTGAATATGAGCGTAGAGGCGCTTATCTAGTTTTTTAACTAGTCCGCAAGTGATCGGAGACGTAAAACATGCGGTCTGTCTAAAGATGGGTAACAACCAAACTGGTTTCACTCCTGAGGTATTAGTCCACGTTCAAATTATTGATACGCTACATAACGTGTAATGTAATCTGTGTTCCGTGGTTCCACCCAATAAACAATCTATAACTTATACCGATGTGTTTTAATACGTTATAAGTGGCGTCCCAACTAGTGGCCACGAATCCAGTTCAAACCAGATATCGCGACGGTTGGAAAACGTACGTAGTGCGTGTAGGTACCTACTTTTCGTTCGTTCGTACGGAAAAAGAAGGTGCTAGAAGATGCCGCCACGCAAAGTACGTACGGCCACTAATGTGAGTGATCACGGTGACCAGTCCAGCTCGGGAGACGAAGCCGCAAGATCTTCGCCAGTAATTATGTCTGGGGACCAGTTGACCTCATTCCTTGCCGCCTTCGCTAAAACTCAGGCGGAAGCGAATCGACAACTCGTCGAAACCCTCATGATATCGTATGGGAAAGGTGGGCCAGGGGTGCCCCTTGAAGGCTCCGGTGCTGAATTGATTGAATTGAATTGAATTGAATTGAAATGAATTGAAATGAAATGAAATGAAATGAAATGAAATGAAATGAAATGAAATGAAATGAAATGAAATGAAATGAAATGAAATGGAATGAAATGGAAGGGAATGGAATGGAATGGAATTGAATTGAATTAAATAAAAATAAAAAAAATAATCGTACTCATCAGACAAAAATTTCTCTCGAGTGGAGATCGAACCCACGGCCTCTGGCTTACCAGTCAGGGTCACTAACTAATAGACCAACGTATATGATATCCTTGGGCGAGGCCTTTGTTCAGCTGTGGACATCTACCTGATATGATGATGATGCAGACGACATGCAGTTATACCGCCAGTTTACATTAAATGAAGCTAGAACCGCCATTGCTGCTATGAATCAAGACCTGAGTGCCATCAGTCACTGGGCTAGATCGTTCGGTCTTCAATTAAATCCCACCAAGTCGCAGGCTATGATTATTGGCAGTAGGCAAATGCGTGCTGGTTTTGATGTAGGCTCTTTTCCTCCTGTTCTACTAGACAATGTGCATATTGCGTACTCGGACACGGCTAAGAACCTCGGGGTTATTATTGATCGGAACTTATCCTGGAATGCTCACATTAATGAAGTCAGCAAAAAGGTCTATTTTACCTTTCACTCACTTAGGTGCCTCCAGTACTTTTTGCCCTTTGAAGCCAAAATAACTCTTGCTCAAACTCTAATCCAGCCCATTCTGGACTATGCTGATGCCTGCTATCTGGATGCTACTGAAGAGCTATTAAACAAACTTGAGCGCTTGCAAAATTTATGTATACGTTTCATTTTTAATCTCCGAAAGTACGACCATGTCTCAGAATTCCGCAACAATCTCAAGTGGCTCCCAATCCGCCTTCGCAGGAATACTCGAATATTATGTCTCCTTTTCAATATCCTACACAATCCCGCATATCCCTCTTACCTACAGGACCGTTTCTCCTTTAAACAATCTCCCAACGCCCAATGTAGGTCACACCTAAAAAGTATTTTGAAATTCCCATCCCATAAAACTGATTTCTTCTCCAAATCCTTCACTGTTCAGGCGGTTAGGCTGTGGAACTCTCTTCCGCCTAACATACGTAATAGTAATACCATCTCCATATTTAAAAAAAGGTTAAAAGAACACTACCTTTCCTCTTTGCCTTAGATATATGTATTATATGTAGTTTATTATTTTAAATTATGTATGTATTTATGTATATGAGTATTTTGTTCGTATGTATGTATATCATCCTACACACTCATATCTTCCTCTCTTCCAAAATCTCCTCTTGCAGGTCTACTGGAAGAGATTTCTTTAGAAATAAGTAGTACCTTTGTGCAATGTCTTTTCGTGTTTTTTATTCTTTCTTTCCTTTATCCTATCAGTGTGTACATAAATTTGAAAATAAAAATAAAATAAATAAATAAATGATATATGTATGTATTTAGAAATATATAAGTATCTTTAACAGTTATTTGGTTGCCGTACTAAAAGGCAATGACTAGTTTGGGATCAGATGGCGGTGTGTTAGTTGTTCCGACATAAAGCATTTATTTATTACTAGCTGTGCCCCACGGTTCTACCTGCGTTACATTTAATGAATTAAAGCGTATGTGCTATTCGGATATTATAAACTATTTTACTACAAAGTTTCATCAAAATCCGTTCCGTAGTTTTGGCTTGTAAGAGTAACAAACATCCATACATTCATAATCACAAATTTTAGCATTTATAATACTAGCTGTGCCTCGCGGTTTTACCCACGTTATACTTTATAAATTGTAGCCTATGTGTTAATCCAGGGTGTCAGCTATCTCCATACAAAATTGTATTAAAATCGCTCTAGCCGTTTAGACGTGAAGAAGTAACAAACATACACACTCACACTTTCACAAACTTTCGACTTTATTACGACGACGTTAAAATACATAACGTTGTTAGTCTGGGAGCAGTTAACCAATAATTTTACAAGCATATTGTTAATGGTTTGCTGTCATTGAGGGTTTCATGTTCCCTACCACAGAACATTAATTACATGGATCATTTTCCAATAAAATTATACCTATTGTTGTGACTACGACGTGACTGTACAAGAAAACTCATCGCATCATTGGTTTTATATCAAGTGAAATCAAACTTACCGTGAAGGTCAAGTTTTAAGTAGAAACAAGTACACTGACATTAATTAACTAATCAAACTGAAGACCGAAAACGTTTTGTTAATCTAAAACTAAACTAACTTAAACATATAATTACTTATCTGCTAACTGGAGAACCGTAAGATTTCGAACTTATTAAATATAAAATAGGATGGCAAACGAGCAAGTGGGTCACCTGATGGTAAGTGATCACCCATGGACGTTGTCAATTTCGACCATAAAGGCCAGCCTCCATCTGCGCGTGGCATTATAGTGCAAAAATAGAGGTGCACTTTATATTGCTTGTTGGCGTGGTTGGTAAATGCTTGCCTTTCACGTCGCAGGTCGTGGGGTCGATTCCTACCCAGAACAGATATTTGTCTGCACGAACATGCTTGTTTGTCCTGAGTCTGGGTATCATTATCTATATAAGTATGTATTTACACAAGAAAATTAGTATATGTAATATATCAGTTATCTGGTTTTCGTAGTATAAGCTCTGCTTAGTTTGGGATCAGCTGGCCGTGTGTGAATTCCCAGGATATTTTATTTATATTATATTTTTTTATTTCCTCCCTCACATGATCTAAAAAACACAACTTGTCCAGTAGCTTCCATTAATCAGAGCTTGTATGACGAGTTGGCCAGTTGTAGTCCGGTGGATCTCCCTATTAATACAACGGTGACCATTGATTTGACTGGCGATGACTGTGTAGACTGCCAGCCAAGCGTTAATTCCGTAAGTAGTGACAAGCTAAAACAATACATACTTGAACTAAGTAAAGAACGTAGGGCATTATTAAACAAATTAAAAAATTATGAAATTAAATTAGAGGATAGCAAACTAAATTATGAAAAAGATACTCAGTATTTGCTTTCTGAGATAAAAACTCTTGAGAAGTCCCTAGCAATCTCATATCACAGTTTCCAGTCATAAAAAAATGAAATGCAATTGCTGGCTGGAAAGTGTAATCCTGAAAGCAATAGGACATTGGAACCGGTTAAAACCAGTAGTGCAGTAGTGGAGTCATACACACAGCTGGGATCAGAGTCACCAGTATCTCCACAAAATGACAATACTAAACATAGCTCCATACTGTATTCCGATGAAATGGGTAAGGGCCTTGGTACCTTGCTTTTTAATAAGCTGAGTTGTTCCTTTGTCAACTATTGTATGCCAGGATTACATTATAAAGATATAATAGATAAATTAATTCAGAATAAACACAGTGCCAAATCATGTATAACTCTAATGGTAGGAAATTGTAAGAACTTAAAGAAAAAAGACATTACAGATAGTTTCACTAATATGTTAGAATTAGACTGTAATAAGATAATATTGTGTGCCTTCCCCTATGTGTCCAATGTGCCTGATAGTACAAATAATTATATCCACAAGCTAAATATGCACCTACAGTTTTTGGTTAGCCATTATAGTAATAAATTTATATTTTTGGACACAAATAGTTTTATAGATTCTTGTAGGGTAACCATGAGTACAGTTACTGTCTCAAGAAAATTTTTGAACATACTTGCAACTTTAGTAGCGGCACATATTAACTCAGTCATAAGTAGTATGACGAAGTCACTTTTTATACCATCTTTTAGTAATGTTATTAAAATCAATTTAGTTAGTAGTTTAAACATGTAAGCATGATAATAGAGAAGTGTGATAACTTTCTAATTCTATCACATCAAAATATAAACCGCTTCTCTAGCAAAATTCTAGACATAGAACTTATTAATGAAAAATATGAAATAGATATTCTTTGTTCAATTGTTTTATATAAATGTGTTATGTGAACTATCTGTAAACCACCGGATCCAATGCGCCCCAACTGAGAAGACCCAGCGAAACAAACTCAGTGGGTTCATCTACTACCGGTTTCAACACGACCCAGTTGAGACGGTCCGGCGAAACATACTCAAGCGGGCATGAACACGGGATTTGGTCCAATTAGAGTAAGTAATTATTTAGTTGGCAAACACAATATATGCCCGATCGGTTGTCTGAATGCTTATTATTTTAGATTATATTTAGGTATACAAAAGAAAAACTTCGAAACAATAACATTATTCATTTTGAGACAGTGTCAATAATTTTAAATTAAGTATATGATAGCAATCATTTACAGATAGTTCACGTAACTCAGCAGATCAGTCATGTCTATATGGCTACAAGGTCTCCAGCGAGCAATGTGCAGGTAGGTAGTGAGAGCCAGACGTCTTTGTCATCGATGTACTCTTTAGTGGTGTAATAACCCCCAGCCATAAGTACACGTTTAATATGTGTTTTAAAACGTGTGTCAGGCAGATCAGTAATTTGAGTAGGAAGCTTGTTGTTGTTATACAACCTAATACAATTTCCTAAAAATGATTTATTAGTTTTGCTTACTCTAAAGCCTGGCATGGCTAGTTTGTTTTTATTCCTAGTATTTATATTATGCAGTTCACTTTTCTTTTTATATTTATGAATATATTTTCTAACAAACATTATATTCTGATATATATATTCCGATGGCACAGTAAGTATATTTATTTCTTTAAACAAATTTTGCAAAGAAATGCGTCTGCCTAAACCTGCTCTTTTCTGCAATACAAAAATAGTACCTATGTCAGCCGCCGAACCCCACAGCAGAATGCCATACGAAATAATGCTATGAAAGTACGCGAAATACACTAATCTAGCAGTTTGTTCATCTGACAATTGTCTTATTTTCCAGACAGCATAGGAAGCCGAACTTAATTTACCTGCTAACTTTTCAATCTGAGGACCCCATTGCAATTTTGAATCAAATGTCAATCCTAAAAATACGGTCGATGGGACAAAATCTAATATTTCCGCATTAAGTGCAACTGTTTGTACAATTTGAGTCACATTCGGCAATGAGAACTTGATGCATTTAGTTTTCCCTGCATTTAACAAGAGATTACTTGCCGAAAACCATTCTGATATAAGGCTGAGTGTTTTATTATGCTCAATTAGATCTTTATCCTTCCTATTTACTTTAAATATGAGCGACGTATCATCAGCGAATAAAACTATGTCTGATACTTTCTCTACCAGATAAAGGAGATCATTTATATAAACTAGAAATAAAAATGGGCCCAACATAGATCCTTGGGGCACCCCCATTTTCACAGGATGACGTGCCGAAGTGACACCGCCTATCGAAACCATCTGTTCTCGCCCCGATAGATAGGACATCACAAGATCAAGAGATGTATAGATGGGTTAAGTTCATAAGACCCACAATGCACATCCTCGTTCACAAAGTCCGTCTCCATCACCAACTTTCAACCAAAATTCCCTTTGGCACACTTTAGGTAAATTAAAAAATTCTATTCTGGTTCTCAAACGAATTCCCGGAGAGCAAGGCCTTTATTAGCTCAGCACTTAGCTCAACATATTCGCCTAGCAGTCTAGGAGAATACAGTATCGGCCTGGGAGCGCCTGCTCACCTTTCCGTACAGAATTCTTCATATGCCAGAAAGCCACAATAAAAATAAAACCTTAACAGATCAAATTCGTATAAATTGCAACTACAATGTTATCCCAAACACTGAAAAACAAACCCGCAATCGAAATAGGAGCTTCTTCCATTACGTGGAATCTAAGTTGTCGGAAGGTGATATTGCAGGTGCTGCCAGGCTACTTTTTACCAGCGATGTGGTGGCGCCAAATTCACCAGAAACTTTAGCAGCTCTTAAGAGCAAGCATCCGGTGTCAAACAATAACCTTGCCTTCCCTGCCCCTCCCGATGATTCGCAAGCTCTGACTGTGACAGCTCGGGAGGTGGCCGCTGCTATTGGCTCCTTCCCCAGCGGTTCTGCTGGTGGCTTCGATGGCTTGTCTCTTCAACATCTAAAGGATCTGACGAGCGAAAGTGTCGGGGAGGCCGGCGGTACGCTGTTATTGGAGCTCGCAGAACTATTAAATTTAATGCTCCGCGGAAATGTGGACGAGGCCATCATTGACGTTCTTTACGGGGCTAACCTATGTGCCCTAAATAAAAAAGATGGCGGTATACGTCCAATTGCCGTGGGGTGCACGTATTGGCGCATGGTAGCTAAAATATGCTGTAAATACACTTTCAATAAAGTTTCTAATCTGTTTCAGCCACTCCAACTAGGTTTCGGTTCAAGGGGGGGGGGGGGGGGTCTGAGGCCGCCGTGCATGCCTTGACCATATTTAGGATGTGTTGAAGGCAAGGTTATTGTTAAGGTAGATATTAAAAATGCCTTCAATTCAGTTCACAGGGACACCTTGTTGAAGGAAGTAAAAAAAGAAATTCCTGAACTTTACAATTTTATTTGGCAATGTTATAGATACCCAACCAAATTATTATATAAAAATCACGTTTTAGATTCTAAAGTCGGATGCCAACAAGGTGACCCACTCGGACCACTCATTTTCAGCCTCGCTATTCATCCCATAATTCGTCAACTAAATTAAGAATTTAACGTGTGGTATTTGGACGATGGAACCCTAGGAGGTGACGTAGATACTGTTCTAAACGACCTTATTTTGCTTAAATAGGAATTGAAATGTATTGGGCTAGAATTAAACTCGTCTAAATGTGAGATTTTTATTTCAGACCCTACTGATAAATTATCCATTCTCCAGAAGTTTAAAATAGTATCACCAAATATAAAATGGTTGGAAAAAGATACTTTGCGTCTCCTAGGGTTACCTGTCCTAGACGATGCTTTTCCATCATTTGTAGATGAAAAAATTCAAAATTACAACGACATCTCAGAGAGATTTTCGAAAATTAACATACATTCCGCTTTCACAATCTTTAGATATTGCTTTTTTGTCCCAAAATTTACGCATATCCTGCGATCCTGTCACATGTGGAAACATCAGACACTCCTAGAAAGTATTGATTCCATATTAAAAACTTCCATTTCAAAAATTCTAAATCTAGACCTGGATAACCGGGCTTGGCTCCAAGCTACTTTACCTGTACGTTTGGGTGGGCTCGGTATCCGCAAAATTTCTAGTGTAAGCCTTCCAGCTTTCTTGTCTTCGGTCCACAGTACTGAAGAATTGACTCGGAAAATTCTTAATCCTACACGGGTCAGTTCAGAAGTGATGTGCCTCACTGATGCCTTGAATGCTTGGAGGGCTACCTGTCCGAGTTCAGGTCTACCCACCAACCCTGCTTCTCAGAGACAATGGGACCAGCCGCTCTGCAACCTTGAACGCAATGGTCTCTTCAACACATTCACAAATTCAGCAGAGCGCGCTCGCTTATTAGCTCTGGGTGAGTGGGAATCGGGGCTCTGGTTGCAGGCATTACCTTCACCCAACTTAGGTACTTTATTGGACGACTGCACGTTTAGGGTCGCAACTTGCCTTCGTTTGGGTGTCCGTTTTGTGGCTCCGCATCAGTGTCGTTGTGGCGAAGCCGTCGATCGTCTTGGATACCATGGTCTTTCGTGTAGTAGGAGCACTGGTAGAATTTCGCGGCACGCTAGTATTAATGACATTGTTCGTAGAGCCCTTTCCATCGCCGGCGTACCTACCATACTGGAACCAAATGGCTTGGCACGTGACGATGGAAAGCGACCATACGGTATGTCATTGCTGCCATGGAAGATGGGAAGGCATCTGGTGTGGGACGCAACATGAAATTCGGTCAAATATTTTTTCTAACTTATTATATACGTTAAAACGTGACGAAGCGGGTGTTTCGACTGATTCGAGAATTAGAGAAGGCATTGTATCGGTAAGCATGCAAAGGAAATTTCATTTACGCTCAGTTCAGAAACAATATAAAAAATTAAATAATTGCTTAAAGCTTCATTGCTTATTTCTATACTCCCTTTATATGCAATGTTTCCAAACTTTACATCGCTTCCGGTCTAATTATAGATATATTAAACCGCTCAATCATCCTCCGAAAATCAGTGACATTACGTAATAAATTATTATTAAATTCGCGTCTCGACACTGCTCATTAAACATGTACAAAGGCCGCAGCCTAAATTATTTAAATCAATGGTGACGATCGTGTTTTGTTTTTGTCAACGAACCCGCTGATTTAGTATCGAAGAACGTTAGCTCATGAATAATTGATTATAAACGATTTCCTCGAACGTCTCGTACATTGTTTTGATGATTGTTAATTACATTACTTTATTTACTTAAAACTTGTGCAAATAGTTGAAAAGAGCCTTAACGCCTGACATTGAGGGGAGCAAAGAAAAGGGGTGTTGGTTCACCAACGGCGATTAAAATTCGAGACGTTACGATACTGCCCCCGATTTTGTACTATAATTTTAATACTATTGTAAATCTTACTAACATAGTTCTTATTAAAATTTTATTAATAGAAGTGTATTCTGTAGGACCGAAGTTTTGCTGCTCGTCGAGTGAAAGAAAGCTATACTTTATCTCACTTCAGCGGTAACACCGTCTACAGCTACATAGGCGTCAGGCGTAGTGTTACAAGAGCTGAAGCCTGAATTCCGTAGCATACACCATTAATATAGTAAAATCATTAATAGGAATGTTTTTTATAAGGCCGAAGATAGGCTACTCGTCGAGGCGGTGGCAGTGTGAGAAGTGTACTCTACTGCTGCCGCTTGCAAGCAGCTCCGGGTAGATAGCGCTGTGTCTGTGACGTGTCCCAAACATCTGGCACATGGCGCAAAATGGGGGCACCGTAGTAGCATACCCGCGTTCCCGGGGCACCCCCCATCAGGCGCTATGAGAATTCCACGGCAACTAGGTTTAGTCGGTGCGAGTCCGAAATACCCACCCGTAGACACTTTTTACGGGTGGCATACGTAGGAATTCCCACAGCCTTAAAAAAAAGGCTACTCGTCGAGCTAACGAAAGACATGCTCTATCCCACTTAAATGTTGTTACCGCCTAGCGCTACCCTGGGCACAGAATAAAGAGTACTTACGTACAGAACCGGCTCTTGGCGCAACAATTTATAGAAATAGCGACTCTTGCTACTAAGCAACTAAGTGCAATTCAGCTTACATTCGCGCTCAGTGCCTACCGCGATATTCACCTAAACGCTGCCGCTCTCTTCTAACGCATTACACTGTCTCTGTATGACTCGGAGTGTACTGGCGTAGGGTTACCGGCTTGCCGCTGTTACTATGATACCTATTAATCGTCTATATAATCCCAAAATCACTTTTTGGCCCGACCCGGGTTTGAACCCAAGATTTCATTTTCTGCGGTTGAACACGCTACCGCCAGACCAACAAAGAGTGAGTTCGTATAAAAATATGAACTCAGGTTAGAAAAAGTGCATCTAATTTTTGGATATTTTTTGCAGTCTGTACCAATTTGTAACGACTTTTGTATGAAGTGAACCCAACTAAATTCTATTTATCATCTACACCTTACAAATTTTGGCTTTTATAATGGGGTAAACATCATAAAATATTCACATTTTGCAGTACTTAAAAGTTCGTAGACGAGAAAAAGTAAAAATTCTGGTTGTTTACATTTTCACTATGCTAATTTATAAATATCTCCTAAACGCGTGGACCGATTGACATGACTCAAATGGATAAAATGGTTTAAGGCCTAGATCTTTCATTTGACACCAAAATAGTTAAGATATCTCGACAAACAAAAAAACACATTTTCAAGTTGCTCTCGTAATTATTTTTCCCGTACTAATTCTTTTAAAAACTATCTTGGTCAATAAAAATGTTAAAACTAGAGTATATACGACTAAAAACACTTTATTTGTATTCTAATTAGAAATAATCAACACCTACAAAGCTACTTTGGTAGGTTTTTAAAAGAATAATTTGAACTAACCTTTCTACATCTTTAGGTAATGTAAAAAATGATAAACCCTTATCTCCTTTTTTCGACAGACATCCGTCAAATGAACAATATCTAGCACCAGATTTGTGATGAGACATTTTTTCTGTTAAATATTTATAGTATTAAGTAGTCTTTTAATCCGTGGCTGTGCGCGCGAGCGGTGACAACCGACTGGCGCACGCCACTTCAGAGGCGCGTGAAAGTGTAGGTACTTATCACCGTAGGTACGGCCGAGTGAAGGCCCTGCCCTGGGGACACTAAACCCTAGCAGTCTAGACGGTAGTATTTAACCTTCAACATCATCTTTTTGCCATTCCCTTTATTTACTTCAATAAAACTTAATAGCACACACATAACGTTATTTAACCTATTCGACGCTATATGCTATTCGCATCTACCTCTATTTTCGATAACCAGGCAATTTGTTACTAACTTATATTGTAATTGTTATTTTATCTTTACTTCCTTGTTTTACAATACAACTTTTTTATTGTTACATCTTCATAGTAATGGTTGAGCACAGTTCATAATGCCCTCTCTTCAAAAATAAGACTAAGCATGAATGTATTTTAAATAATAATATCTAGGTACAATGTCACACAGATCATCCTAGCCCCAAACTAAGCAAAGCTTGTACTATGGGTACCAGGCGACGATATACATACTTATATAGATAGATGAATACTTATATACATAGAAAACATCCATGACTCAGAAACAAATATTCGTGCTCATCACACAAATATTTGCACTTACCGGGATTCGAACCCAGGACCACCAGCTTCGTAGGCAGGAGCACTACCAACTAGGCTAAGGTGACCGTATGAAACATTTGTATCGAAATGAAATGTATCTCGCAACTACGGTAGATGCAACTTGCACAGAAATGTTGACTAAAGTTAGAATTGACATGAATCTCCTAAAGTTTTTTAGACCCAACATTTAAACCTACATTATCTCTGGGGATACAAACATTTTAGTTGCAAGCATATGCGTCAAAACTATAATTATAACTAACGTACTCCAGCTATTAGATTATCTCCCTAAGATATATTATCAATCTACATATTTAGCTCACTATTGTTAGATAATCTAGATATTAAGGACACTACGGGCACAGCTCATGCTTGTCTGTTGTCCTAAAATATTCTAGTAACAAGCGGGTTATGGAATGACTAGAATTCCAACGGCAAACATGTCCTTACATCATCATCATCATCATATTAGCCAAAAGACGTCCATTGCTGGACAAAGGCCTCCCCCAAAGATCTCCACAATTGCCAGTCTTGCGCTATCCGCATCCAGCGATTTCCAGTGACCCGCCCAAGATCATCGGTCCATCTTGAAGGGGGCCTGTCCACGCTGCGTCTTCCGGTTCGTGGTCGCCACTCGAGAACCTTTCTGCCCCAGCGGCCGTCGGCTCTACGATCCTTACAACATAGAGGCTATATTAATAATAATAATATCCTGGGACATTATTTACACACGGTCATCTGATCCCAAACTAAGCAGAGCTTGTACTACGAGTATGAAAACCAGATAACTGACATACTACAATTACTACTTTTATTTTCTAAATACATACTTATATAGATAATTACACCCAGACTGAGGACAAACAGACATGTTCATGCACACAAATATCTGTCCTGGGTGGGAATCGAACCCACGATCCCATATTGTAATATAAACAAAGTAATATAATGCTTTATTACATATGTATACCATAAATGATGTGTTGTCATCAACATAAAACTTTTATAGGATAAAATGTTTTTAATCAAGAAACATACTGACCCCACTTCATCATTATCATATCAACCGAAGGACGTCCACTGCTGGACAAAGACACCCCCAATGATCTCCACCATGGCCGGTCTTGTGCTGCTCGCGTCCATCGGCTTCCTGTGACCCTTGTCAGATCGTCGGCCACCTTGTATGCGGCCTGCCGCATTCCGATTCGTGGTTGCAATTCGAGAACCTTTCTGCCTCTACGGACGTCGGCTCTACGAGCTAAGTGCCCCACCCTCTGCCACTTCAGTTTGGCAATTCTTTAGGATATGTCGCCTACTTTAGTTCGCTTACAGATTTTGACGTTTCTAATTCGATCGCGCAACGATACCTTACGATACTCTGAGCATAGCCAACTTATTTTATATCAAATGTTGGCATAAAAGAATACAAGTACATTTTATGCTAACATTTAATATTAAATAAAATCCCGTAGCTATGATGTATCATAAAGACTTGACGTTTGTTCATATTGACGCAAGTGGGCGATGTATAGATAGATACTTGTTTTTTTATTTGATTGAAAACGTAATGTGTATACATACATACATAGACTCACGACTGTTTACCAGGGGGTTAGGCAGAGACAACGAATATGGAGTCAAATAGAAAATATTGGTTTTTGCATAAGCGCAATACGTAATATATGATCTTACAGGTATATTTTATTTATTTAAAAGTACAGACGCCAGCACAGCCAGCTACCCCAATCTTTCAAATTTCTTTTATAGATTTTCAACTTTATCACATAAGCATAAGGTTTACTTTCAATTGGGGGAATTTGACAGATTGTGTTATCTCGATGTGCTGGCGTTACGGCGTACATTCATTGAAAGATTATCAAAATTCATGAATAACAATATAACTTAGTACGTAATAAAATTTATAAATTGACCTGTTAATTAATTATCCGCTGAACCAAAATGATGTCGATGCAAATGTTTAATTCGTTAGTGTCAGGTAGGTTTTCACTGTACTTTCAGGTAGGTTTTCATTGTTTTATTCTCAGTCTTTATCAGGTTACCTAATATAAATATGTTTAACTGATTTGGCTACAAGACGAATCAGACGAAGCGACCGATCATCGGTGGACCGATCGGTCACTTCGCTGGGTGAGGAGAGCGCAAGACCGGCCATTGCGGAGATACGTAGGTCAAGCTTTTCTCTAGTAGTGGACGTTTATCAACAGAGATGATGGTGATTATGTGATGGTGCCGCATCTGTGGGTGTGCACTTCGATTTCAACAGCATCTTTAATACGTAGGCAGTAAGGTCGGGTCTTGTAGTGTAGCTACCCACGGAGGAGGCGGCATCTTTATTTATCAAACTTCGCCAATTATCTACCTACACAATAAAATAAACAATATAATAAAGGATACTTATGAATTAATTCGTAATACGTCACTGGGCACCACTGGTACACACGGCTACATATCAAGCTATTCAGTTCCAATATAAACTGACCTCTCATTGTATTGAAATCCTATACAACGCGAGATCAGCTTATACTGGAAATATATAGCTTGATGTGTAGACGTGTGTACAATAGTAAATTAATTATAAACATGTCATCAGTCATTTCAAATTGTTAAAACCCAGACACCACTCAAAAAATGAGGTTTATTGATTATGCCTGAGTAATGTCCATCAAACATATTAAAAAAGTATCGATACTCGTCACCAGTTGCTTTGCTATAAACATACATATACTATATACACAAACTTTGACAACTGTACTGATGCAGGTAAACCTTCTTGAGTACCTAATTCCTGTAAGGTTTTTGTGAATGTTGTTTTCGCGACTTGGTTTACTGACGTTACTCCTTACTTTTGTAATACTAATACATACTACTTACTCTTTGTAGTACTCACGTCAATTTTCAGATGATTCTGGCAACCTGCAGAAACACAATGAAATGTTATTATAAATGTATGTCCTGTCCTGGCATGGGGCATAGCCGAACATAGGCGCATCGGCTACATAGTATAAATATAATATTGACGAAATCACCGCTGATGCTAGTGGAAGCAATTTTGTCATATTAGTTTGTGTGCGGCACTCGCACGGGATACCCGCGTGCAGTTCGTCTCATAAAGTTGTTTACTTAATAGCTAATTAGTGAGTCACCCGTGTACTATTCAAGCTGCGGCCGGCGGCCGGAACCGGTTTGTTATTTTGTATTTAACTACGCTTTGTGTAGATAAATGAATACAAAAGAATGGATGGCAACGAGCAATCTATTTCGAGCTCGGAAGATGGTAATATAATTGATGAATTAGTGGAGATGGAGCTGCAGATACCTCAAGAAGAACTAACAACAAGCAGGGAAGAGACAAATTTGGTCGGGAAATTTGATGAAATAACACCAGACAGAGAGGAAAGGAGACATTTAAAACCGATTAATAGAAAAGAAGTGGAGGACGGAAATATATCGGGGATAGAAGAAAAAAAATGGAAAGATGAGAATATTATTGTTTATATATCTTGTAAGGATAAAATGCCAAAGCAATTTGCACTAGCCAAGTTATTTTTGGCAAATAATATTGAGGACATTTCACAAGTCAAATATGTTAGCCCTTACAAAGTCAGACTTGAACTAGAATCTGAAAAAAGTGTCCAAAAATTAGAACAAAGTGAAGTCTTCGTAAAGAATGAATGGAGGATTCATAGAGCTTCGGAGAAGTATACCTCGTATGGAGTTATTCGTAACGTTGAGCTTGACATTTCGGATGAGGAGATAGTTCAAAGCGTGACGTGTCCTGGCGCTGGTAAATTGATTTCGGCACGACGGCTAAAGCGACGTGACACGGACAAGTCAAAGTCAGAGTGGTGTCCGAGCGAGACAGTCCGTTTATGCTTTGCTGGTTCCTATATACCGCCATATATTTTAGTGGACAAGCTCAGAATTCCAGTGGAGCCATATATATTTCCAGTGACGCAATGTTCACGTTGTTGGAAGTTCGGTCACACATCAAAGTTTTGCCCATTCCGAAAAATCGTATGTCCTAAATGTGGTAAAGACCACGCCAACTGTACTGTCACTATACTAAAATGTGTTAATTGTTCAGGCCAGCATATGGCGTTAGACAGGAAGTGCCCACTTTATTTGAAGGAAAAGAAAGTCAGGGAGCTAATGGCCGAGTTTAACTGCACCTACCCAAAGGCGTTAGAAATGTATGTGCATGTATCTTCACCCATACCTAAAAGAACCACCCAAAATGACATAACGGATAATCAAATAAGTGGCCCAGCATATTTTGGTAATCTGTTGATAGAAGAAATTACGCCCGAGCAGGGCAAACAGGAACATCTGTCACCATCTTATGCTCAAGTTGCAAAGTCCAATCTTATCCCTAGACCTCAAATTTCCAAGAGGTATAATAAGATAGAGCGTCCTTCTACACCACATGTGTATATGAGAGCTGATGTTGATATGGAGCATGAAGCAAACATTTCGGACACGTCAGCGCCACCTTCTTCTGAGGAGACTAGTAGCAGTAGTAGTGTTAAATTTGATGAACTCGTAAATAGACTAAAAGAAATTTTTTTTTTGAAGAAGTGTAGTTTACACTCATAGGTTAAAAGTATAATTAAATGTTGCTTAGAATGGTTGATCTTAGTAGTTGTTGGTAATATTTCGGACTGGCCTATGTTAAAAAATATTTTAGATTTCTTCAATGGCTAACGATAAGGGTATAACGCAGATTAATATACTCCAGTGGAATTCACAAAGCATTAAAAATAAATTAACAGAATTCGAATGTCTACTAGCTCAAGAAAAAATTCATATTGCTGCTATCAGTGAGACTTGGTTAGTAACGGAGGAGCTAATTAAATTAAATTCATACAATATTTATAGAAAGGATAGATGGGATGGTTATGGTGGTGTAGCCATTTTTACACACAAGTCCGTTAAATGCCATGTGTATCCCGTGTTTTGCACCAACGCCAGTATTGAAATATTATGTGTTAAGCTTTATAATTGCGATCAATTGGAGTACTTAGCATCAGTGTACTGTCCTCCGTCTGTGCATACATCCCGGAATGACTGGGATCAATTATTTTCAGTACTTAAAAAGAAAACATTAATATTAGGTGATATTAATTGTCATCATACTAACTGGTCTTCCAAAACGGATCAGAGAGGTACACACGTATTCGACTCTTTGGTAGATAATGCATTTATTACTTTAAATGACGGTCAGCATACACGTGTCAAATTAGTAAGTGGAAATCTCCAACAGTCCTCACCGGACGTGTCATTAGCTTCCACGGATATAGGTTTAAAGTTTAATTGGAAAGTTTTAAATGAGTCTTTAGGAAGTGATCACTTGTTCATTAAAATTACTTATAATATGAAATTAAATAATAACTTAGAGGGATATATTTTAAGAAGAAATGTTAAAAAGGCTGATTGGTATTCATATCAGCAAGTACTAGAAAATATTTACAGTAATTTCGAGTTCTCCCAAAACTTACAACATTGTTACGATACATTCGTAAATTATATCTATCTGGCTGCTGACTTACACATTCCTTTTATAAAAAATAGTACGAACCCCGAGACTAAGTTTCGCCCTAAACCATACTGGAGCCCAGAGTTATCGAGGTTGGTTGCTGAACGCCGTTGTGCTCTTTCAAAATTCAGAAGTAATCCTACACCTAATAATTTAATTTTCTTACAATCTAAGCTTCGAATTGCACAAAAGAACATCCGTTTAGCTAAGTGCAAGGGCTGGCAACAATTTTGTTCTAGCTTGGATCACTCTGCATCTTCGAAAGAGGTATGGGATAAGATGAAATGGCTCAAAGGCTATAAATTTAACAGAGAATTTGTCAGTCCACAAAAAGCTAAGGATCTCCTCAACAGTTTAACACCAGATTTTGCTTCACCGGAAGATTTGATATTCTATTCGACTAATGATAAATTAGAAACGCCGATTTCATTGCATGAATTACAAAAATGCATTCGAGCTAAAGACACGTGCCCGGGACAAGATAACATATCATATTCGATGATTAAAAATTTGCCGCTTAATGGGAAACAAATATTAATTACATTATACAACAAATTTCTTTTGAATGGTTTTGTACCTAGTCAATGGAGGGTAATATCTATTGTTCCGATCCCGAAGCCTGGTAGAGATTCACAGGATATTTCTTCCCTCAGACCTATTTCTATGATATCCTGTTTATGTAAAGTTTTTCATTGCATTTTACTCAATAGAATAGAATGGTATATAGAAAGCAATAATTTCCTCTCTAATAGTACAACCGGTTTTAGAAAATGTCGGTCCACTATGGACAATCTTACCCGCTTAGTTACTAGCATACAATTAGGTTTTGCGAGGAAGCTAACAACTGTGGGTTGTTTTCTAGACATAGACAGTGCATATAATAATGTTGATGTGCCTAGTTTATTAAATAAAATGGACAGCGTAGGAGTAGGTTCTGGGATTTGTACATATTTGTGGAAATTTCTCAAAGAAAGGATTCTCAGCATTAGGGTAAGCGATCACGGAATAAACTCAAGAACTACAGGACGTGGATTAGCACAGGGGGACCCTTTGTCACCTCTTTTATGCAATATAGTAACAAGTGATATTGCGAAATCTGCTAATAATATTAGTGGTATTTATATTTCTCAATTTACGGATGATTTTGTGATATATTCAACAGGAAAGAGACTTCATGAACTTTCGTTAACAATGCAATCATCTCTAGACATAATTAGTAAATTACTTAACGACATAGGGCTAGATACTTCTCCCATTAAAAGTAAAGTATGTATTTTTAAATCAGGTTATTCAACAGAAGCTGTAGATCTTAAAATTAACAATATACAATTACAAATAATCGAAAATGTCAAGTACCTGGGTGTTTGGCTTGATCGCTCGCTTAGATGGACCAAACACGTTAATGAGACTAAAGACAGGATTTGTAGGTTTGTAAACATCTTTAAAGTGTTATCAGGAACAGAATGGGGTGTGCATCCATCGCATCTAAGGCGATTATATCTGAGTTTAGTGAGAAGCCGAATTGATTATGCTAGTATTTTATATGGTAGTTGCTGCAAAACACGGTTGAATAAGTTAGATATAGTACAGAACCATTTTTTACGGATTTTGGGTGGTTTTGTGAGAAGTACCCCGGTGCATGCAATGGAGAGTGAACTATGTGTTCAACCGTTGCATGTACGCAGATACTTTTTGGCCGCAAAATATTGGTTTAAGATCAAATCTGTTAAAGATAATGATATTTTAAAATTAATTGATAAGCTTTATGAAATGAATCAAAATTTAAATTTGGGACCTAGAAATAAGCCTATATTGACAGTTGTTCATGATTTTGGCAGTAACATGGGTAGCATTTATGCCAGTGATAAAATTGAAATGTTTTCCCTCGACACTTGGGTTACTAATATCGATGTATCCAGTGTAGTGAGACCTTTCATACCACTAGTTTACCTAAACAAAATTTTTCCAATTCAAAATTATTTGATTTATGTTCAGAATTTTTAATAAATAGTTACAATAACTATTATACATTGTACACCGATGCCTCTAAAGACGGGTGTAAAGTTGGTGCAGCCTTCTTTGACCCGCAAACTAACAGTTCTTTAACTATTAAAATCAATACTTCTAATGTGTCTATTATGGTTGCAGAATTAATCGCTATACAGGAGGCCATTTCATATATTGATTCTTTTCAAAAAGGAAATTACATAATTTTTACGGATTCTAGGAGTGCACTTCAACATATTATTCGATGTACATCTAATTACAGAGGAGTGCCTTTAACATATAGTATCATACAGTCTATAAGAAAATTATTAAAAGATAAGAAAAATATTATTTTACAGTGGGTTCCCTCTCACGTTGGTTTAAGGGGTAATGAGAAAGCTGATAGGCTTGCAAAATTTGCAGCAGAGGATGGGCTTGAATACTTTCACGTACCATACTGCTCTGGTTTGGTATACTCGGTTAAAGAAAAGTGCATAGAATTATGGAATGAATACTTTGATGAAAGGTCTCGTACAAAGGGTATATGGTACAAAACTATCCAACCACACCCCTGTCGTCTATTATGGTTTGGTAACTCCAATATGCCAAGGAAAAGCATTATAATGGCCCTGAGGCTCCGTTCTGGACATATTCCTTTGAATAGCTTTATCCATATGATGGGTAAGATCCCTTCTCCTAATTGTGTGAGATGTAATATGAGAGAAGATGTATTTCATATTTTAGTGGAGTGTGCCCTGAACGGGGCTGAAAGGAAAAAGTTTGAGAGGGAGAGTAATATTTCCCTCAATGCTATTGGGACATGTAATATAATTTTGGCTTCTCCGTTATCAGTGGAAGCCAAGAAGCTCTACGAAATTGTTAGTATTGGTATTAGTAATAGATCGTAAGATTCTTTTATTATGATATTTAAGAAAGTACTTTTTAATTTGTATGTTTTACTGTTGTATTTACGAGGGTTACATCATCACTATGTGATAAAACCCTTCTTTTCTAATAAAGATTAAAAAAAAAAAAAAAAAAAAAAAAAAAAAATTTGTCATAAAAATTTAAGTGAATTGGATCAATACTTCAATTCTTTCAATTCTGTTATTTCTATTTTCTTATTATTCATATGAGATTCTTCTTGTAGATATAGGTCATCTCAAAAAAACAATCACTACGCCGCCGCACCGTAGCACTACGGCGTAGATAATGGGGTAAATATTATTATTTACCCCATAATAATAATATCCTGCGAAATTAAGGTGTGCTGTAATAGTATCATCTAGGACTCGATAAAACAAAGCTTAGGACTTTTAATTCGTTTATTGATGAGGTCACTTTGAACTCATAATTTATCCAGCTTCCGTGACCATCATGAGATAATCATCTCGAACAGTCGGGAGCAGGATCTACCTGAAAGTTGGCAAATAGATATGATTACTAAGACGCTAGAGAGTTAAGATGTTTATAATCTCGGCAGCACACCGTATAGTATAACCTATTTTGTATAATCTTGCCTTGAAATTAAATAAAAATGATTTACTTGCAGCACGATGTTTCCTTTGCTTTCTTTTCTAATTGAATCCAGTGGTAGAATAGAAGCGCGATCTTCATTATATACAAGAAAACCTTTAATTTTCCAGTCCCATTTTTTTAGGGATTATTTACTGCAAGTGTGGTGCAGCGGTTAACAGTTGCCTTGCCACTTTGTGTTACACGCTTTAATCCCGCACAGAACTATTTGTGTAGCCCATAAATATTTGTGTTAAGTATGAGCGTAATTTGTGTCCGTTGCAAGTAAAGTACAATAACCAAATTTATTAAAAAATATATACATTTATCTTTGCTGTATGGCTAACGGCAAAGAATATCGCCACCCCATTTCATCCCGTAGGGGCGTAGAAGTGGAGCCGAGAGCTAACCTTGTACATGAGGCACCCCTGAGTGCCCCTGACGCGTACTCTTCGTACTCTTAACATTACAGCAGCTGAGATTGACCTATTTGTGTGTTCTCTGAGTGAGTTCACGAGAAGTGCATTATTCATAATTAGTTATAAGTAAAATTTGTAGTGGGATATAAAATTGTATTGTATTTAGATAAGCACTCCATCGCATTGGACCTGTAATGATAGATATAAGAGGAAATAAATAAATCAATTTAAATCTCCCAGGTAACGACCAACAGCGTCTCTCTGTGTACTGTTAGCATCATACTGTGATCGCCAACCCGTCTGCCAAGCGTGGCGGATTATGGCATATCCTACCAAATGACGATCACAATACTTTTGGAGAGCCTTTTGTCCAGCAGTGGAAGTCATTCGTCTGACATGATGATATGTATCTATCCGTGCATGTTTATGATTACACCTCCTTGTTTAATTTACTTGATCCAAGATACGAGTTGTTGTATTTACTCGGCTGATTTGTGCATTGTTTAGCTCTCTGACAACAATGGTAGGTAAAGATTATTAGTTATAATAGGACAATAGCATGAGTTTTCTCTCATTGTTCTGTAGAGATAGTGCGTGTCATATATTAAAAGATAATCTATTGTGAACGTCGTTCTTTCAAAGTGGAATAGTCTTTTCGAAATTAACAGTTGGGGGGTGGCGCGGATATTTAGAAGTACTTGTAAAACTGTAGCTGTGCAGGTTTTAACCGCGTTATTTTTTATAAACTATAGCCTATTTTTTATTCGGATATATAAGCTATACTGCCCGCGACTTTGGCCGCACATTTTGTAATGACTCTGTAAATGTTACATCAGAATATCTCTTATACATATTTTGTCTCTTGGTGCAAAAATACAAAACATACACATATAAACCTTACATATTTCAATTTAAACCCATCCCCTTTTCCCTATTATTATTTTACGACATACAGACTGAGTTACTTTCGCATTTATTATATTAGTAAGGATTACTATAAAGTTTCAAAATCCGTTCGGTAGTTTTTGAGTGAAAGAGTAAGAAACATATCACATCCATACTCACAAACTTTCGCATGTATAATATTAGTAGGATGTAAATAATGGAAACAGGCGTTGCTTTGCGGAATTCCATGACAATCAAAATACAAAATTAATATGTAGTGGGGGGAGAAGAAGACTGATACACGTGTTACAAGTGTATGAATCCTCCATTGGCATTCTCAAGGGACGCTAATTTGTCGAGTGCTCCATTTTATTTTCCGTATTTAATAATAATCCTTTTGTGTAGTAACTTTAACTTTTTGCTAGGTGTTGACAGCGGCATATATCAGACTATCATCACCCCATCTCATCCCGGGGAGGCGTAAAAGTCGACCCAAGTTAATACACTAGAAGACTGGCATCAGCTTCTCTCCGAGTATACACGGTTATACATCTAGCTATACATATACATGGGCACAACGTTCATTCGCTCAACGAGGAGCCCGACTGGGGAAGTACCTCCACCTTACAGAAGACATTCCTTAATAATAACATTAATAATTTTAATGTTGTATTTCCCACCCCAATGAGCTCTCGCCAGAGCTCATTGGGGTGGGGGGAAGGGTCAGCGACACTTGTTTGCTGACTCTTAAAGGCCTGCAATGCACCCGCGACTCCTGGTGTCGCGAATGTCCATGGGCGGCGGTGATCGCTTACCATCAGGAGACCCACATGCTCGTTTGTCACTAGCTTATATAAAAAAAAATAAAAACACATTCAGTATAAACTGATCTCGCGTTGTATAGGATTTCCATACAATGACAGGTCAGCTTATATTGAAAATGTATAGTTTGATATGTAGCCGTGCGTACTACAAGCTTCATACTCCAGTCGCCAACCGTCTGCAAAGCGTAGCGATTATCGCATGTCCCAAGATAATTCTTGGGGGAAGTTTTATTCAGTAGTGGAATTCTTACAGCTTTGAAGATGATGATGATTTAGTAACTTTGATATTTTATATTTAAATACTTTGGTGATGAGCAGTCGAAATAAAACACGTGTAATGTTTGGAGCACTTCTACTCGTAAGTAACAAAATATAGCGATGACTAATTTTTTAACAACATTGTATCGATGTTTAACATGACATCAGTTAATCTAAAGATTTTGACCTTTACTGCCGGATGTCGCACAAAAAGCTTTACTAATCCAGCTAAGTAGTAACATCTTATTGTGTCATCTTACAAACCATTAACTACGAAGACCACTTTTGGTGTTAATTGCTAGAAATAAAATAGAAATAGAAATTATTTATTTGTCCAAAAGTGTGGTGATTACAGATAGTATAAATGAAATACATGCTCCAGTACCTTAAACATTTTGTCAAATTTCGACATGACAAAAGTAAACCTGATCTATAAAATAATTAAATAAATATTTTAATAACAATTTATTTTTATTTTATTTTATTTTTATTTAATAGATTTTGTACACACAGAAATAACAAAAGTAAAATAAATGAAGAAGAGACAGTAGTACATGGGTGCTGATTTATATTCTTTAAAAAAAATTAAAATCTTAATTTCATTATTATATTGAATGTCAACTATCTTAAGATTATTTCTATTTTAATTCTAATACATTCGATATTAGTGACGGAGGGGTAGTTGGACCGAGCAGTACAGCGACTTGCAGCCCGTAACACAGCTCCTGGGGCTCTACCGGCTAAGTCGCCGAACATCGTTTTCGTTTAAGTCATTTTTAACCTTTATTTATTTGAAC
Organism: Pseudoips prasinana; assembly: GCA_951640165.1. Taxonomy (NCBI): domain Eukaryota; kingdom Metazoa; phylum Arthropoda; class Insecta; order Lepidoptera; family Nolidae; genus Pseudoips; species Pseudoips prasinana. Next base: position 24,726,397 of record OX621240.1, read on the forward strand.
GCCATTATCGAAAACGATGTTTGGCGACTTAGCCGGTAGAGCCCCTGGCCCACATGGGATACCGGGCCGGCATGGGTCTTTTACCAGCTGCCTGCGTAGTACCGTGTTCCCACCTGCTGGAAAGATAGTGCTGTTGCACAAACAATAAAAAAAAGGTACTGTTAACTAATTATGGATTGTTATTATTGGTGTGTGAATATATAATATGTATCCAAATGATTTCTATAACAAACTAATTACATACATTCAATTAAGTAGATAAGACGCCAGCACATACAGCTACCCCAATCTGTCAAATTTCTTTTATAGATTTTCAACTTTAGCACATAAGCATAATGTTCATTTCAATTGAGGAAATTTGACAGATTGGGTTAGCTTGGTGTGCTGGCGTCTGTATATTCATTTTATTGTTATAAGAATATGTAAGTTAATAATTTCTAAGCTTTCTTCTCTTGTAACTCAACTACTACTTATTTCGATCGATTTTTAGAACCAGATAACCCTGCCAGTAACATTGGAACAAAATAGAGCCATTGTCCACTATACTATTAAATATAATAAGACATTACTGGTTTGTTATAAAAGTAAATAACATCTAATAATAAAATTTACAATCATCATCATCATATCAGCCGAAAGACGTCCACTGCTGGACAAAGGCCTCCCCCAAAGATCTCCACAGTTGCCGGTCTTGTGCTATTCGCATCCAGCAGTTTCCAGCGACCCGCACAAGATCATCGGTCCATCTTGTAGGGGGCCTGCCCACGCTGCGTCTTCCGGTTCGTGGTCGCCACTCGAGAACTTTTCTGCCCCAACGGCCGTCGGCTCTACGAGCTATGTGCCCTGCCCACTGCCACTTCAGCTTGGCAATTCTTCGGGCTATGTCGGTGACTTTGGTTCGCCTGCGGATTTCGACATTTCTGATTCGATCCCGCAGGGAAACTCCGAGCATAGCCCTCTCCATTGCTCTTTGGGTGACCTTGAGCCTTCTAATAAGGCCCATAGTGAGCGACCACGTCTCTGTTCCGTATGTCATCACTGGCAACACACACTGGTCGAAGACTTTCGACTTGAGACACTGCGGTATTTTGGACGAGAAGATGTTACGTAGCTTCCCGAACGCTGCCCAGCCGAGTTGGATTCTACGATTGACCTCCTTCTCGAAGTTGGACCTACCTAGTTGGATGGTCTGTCCTAGGCATATATAGTTCTCTACAACTTCGAGTGCAGAGTCACCAACTTTCAATTGAGTGGGTGCAACATGGACGTTCGACATGATTTTCGTCTTATTCATGTTCATTTTCAGACCCACTTGTTGAGAGACTCTGCCGAGGTCATCGAGCATTGTACCGAGGTCTGCCATGGTCTCAGCCATGACTACGATATCATCGGCAAATCGAAGGTGAGTGATGTACTCGCCATTGACATTGATGCCAAAGCCTTTTCAGTCCAGAAGCTTGAAGACGTCTTCCAATGCAGCGGTGAACAGTTTCGGAGATATAACATCTCCCTGTCTCACGCCTCGCTACAAGTCGATAGGTTTCGAGATCTGGTCCTGGAGTCGCACTGACATAGTGGCGTTTTCATACAAGCACTTTGTCACCTCGATATACCGGTAGTCAATTTGGCACCTTATGAGAGACCTCAGCACGGCCCATGTTTCGATAGAATCAAAGGCTTTCTCATAGTCCACAAACGCTAAGCACAGTGGCTTGTTATACTCTTCGGTCTTCTGTATAACTTGCCGCAGCGTATGAATGTGGTCTATGGTGCTAAAGCCTTTTCGGAAACCGGCTTGTTCGGGAGGCTGGAAGTCGTCAAACCTGCGCGCGAGACGGTTCGTAACGACCCTCGAAAACAACTTGTAAACATGGCGAAAATTTACAATAAAAATAAATAATAGTTATAATAATGCAATAGGCGGCTTTAATGGCTGTGGGTAGGTTGAATGTCGTTGTACTATGTCAAATAATCGAATATGATGATCAAACAACTATAATTAGAATGTGTACATACCCGAACGTTCATAATATCGAATGTTAAATAATTCGAAGATTTGCTACTAGAAAAGTAGGTTAGGTTAAGTTATAACTGCAACCATGTATATGATGTATCTCTAGAAACAAATCAATATTTCGATTGAATGTTCCATTTATGAGCCGGTTGGTAAATGCTTGCCTTTCACGCCGCAGGTCATGGGTTCAATTCCCGACCAGGATAGATATTTGTGTGCATGAACATGTCTGTTTGTCCTGAGTCTGGGTGTAATTATAGAAGTATGTATTTACAAAAGAAAAGTGGTAAGTATATGTAGTATATCAGTCATCTGGTTTTCATAGTACAAACTCTGCTTAATTTAATAACAGATGGTTGTGTATAAATAAGGTCCCAGGATATTAAACTACGACCATACAACGCAAAAAAATCAATGTTTCGATATTTTTTTCTTTCTTTTGGCATAGTACACCCGTTGAATGTGTGCAAGTCAGAGGTAGAAGGACAAAAATGTGTTTTGCACACATTAACTAACATATATTCTGTGTGTTTATATATAATATTTGTACCTAGGTAGGTGCATATATATGTAAATTTATATAAGTAGATGCACTGCCAACTACCACTTTATCTCCCTGCATTGCTTTGGTTCATCCAACGGTTGTCTGGAAGAGATTGCTGTATTAGCGATAAGACCGCCGTTTGTACCTTATTATATAAGTTAACTGATAATGTTATGCTTCAATTTGGTGCAATAAAGTGTTATCTATCTATCTATTAACTCTATTAAACCCCAAACGCTAGACGCGGTGTTAAATGAACCAAATTTAGAAAAAAAAGAGAGTGTTAATAGCTACCGCCGCTATTTACGCGTCGTCTAAATTAACTAGTCTGTCCCGTTATCAACTAAGATGACAAGCAATATCTATTCATTGCGCTCATCATCATTAACAAAAGCTAATTATTTTTTAAGACTAAATAGTCAGAGGAACTTACTTACAAATTGCTGTCAATATCCTCGTATCCTGCAATTATTATTGGTATGTATTGTTTATGACTTATTGAATAGTTATACATGTTAATTAAACGATAAGCATATTGTAGGCTAAATGCCTGTTATCGTATAATACCACATAACATTAGTATAAATTAATACATATTTCATTTTATCACTAGTAATGACTCAAGTGTAGTAATTACATGCAATCAGTACGTACTATGTAACCACTAACAACATATGTATTTTTTTTAATCGGGACATGTCCCTCCCTCTTACCCGCCACTGCAACTCCTGTAAGCCAGGATCAACAGTGGCACACAATGAAATGACACTGGGCGGTGAGGCTTAGGCATGTCCCGGGGAATCGCTTTAACTGTCTTAGATCCCGCAACGAATTTAATCGGAAAGAAAAAACGAAGAGTTAGAAAATAAATAGTTCCACATATGTAATAGAGAAAATATATATAATCGAACCACATTTGTTTACACTGTAATCGTGTTCAGGATAATCACCTCAAAAATTTTCTATACAACAACAAGTATTAAGATTTATTAAATTTGAATTTTAAATCATTATTCGCAAAGCGCTTATCTAATCTCAAAAATGGGAAATCATAAATTTTATCGTCCGGCGGGTCTCGAACCAGCACCATCTACCAATCCGGGGTAGGCGCTCTGCGTTAAGCTACGAACGTTACAAACTGGCAGATCAAATTTAGGATTCCCTTGCCTTTACCTTTAATAATAATGATAATAATAATAATATCTGGACAATGTCACACAGATCATCCTAGCCCCAAACTAAGCAAAGCTATACTATACTGCTAAGCTATACTTATATAGATAGATAAATACTTAAATACATAGAAAACACCTTTCCGGAGGATGTCGGTATTATCCATCGGCTTTATTTTCTAGAAACATGGCCGACTGATATTTTAACAATTGCATGTGAAAGATCATATCATATTGATAACATTTTCCAAAGTATTAAATTTTAATTTTATAGCATTATTCGCAATGCAAAGCGTTAATCTAATCTCAAAAATGGGAAATCATAAATTTAATCGTCGGACGGGTCTCGAACCAGCACCAATCCGAGGTAGGCGTTCTGCGTTAAGCTACGAACGATACACACTGGCAGATCAAATTTAGGATTCCTTTGCAAACACCCTTCCGGAGCATGTAGGCATTATCCATAGGCTACATTTTTGAGAAGTATTAATATACTTGTTAAGATGCTTGTTTATTTTGATGTGCTGGTAAAATAAACAAATTCGATAGGTAAAACAAGTTTGGTTAGTTAACTAAGTACGATGGCGATTGGATGATAGACCATGACATTAATAAAAACTAGGAAAACCGATACCATTATGGTCTCAATGTCACAATCAACAATGGTTGTATTTTTTGTCATTATTAGTGATACACTAGGCAAAAAGTGCCGATTCATTGGTTAACTGACCCGCGTAACCCCGGCATTTTCAGCCACATCACCATAAACAAAATGTCCAAAATATACAAGTCTTGACCAACTTTTTGACCTTCGACTTACACATAATTTTAAAATGCATGTGTCTTTTAAATATTGAAAGTATTGCTCATCGGTGTCGGGGAAGGGTCAGCAACACCTGTTTGCAGACTCTTAAAGGTCAGCAACGCACCCGCGAATCCTCTGTTGCACATGTTGGTCTGGTGAACATGGGCGGCGGTGATCACTTACCATCAGGTGATCCACTTGCTCGTTTGTCGCCCTTTGATATAAATAATATATTTATAAAAGACTGCTTATTATTGGATTTGGAAAATTATTTCATTAGGCTATTAAAAATAGAGCGCATCGCATGGTGAGCTGTGCGGCGATCGCAATGTCTTCACTACCGTGTTCGATCGTATATGGTCGCCGGAACATGTTTTATTTAAAACATTGTCAACGCAGCCTTTACATGATTGCCGCGCCGAACCATGTACAAAAGCAGTGTTTTTTCCCAGTGTACTAGTAATATAATTATCATAGCCAAAGCATCGGATGTACAACCTCGATATTTTTTTAACTGAGATAATTTATGCTTCAGCTATTTTATTTCATAATGTCACGTTCGGGCTTCGAACCCTAGTACCAGTAAGGTTTTTGGTGACTTTTGTAACAACGCTAGAATGTTCCAGTTAATACCAGATAAAAAAGAAAAATGATAGCTGACAAAAAGGACATACAAAATTCATATTGCTAAAATTTACATTAGATGGTTCCAGAATAAAAATGATGATCTTGTGCGGGTCGCTGGAAATCGCTGGATGCGGATATCGCAAGACCGGCCATTGTGGAGATCTTTGGGGGAGGCCTTTGTCCAGCAGTGAACGTCGTTCGGCTGATATGATGATGATGATGATGAGAATAAAAAGAAAGAGGTAGTGCGAATTACCCCAATGGTGAAGACCAGGACAAAAGCATTACGATTAATAATACAGATAGGTGAAGAGTCTCGAAAGAAAAAAATGCCTTTAGAAATGTTTAAAATTTGGAACAATTTAGAGGTATATAAGCGGAATATCAAAGCAGAACAGAAGTGAATTCGAAGGCGAATTAAGAGGAACAAATAAAAGTGGAAAACTGAACAAGTGATCAGTGAAAGTAAACATTGCCAAGTGTTCCGTACTCAGTGAGAAATGTGTCATGAGGTCGGGAGATTAGCTTTAGCAGTGCCCGTCATGGGGAATTTGAAGTGTACCACGTGTAGTTGACTGATATGATTTTGTTTATATGCATATTATCCATTTTTAGGGTTCCGTAGCCAGATGGCAAAAAGCGGAATAATTATAGATTCGTCATGTCTATAAAAAAAATTAACTTCTTATAGTTACGGAAAAAAGTGGCTGTAAGATTCGGACGGACAGACAGACAAACAGACAGACATGACGAATCTATAAGGATTACGTTTTTTGCCATTTAGCTACGAAACCCTAAAAAGTAATAAATATTTTAATAGATTAATTTACTTAAAGCATCTGCTCCCAAACCACAGATTAGATTTACCTAATCGATAAAGGTTGTTTTTGGTACAGCTAAAAGATCAATCAGAGTCAATTTTCTTCGAGGGTCAGTTATAATGATTTCAAAGTTATTAAATAAAATTATAACTTATTATGTTATTAATTTGTCCTATGTGGTGATGGCGCCAAAAATCAGAATATCATCATCCCATCTTATCCCGTGGGGGGCGTAGAAGTCGACCCCAAGGGAATATACATTACATATCTAATATATTAAATATCTAATACATTCTTAGTTCTATGACCATCATAATGCAATCGCCAATCCGTTTTTAAAGCGTGTTGATTAAGGCATATCCCCCCCCCCCCCCCCCCACTCTAAATGTTTCGTTGCGGAGGCTTTTATCCAGCAGTGGTCTTCCTTCGGCTGTTATGATTATTTAGGATCCCTAGCATCCCTTTGCATGGCAAATAATTCACTAAAACTAATATTTGCTGTGTGGTGACGCCATAGAATGTCATCACCTCATCACATCCCGTCCAAATCGCCCAAGGGAATACCTACCAGACAACGGGCAGCAGCGTTTTTCTGTGAACTATGACCATCAAACTGCGATCGCCAGCCCGTCTGCCAAGCGTGGCGATTATGGCATATCCCCTATTCTTTGGGGAAGCCTTTGTCCAACTGTGGACGTACTTTGGCTGATATATAATATTTGATAAAGAATCTCATCAGCGTCTCCGATCGCACGTGATTAAATTTATATTATATGCACAGCCTTGTGACGTGTTGCATTGTACTGTCCACCTTTTAAATGGGCAGTATATAAGGAAACAGATGATTGAATAAACTGACCATCATATAACAGCTTGAGTAATAACTCGTTGTTGTTAATTATGTGTGATGTCATATTATTTATCGTATTTTACGAAAGCGAACATTACATGGGCTAATAGTATATAATCGACATGTTAAGAGGTGCTAGCTTCGTGTTTTGTTATCCGAGATATTGTTTATGCTGGCAATATTGGTACGTTTTAACCAACTAAGGAGTTTTGGCGCCAATGCGGAAAAAGACGCATCGAGGCATGGTTTCTTTTTCAAAAACTGGTTTAAATTCGAGTTTTTATGTGTAAATATGGTGGATTTTAGACATAACATCTTCGACAACGTTCACAGTGTGGAGGTATCATATTGCGATGATCCGTAAATTGCGATTTTCCGTGTTGAATCTAAAACTCCATAGTCGCCCCTAATAAAGTCTCCACTGATTTACTGGGGCTGGACAAGGACTAAAACTTGATTGTGACGGACTTTAATTGTCATTGACTTAATGACGAAAACCAACGAAATGGAAATATATTCTACTGAAGATGGCTCATAAGGCCTAAGAAGCCAGAGCCGAAAAACTAAATAAAAAAAAATAATCAACTAATTATGAACCGTTTCCTTAAGACAGCCAAATTTGATTTATTCCGCAATCTTTCAAACAATACTAATAAGTTCATCTTGTCAAAGAATCGATGTTTAATGATTGTTAACCGACCGTCCCATCGGTTCATGGGGGTGACGAAAAAGAAAGTGCTTCTGGGTTTGCAGAGACACTAGTGCACTATTATATGTACCTATGTCCTGCGCATGTGGTAAGTCTTTATTAAGACAGGTAATCTTAACCAAAATTCAACAAATAATAAATGCAACATTCCGAAATCGTTGTCAAGTTTTTGAAACGCTAATTATAATGTTCCCATTTTGACTAGATAGATTGCCATTTAAAAAACAGTGCATTTAAATAAAAGATTTCATTGTTATTACATCATAATAGCGGTTAGCGGTTTAAAAGTATTCGAAATAGCTTATTGCTAAATGCATGGCCATTGAACCATAGTCGGCGGTCAGTTACTTGAAACTGTTCGCCAACCACAAGATTACGATGAATAGGTTGGTTAAATACGAAAATGTGCTATTTAGACATTTAATTAGAAGAATAATGATTTGCTCTCTTGTTGGAAACGATAAATAACTGTGGTTTTAAGATTTATTATTCTATTCGAAACTTAAAGTGTAGTAGGCTTCAGCACCACCGGAGCAGCATACCCGCGTTCCCGGGGCTCCCCCTATGAGGCGCCAGAAGAAGTCCACGGCAGGTTAGGTTTAGTCGGTGCGAGTCCGACATACCCACCCGCAGACACATTTTGCGGGTGCGGCATGCGCAGGCATTCCCCCTGCCTTATCAAAAAGAAAAAAAAAGGTGGCTTCAGCACATTATAAAATCACTCTCTTCACAATTATATATTCTTTGATACATGACGTTTACAGTTAGAGTGGGAGGCTTTTAGTGATGCACTGGACGTAGAGGTAAGCCTGGGCTCGAGCTGTTTGGCAATATAAAACTACCAACTACGTCCCATTTGTGGTTTGAGTCTCAATTCTGGGCGGTTACTATCGTAGAGATCTGTAGTTCTTGCGACAACTGTCGCAATACGGTGTATTTGAGTCCCTCGATCACTAAAATACTTAGATGATGCATAGCTGAGTCGAAAAGCATTTACACGCTTGTTTCATGCAATTCTTGATTGTATGTAATTGGAAATCGGCGTAAAGGTCTTTATTGCAAACGTACAACGGGACGCCCGCGACACGTCACATGAATTAATTATCAATCTTCACAATCGTGTCAGCCTACACCCCAACGGATTTTAATAAAAAACGGAGTGTGCTTTAGACCATAAAACATAAAACTTAGATATACGAAATGGGAGAAACTGAGAAAGAAAATGTGTGATAATTCTCTCTCTTTCTATCTTCACTAACTTATATTTCCCTCTCAACTTCCGTTCACCTCGCCCGATCACACCCCAAGTCAAGCATGCACTAAAAATGTCGTACTTTAAAAAAGCAATTTTAATAAAAGAAGCAGTCCACCAAGCAAATTCTCAATCAATCTAGTTATTAATTATATTATAAAATAAAAAGAAAGTAGGCTTTTACAATATACTCAGAGTGAATCGATACTTGGACGGTATTAGCATAATCGATGTAGTAATCTGACACTACATACATATGTACATGACAGCTCATGATCGAGATTCCTGTTGTTATCTGTTACTAAATTGAATGTGTATGGTGCACTTTTTATGCCACTTTCACTTGTTTGTTGTGTATTTTAGTATTATTTCTGACAATTATGGAGTCATTCTATTGTATCCGCATTGTATAACATAGCACGATTCAGATGATGAGGTAGGAAATCATAAAGACGATACAGCCTTGTCATAATTTAATAAATATGAAGGCTTTTATTCATATAGGATTTAACAAATGCTTGTAAATATTCATAACATGAATATTAACATCACACTTATATTATAAAGGCGATAGTTTGTGAGTGTGTGAGTGTGTATGTTTGTTACTTTTACACGTCTAAACGGCTGGAGCGATAAAATTTTGTATGGAGTTAGCTGACACCCTAGATTAACACAAAGGCTATTTATAAAGATTAACGCGGGTAAAACCGCGGGGCACAGCTTATATGTATATAATATATTTTGGAAGTAAAACTTCTTGACGCACGCTTGACTTAGGAAGTAAGCTGGTGAATCCGTGACGATAGCGTTACGAAAAGTGTGATCGGGCGGGGCGAACGGGAGGGAAATATAAGTTAAATATATAAGAAAAAAAGAGACAGAGTTACGTTTCGTACATTACTGTAGGGTCAAGAGAGAAAGGTGCGTGCACATATTTTTTTCCTCTTATAGCCAATTACGTTTCGTTGTAAGTTTTACTTCAGCTGTCCGGACTAAAGCAAACTCGGTTTTTTAATCATATTGTTGTAAGAACTTTGAGTCTGAAATAAAAATAATAATAATTATATTTGTTTTTATATGCCACGGCTAAATGGTGGACAATATTTTGTGACGGCCCTAAGCCCCGTCGACACCTGATTCGGGATTTCGTATAATTGTCCAGGTATAATAATAATGAAAAACTTGAGAGGTGTCAGGGGACACCCGGATGGAACGAAGTTATTTCTTATTATTTATTATGTACAAAAAACCTGTTTACACTCAACAAAAATAGTCGTAGTAATGCGAAATAGAAATGAAAATATCTGGCTTGCTTTCTATAAGAGAGAGAGAGAGAGACAGAGAAACATGCGCACGCCGCACAGCTGCAAAAAGTGTCGCGACAACTTTTAACTTCGTTCCAATAATAATAAATTTATTTTCATTCAGATAACAAAGATCCATTTTGTTAGTAAAACATAAATCTTAAAAATTATGTTAGTACAATATAATATAACATTCACAACTCTAACATTAATGGCTTCTTGCATGAGTCAGTGTATCAAGCTGCACATCTAAATCTAGCCTGATCTAAGGCTGAAATCTAGCCTGTTTCCTATGACGGCCAAGACGGAGTTTCGGCTGGCCCGCACTCTGCTTAACATGGACGCGCACCGTTTGCGCAGAGTAGCGTAGACGCAATCGATGCGATATAGAATATTACAGCTTCGTTAAGAAGAAGAAGTTAATAGTAGAAGATCTAACACGATAAGTCTTAGAGATTACACCAGTCTTTAACAGGACTATTGAAGTATTATGTAGACGCCCAACTATACAACCTTTTATTATATGTATCTTTTAATTTCTATCGCATTATGTTTGAAATAAGAATTATACTTTATATAAATATTGATAGAATTGCTGATGTTGAGCTACAGAATAAAAGGAAAGAAAAAAAGTCATTCTTTATGACTTTTTTTCTTAACTACCTAATAACTTGACCCTGCGCGCGTTGCTACGGCAATAAATGAAATTCATTAGCACGACAGTGGCGCCATCTGTCAAAGATTGGTAGTACTTACTCAGAAACCTTCGTGGGCTCATGCACAACAATTTGCTGAAGATCATCACATGATCAAATGCATAGTTTCCGATTCTATAAAGGACACAAAGAAAACATTCTTATATATACATACATACATAGACTCACACCTGTTTCCCAGAGGGGTAGGTAGAGACAACGGATTTTCATTTGTCACGATCTTTGCATACTTCTTTTGCCTCGATTACTGTCATTATATTCTTCATACGTGCTCGCCGGTTTAGGGTACTTCTGACCTGCCCTTTCTTGAGAACATCTCCAATTTGGTCAGAGAATGTTCGACGTGGTCTTCCCCTTCCGGTTATCCCATACACACTGGCCGAGTATACTTCTTTTGTCCACCTTCTTTCATTCATCCTTTCTAGATGGCCAAACCATCTCAGCATGCCTTTTTCAATCTTTGTGACTACATCCTCTTTCACACCACAACGCTCTATTACTTCATTATTTCGAATTCTGTCTCTCAAAGTAACATCACACATACTAACTTACTTTTATAGTTAGTGTATAAAAGTATTAAAATTCAAGCCTTATGAAAAAACATCTCCGTAGTAGGTATGATTTGTTTGTGTATCATTGGATAACGTAACATTTATATACCGGTGCTGTACCTCTCGTTGCGTGCTATGGCGAGTGTTACAATATCTATGTATATGTATAGGGATGTGTAGGAATTTATGTATTCGATAGCTACATATTACTGTATTTGATCATGTCTATGTTTGTAGTCAGTACAATTGCTATACACGCACCGGTAATGTGTTGTATAGTTTCACTTGCACTGTTACATTTCCTACAAACATATATCGATACTGACGCTTTAATAATATACTTCCGGTAGTTGCGGTCTGTATTATTTTTATTATTAAAAAATATTCAATTCTAATTACAAATCGATTTGGGATTCATATTTGACAGTTTAGATTTATTATTATCATATAATATCTGGGGACAATGTCACTCAGATCATCCTAGCCCCAAACTAAGCAAAGCTTGTACTATGGGTACCAGGCGACGATATACATACTTATAAAGATAGATAAATACTTATATACATAGAAAACATCCATGACTCCGAAACAAATATTCGTGCTCATCACACAAATATTTGCACTTACCGGGATTCGAACCAACAACCAGACCACCAGCTTCGTAGGCAGGAGCACTACCAACTAGGCTACGGTGGCCGTCAAATATATAATTTTGGAAATGTTTGGATGAGTTTGGCTATGACCAGCAGTGGAGTTATTCAGCTAATATGATGATAATGATAAAAATTATAATTTAATTTAACATAATGATGGTTCAGTTTAGTAGCTAATTTCTTAAAGTTATTGTAATAGCCCTTCTTTAAGGTTTTGAATATCTACTAATAAATAATATTTATAGCTTTAGATATATAATAATAATATCCTGTGACATTATTCACACAACCCAAACTAAGCAGATACTTACTATGAAAACCATATAATTATACTACTTTCCTTTTGTAAATACATATTTTTTTATTATTTATTTATTAAACTCTTTATTGTACACCAAAAAAATTATCAGTACAAGAACAATACACATTAGAGAGAGCAGTACAAATGGCGGTCTTATCACTAAAATGTGATCTCTTCCAGACAACCTACTTAGGAAATAGGAGAAAGGATACAGTTACGGGTAATTGCCGGTGTACAGAGCGTTTTAATAATGGTACTCTTGGGTACATACTACATACAAAACTACAATAAATATTAAAAAAAAATACATTCTAATATGCATTCTACTACGTACATTAAAATATTTATAAGTAATATACTAGATATATACTAATACCATAAACTACATATAACCGTATACATACATATATATTACATACTGTAATAGGAGTCATCTATTACATTGAAGATATACTACTGATGAACTGATAGTGATAAATAATGATCCTTTAAAAGTTTTTTAAATTCACGCAATGATTTAGCTTGCCGTATGGTAATTGGAAGCTCATTCCAGAGACGGACACTTTGTACAGAGAAAGATTTGTCGAGGAAACTGGTGGAATGAGCTGGCATTTTTAATTTTAAATTTTCGGTAGATCTTAAGCACTTCAAATGTGATTCATGGAGAAATGAAAATCGGTTTTTGAGGTAAGAAAGAGTAGACGGAAGAACCAGTATACTGTACTAATATAGATAATTATAACCAGACTCAGGACAACTGTTTATGGACACAAATTTTAATATCTGTCACGACATGCGGCGTGAAAGGTAATTTTCTACCAACAATGCCAACCGGCCCATTAAATAAATCAATTAATATTACTATCTACATAATTAAAAAAATACTTCATATTTCATAACAATATTTTACTACATAATACCCCATAAGGGTGCCCTCAGGTATTAGTGGCTTAAATTAAGCTACTGGTTGAGAGCCTTTTGCGCTAGCCAACTGCTCGTTGTTTTCAATTCTTTAATTTTAATATACAATTGCTAAATGTAACAATAATAGCTTAGTAACTTGCTATTTATTATTTATTTAAGGATATTAAAAATATATGTGACGAAACAGACCGCACGGACGGACTAATTCAAAATATTTTGTTGCTTTAATTACTGTTTTTAAACTGCGATTATGTAATACATTGTGAGCTTGACAAGTACAAGTGTATGTAAATACCCAAGTGCTGAATAAATTTCATTATTTCATTAATGCAATATATAACAAAAACTATAAGTGACGCACAAATCTGTCAATAATTATCATTATCAATTTGCTGTGATACGATGCTATCAAGGCACTGCAAATATAAACAAGAGGTGTAATGCACCTTCATGTAGACGACCTACATTTTTCTTCGGTTTACCAAACAACTTCATAGTTGGATATAGTTAGAAAACCTTCTAGAGATTTAACAAAATGACTAACTAAGAAGACCCGCAGAAGTTTCTTATAACAATCTCCCTGCATTGCTTTGGTTCATCCAACGGTTGTCTGGAAGCGATTGCTACATAAGCGATAAGACCGCCGTTTGTACCTCATAATATAATCTAACTTATGTTTCAATGTATGTTTCGATTTGGTCCAATAAAATATTATCTATCTATCACTTACCCTACGCTTAAGTTAAAAATACCGAACGAATACAGTCATAAGCTACACTTATATACTCTTATCCAGGTAGGTTAGTTATTTCGTAATGAATACAAAAACATATGATATGTAGATATTACCTATGCAAAATTCCGAAATATCGTCATTTAATGACACGCGATGATTTCGCGACCTCTGGGTCACGTGACCTACACGTGGCGGCTTTCGTCGTACGGCACGGTAATCAACTACTATGAAGTAATAAGATAACTTATAAGTGTAGTTCTTTTATTTATGTCTAGGTCAGCTAAAAAGTACACTTTATGCTATTGAGTTGCCCATACGCATAATCCATTAGATTAAGGGTAGTCGCTAAGCACGAAGAATTTCGTCCAGTAATCTGTTATCTATGCAAGCGTGGCACAATATATTTACACAGGAACCTATATAAATATATTGTGTCACTTGCATACATGCAATGACTGCCATCTTAAGGGATTGCAAACCTTTTTGCTGACCTACGACTGTAGGTAGATTTTTTCTTTTTCATATATTTAATACTAGCTGTGCCCCGCGGTTTTACCCGCGTTAAACTTTATAAATGATTACAGCTCCTCCCCCGTATGTGGTAGCGTGATAATATGTAGCCTATATGTTGACCCGACCTCTTAGTAATATTCATGCAAAATTTGAAATAAATCCATGCAGTACTTTTTGAGTTTAGCCCGGACATACATACAGACAAACAGATAAACAGACAAAAATTCTAAAAACTATATTTTTGGCTTCTATATCTATTGTAGATCACGCCCGAAGTATCCTTTTTAAAAACTATTCAATGTACAGTTTTGACTTTCCTACGATTTTATTATATGTATAGATTAACCTGCAATTAATAGTATATATTTTTAGTACTTAGTTTTACGTTTCTTTAGTTGATAATTTAAGTTATTTTAATAATAATTGTCCATCCTTTATTAATTAAAAAATTCTGGAAAATAAATATAGTACACGTATTGAAGATTAAGTATTAAAATAAATGATAACATAATTAGGCTTGTGAAACAGAATAAAAAAAATTAAAATTTTTGTGATTCCAGTCAGTATGTGAGAGCGAGTCGGAGGACATTGTTCGAATTTATTCCTGCTCCGCGACCGTATTTTAATCCTTAAGAGCACAATCGTCATCATATTAGTGGGGGTATCCACTTGGCATATGTTACTACAAAAATGCACTTATTATCTACATAATCAAGGAAATGGCAACGAAATAAGAGAAGTAAATTTTTAGATCTTATACTTGTACAGCTTATTTAAAATATCATTAAACCTCGAATCTGAATACCTCGAATGAGGATAGACATATTAGGATGTAGAAAATATACAATATCTACATAGAATTAAGTCCCCGCGTTCAAAATCGCTAGATTTTCAGCAACAACTTACTAATTTTGCAGACGTCATTTTCAACCATATTTCAACGACAAAAAATATGTTAACAGCACTCAACTGTACAGGTTTTTGTGTTGTTCACTGTTTTTATTTATACACCACACCGTTCCGAGGACTAAAGAAAACGCATCGCCATATAAGGTATGTAGAGTGTATTGAGGAAAACAATATACAATCGAATGTTTTGTGTTAGCTTTGTTTGTCTTCTTGTATGCCTATTTTCATCATGAGTATAATGTTACTTATAACGGTTCAGTTTGAAATGAACCTTTAAGTCATTTAAATTTAGATATTCATAAATAAAAACTAATTGGAATATGTGTTTTATTCTCAAAAATGGGAAATCATAAATTTTAATCGTCCGGCGGTTCTCGAACCTGCACCATCTGCCAATCCGGAAGGGTATTAGCAAGGGAATCCTAAATTTGATCTGCCGGTGGCGTGGTAGATGGTGCAGGTTCGAGACCCGCCGGACGATTAAAATTTATGATTTCCCATTTTTGAGATTAGATAAACGCTTTGCATTGCGAATACTGCTATAAAATTGAAATTTAATAATGTGTTTTATTGTTTTTATGTGTAGTGTAACATATCCACTATACACTAATATGATTCTTAGTTGTGAGGAGTTACCGTAGTATATGAATGCTTGCGTCATTAGAGCATTGTTGACGCAAGTAAATGCCCTTCAGGCATTGCAACTCAGAACGCAGCAAACATAACACTTCTTAACGGGAGTTTGTGAAGTTAGACGAAAATATAGAATACCAATTGTACTGCATTTGTAATATAGAGTAGATATTTACTACTTTACATCCTATTCTTAATAATTGGTACAGTTTATTAAACGAACCTTCTAGCAACAAGGAGCAACTACCGTGAGTTAAAGGGGTCTGGCCGTACCTACTATTAGATATGCTGTTATATTTCATTTGTAACAGCTCACTTAAAATATACCCATGGATCTTTTGCAAGGTGGCTTCTCTCGTTTTATGAAGCTCTAGTCTCGTTATATCATAATACCTTCCGCTTCTCTCCGAAGAGAAGTGTAACTATTTTTTCCAATTCCTCTTTTTAATTTCTGATTCAATTCGTCTCGTGATCAATTACAGTTGAAGCGATCCCCACCAGATGCCTGACCCTTACCGTTAAGTATCATTTCATTGTGTGCCAGTATTGCCCCTGGTTTACAGGAGTTGCAGTGGTGGAAAAATCCCAATAAAATAAACATAAAATCTCCCATCCTCAGACAGGGAGCATTAAAACACAACTAAGACATAGAAAGGGACTTAAAATATCATACATTTATAAAATAATTTACTACGATACAAACGATACGATGAAGATCAGAATAGTTTATATTACTTAAATAAAAATCGTAAACCGGACTAGATACTCTACTTACATCGCAAGTAAAACTTGTCTACGTATAACTTTTTTACATGACATCGTAAACACTGTTTTATTTATATAGCTTACTTTGTTTCTATAAAACAATCCAAAGAAATGAGACACTTGATAACAATATGTAATAAAAATACAAATAGCATAATCCATATTTACGTACCCTACATCAGTCATTCGTAAACAAACTTAAGAAACCATTAAGTATATCAAAACATTCAATATAGATACTGAATATACAATGATAAAGGGACATAGAACTTAGTGCAATAACGTAGAATAGTGGTAGTAATATTTTATTATGTTATTCTGATAAACTATACATTTTCACTCATAAAACTTAAATACTTACATAATTACAAATATATAAACTATCTCTCTCTCGGCCCTTTACTCTTGCCAAATTTTGCGCAAGATTTTTTGTTGCATTGCATGGTTTGATGAGTTACAATGATAAGCCACTCAACGGGGTGATCCACAGATATCTTCTCTGTGGGGTGATCCATGATCCTTGGAGGTTATTGCGGACTTGCAAGTGGGACACTACCTACATGGACACCCCTTGCGCAGTCTCACTTGTCCGGTACCCAAAATACTTTCTGACTATTTACAAGCGCTTTTTTTAAATCAAAAGGCTAGTAATCTACCAACCACGCCAACCAGGCCATATAAATATATTTCGAATGTAATAATAACTACCTTCCGTTTTATAACAAATGATGATCAAAGTTTACGTAGGGACGTTCCGTAAGCATTAATTGATTCTGTGCTATTAAACATGAAAACAATCCTCCGGTTCACAAACCACGGAGAAATTGCGTAAATGTTTTTTTGTGTCTTTTACGCGATTTCTCTGTAGTTTCTCAGTAAATAGTTTTAAATCAGTCGAATTTATTATACAACCTTGATATTTTTTAAGTCGGTATTAATTAAACATTTACGTTCGTAAAGTAGCCAGCACATCAAGCTACCCCCATCTGTCAAATTTCCCCGATTGAAAGTGAACCTTATACTATTGTGATAAAGTTGAAAATCTATAAAAGAAATTTGACAGATTGGTGTAGCTGGATGTGCTGGCGTCTGTACACCAAGGAGGTACCGAGTCTGAGTTTTTAACAAATAAAAAGAAATCGTCTGATAAATTCGGCGCCATTAAGGTATAAGTAGGTACAGTCCCGCAAACTTATCTGGCCCGCTGGCAGCGTCGCTGTTATCGTATTTAGTGTTGCTAGTAACTATTTTTTGCAATAAAGTGGGTAAAAATAATATGCACATTGTAACGTAAATATTACTTCACTAAAAAGCAAACAAATACTGTCATTACAAATCTTTATATTTTTATACAATAATTATGATCATTTACATAAAATGTATGCTGAGTGTCCTCTAACGGGGATATTCCAGGCATTATTATGTCACCGAAATTGTTTAATGCAGAAGTAATTTCATCATTATCATTATCATAATCACTGCTTTCACTTTCATTATCACTACCTAATTGATTGATGAAAGGCTCGTTTAAGTATCCATCCCTTTTCGATACTCATTTTCAATAATTTTACATGATTGCAATGCTTTTGCCATTCATTGACTGTTATTTTATCAAAAGCCTTTGCAATCAATATAGGCATTTCAGAATTCGATCTACCAATATTCTGATCTGCTATAAATTTTTGCATCTGCTTGCTCTTTTTCTTTCACAAGTTTTCTTACAAATCACTCCCCGACACCTTCAATGGAAATAGCAAAAATTAAATAAATAATGAATATTTTAAAATATGTATTTAAATTTAAAGTGCGAGGGGGAGTTTCGTATTTTTCAGAAGCTGACAACACTAATCTGTAGCAGCAGCTACGCGTTCATACAACTTATTGAAGGGTATAATTGGTGCCTGAAGGTGTTTTTCTTCAGTCATATAATTCAATACTTGTAATATAACGTTCCTCGCATCACTTTTTAAAGCTTTCGGCATTTTTCACAATTAAAAACCACAAAAAGAAAAATAAATACGCGCAACAAACAATCAATGGCAGGAATGTCAGGGAATAACAGCCGATTGACATTTCAAACTGGCGTCGTTAGTTCTACTTTTGATCACCGGGCCAGATAAGTTTGTGGCACTATAATAAAATTTGAATTTAGAACATCGTGTGCAATAAGTTTGTGAATGAAAAACATCATTATAAACCTATAATGATGTTTTTCATTCACAAACTTATTGCACACGATGTTCTAAATTCAAATTTACTTTACCCTCTAGAGGATAAAAACGACTTTTCCACTCAGATATCAAAGCGCAAAATACTCTTTCCGAGATGGGGTGATGAAAATGTCTTTTTTATTATTTTACACATATTATTGGCCTATCACAATAATAATAACAGATTTATTAGATTAAAAATTAGTTTTCTTTGAGTTTCTATTGTGAGGATATTTCCTTCACAACTTGGTCCTAACACGGGCACTGCTAATAACGTCTGGACATTGTGTCGATACCCTGTTGCTTAAAGTTGGGCCGTACAAAAACTCATTAAATGCCTGCTTCATCTAACTTATACGAAAACGCTATTTTTATTCTACGTGTCCCCTGTGTACCCCGTTATTGATTCCGGGCTTGAAACAGACATGGTCATGCACACAAATAACTGTCCTGTGTGGGAATCGAATTAAACCCACGACACGACGGAAGGCAAGCATTTACCAACCACGCTAACCAGCCAGTCAATACCGTTATTTGTGGTCGTAACTAGCCTATTGAACTGTAGAGCGTGTAGAACATGCAAAATAAAAAAATAAGTATTAAATGAAATTCTTGCTTTATTTTTACACCACGTTGGCAGACAATTATACGGCCCGTAAGTGTTCACGGTAAGTGGTTACCGTAGCGTTAAACGCTTGTGGCACACATGGCAACGCATCTGGGGACTTTAGACATACACGGGAACACAGTTTAAGTTATGCCTAAATTTGGACATCTTTTTAAAATTAGTTGTATATATTTAAGTGCGGGTAGAACTCGAACCCACAAACCACGGGGTATCCGGCCCTTTGTGCTTAACCACTTCGCCACCGCACCGTGGTGTTCGGTTTCGAATTTATAAAATCCATTCGTGGCTCTATTAACTTAAAACCATGAAAGACACTTAACAAGATCTTACCGAAACCTTCTTTTTTATTAGGCAGGGGGAATGCCTACGCATGCCACCCGCAAAAAGTGTCTGCGGGTGGGTATGTCGGACTCGCACCGACTAAACCTAACCTGTCGTGTACTTATGGCGCCTGATGGGAGAAGCCCCGGGAACGCGGGTATGCTGCTGCGGTGCCCTTTTTACGCCATGTCGCAGATGTTTGGGACACTTACCTGGGAGGGATCGGGATTGCCCTCCCATATAGCCGACTCCTGCCAGTCACAGCGACTGTGCCACAAACAGATCGCTGTCTTCCCGGAGCTGCTTGCACGTGCCGGTAGTAGAGGACACTTCTCACACTGCCGCCGCAGCCCATCTTACCGAACTTATACGGCTAAAAAGGTTAGTATACGAATACTTAGATTGGACCATTATACACACCTACACATTTACACCCACTCAACTTGGAATATGCTGTGTGGTGACGGCGACAAATATCAGAATCAGAATATCATCACCCCATCACATCCCGTGGGGGGCGTAGAAGTTGACCCCAGGGAATATCTACCAGAGGATAGGCAGCAGATTTCTTCTGATTACTATGACCATCGTACTGCGATCGCCAACCCGAGTATTGGGGGGGATATGCCATAATCGCCAAGCGTGGCGATTATGGCAGAGGGCGATTATTTTTTATGTCAGAGGTCGACAAAGGAGCAAGTGGGTCACCTGATGGTAAGTGATCACCGCCGCCCATGGACACTCGCAACACCAGCGGAGCCGCGGGTGTATCGCCGGCCTTTAAGAGTCAGCAAACAAGTGTTGCTGACCCTTCCCCCCACCCCGATGAACTCTGGCGACCTTAGTCACACTCAGAAACACAACATCAAATTATTAATGTTATTATTAAGGAATGTCTTCTGTAAGGTGGAGGTACTTCCCCAGTCGGGTTGCTCTTCGAGCGAATTAACGCTGTGCCCTACCTCTCTTATATCCCCGCAATACGATTCTTGAGGGAGGCTTGTCCAGCAGTGGACTTACATATTTAGCTGTAATGATGATGATGAAATTGGAATATATTCCGTAAAGCGTAAGATACACCTTAGTCGCTAATAAAAAAAGGCATTATAATTTAAATGAGTATTTACTCCTCAAACAAATAATAAAAATAAACCGTCTACCTACTAGTATTATATTAGCAAGTAAGTAAGCCAGATTGCGTGACCGTCTCCGCTACAATAGGCACCGTATAAACATGTAATATTTCACTCACTTTGACTACAATACAGTCAAACACAAGGGCATTTTATTCTTTATTTTCTAATAATTACTGCGATGACTTTGGTGTAACCCATCTAAGAATAACAATAAAACAAACATCGAGCATAGACTGTTTGTGTTTTCATTTTAGTTGCAATAAGTTTTAAATGGTAATCTATACATATCATAAAATCGTAGGAAAGTCAAAACTGTACATTGAATATCTTTTTTAAAGGATACTTGAGACGTGATCTGCAATCGATGTCGAAGCCAAAAATATAGTTTTTAGAATTTTTGTCTGTTTGTCTATATGTATGTCCGGGCTAAACTCAAAAAGTACTGCATGGTTTTACTTAAAATTTTGCATGAATATTACTAAGAGGTCGGGTCAACATATAGGCTACATATTATCACGCTATCACCTTCGGGGGAGGGGTTGTGATAATTTATAAAGTTTAACGCGGGTGAAACCGCGGGGCACAGCTAGTTATTTTATAAATCATAAAATTATCCTTATACTTAATAAAAACTCTAAATATATAAAATAAAAAATCTCATCAATCTGTAAGTGATCGGCGACCTTAAAAACATTTAGCCTCGCGGTCAGTCCATAGATGGGTGACCACCAAAGTGGTTTCATTTCTGAGCGTCTCCATGCTTCGGAGGGCACGTTAAGCTGTAGGTCCCGATTATAGTCAGGCTGGTCACCGTAGCCTATGAACGCTTGCGACTCCAGGGGCATCATTAGCGCGTTGCCAACCCTTCAGAAACCTCATAACTCCCTTTCTGAAAGACCCCATGCTGTAGTTTTTGGGAAAACTTCAACAGGGAGTTCATTCCACAGCCTCAACGTACGTGGGAGGAATTTCCCTGAATGATTGAAAAGGTTCGAGGATGTGAGGATGAACTTCACGTATGGGCGAGATGTGCGATGGTAGGAGGTGGCCGTGGGCATCAAATCAAATAATTCCTCTGAACACATCCCATTATATAGACGGTAGAACACACAGAGAGAGACCAATCTTGTGCATAGCGGATTAATAAAGCAAAGCGCTCTTTGACCTAATGTTTGTAACTTTATTATTTAGAGACCAGATACTACGTACAGTCAGCTCCAAAAGTCGATGAACAGAATGTATATTTAATGGATGTGCTGGCGTCTATACAGACTTTTTATCCATTAAATATTATCATTAGATTACCCTGATTTGACGCCGTAACTGTACTGTTAAATATACATTCTGTTCATCGACTTTTGGTGCTGACTGTACCTATTACGTACAAGTTTGTCTGACATCTACTTTCAATTACATACAATAACAAAGACTCATACCTCCTTGCTATGGTTCTCAGGATGGAGTTGGAGCGCGAGCCGTCCCGAACTCTGCCTGGCAATATCAATATTTTCAGTTAAGTGCAAAAATATCTTCATTACAGCATAATTGCGCTAGTCCATGTGATCACTTACCATTAGGTGGCTTAGACGATTGCCTCGCTATTGTTTAAAAAAATCTTGAATTAGAATCTATACCATTGGAAATATTCCCTTGAATTTCCGGTGCTGTACCTCACGATGCGTTGTGGTGAGTGTATAATAAAATAAAGCGTTAGATAATTATTGTTTGAACTACCTACTTAAAACCATCATATTTAGACTGAAACATAATTCCGGTGTCTTAAACGGTATAAAAATTATAATTTCTCGCACGCCTGCTGTCAGAGTTGCATCATAATATACTTACATTATAACCAGTGGTAATCATATGATTGCGTAATAGGAGGAGGGCACCGTTTACGTCGACTGTACGGCAATGACACGACTTTTACTTCACTTTTTATGGCGTATGACAAACTCGGATCTTCATAAAACCAGCAGGTATTCAACCCTGGATATGTTTGCAGAAGTGAGGCGCTCATAGGCAGTTGTAAAGTAAAGTAAAGTAAAATACTCTTTATTGTACACCATAACTTAAAATTAAAATTAACATACATTAATTAGGTACAAAGGGCGGTCTTATCGCTACTGCGATTTCTTCCAGACAACCAATTATGGAGTGGATAGACGAAGGAAAGGGAAAACAGGGTAGATAAGTGTAACAATAAGTCAACTTAATGTAAACTTAAACTAATGCAAAATAATAAAAAAATTAAATAAAAATGGAAATACATAGAAAATTAAAAATGTCAAAAGGAGCAGGAATGCGTGAAAAAAAGAAACCAAAGGCGGCAGCGGTAAATTAATGAACTTAAGTAGTCTAGGCAGATAAATAATTTTTCTTAACATGATTTTTAAAAATGTCTAGGGATTTTGCTTGTCTTGTTGTTAAAGGCAATGCGTTCCACAAACGCACAGCCTGCACCACCATTCAATTGATCGGCAAACTTAGGTGCCTAATCATGCGGTTGTTGGTCTGTAGATAG
Organism: Pseudoips prasinana; assembly: GCA_951640165.1. Lineage (NCBI taxonomy): Eukaryota > Metazoa > Arthropoda > Insecta > Lepidoptera > Nolidae > Pseudoips > Pseudoips prasinana. The sequence goes on from OX621240.1 coordinate 24,750,015, forward strand.
ATGACCGCCAAAGTGGTTTAATTTATGAGCGTATCTGTGCTTTGGAGGCCATGTTAAGCTGTCGGTCTCGTTTGTAGTCATTAAGCCATGTCAAAAGTCTATTGAACGGCTTGAACAAATGTAACACCTTCCTTACCACTCCCCCATACGATAAAGTGTGTTACTAACCAGTTCGTAATCGATCGGCCAGATTAAGCGCTGGGGCACGTGGTCTGTCTACAGATGGGTGACTGACAGCTAATGTGATTTAGTTTTTGATCGCCTCGGCCCTTTGGAGGGTAGGTTTCAGCATTACTGAACTTTTTCTGCACTTTTTATGGCAACCCTGGATAATATTACTTTAGTTTATAATGTGTACCTACATACTTGCGTGTTTTTAATGTGCATTAAATACAATAACCACCTTTACTGCCTACGTAATAAAAACGATGTCAAAGCCACGTAGCGGATGCACTCCGCTAAGTGGGGTCGATTGTTCCTATAAAATTTTGCCCTGTTTGAGTCTCGGGACTACAAGGATTAAATTCATGAAATTAAATCTATATATGCCGTGCTTTAAAGTACATCATGATAATTCTATTATAAATCGTATGTATCAGACAATCTATGGATCTAAACAATAAATATTCCTGATATTACTATAATTTTACCTCCATTATTCCCTGAATATTACATTTTTTGATCTTGCATAGAGATTTGTGGCCAGCAATGGTATCAAAAGTATTAAATATCCTTCAGCAGAGCAATTTTGCAAGGCGGTGGATTAAACCCTGGGGCAAGACGTTTAATATTTTGTTGAACTCCGTAAGTTTGCCAACCCCCCCAACTGGCCCGTCAAAAGGAAATAAGGTACGTTTAATTCAGAAAAATAGAATGTAACAGTACTATTTTTCTGTAAACTTAGAACTATAACTAATTAGTCAGGAATGTTTAATATGTAACTATCTAAATAAGCAATAATAATGGCTCAAGTAAATAGAAACATTCCTCGAACTAATCCCATTGTGTAGATTGGAGAACTTCTAGTTTCCAGTGAAATTTGTTATCGCCGTCTGACAAACAGTGACAGCTGTTGAAACTATTTGTACGGATCACTGGCTCTTATAAAGTGTGTTGACACAGATTGGGCAAAACCTTCCTAGGAACTAGTTGTGGCGTTGTTTAGGAAGTCAGGAGACCCTTCTGAGAGGTCTTTGACAGGTCACGTTTATATTCGAAATACTACCAAAATAATAACGGATGTTTTTTTTTTTGTTTCACTTTATTTTACAACTACCTTGCGTAGAAACAAATTGAATCCATAGGAACCAACAGAAAGGGAAAAGTTTACATGTATTTTTGTGTTTATATAAAAACTAATCTAATCTTAGTCTTTAAACATCATCACACTAATATTATAAAGGCGAAAGTTTGTTGGTGTGTGAGTGTGTATGTTTGTTACTTCTTCACGACTAAGCTGCTGGAGCGATTTTATTACTCACTGGATAAACACATAGGCACTTATTTATAAAGTTTAACGCGGGTAAAACCGCGGGCACAGCTAGTGTTAGATAAATAACGTGTTATACTATTCCCTTTCCGTACAAGCTGCCCGATTGTGGAATGCTTTGCCAGAGACAGTGAGATGCGCTCAGTCAAAAAAGGTTATAGCTAGGGTATATTGTCCTACTCTTTAACTCAAAACTACAAAATAAGGGAATAGAACTCCTTTCTAAAGACTAATAACATGCCAACAAATACCCAACTGCCTTTTCTTCACTCCTGGTCCATTCATCGGTTGCCTGGAAGAGATCACACTTAGCGATAAGACCGCAATTTGTACAATCTTGATGACATCGCAAAACTGTGGGACTACGTTAATTTTAATACACAAAGACACGGGCTTCCCGTCCGGTTGATGCGAAAACAAACGATAGAGGAACTTTAACACGTTCTATGCGGAACGTAAATGAAGATATAGATAGATAGATAGAGTACACTTTATTGCACCAGAAAACACAATATACAATGTCTTAAAGAAAATACAGGTACAATCGGCGGTATTATCGCTTTGTAGCGATCTCTTCCAGACAACCGTTGGGTGGACAAGAAGAATTAAGATGGAAAAGGCGGTAGTTGTAAGTGTACTATCGTGTGTATTAAATGGTTAACGTTATTACATACATACATTACATATGTACAAGCTTCATAAATATATACTTAAATTTGTATAAATACTAATAATACTATACTATAATAATATACTAAACATACATAATATTATACATCTTTTTAATTAAGGAGTTATGCAGGAAGAGGTTACTAAAAGAAGATAAGAGATAAGAAGAGAAGTGATAAAGATATTTAGAGCGATAAGAAGTGTTTTTTTAAAGAAACTTTGAAGGAGGACTTTTGAACTTTAGGGTTTGTGCACGCTTAATTTCTACAGGAAGTTAATTCCATAGCCGGGCTGCTTGGACAGAAAACGAGTTATCAAAAAAATCTGTAGAGTGCACTGGGATATGTAGTTTTAAGTTCTCTGATGATCTCAAAGGCCTAGAATGTGTATCACAAACGAATTCAAACCGTTGCTTAAGGTAAATGGGAGCTGTCGGATTAAACAAAATATTGTAAAGGAGACAAAGTATGTGAGAATTACGGCGAAGGCGGATTGGTAACCACTCGAGGTTTTCCGGAATTCAGAGACATGATCGTATTTGCGAAGTCCAAATACAAATCTAATACAGACATTTTGGAGACGCTCGAGTTTATCAAGTTTGTCCTCAGTAAGGTCAAGATAACTGGCAGCAGCATAGTCAAGGATGGGGAAAAGAAGAGATTCAGCAAGAGCAATTTTAGTGGCGGTTGGGAGAAAATTACGCATTCTTCGTAAGGAACCTGCTGCCGCATATAATTTGCGACTAGTTTGTTCAAGTTGTGGACCCCACGAAAGCGTTTTATCAGAGTATATCCCCAGATTTCTCACATTATCACTAAATGGTATTAACGTATTATTGAATATAATCTGGGGGATTAGTGACCAGTCAACCTTGGCTATCATACGTGAACTTCCCATGAGAATAACCTGGGTTTTAGATGGGTTCACTGTAAGACCATGCTCCGAACTCCATTGGCTTATTCGACCTAAGTCACTATTAATGACACCCATTGCTTCACCAAGTCGTTCTATAGGTGCCTGAGTATAAATTTGTAGATCATCTGCATAAAGGTGGTAGGAAGAAGTTAGATTAAAGGAAATACAGTTTATAAATATTGTGAAGAGTAATGGAGATAAAACGCCACCTGTGGCACGCCTGCACCAGTATAGCACCACGAAGAATATGGCTCTTAGATGCGAATACGTTGCCGACGACCAAACAGGTAACTACGAAACCAATCAATTGCCTTTGGAGATATGTTAAGAGAGCGTAATATACCAAGCGGAATGTCAAAGTCCACGGTGTTGAATGCATTGCTAAAGTCTAGCAGCGCAAGCACCGTCAACTTACCACATTCCATGCCCAGTCGGATATCATCCGTAATATTGACCAGTGCTGTGATTGTACTGTGGCCGGGACGGAAACACATAAAGGACAAAATTATATTTATCATTGTAAATTATGTGATGTCTCAAGGACTACTTTTATCACACTAATCACACTAAAATTATAAAGGCGGTCTTACTCTTAAAGATAACAATTCCCACATAGTGCATATTATAGCTATTCTCCAATTCTCGAGAGGAAACACAACTAAGTACTTATTTACTTCTTCGTTTAGTATGAAAATAATTTCTAAGCATTAAATTCATGAAAACAATGCAGGTAAGGCCGCAGGGCGAATGCAGAATAATACAATTTTAAAGGCCAACTGGCATTAAAAGAAAATATACAAAGTGCCTCTATTAAGTTTTTTAATTTCAGGGATACTGCTATTATAGCATTAAATCTGCTATATAGGGTCTAAACACGCTTGCAATAGACACTGCATGCAATACCATTGTAGGTATAAAGTTGCCAGGCCTTAGCCGGACTTGTTTGGCTTTTTAAGGTTGTGTCAAGAATTTTGTTATCTAGCCAGTCCAACTTTTGTTAGGCTTGTGATCCACGATGTAGCAAAGCACGAAAGTACTTCCGCGGCTTCAAATTGTTTGTTATTCTGTCTTCAATTGTATGCAGAATGACAGTCCTGCTCGTCTTTGACACAGTTTATGACAATTTATTTTTTAGTCTATTATTGACGGGTCTGTTGGCATGGTTGGTAGATACACTGCCTTTCACGCAGCAGGTCGTGGGTTCGATTCCCACCCGGGACAAATATTTGTGTGCATGAACATGTCTGTTTGTAAAAGAAAAAATAGTATATGTAATATATCAGTTATCTGGTTTCCATAGTACAAGCTCTGCTGAGTTTGGGATCAGATGACCGTGTGTGAATAATATCCCAGGATATTTTATTTTATATTCAGAAACCATAACTAATTATAGCGTCCCGGCTTTGGTAGCTGTTTTTACAATTTTGTGATTGTATGACGGTAAGACGAAAACAACATATATTATACGATTTTTTTTTTAAATAAACGATGACAATCTCAATTCCGTTTTCAGTTAAGTCCCCAATTTGGTTCAAAAACACTGAATAATTTGCGAAATATACATGCAACAAAAACCACGTTCTCCTTTTTTGTAGTTGTTAAAAAATAACAAACAGTTATCATAAATCTAATAATATAAGTATAATGAAATAAGTTACAAGCCGATACTTTTACTGAGAAGCCTCTGAGCTACCCTTTGAAACTTTAAAAGAGTGAGAACGCTCGTTTTATGGACTGCAGGCTACTTCTACGGCACTTCAGTCCTATTGTTCTAAAGTTGGTGCTATTCTGGGCTGAGCTCCACATCATATGAAGCACTTCTGTTCATACAAGATTACTGCGTGTTAATTCTTAGTAAAGTTAATTAAACGACATAAAAGAATTGGATTATAGATCGATTTAGAATCTATAAAAACGTGTGAAAGTATTATGCTCACTTTTGTAGTTGTTTATACGTATAAAGAACAGTAAAAGTGGTTAGAGATAAACAATGAAAAATTCCTAACAAACAGAGCAGATGTTTTTGTATATAACTCGATACGTTTCGCTCTCTCTATCGCTCTTAACTTTCACTTTATTTTACTCTAAATAGATAGCTATATCCATCTAAAACTATTCCCTGTTAAACAAATTAATGGTTATTTATAGATAGATAGACTTCGCTTTATTGTACCAGCACAATACATTAAAAATACAATACAATATTTTAATACTATTTTATATTTTTAAAATTTTCTCGAGTGGCGACCACGAACCGGAAGACCCAGCGTGGGCAGACCCTCTACAAGATGGACCGATGATCTTCTCCTTGAGGGTAGGTGGAAACCGCTGGATGACCGCACTACCGGCAATTATGGAGATCTATGATGGGGGATAGAAGGGGGAGGCCCTTGTCCAGCTGTGGACGTCTTTTGGCTGTATGCTGATGATGATATTATACATAAATTTCCTATTATAACGGACCTACGGTTGAAGTGATAGCCAAACAGTCTGAGTCTAGCATAAAGGGTGCCTTTTTCCCATTGTAATCCGGAAACGTAAGATTTTGTGTTTTGATAAGGAAGGTCCAAAGTTAATATTTCCTGATTATCCCCCCTAAGACGATTCTTGAGGGAGGCTTGTCCAACAGCGGACTTATTTAGCTGTAATTATGTATTATTTATTGTTACTTGCTGTATTGTCATGCATATAAAAGAAGAATGAAGAACGTTAAGTCGATTTTTTTTTGTTTTGTATATATGTCACGCAATTTTTGTTGTTTGGGAGCCGATACGGGTCCATTCCGAAATCACTCCCGCTTCCGGCGTGGTCCCATAGAAATTTTGTTCCAATCTGAAATCGGTTTTATGCTTTTTATACAGTTATTAATGTTTGAACTAACCATTTAAGACCTGACTTTTTTTCTTTGTATGCTCTCGATATTTTCTGCTTTTGGCACACTTAGTTGTACCAAAACAAAAGAAAATCTTATGGTAACATTAATTTACTCGTGTTGAACGGTAAAAGGCGGTCTTAGCGGTAATATAGCGATCTCTTGCAGGCAACCGTAATTTATTCACTACGAACTAAGAAATAAAACAAAATATTTAGATTAATAACATACGTTGCAAGTTAAGTAAGTTAAGCAAACACATAAGTGTTTGCTGCCGTGTTAATGAAGGAACACAAACTATACTTAATGAGTCACTTTATGGTGTTTCGTGCATGAGCATCGTACTGCGAAAGATAGCGTAACTGGTTCCGGAGATAAGTCTGTAGACGCAGTAATAATTAAAATTTATTTTAGAACTAGCTGTGCCCGCGACTTCGTCCGTGTGTTAATTAGTTTATTTCGTTTTTTTAGTAAAACAAAAACCTTTTTCTAAAATAAAAGTAGCCTAAGTTACTCCTTATTACATCAGCTACCTGCCAATAAAAGTCCCGTCAAAATCGGTCCAGCCATTTCAGAGATTAGCCGGAACAAACAGACAGACAGACAAAAATTGTAAAAAATGTTATTTTGGTGTATGTACCGTATTTATATTCATATTTGTGTAGTAAAAGCCGGCTATTTCAATATTACAAACAGACACTCCAATTTTATTTATTTGTATAGATTATATCATCAGTGGCTCACAATTAAATCTTTGTCGGGCCCAAAAGGTGAGTGATATAATTTTAATCTGTGTTGTAGTATTTTTTTATTTATGACTAGTCCCAGTCTTTCACACTCTAACTCCATGTTACCAAGATCACCAGTGGCCCAAAATGAAATCTTGTTTTCAAATTCAGTTTACGGCTCATACACCAATGACCTGAATTTTATTGCGTTTTTCAACAGACTTCAAAAGAAGATGGTTATCAAATCGATTTCTAGTATACTTCTGTATGTCACGCAATATCTCCGTTACATGTGAACCGATTTTGATAATTCGGTTTCAAAGAGTAATGCTGGTTTTGTGTTTTTTAAACAGTATTTTCAATATAGGAAGTTTTTGTAGATTGGTATTGTTTAAGCTATGTTTTGAGTAATAAAACGAATCAGTTGATAATAATTTTCTAGGGTGGACAAGTTTTACCATTTATATATACCTTCCTAGAGTACTTGTGGCAATATATATTATTTATAACACCTCCGTAGGTTTTGACTTTAGGAGACACGTGACACTACACGTTACCCCGCGTTAAAGTTAAACGTAGTAACACTTAATAGAAGCGTTTAGCGTTGTTTTGATCTATTAGTAGTAGAAGAATTATTCCACTCCAGATAATACCAATTAATGACCTGTGTTGGTCTAGTGGTCAGTGACCTTAATTGCTAAGCCATCGTGGGTTTGATTCCCATCCAGGACATATCATTGTGTGATGAGCACAATTATTTGTTTTGTGTCTGGATTTATTATCTATTATAATATACGTATATATATATATATATATATATATATATATATATATATATACATCTTGAAGGACATGTTGCGTCCTACATGGCGTTATTTACCGTTGACATGTTTTCGTGACAACTATCTTGCGTCTCTTAAATATCCTTAAACCGGCACTAGGTACGGTGTCTGAGAGGCCTATTCGGGGTTCACGAGGGACGCATGGAACGGGGCGCGGGGCGGCGGGCTTCAGCGCGCTCGTGTGCCGAAGTTTTTAACAAAAAGAAATGTGCCGGCCGTGATGCAAGCTTGTCACCAAAGTGAATTATTGTATTGTAGTGGTTATTTATTTGGTCTATTATTATAGTTAGTGATTATAATAATATATTAATCAGAATGAAAAGAAGTGCAGGGAGGATTCTTAAATTGGCAAACCGTAACTTCTTCAACCTTATAAAGCAGATGAATTTGTACCAAATCAAGGAATTCCACTCGATGTTAATAATTCCTTGTCTAATGTATCTTTCAAGCTACCTAATAACATAAGTTTAAGTGAAGTTTTTTTTTGTGTTATGGCAATCTGCTGGTGTTTTCATCAATTTCTGCCAGTGTCACGTGTTTGTTGACTGCTCATGGAAAACTACAAAGGCTAATTAATATTTTATTTTTGTGGCACTAGTTTAGAGCCTGTAACAAAAGACAAACACAAATATGAGTTAGTGAATAGAAATACATAAATTACGTATCAACAAAGACAAAATATCATAATTTTATCATGTTAGTCGATATAAATTTAATAAAAGCATTTATCATTAAGGGATTAGGAAATAATGAAAGAAGGTGACGTACATTTAGAGTATGGTGAACGTTTAAAGAAGAAATATTCGCAAATGAGAAAGGTTTATTTAAGTGACATTTAAGCAAAATATGATCTAGGGATCCATCATCTAATCCCCATTCACACAAGGAATTGTCACGAATCCTAATTTTATGAAGGAAGACAGGGGTACAACAATGGCCAAGACGGATTCTGCAAAAAACTGAAGTTACAAATTTAGGAACTTTTTTGTATTTGTAGAACCATGGTTTAGAGGGTATTTCTGCTTGAATAGAGGCATACCAATGGCCCTTGGTCTTACTTGATTCGATCCAAGAGCATTGCCAGGACTTATGCATATCAGTTTTGGGAAGGTGAAGTAGGTCATACACCTGCACCGAAAAATATTTAGGATCAGCCAAATTGCTGGTAATAGCAGCCTTAGCATATGCATCTGCACACTCATTACCTCTTATACCTGAATGCCCAGGGATCCATACTAATATGACCTCTACATTCTTTATAGAGAAAGAATGAAGACATTTTTTTTATTTCCAGTATAATAGGAGAGCGAAGGGAATCTTTAAAAGGATTTTTGACAATAGCAGCCAAGGCACTATTGGAGTCTGAGAAAATAACAGCTTTGGATATAGTATTATGAGATAGGATAATGCCTCAAGGATACCTATGCACTCCCCAGTAAAAACAGAAGCCTCTGGGGGACACTGAAACTGTAAAAAAAATTGAGAATTTAAATAATATACACTAACACCTGTTTTACTATCATCAGATAACTTTGAAGCATCTGTAAAAAAATTATGATAGTCTCTCCATTTATCATAAACAATAGAAGAGAAAACATCATTGGCATGAATAGTTTGTTTATCTATGCCAATGTGAGGAATAAAATTTGGAATAAAATTGGAATTTATGGGAAGTCATACAATGGGAATTTAGTGCACTGGTAAATAGAGGAATTCATCTCTACCATACTAATCTTTTTAAATGAATTTAGAATTAGAGGGCTTGCTTTGTGCTTTCAATACTCACTCTGATCATATAAACTAACTAATTCAGACAGTTTTGACAATATGTTGTGATTTTTGAGAAAATATGCCTTAAAAACATATTTTTCAGCAAGATATTGTCTACGAATAACAAGGGGAGCATCTCCACTCTCCACCCGCAAAGCATTGATGGGCGTGGATTTCATGCAATCCAGAACAATACGGAGTGACTTAGACTGAATGGACTCTAATTTAGCCAACGCGATTTTACTGCAGGGCTCAAGTAAGAAAGTGCCATAATCCAGTAAGCTTCTTATTGTGGCATTGTAGATAAGTTTCAGAGTGAAAGGGTGAGCACCCCACCAAACAAATGCAATTGCACGTAACATATTTACATTCTTTTCACATTTGTTAGTAATATAATTAAGATGTGAAACGCCAGATAATTTAGAGTCTAAAGTAACACCCAGAAACTTTACTCTATCCTCAACTCTGATAGGAGATCTCTCAATTTCTAGGTGAACATGTGGGATCACTCTTTTACGGGTAAATATAACTGATGAGCATTTTTGGGGAGATAAATGGAGACCATGGGAGAAAAGCCAGTTGTTTAAAGAATCTAGAGAAACCTGCATGGATTCTTTAGCGGCTTCAATGGACGAATCAGTAACATACAAACAAAGATCATCAGCATATTGCAAAATTTGGCAATTGATGTTGAGAGACCTATGTAAGTCACATGTATAAATATTGTACAATAAAAGACTCAAGACAGAGCCTTGCGGTAATCCACGCCACACTGACCTGGGACCATACCTTTCCCCAGGAATGTGTAGGCTGATCAGGCGACCTGATAGCAGATTGCAGATACAATGAATCATCCTTACTGGGATACTCAGCTGACTTAACTTAGTCCTGAGTATTGAAAGAAGAACACTGTCATAAGCAGCTGAAATGTCCAAGAAAACTGCAAGAACAGATTTATTCTTACTACAGGCAATGCGTGCATCGGTCACAAAGCTAGCGAGGCTGTTGCATTGTGCTAAATCCTTTACGAAAACCAAACTGGGATTCCGCTAAAATACCTCTATTTTCCACGAACCATTCCAACCTGTTTTTAATTAGGTGCTCAAATATTTTACATATAACAGGAGAAAGAGGTATAGGACGATAGTGATCTGGGTTATTTTGTAATTTCCCAGGTTTTAAAATTGGAATGATTAATTGTGTCTTCCAGTTGTTAGGGACGCATCCCTGAGAGAAACATAAGTTTATTATATCTAAAAGATATTGCTGACCAAGAGGACCCATTATTTTATAAAAAGAGTAGAGAAAACCATCGAATCCTGGAGCTGAATCCTGTACATTATGTAATACAGCCTCCAGCTCAGGTAGAGAAAAAGGATTATCTAGAGGATCATAGGAGGGAGGCCTTATACCCAAAGAAGAGGAACATAAGACGGGGCCAATTTGTTAAGGAAGGATTAGCTGTCTCCCGAGGAATTATTGATGGATTACAGGGAACGCAGCCACGTCAAAATCTTTTAAATTTTTTCCACATAAGGGAAGACGGGGAAGATGGAGAGAGGGAGAAACAAAATTTCTTCCAACCTGCATATTTTTTTTTCTTGAAGAGACGTTTCGACTTTTTAATACATACTTACCTGTCCAACTCCGAACTTACCTGTTCACACCAGCACCAGCACCAGACCTTCGCGATTTATATATATATATATATATATATATATATATATATATATATATATATATATATATATATATATATATATATATATATATATATATATATATATATAAATCGCGAAGGTCTTCTTGCGTCTTTACTAACTACCACCCTGCGGCGTACACTGAATGTAGTGAGATTTTTTATGTTTTCAATGCGTATGTAGGATATTTTAATCAGTATCATATCAGTAGTCGACGTCAAATTTCATTTAAACGTTAAATGGTGATATTCAAATTAAATATTTCTAGCTGAATTTGTGCGTCCGTTCACTCTTAAATCTTTCTTGCACACTGAATACCTGCGTATACCTACTAAACACTCCATGAACATTCCCGCCTCCATCCGAATGTATGTTTAAATCAATTCCGTATAATGCTCTGCATATATCATAATGATTATAATAACTAAATTACATCCATCTACTATTGAATTCAGATTGGTTCCGAATAACTGAATTAGTGCGACCGTTCACTCTTAAATCTTTCTTGCACACTGAATATCTCCGTATACATTCAAAACACTGCATGCACATTCCCGCCTCCATCCAACCATATGTTTAAATCAATTCCGTATAATGTTCTGCATATATCATAATGATTATAATAACTAAATTACATCCATCCTGTGCCTCTAAGCTTACCTGTTTATACATACTTACCTGTCCAACTTACCTGTTCACACCAGCCTGTGCCTTTTGAGCTTACCAGGACGAGTGAGGTAAGTTTGTATGTAGGTACAAACAGGTAAGCTCAGAGGCTCAGGCTGATGTGGACAGGTAAGTCCGGAGTTGGACAGGTAAGTATGTATCAACATGTAAGCTCAGAGGTACAGGCTGGTGTGAACAGGTAAGTTCGGAGTTGGACAGGTAAGTATGTATGTATGTATTACAAAGTCGAAACGTCTCTTCAAGAAAAAAAAATTGAGGGCTGGAAGAAATTTTGTTTCTCCCTCTCTCCATCTTCCCCGTCTTCCCTTATGTGGAAAAAATTTAAAAGATTTTGACGTGGCTGCGTTCCCTGCAATCCATCAATAATTCCTCGGGAGACAGCTAAATCCTTCCTTAACAAATCGGCCCCGTCTTATGTTCCTCTGTATGGAGAATGTCCTTCTTTGGGTATAAGTCCTCCCTCCTATGATCCTCTAGATAATCCTTTTTCTCTAATCTCTAATGTACAGGATTCAGCTCCAGGATTCGATGGTTTTCCCTACTCTTTTGATAAAATGATGGGTCCTTTTGGTCAGCAATATCTTTTAGATATAATAAACTTATGTTTCTCTCAGGGATGCGTCCCTAACAACTGGAAGACACAATTAATCATTCCAATAATAAAACCTGGGAAATCACAAAATAACCCAAATCACTATCGTCCTATAGCTCTTTCTCCTGTTATATGTAAAATATTTGAGCACTTAATTAAAAACAGGTTGAAATGGTTCGTGGAAAATAGAGGTATTTTTGCGGAATCCCAGTTTGGTTTTCGTAAAGGATTTAGCACAATGGACAGCCTCGCTAGCTTTGTGACCGATGCACTGCCTTTAGTAAGAATAAATCTGTTCTTGCAGTTTTCTTGGACATTTCAGCTGCTTATGACAGTGTTCTTCTTTCAATACTCAGGACTAAGTTAAGTCAGCTGAGTATCCCAGTAAGGATGATTCATTGTATCTGCAATCTGCTATCAGATCGCCTGATCAGCCTACACATTCCTGGGGAAAGGTATGGTCCCAGGTCAGTGTGGCGTGGATTACCGCAAGGCTCTGTCTTGAGTCCTTTATTGTACAATATTTATACATGTGACTTACATAGGTCTCTCAACATCAATTGCCAAATTTTGCAATATGCTGATGATCTTTGTTTGAATGTTACTGATTCGTCCATTGAAGCTGCTAAAAAATCCATGCAGGTTTCTCTAGATTCTTTAAACAACTGGCTTTTCTCCCATGGTCTCCATTTATCTCCCCAAAAATGCTCATCAGTCATATTTACCCGTAAAAGAGTGATCCCACATGTTCACCTAGAAATTGAGGGATCTCCTATCAGAGTTGAGGATAGAGTAAAGTTTCTGGGTGTTACTTTAGACTCTAAATTATCTGGCGTTTCACATCTTAATTATATTACTAACAAATGTGAAAATAATGTAAATATGTTACGTGCACTTGCATTTGTTTGGTGGGGTGCTCACCCTTTCACTCTGAAACTTATCTACAATGCCACAATAAGAAGCTTACTGTATTATGGCACTTTCTTACTTGAGCCCTGCAGTAAAATCGCGTTGGCTAAATTAGAGTCCATTCAGTCTTAGTCACTCCGTATTGTTCTGGGTTGCATGAAATCCACGCCCATCAATGCTTTGCAGGTGGAGAGTGGAGACGCTCCCCTTGTTATTCGTAGACAATATCTTGCTGACAAATGTTTTTAAGGCATATTTTCTCAAAAATCACAATATATTGTCAAAACTGTCTGAATTAGTTAGTTTATATGATCAGAGTGAGTATTGGAAGCACAAAGCAAGCCCTCTAATTCTAAATTCATTTAAAAAGATTAGTATGGTAGACATGAAATCCTCTATTTACCAGTGCACTAAATTCCCATTGTATGACTTCCCATATGAAATTCTAAATTTTAATCCAAATTTTATTCCTCACATTGTCATAGATAAACAAACTATTCATGCCAATGATGTTTTCTCTTCTATTGTTTATGATAAATGGAGAGACTATCATAATTTTTTTACAGATGCTTCAAAGTTATCTGATGATAGTGAAACAGGTGTTAGTGTATATTATTTAAATTCTCAATTTTTTTTACAGTTTCAGTGTCCCCCAGAGGCTTCTGTTTTTACTGGGGAGTGCATAGGTATCCTTGAGGCATGTGTGTTTATCCTATCTCATAATACTATATCCAAAGCTGTTATTTTCTCAGACTCCAATAGTGCCTTGGCTGCTATTGTCAAAAATCCTTTTAAAGATTCCCTTCGCTCTCCTATTATACTGGAAATAAAAAAGTATCTTCATTCTTGCTCTATAAAGAATGTAGAGGTCATATTAGTATGGATCGCTGGGCATTCAGGTATAAGAGGTAATGAGTGCGCAGATGCATATGCTAAGGCTGCTATTACCAGCAATTTGGCTGATCCTAAATATTTTTCGGTGCAGGTGTATGATCTACTTCACCTTCCCAAAACTGATATTCATAAGTCCTGGCAATGCTCTTGGATCGAATCAAGTAAGACCAAGGGCCATTGGCATGCCTCTATTCAAGCAGAAATACCCTCTAAACCATGGTTCTACAAATACAAAAAAGTTCCTAAACTTGTAACTTCAGTTATTTGCAGAATCCGTCTTGGCCATTGTTGTACCCTTGTCTTCCTTCATAAAATTAGGATTCGTGACAATTCCTTGTGTGAATGTGGATTAGATGATGGATCCCTAGATCATATTTTTCTTAAATGTCACTTAAATAAACCTTTCTCATTTGCAAATATTTCTTCTTTAAACGTTCACCATCCTCTGAATGTACGTCACCTTCTTTCCTTAATGATAAATGCTTTTATTAAATTTATATCGACTAACATGATAAAATTATGATATTTATGATTATTGTCTTTGTTGATACGTAATTTATGTATTTCTATTCACTAACTCATATTTGTGTTTGTCTTTTGTTACAGGCTCTAAACTAGTGCCACAAAAATAAAGTATTAATTAGCCTTTGTAGTTTCCCATGACCAGTCAACAAACACGTGACACTGGCAGAAATTGCTGAAAACATCGGCAAATTGCCATAACACAAAAAAAAAACTTCACTTAAACTTATGTTATTAGGTAGCTTGAAAGATACATTAGACAAGGAATTATTAACATCGAGTGGTATTCCTTGATTTGGTACGAATTCATCTGCTTTATAAGGTTGAAGAAGTTACGGTTTGCCAATTTAAGAATCCTCCTTGCACTTCTTTTCATTGTGATTCATATATTATTATAATCACTAACTATAATAATAGACCAAATCAATAACCACTACAATACAATAATTCACTTTGGTGACAAGCTTGCATCACGGCCGGCACATGTCTTTTTGTTAAAAACTTCGGCACGCGAGCGCGCTGAAGCCCGCCGCCCCGCGCCCCGTTCCATGCGTCCCTCGTGAACCCCGAATAGGCCTCTCAGACACCGTACCTAGTGCCGGTTTAAGGATATTTATGAGACGCAAGATAGTTGTCACGAAAACATGATAAAAACTTGGCAAATTAAGTACGATATTCAATGGACACGATAAGATCGGTGAACTGAACTTAAAGTATACGTGGTAAATTATACGCTGAACACTAGCGCCCTCCAAATTTCAGTCTGACGATGGCGGAACTATATTATACGCTAAAAGGCATTCTAGTGATGGAATTACGTCCATGCCAATTTTTCGCCCTTGGATTCTAATGATCATAAGGGACCCTTGGGCTAAAAATGAGGGTCGGTCAATCTTGCGTCCGTATACCGGACGCACAAAGTCAGTCGGACGCAGCATCATCGGTAAATAACGCCATGTAGGACGCAACATGTCCTTCAAGATGTATATATATATATATATATATATATATATATATATATATATATATATATATATTGTGCGTGTGTGAATCATAGCAGCCGAAAGACGTCCACTGCTGGACAAAGGCCTCCCAAGGATCTCCTCACTAGCCGGTTCTACGCATCCAGCGGCTTCACGCGACCCTTGCCTTGCAAGATCGGCGGTCCACCTTGTAGGGCTCCGTATATATATATATATATATATATATATACGGACCCCTACAAGGTGGACCGATATATATATACATACAGAAACACACACGCACACAAACACACATAAGCGCGCGCATTGTAGGTATCCATGAAAAATTAGTTTTATATTGGTTTTAATTTTTTATTAGTAATTTTATTTTTATTCGTATTTCTGCACTGTCTCAAATATAGATACTAGAATATAAGGGTCAACCCCAACACAAGTACTTTTAGTCACTTAATGGGGTTGCCTCAATTTGTTTTGATTTGTACCGTATTGAGACACAATAAACATTTTTTTTATTGTTATTTTTATTATGATGATGATGATATACATACGTATCTTTATCAGTTGTCGTGTTGCCATAGTACAGGCTCTGACTAGTTTGGGATCAGATGGCAGTGTGTTAGTTGTCCAACGGTATTTATTTATTTGTATGTGTAAGTAAGGTCGCCAGGGCTCATCTGTGACATAAGTCATACCTTATGTAGCACAAGTGTCATATACTACAGTAGTGGCCGGTTCGCTGACTTAGTCGTATAAAACATACTAACACATGGTACAACTACGTGTAGGTGAGGCAGATATATTAATGACTTGTTTATAATTACGAACGTAATATTACTTTCGCTGTCACAAAAAAGTGCGAATGATCTAGTGACAGTGTACTTTCTCGCAAAACATGCAATTAACATGGTATCTACCGATTTGTATAATGTAACATATATATATTATAACATTAATGGTATTGATTAAGTAATGATGGACCCCTGATTATTATGTCGAAGAATGTTGTTCGTCGAAAATTTTAAAAAGCGTTATTTAAATAGCTTCCCTTAAATTCTCAGTGCCACAGTCCGTGCCATTGTTTATTTCACTTTTTTTTTGTTGTTTTACTATTCGATTCTCTGGCAAAGGTCAGAGACATTATATAGCGAAACATATTTGGAGGCATATTTTTTTTTTCCATGTTTACTCTGTTAGGTTGATTCAGTAAACTCATTTGAGGTTACTGGTGTATTCGACATTTTCTACATTATTACTTAGTTTTTATCTAATTTAACATGTTCTCTTAATTTTAACTAATCTAATTATATATTTATACTTATATACCTACTAAGTTTTTACAATTTTAGTATCCTGTTTTCCATAACAATATTGTTAATCTATATTTGTTTATGCATACAGTTTCTTTTTATGTGTATATATATATGTATATATTTAAATATATGTATATATATATATGCGATTTCTTATTCTATTTTAAAGTAGCTGCTTATATATATTACTTAAAATACTTTATGCACATATTTATTATGCACCTAAAATATTTTGTGGACTATTTATTACTATTCCTATTCCGTACATCGGATGTCACCATTTCAAGGAATCTTATAAGGATTTCTCTTTGATTACTTGCAAATATTTTAGCCAAATTGCCTTTACTCAGTGTTATTTCGATTTGTATTGGAAGCTCTGTTCGTTTTAACTCATATTTTGGACATTCCAACAGTAAGTGGGTAATTGTTTCATCGATGTCAGTGTCACATATGCAGGCTGGGCTATCTTTGCACTTAAACCTATGTAAATAATGACCAAAACCCCCATGTCCTGTCAGTGCCTGCACCAGCGTGGGACTCAGCCTAACCTTTTTTAATAGACTATAAGCGTCTATCGCATCGGGTAAGAATAACTTTGTTATAGCCGCAGTGTCGCCTTGTAAGTATCTCTTGCACCATTGTGTTTTTGTGTCCACTCGAATTGATTTTTTAATGTAAGACAGTGGGCAGCGTTTGTATTCCGACGCTGACTTTTTATACAGTGCTGCTTCTTTGGCTAAAACATCAGCACGCTCGTTTCCCTTAACCCCAACATGTGCTTTAATCCAAAAGAGTCTGAGTGTTCTGCTATTTCCGTTTATTTCTGCAATGTTTTTTCTTATTTGGCATGCTATTGGATGGGAAGTGTCTGGGTCACGAAGGAGTTCAGTATTCAGTATTCTTTATTTCGTAAACATAGGTACATATTACATGGGTGTTATACAGGTATAAAGGTAAACCGCTATGTTTTGCCAACTTAATGACGTACAAAATTTAAATGTAAGAAGTATCTTAACCTATATTAAATTCAATAACAGTCATGGAATTTATTAAACTATGTCAGCTTTTTGTTAACAATTAAAAGTCTTAAATTAATAGATCGGACCCTCGTATCGCTCTTTGTCATTCATGAAATCTGTGATGGAGTAATAACACTTATTCACTAGATATTCATTCAAATATTTTTTAAATGACTCTGGACATTCTTTGTGCCTAATAGCCAGAGGTATGTTATTATATACTTTAGATGCCATACCAAGTACGCTTTTTGCAAATAAGGCTGTGGTGTGTGGGGCACCGCGTATGCTATTTACATGACGTCTAGAATTGAGAGATTCAAATAAATGCATATTACCTTTTACAAATACTCCCATTTCGAATATATACATCGAAGGTAGAGTTAATATTTTTAATTCTTGAAAGAACGGTGCACAGCTATTGGTTGATTGTAGTTTGCAGAAAGAACGTATACATTTCTTCTGTGCTTTAAAAATCATTTCTCTATCAGTTGAGTTACCCCAATAAATTATGCCGTATCTTATGTTAGAAGCGACATATGCATTGTATGCAACCAATACAGTGCTGCGATTTACGGTTTTCGATAATTTGTATAGAGCGTACGCAAATTGATTAAGTTTTTTACATAAAAATCTATGTGATCCTTCCAAGTTAAGTGACAGTCTACTATAAGTCCTAGAAATTTAGCAGTATCTGTTTCAGAAATTGATTTAGTGTCATATTTAATTGTCAAGTTAGGTTTGTTAGTTTTTTGGTTAAAAGTCATTATTTTAGTTTTGTCGAGATTTATTTTTAAATTGTTATTTAATAGCCATTCAATCACGTTCTTGACATCATTGTTAATATTATATTCTAATAAGTGAAGATCATTACCCGAAAATAGGATCGTGCTGTCATCAGCAAAAAGGATCATTTTATTATTGCAAACGGTGGGCATATCATTTATGTACATATTGAATAATAGCGGCCCAAGTATGATACCTTGGGGAATACCGTATATAATCGTTCTGGGACTAGATTCATAAAGGGTATCAGTTTTTGTTAGTAAGCTGACTCTATTGACAGATGTAACTTGGGTTCGGTTTGTCAAATGATTTTCTTTAACTGGTTTGAATGCAATTTTAATAGTTGTTCATTTTTAGCATTCGGAACTTTTCTTAGTTGCCATAACAGTTCCCTTTTGTCGGTTTTTTTCGAAGCATAAAGAATTATGCTTCGAAAAAAGCCGACATGGATTACTAAAGGATTAAAAAAAAGTTGTCAACAAAAAAGGGAACTGTTATGGCAACTAAGAAAAGTTCCGAATGCTAAAAATGAACAACTATTAAAATTGCATTCAAACCAGTTAAAGAAAATCATTAATATAACTCAGATGTCTCCAAATATATATATGATTAGCAATGCTAAAAACAAATGTAAAGCATCCTGGAAAATTATAAACAGAAATAAAATCAATTATCCGAAAGAAACGATACCTACAAATATAAGAGTAAACGACATGCATATTACTGATCCCCAGACTATAGCAAATATCTTTAATAATGATTTTATTGACATTACTATGTTTCTATGATCTATTCATACTTTTTTACAACCTATGTTTTCCTATTCAGAAGAAAAGAATTTCTTCTGAATAGGAAAACATAGGTTGTAAAAAAGTATGAATAGATCATAGAAACAATTAAATGCCTCCTTCGGATTAGTACTTTGAAATACGTCACTAAAACTAAGGCTATTAAGACAGTCACAAAATTTTGATACATTTTCAGGTAAGTAGTCACGTTTGAAAATGTACCAATGATTAGTGGAACAAGTTTTTTTCACAGGACACTTTATTACTTGGGCAGTGTGGTCAGATAACGCCAGATCAAGAACTTCACATTTACTTCCTCTTATATTGTGCATTATGTTATCGATACATTTACCACTTGCTAGCCGTGTGGGCTGCTGTATGCCTATTTTCATGTTAAAGTTCATGAGTAGATAACAGAATTCACTAGATAACTTAGACTTAGTTAAAGTATCCACATTAAAGTCGCCACAGAGGACAATCTTTTTATTACAATTTTTACTGCATAAGAATAGAATGCCCTCTAGTTTGTTAATAAATATTTCGAAGAAATTATTATCTGTTCGAGGGGGTCTATAAATACAGACCACAATCAACTGATGGATTTCCAATTCTACTGCACAGCACTCAATAATGTTGGGAACACAGAATTTTTGTAGATCGATTGTTTTATATTTATGGTATCTACTTATTAATATGCAAGAACCTCCACTTCGAGAATTCCTCATTGAAAAGGTTGCTAGCTCATAGTTAAGTATGTATAAGTGTTCGTGGTCTCCATATGTCATGTTGTGTTCTGTTATACAAATTAAATCTAAATTAAGTTATCTATTTAAAAGTTCTTCTATATGTAATGTGAGCAGGTCCGATTTATTAATCAAGCCATTTATATTTTGATGAAATATATTAATGAAATTATACACGAAAAATCAAGTTATTTTCTGTTAAATTCTTATTTTCTAGCGAGTCAGGGTTTACATTATTTGTATGTAACATATTAGACACGTTACTAGTTTGGGTTGATTGGTCAGTAATATTTTTTATCTTGTTAGGTAATAAGTCGATACAATGGTAATTATGAGATGAATCATTAGTTTGAGTTGATTGGTTCAGTCTTAATGTAGGCAATATTCTATTTTCCAATGTAAAAAATGCATATCTTAGTTTGTAGTCTATATGTAAGATTTCTTTCAACAAGAATCTACAGATATTAACAGTAAAATGATAATTATTGGGAACAAACTGCCCATAACCCATGTCTACAAATAACTTATTATATTTATAACACATTAAACGTAACAAGTCATTCAATTTATTGTGATTTAAATAGCGATTAAATGGTATTTGAGATATTATGATGTTGTAGTGATTTATATTTCTATTATTTAGTGACTTCTAAGCATGATCTGGAGTCACTAAAGATATTAATGTTTTGTTCAGCCTCTTCTAAGGCCAGTTCCGTAGATTTTAAAAGGGCAAGCATTTCCGCTTGGAATACTGTGCAAAATGACTCCAGTTTGTACTTTTTGCATCGTATCTCTGCCCCATCCCGCCAATAAGATAATGCAGCTCCAACCTTGCCTTGAATTTTGCTTCCATTTGTAAATATATAATCTCCAATCACATTATGGTTTAACAGGGTATTTTGATCCATATCTTCCAAACACGCAAAGTCGATTTTAATAACCGCAGCTGGGTGTGATGCCATCAAATGAGATACTCTTTCTTCAACCTTTTTGCCTCCTAACACTTCTTGCGGTTTTCCACGTTTTGCCTCATAAAGTCGAGCAGCTTCTTGAATCCTCATGTCCAAGGGGAGTAGTCCAGAGAGAACAAGGGCCGCGTTCAGTGACACGGTTCTATAAGATTTAATTATTTTCTGTGCGAAACCCCTTTGAACGCTATTCAACTGCTTTTGCACTGAGACCTTTTGAGACGCCGGAGCCCATGCACTTGCTGCATACATAATAATTGGTTCTATTACTGATATATACATCGTCTTGATAACCTCCGGGTTCAGTCCCCATGAAACTTTTGCGGCTCGACTCAATTGGTGAAAAATGCCAGTTGCTTTCTTACACACATGGCTCACGTGTTGCTTAAAGGTTAGTTTTTTATCAATAATCAAGCCCAATATTTTAATTTCGTCAATCATTCGTATTTCTGTATCTCCCATCTGGATACGGGGGGTTACAAATTTTAATTTATTTGTAATAACCATCGCGTGGGTCTTATTCGCGGCAAATTTCAATTTATTTTTATTGCCCCATGCCTCCTCATGGGTGAGTGTTTGGTCTGCTCTTATCTCTAATTCTGAGACCGATTCTCCCGAGAAAACGAAAATGATGTCATCTGCAAAAGCCTGACAATAAATCCCACGCTCATCCAATTCATCCAGCAGAGGATCCAACAAGATGTTCCAAAAAGTTGGCCCTCCTATTGATCCTTGTACGCATCCTTTGTTGGTCTCTTTTACAAATTCCTTGTTGGCATATCTGACCCTGACTTTTCTGTTTTCCAAGTAGCTATCCACTAAGCGCCGAAGATTTCGTGGACACTTCCCTTCTTTCAGTCGGCACTTTATTGCAGGCCACCAGGCACTATCAAAGGCACCTTCAATATCAAGTGAAACAACAATATTTATTAGTTTCTTTTTCATATTACTCAGAATATGGGTCATAAAGTCGTAGAGTGCGTCTTCAGTGCATCGTTGTGGTACAAATCCATATTGTCTGCAATTTGCATGCGGAAGAAAGTGCCAACGGATTCTTCTAATCATCATTTTCTCCAAAATTTTCCCTAGGATAGACAACAATCCTATGGGCCTATATGATTTCACTGCTGTATAGTCAGTTTTGCCAGGCTTTCTTAAGACTATGACTATGGCCTCTTTCCACGGGGTGGGAAAATATGACTACTGCAAGCACCTGTTAATAATCTCCAAGAACAAGTCTGCGTTTGTTAATATTGCTCTAGCACATATGTCAGCCGTGAAGCCATCTGGTCCAGGTGTCTTTTTAGGATTAAAGCTATTTATTGCTTGTTCGAGTTCCTGCATTGTGAACATAGGGTACGGCGGACATATATACGACATACTACGGACAGTTATATACGACAACACAGCCACCTGTCAAAAGTCATGCCTCGGATCCCAGAGCACGACTAACCCGACATTACACCGAAGACATCCCGGACGTCAGCCTGTACGAGATTAGAATGGCTCTCAAACAACTCAAGAACAACACGGCGCCTGGTGATGATGGAGTTACAGTAGAGCTTCTGAAGGCGGGTGGTACACCAATCCTACGGGCCCTTCAGAAGTTATTTAACTCCGTCATACTAGATGGTCAAACGCCACAAGCATGGCACAGAAGTGTGGTGGTGCTCTTCTTCAAAAAGGGCGACAAAACCCTATTGAAGAATTATAGACCCGTCACACTGCTGAGCCATGTTTACAAGTTGTTTTCGAGGGTCGTTACGAACCGTCTCGCGCGCAGGTTTGACGACTCCCAGCCTCCCGAACAAGCCGGTTTTCGAAAAGGCTTTAGCACCATAGACCACATACATACGCTGCGGCAAGTTATACAGAAGACCAAAGAGTATAACAAGCCACTGTGCTTAGCGTTTGTGGACTATGAGAAAGCCTTTGATTCTATCGAAACATGGGCCGTGCTGAGGTCTCTCATAAGGTGCCAAATTGACTACCGGTATATCGAGGTGATAAAGTGTTTGTATGAAAACGCCACTATGTCAGTGCGACTCCAGGACCAGATCTCGAAACCTATCCACTTGCAGCGAGGCGTGTGACAGGGAGATGTTATATCTCCGAAACTGTTCACCGCTGCATTGGAAGACGTCTTCAAGCTTCTGGACTGGAAAGGCTTTGGCATCAATGTCAATGGCGAGTACATCACTCACCTTCGATTTGCCGATGATATCGTAGTCATGGCTGAGACCATGGAAGACCTCGGTACAATGCTCGATGACCTCAGCAGAGTCTCTCAACAAGTGGGTCTGAAAATGAACATGGATAAGACGAAAGTCATGTCAAACGTCCATGTTGCACCCACTCAATTGAAAGTTGGTGACTCTGCACTCGAAGTTGTAGAGAACTATATTTACCTAGGACAGACCATCCAACTAGGTAGGTCCAACTTCGAGAAGGAGGTCAATCGTAGAATCCAACTCGGATGGGCAGCGTTCGGGAAGCTACGTAACATCTTCTCGTCCAAAATACCGCAGTGTCTCAAGTCGAAAGTCTTCGACCAGTGTGTGTTGCCAGTGATGACATACGGAACAGAGACGTGGTCGCTCACTATGGGCCTTATTAGAAGGCTCAAGGTCACCCAAAGAGCAATGGAGAGGGCTATGCTCGGAGTTTCCCTGCGGGATCGCATCAGAAATGTCGAAATCCGCAGGCGAACCAAAGTCACCGACATAGCCCGAAGAATTGCCAAGCTGAAGTGGCAGTGGGCAGGGCACATAGCTCGTAGAGCCGACGGCCGTTGGGGCAGAAAGGTTCTCGAGTGGCGACCACGAACCGGAAGACGCAGCGTGGGCAGGCCCCCTACAAGATGGACCGATGATCTTGTGCGGGTCGCTGGAAACTGCTGGATGCGAATAGCACAAGACCGGCAATTGTGGAGATCTTTGGGGGAGGCCTTTGTCCAGCAGTGGACGTCTTTCGGCTGATATGATGATGATGATGATGATGAACATAGGGTCACTTTGTCACTAGGCAACGTTTGCTTAGTATCTGCGGCTAGTATGCTAGTTATTTTATGACAATCATCATCATCTACTATGCTGCCTATTGGGAAGAAAGTATTGGCCAAGAGTTTGACTGACTCGTCAGAAGTCATAGCTGCCCCATCTTTAATTAACGCAACATCAGGTTTTCTCTTTGACACTTTTCTTATTATCCTGTATATACCGTCCCAGAGGCTCTATTTATCCTGGGTACTGCAGAATGCTTTCCAATTTTCCGTTTGTGCTTTTACTACTTCTAGTTCATATATTTCTTTGGCTTTTAGGTATTCTTTTACGACACAACTTCTGCGACGAGGCGCTGCACAACAGATTCTTATTTTTTTGGTATTCATGTCTTTTTTTAGTGTCTCCAACTCACCTGTCCACCATGGTAAATAGGTTTTAGTTTTACTTTTTATTCTGGGTATTGATTTTTCACATGCATCTTCCACACTCTTAATATATTTAATTATATTTATCTCTAATTCCTCTTTGGTGTTTATTAGTTCAATATTATTTTTGTTTAAATTGTTATGTTTTAAATTGTTTACCAAATTATATTTGAATTCCGTCCAATTTCCTTTCTTCATGTTGTAAATTCGTGTCGTCAAATTATTGCTAGTAGAAGAGATGGGCTTTCTGAAATTAATATTAAATTGAATCGCATTGTGATCGGAGCTAGTGATCCCAGTGTTTACTTCCCAGTCGATTACTTTCCCTATCATATCTTGGGTACATAATGTTACGTCTACTCTGCTTTTATAAACCTCTCCGTTCCTAATGGTAAGAAATGTTGGAACAGTGCCTTCATTTAAAATATGCATGTCCATTTCTTCTACAGTACCCCTTAATATTTCTCCTTTATTATCCTCATAGTCACTTCCCCACCACGTACTCCAAGCATTAACGTCTCCTCCTATAATTAGATTTTTAGTATTGAGCATTATCTTTAACGCCTTTATTTGAATTAGATAAGGCTCAATTGGCATACTGGGTTCAAAGTAAACTGACACAACAGAAATCTTCCATTTCTTGCAAAAAAGTGTTGCCACAGCTATATTTTCAGTAGTATACTGAGGACATTCAATGATCTCAACATTGTTGTCGAACACTATTATAGCTGCTTTTACCGGCTTACTTCGATTGTAGGTTCTTTGTATGGTTTTATATCCCAATGTCTGGGTTAGTTCACCACTAGCCTCCACATATGATTCCTGAACTAAGGCAAATGTTGCTCCCTGCTCTTGCGCTGCCATAATTAGTTCCAGCGTAGCGAACTTTTTCCTCTGTAGATTGGCTTGAATCACTTTTAGAGGGGAGGTTTGGTTATCACTAAGAAAAGGTGGTGTATGTTTTGTATTGCCGGATGTGATCGTGTTGCCTTTAGCAGTATGCCAGAGTTGATCTTGCCAGATTATCCCAACGCCTCTTTACCGGGCATATGGGGTCAAATGCATTGTGGTTATGATGCTCAAGCTTGGCTTGTTGACAATTACTACAGGTAGGTACTACCCCCGCTATCCAATCAGCACATTCCGACCGCATGTGCGGACCACCACAGTGGCTGCACAGGTCAACATTTTCTTTGCATAGCTTGCGACCATGCCCGTACCCGAGACATTTAGTACACTGCACTAGTGGTATCTGATCGGCTACCCATATTCTTTGTAAGTCTATGTGAACTCTACCTGCTTCTGTAAGACGCTGCCATATTTGTGGGGTCACTTGCAGAATCACGTGGCACATATGAGAATTTCTAGTTTTCCTTCTATATTTTACGGTTATATTTTGTTGTTCGGAGGCGATGTCACCAATGAGTCGTTCATTTTGATTTTTGAGAGCCTCAATTATGTCCGCATCTGTGTTGTAAGACAAAACATCCCTCAGAATAACCAGTGGATCTTTATTTTTCATCTCTTCTACTATAAGAGTTTTGTCAACTTCCCTGATGTACTCTGATATTTTTTCTATCTCTTCTTTAGATTCGCAGCCTATAATTATCTTTTGGTCTTTTGCTTTTCTTACTTTTTCTACACGAAACCCTTTCTTTTTTGCATCCACTACTTGTCGTATTTTAGTCATCACATTATCAGAGGTGTCCAGGTCTATAATAGACGAAACGGCCACAGATAGTATTGGATTCCGTGCGTTTTTAGCAGATTTATTTGCAACTATACTAGCATAAGTTGCCTCGTCATGGTTTATAAATTTACTATATTGTGTATTCATGGGAAGTTCTTTTATCTGCTGTGTGAGGGTCATGGCTTGTATCTTATTGTCTTCAAGTGCCTGAGAATGCTGGCTTAGGCCATCCATAAGGTGCTTAATTAATGTCTCGCTGACTCTCACACCTCCCGGTGTCAGTAGTTTGACACTCTCTAGTTCTTCACCTAGTTTCAAAATTATATCATACAATGAACTTATCTTCGTCAGTATATTTTTTTTAAGTACTGCGCTGATCTTAGACTGCTCCAAGGTTACTTTGGTCTCTTGGAACAGTCTATTAGCAGCGGCTACTTTGTGAGTAAGGAGTTCTTCCCTCATAGAAAAGCTAGATCGTGTGGTGTGATTATTATCGCCTGGTGAGGTGCTTGTCAGTTGCGATTGGTTGTGTTGTTCTACGATAAGACAAACAAAAAAACCAACAGACATACAAACAAAACAAATAAAACAAAATCCTTATAAGATATTCCATAATAAAAATAACTTACAGTCCAAGTAGATATTAATAATATCTTACAATTTCTTATTCTGTCATCATAGATATAAGTAGGTATTACATAGGTAGGTGGTTTCAAAATTATATACCTAACTTTAGCCCAAAACCTCGCAACTTTAAGGGTGGAATGGTAATATATAATATTCCTTAAATCAGACTTATTTATACAATTTAGGATTACATAGGTATTTTGTTAAAACTTAATGTTCATACACCTCGTATAATATTCAAGTTCTTGCACAAGTAGACGCAAACAATCTGCTCCAAGTGGGTGACAGGTAATCGTACCCGCTGCCGCCGGCTGAACTGTCGTGGGTCTTGCGTCACAAAAACCAAATAAAACAACAATTTTTATTTGTTGTCCCGTGTCACTCCCGCACAAATATCGTATCTGACTGACGATGATCTTGCTACCGCGTTAATTCTCTGAATTAGCAGATAGATGCGCCACCAATCACCAATTTTATATAAAATTAAATTACCGATTGATACTAAGTATTTAGTTATACTCTAGTTAACGTTGGACAAAACAAATGGATTCCAATTTGGTGCATTGGAATCCATTTGTTTTGTCCAACGGTACAGCTTTATTTACGCGAATTATTAATAACCGTTTAATGGTTAGGAACAGCACACAGTGCACACGTCCGCTCTGCGTTACGGCCAGCGCGATCCTTGTTTATTTGACGTTGGGAACACTGTTTATTTACATATTTTCCAAACTTCCAATTTTAACGTTGTAGAAAAAATATTTTTAATTCCACTATTGAAATTATTAACACAAGACAATTAATGTCTTATGTAATGAGGTAAAAATCATGACTTCGGTGAAATGTAATGAAATAATGAGATTTATTCAGCACTTGGGTATTAGCATACACTTGTACTTGTCAGGCTCACAATGCAGTACATAAACATAGAGGACAGTATAAAAGTTACAAAAAAAAATAATTAATCAGTCCGTGCGGTATGTTTTATCGCATATATTTTCTGAAATCCTAAATAAATAACAAGTTACTAATCTATTATTTGA
The DNA here is from genome assembly GCA_951640165.1 of Pseudoips prasinana. Lineage (NCBI taxonomy): Eukaryota > Metazoa > Arthropoda > Insecta > Lepidoptera > Nolidae > Pseudoips > Pseudoips prasinana. The sequence continues at coordinate 24,777,985 of OX621240.1, forward strand.
AAATTTAGTTCTACTTTATCAAAATTAAAGAATGGAAGGCAAAGCGGTTGGCTAACGCAGAAGGCTCTTAACCAGTAGCTTAATTTAAGCGACCAATACCTGACTGCACCCTTTTGGTGTTTTGGGCCACACCTCAGGGGGCTGTTAAAGCAAAAGGACGAAATTCAAAATGAGGGTGTGATCACATGCACGGGATACCCGATCACGCGTTAAGGGGCCAAAGCGATCCTCGCCGCTGAGGAACCTACCCTAGCTAACCTGCGGCTTTCTCTAGCTACCTAGGTGGACGACCCCGAGAAGAAAGCCACAAAAAACAGTTTACCCTTTCAGTACGAAACCCTAACAAGCATAGCCAAAGCGGCTAAATGTAGAACTTTGTAAGAATTTTAAATTATACGTGAGACTTACTATTAAGCGCTTCAGTTACTGATTGCAGTTATTAAGTAGATGGTCACTTTATAAATATTAAGCGGAGACTAATAATTTGGTTAAAATTAATACACAATAGCCTTGTTGTGATTCATTCCCAGTGTCTACATGCTAAATTATACGTGAGACTTACTATTAAGCGCTTTAGTTACTGATTGCAGCTATTTAGTAGATGGTCACTTTATAAATATTAAGCGGAGACTAATAATTTGTTTAAAATTAATACACAATAGCCTTGTTGTGATTCATTCCTAGTGTCTACATGCTAAATTATACGTGAGACTTACTATTAAGCGCTTTAGTTACTGATTGCAGCTATTTAGTAGATGGTCACTTTATAAATATTAAGCGGAGACTAATAATTTGTTTAAAATTAATACACAATAGCCTTGTTGTGATTCATTCCCAGTGTCTACATGCTAAATTATACGTGAGACTTACTATTAAGCGCTTTAGTTACTGATTGCAGCTATTTAGTAGATGGTCACTTTATAAATATTAAGCGGAGACTAATAATTTGTTTAAAATTAGTACACAATAGCCTTGTTGTGATTCATTCCCAGTGTCTACATGCTAAATTATACGTGAGACTTACTATTAAGCGCTTTAGTTACTGATTGCAGCTATTTAGTAGATGGTCACTTTATAAATATTAAGCGGAGACTAATAATTTGTTTAAAATTAATACACAATAGCCTTGTTGTGATTCATTCTCAGTGTCTACATGCTAAATTATACGTGAGACTTACTATTAAGCGCTTTAGTTACTGATTGCAGCTATTTAGTAGATGGTCACTTTATAAATATTAAGCGGAGACTAATAATTTGGTTAAAATTAATAAACAAGAGCCTTGTTGTGATTCATTCCCAGTGTCTACATGCTTGTTGTCTGCTTAACATTGGGAATCGCCAACCGTGAAGCGTGAAACAGAATCGAAGCCATGACAACCGTTCAATACCCAAACAGTAGTTAAAAAAAATAGTGACCTCATCTCTTGCAAAAATCGTGATATTGTAAGTGTAGGTAATGGTCGAAGTGTAGGTAATTCGCGGTAAACCTCGTTACAGTACAAATAAGCTTTCAGATAGGTAAATTTTTTTTGTAAGATCTAATTTATTGTGTTTCTACTCGTGAGTGAGGATATCAACCTCCATTATGGAGATGGACAAGGATCGAAGACCTATGTGTGATACCATGTCTGTAGCGAACGTCATAATAGTTGCAATAAACGCCTATTATGAAGAGGGCCGAGTGCCAAGAATTGATAATAATGGATGCAAGTAGTGCACGAACGATATTTTATAGACCAATAATGTTGTCTTTTTGACGTAATTCCTAATTTTATGTAAAAAATATATATAGCTTACTATTGTAATAATATGATATCTTGGCATTATTCACACACGGCCATCTGATCCCAAACTAAGCAGAGCTTGTACTATGGAAACCAGATAACTGATATACTACTGACTGCACATGTGGCGCAGACAGTCGCCTCACCGCTTCGTATCGCAGGATCGAGTCCCGTGCCGGAAAACTATTTGTGTGACCCATAAATAGTTGTTCTAAGTCTGGATGTAATTTGTGTCCGTCTTTTATATGTTTGTAAAATACCCCGCGACACAGGGATTAGATTCCCTAATGCGGGCGTTGTATTTACAAAAAAAAGGATGTGTGTAGCTAACGTCATAATAGTCGCAATATACGCCTACCATCAGAAGGGCCGTGTGCTTGTTTACCTATAATTGATAAGAATGGATGAAAGTGATTGAATGACATTTTATAGAGAAATAATGTTATCTTTTTGACGTATTCCTTCCTATTTTGTTGTATTACGCTACCAGACGACGGATGTGACGGATTGTCTACCTTCCTTATCATGAAATTGAACGTCTAAATCCTACCCTAATTTTGCTCAGGAGAATTATGATTACATTTAAGACTTATCAAAATATCTACAGATCCGATATAACATATAAAATGCACCACGATAATAGCAATAGTATTTTTAGAATAAAGGTGTTATAGAACACTACCTGCGTTTGTAAAGATCCTTCCTCTTTTATATATTATTTAAATATTTTGTTATTTTATATATTATACACTGTATTGTATTTTATAGAATGTATATATTATGTAATGTTTATGTTGTATTTATATTTATCATATATGTAGACATAGGTATTATGTATTTGGTATGCCCCTTTACACTATTATACACATTTTTGAAGTTATACTTCTTTTGGCGCGATGGAGAAAAATGATGAGAGTGAATTTTTACGATGCGCGCGCACACCGACACCAAAAAATTTTACAGCATGAAGTTAGTTCTAGGTGGTATGAGAGTGAATTTTTACGATGCGCGCGCATCGTAAAAATAACAGCATGACGTTAGTTCTAGGTGGTATTAAAATTGATAACTATGTTCAAGTTGTATATTAAGAAGTATAACTTCTAACGCGTGTTCATAAGTACACACAAGTTTTTTTTTTTAAATCAATTTATCCACTACATTATTTGTTACACACCCACTTTTTAAAACAATTACAATTGTAAATTACAGCCCCTATCCATTCAAAGGTTGTCTGGAAGAAATCGCTTAGTGCGATTAGACCGCCCATTGAACTAAATTGTATTATTATTTTTTGTCCTACCTATTTATCCTGCTTGTGTGTACAGTAAAGAGTATTCTATTTTATTCTATTCTAGATAGGCTGGCTATACATTTAATCATGATTATTTAAATTTCTAAATATACTTAATATAATTATAATTGTTTCGTGTGTTTAAATCCTTGTTTTATCCATACCGTGGTCCAAAAACATTAATTCTCAATTACCAATTTGAAGCTTAAAATTCTGCGAAAATTTCTAACAATACAAACACAGAATAATTAAAAGTACTACGTGTTCCTGACCTAGTCGCCATTGAGGTACCTATTACTGAATTTATTTGCAGTTAAATTATTTGCCGCGACTTACCTACAACCGTGTAATTTGCCTTGTTCCATCTGTAATCATCCGCAGGTGGCATGAAGATTGTGAGAAGGATTAATTATCTTGGATGACAAATAGATGTATCTTACGTTACCTTCTGTGGACGTACCTTTAGTAAGTACGTCCAACGGAACAGGTAATTATTATATAACAAGTAAACTGTGCTATTTTGATTTCGATTACCATTTTCTTTTTTGTTATGATGTGTGAGATAGTATTATTGAAATGAAAATAATAATTAATTACGACTAACTGACTTACTTATAGTATGGGCAGTGGTAATCCTAGAGTCAGAGTTGTTCAAGCAGCCCAGTAGGCCTCTGACATGGCTTAACAACTGCTGTCTAATGGCTACTACCGGAACCGACAGATTGACGTATCCTCCCAAGCACGGAGACTCAAAAATTAAACCACTTGGGCGGTCACCCATCTATGGACTGACCGCTAGTTGCTTAAGCTCGTCAATCACTTACGAACCGGTGAGAACATCTCGCTATGATTATGACTACCACATTTCCACGTCTACTTGGATTTATGAAGAGGCTGACAAGATCAACTTCCCATTTTAGCCGCTTTGATAGTTTTCCATATAATCTGAACTGAAAGCTATCAGTGATTAGAAATAGGTGTCACTTGGGGGTCGTACTCGGTAAATTAATCCCCGTATAATTAGAAACTTTAATACCATGTAATTAACGGACAATACGCACATCCAGACTCAGAACAACTATAATTGGGTCAAACAAATAGTAGTCACGTGCGGGGATCTAAACCGAAACACAAAAGTATATAGTAGCGAGGTGACTACCTTAACCAATGCGCCATACGTGCAGTCAAATTCAATTGAAAATTGGATGTACATAAATCGTGTAACACGGCTATATTCCTGACTTCTGAATTCCATTCAATGTTTTTCTCGTCATCCGCAGGTGTCACCGAATTTGTGAGGAGGATTAATTATCTTGGATGACAAATAGCTATATCTTACTTGCATACCTTCTGTGTTTCGTTGGACGTACCGACTGGTTCCGTAATTGTACTATTTAATTTCTATTTTCGATTACCATAACGTTCTTTGATATGGTTGGAGAGGCTATGTTATTAAAATGAAATAAATAGGTGTAATTGTACTTCCATCACGTCAATTTTAATGTATTAATGTACCTGTACTTATTAAGTAAAAGTATTTTACTTTGTACAGGTTAAACTTCATGCTTTCTTCAATCAGTGTCTAAGTTGTCAACTTGGAATGATTAAAAAAAGAAGTAAATAAATACATATATGTTCGAATCCCGGTAAGTGCAAATATTTGTGTGATGAGCACGAATATTTGTTTCTGAGTCATGGATGTTTTCTATGTATATAAGTATTTATCTATCTATATAAGTATGTATATCGTCGCCTGATACCCATAGTACAAGCTTTGCTTAGTTTGGGGCTAGGATGATATGTGTGACATTGTCCCGAGATATTATTATTATTGTATATTTTGAGAACAGTAACACACAGCCATCTGATCCTTAACTAGGCAAATCCTGTACTATGGCAAGCAGACAACTGATAAACATACTTATCAAATACATTTCTAAATACAAACACAGTATAGATAAATTACATCAAACACAAAACAAATACTCGTAGTAGTTCATTACACAAAGAATTGGGTGGGAATCGAACCCACGCCCGCTGGCTTATCAGTCAGGGTCACTAACTACCCACACAACACTTAAAGAGGGCTCTCTTTAAGTGTTGTGTTGTGTTGGCGGTGTAGCAGCTTTCTCTATCGTACGCCATCTCCTTGACTTCTTTGTAAGCCTCCATTTTCACAACTTCCTTCACCATATACAAGATGTAACTTAACGCACATCCTGAAAATAGTTTGTTCAGAATCGTTTACTGAATCGATTTATATAATTTTTAATATAGGTAATTTTTTATTCCAAAGTATTCAAATATTAACCCTGTACAGTTAAAACAAATTGAAATGGACCGAAAGTCAAAGTAATTACACTTTCAAAATCGCAGTTTTATTTGTATTCATACAAATTCCAGAATTTAATACAATATAAAGAAAAATAAACTTTATTCCAAGAAACTAATTTAGTAACAACAATGAATATACACGTTAAATTAGAAATTCAGTGTATATATTTTAATTGGGGTGTTTGAGGGTGTGCGTTAATTACGTTACATGTTGTATATACGTCTCGGTCTGCCTCTCTTTCTCCTTTCCAAGGAGAATAACTAGACGGGTCAACATCCCAAAAATTGGTCAATATCATACCACGTATTATAATTAAAAAAATACAATGAATACATTTATTTTATAAGAAATTGCTCGTCTGTTGCTTGTCTAAAACGTTTAATTTACCGCAATTAATGATTTTATGCACTTATACCCAGCTACTAAAAGTCTTTATTCCTCATTTACTCTGTTATAATTGGCTTCATCTTATTACAACAAAAGATGTAAGGGGGTAGGTGTATAATACCAATATAAGGAAACACATAGCCAGAGCACTTATAATGAAATCAGATAGGTAATTAATAAACTCATTAAAATTTGCTCATTACAATGCGTGTTCTTGAACCAGTTTTCTAGATCGTAAATTAAATTATTTACCACGTAATTGAAATTAATATTTTTCTCCTCATTGATTTATCGTAAACATAATTAATTTTCCACGATTTACTGCTATTAATTACAATCTCCTTTTTAGTAAGATACTAGAAAATATTAACCCTTAAACAAACTTTGTTATATTATTTTTCATTCAGTTTGGACATTATTGAGAAGAGATAAGGTTGAAATAGATGTGGTGTCATATACTCCACCGCCTGTTTAAGGGTTAAGGTGATAACAATAAATTACTATTTAAAAAACCGGCCAAGTGCGAGTCGGACTCGCGCACGAAGGGTTCCGTACCATTATCTATAAAAACGAGCAAAAAATTCACGTTCGTTGTATGGGAGTCCCCTTAAACATTTATTTTATATTGTTTTTTAGTATTTGTTGTTATAGTGGCAACAGAAATACATCACCTGTGAAAATTTCAGCTGTCTAACTATCACGGTCCATGAGATACAGCCTGGTGACAGACGGACAGACAGACAGCGAGGTCTTAACTATAGGGTCCCGTTTAGCCCTTTGGGTACGGAACCCTAAAAAACATAGAACCTATTTCATCACAAAAAAGTTTTGCTCCTGACAGCATAGACTGTTTCTTATAGAAGTTACCGTTCTACGTCTTGCAACAACCCTCTATGTGTATTGCGTATTGCCCACCATTCGCCATAAAGTTCACATTTATGTATATTGCCACGTATGCTCCATGAAGACTGTCCTAATGCATCTTGATATCGCCTATTATGCCCTGTGAACATGGTACCATCATAAGTTACTCATTACATTTTTTTTTTCTTTTTAAAGGATATTTTTTTATATAATATTAATATCCTGGGACATTATTTATTAGCCATCTGATCCCAAACTAAGCAGAGCTTGTTATAGTACAAGCTCTGCTTAGTTTGGGAAACCAGATAACTGATATACTTACATATTATACTAAATTTCTTTTTAAATACGTACTTATACAGCTAATTACTCCCAGACTCAGGACAAACAGACATGTTCATGTACACAAATATCTGTCCTGGGTGGGAATCGAACCCACGACCTCCGGCTTGAAAAGCAAGCATTTGCCAACCACGCCAACAGGCCCGTCAATATTAACTACATCGTTACAAATTGACGTGATTGTTAGATGCTTTCCTTTCACGCCGCACGACGTGGTTTCGATTCCCACCCAGGACAGATATTTGTGTGCATGAACATGTCTGTCTTGCCCTGAATCTGGTTGTAATTATTTAAATAAGTATGTATTTACAAAAGAAAAGTAGTATATCAGTTATCTGGTTTCCATAGTACAAGCTGTGATTAGATAGGGATCAGATGGCCGTCTATGATTACTATTACCAGAGGACAGGCAGCAGCTTCTTTCTGAGTACTATAACCATCTTACTGCGATCGCCAACCCGTCTGCCAAGCGTGGCGATTATGGCATATCCCCCCAAGATGATAATTGGGAGAGGCTTTTGTCCAGCAGTGGACTTCTTACAGCTGTTGTGATGATGATGAAGTATGCTCCATGAAAACTGTCCCTATGCATCATTAACGGCCACCGTAGCATATAGTTGGTAGTGCTCCTGCCTACGAAGCACTACCAGCTATAGGTCCTGGGTTCGAATCCCGGTTAGTGCAAATATTTGTGTGATGAGCACGAATATTTGTTTCTGAGTCATGGATGTTTTCTATGTATTTAAGTATTTATCTATCTATATAAGTATGTATATCATCGCCCGGTACCCGTACAAGCTTTGCTTAGTTTGGGGCCAGGATGATCTGTGTGACATTGTCCCTAGATATTATTATAATGCATCGTCAATTATGCCCTATGAACATAGTGCCATCACCAGTAGGCTGCAAATTACCAGAGGCGAAAAATTGAGGATTAACAATTGAATTTTGAGGTGTTGCGTCTCCTTACTTAACATTCACCTGGCGCAATAGTCACGCATTATAGTTGTCATGGCTTTGAGTCACCGTTCTGTGTTAGTTAGCACAGTTGGTGCTTGTACAGTGAAGCATAAGGTGTGGCAAATCGACCGTCTAGACGACGTCAATGTCAACAAATCCATTGATATTTCGTATTTGTTTATTGCAATTTTAAGTACTAGTAGCAGAAATAATTATGTCTGTAATCAATATTCGAAATCGGAGGCACTTGGCTTGGACATAAATTTTACTAAAGACTATCAAAGCCCCTAAAACCATGCCCTCTAACGTCTCCAAATGATGGATACTTAATGAACGAAATGATCTTAGAACGTATTTTTAAACAGCTTATGTCTGAATGCGTTATTTAAACTGATTGTCTCGTAGACGCAGCGGGTAGAACTTCAATGGAATTTCTTTCTATTTTGTGCCGAGGTTTAAGGTAAGAGTATGGTATATGTAACTGCAATACGATCCATTCTCTGGTTGGTTACCTCCGAGTTCACGCTGAGCTGACAGTCTTGATTGTCATGAGAAACTCTTTGACAATCGTCCCAGGTAGTGAGAATCTCCAATTCAGATGACGGTCGGTCGATTGATTCTGGTAGCTAACAGCTATAGGTCAGAACAGTAGCCTAATAGAAATACACTCGACATACAAAGATTATCAATGCTATCCCTACAGTAAATCTCTACATATAATCTATACATATAATAAAATCGTAGGAAAGTCAAAACTGTACATTGAATATTTTTTTTAAAGGATACTTGGGGCGTGATCTACAATATATATCGATGACAAAAATATAGTTTTTAGAATTTTTGTCTGTTTGTCTGGCTATCCGGGCTAAAATCAAAAAGTACTGCATGGATTTACTTCAAATTTTGCATGAATATTACTAAGAGGTCGGGTCAACATATAGGCTACATATTATCACGTTATCAGTGTTATCACCTACGGGGAAAGAGCTGTGATAATTTATAAAGTTTAACGCGGGTAAAACCGCGGGACATAGCTAGTAAAACAGTAAAAATACTGTGTCTATACATTGAAGATATTAAAAATATAAAAATTGAGGGGTTTAGAAACAGTAATAAATAGATCACGATTTCAAAAAAAAATCTCTCTGTTTGTTTGTACATGCTAATCTTTGGAAGTACTGGACGGATTTGAATTTTTTTTTTGCTGGCTATTATTTATTTTGGAAAACACTTGATGAAGAACCGCAACAGACCATCTAAAGTATAAGGGATATAAAAATGGTGCCATAGCAAAATTGATTTCGCGTGAAAATAAATTTGAAGTTTCATCAGTTTATGAAGTTTCAGTTTCATATCATTTTCTGCTGTGAGAATAAATTTGAAGATCTGGAACACCTGTTGTGGAACTCCAAAGCCTAACGACACTATAACATATGTATAGGTATGACGTTTTAGCAAATGTTATTTAGTCTGATGGCTATTTCCTGTTGACTTACAAAAATTAAAAAGATCTGGAACGTCTTGAAGCGTATCGCGCTTCCCATTGTTTTCCCGGGCTCTTAGAATTCGACATCAGTCGTTTCAGATCTTCGATGTTGACGACCCCGTTGTCGCTGGCATAAGCAACAGGATCCGCGTACGAAGTCGCGGGCAGAACCTAGTTCCATAATAAAATAGGAAAATAAATTTATATAATAAAACTTGACACAGGAAGCATCATGGCCGCGTCGTAAAGTAAAAGCAATATTCAAGTAAATAACCAACCAAGTGTAACTAACATTCCGTATCAAATGAATCGTAACAAAATATTCTATGTCTAACACATCAACCTTACTAGTAGTCTCACTGGTCTCCTTTAAGGCCCATTTCAGCGCGCAGCTGTCTCACTCGCGCATCATCATCATCATATCAGCCGAAAGACGTCAACTATTGGACACAGGCCTTCCCTAAGGATCTAAACAATGGCCAGTCTTGCGCTGCCCGCATCCAGCGTCTTCCCGCGACCCTCGCAATATCGTCAGTCCACCTTGTAGCGGGCCTGCCCACCCTGCGTCTTTCGGTTCGTGGTCGCCACTGGAGAACCTTTCCGCCCCAGCGGCCGTCGGCTCTACCAGCTATGCAAATTATTGCTCGCGCATGTAAATTTTAATACTATATAAAATTACTGTCAATACTTTAGAAAAATGTGCATCGGTCATTTTATGCGACTAATATTCCCAAATATTTAGAACATGTTTTCTGTTTTCTATTTTATGCAATAAATTAAATATGAAATCCGGAAATCAAAAATTAAAAAAATAAAACCAAAAGCAATTAATATTACTAAGTATTAAATTAGTCCAGTGGTTAGTGAACCTAAGCCAGAGGTCGTTGGCGAATCGTTGTGTAATGGACACGATTATTTGTTCTGTGCCTGGGTAAAAATTTATCTATAATATTATACATGTATTTCGAAATTAATAAGTATGTTTATAAATTTTCTGGTTTTAGTAGCCATAGCACAGGCTCTAGTTTGGGAGCAGGTGGCACCACCACCAGGTGTTAGTTGTCCCAAGATATGTAGAGCACCTTAATCTTAAGCCGTGTTGCTGGCGGCAAATAATAATATCCTGGGACATTATTCACACACCGCCACCTAAGCATCCCAAACTAAGCAGAGTTTATTATTATTATTATTAAACTCTTTATTGTACACCAAAATATTAATCAGAACAAGAACAATACACATTAGAGAGAACAGTACAATTGGCGGTCTTAACCCTAAAATGTGATCTCTTCCAGACAACCTACTTAGGAAACAGGAGAAAGGATACAGTCACGGGTAGTTGCCGGTGTACAGAGTGTTTAAATAAGGTACCTACTCTTGGGTACACACTACATACTAAAAATAAATTACTAATAAAAATAAAATACATTCTAATATGCATCCTACTACGTACATTAAAATATTTATAGGCAATATACTAGATATATACTAATATCATAAACTACATATAATCATACTACATATCATCTACATGTAATAGGAGTCATCAATAACATTGAAGATGCTATTACTGATGAACTGGTATTGACAAATAATGATTTTTTAAAAGTTTTTTAAATTCGCGCAATGATTTTGCTTGACGTATGGTAATTGGCAGCTCATTCCAGAGACGGACACTTTGTACAGAAAAAGATTTGTCGAGAAAAGTGGTGGCATGAGCTGGCATTTTTAATTTTAAATTTTCGGAAGATCTTAAGCACTTCAAATGTGATTCGTGGAGAAATGAAAAACGGTTTTTGAGGTAAGACGGAGGAGACTGAAGAAATAGTATACTGTACAAGAATGATAGAATATGAGTATTCCGACGAAGGCGTATAGGTGCTTGAGCTTATTTCGAAATTCTGAAACGTGATCATATTTGCGCAAACCAAATATGAATCTAATGCAAACATTTTGGAGTCGCTCAAGTTTATCAAGCTGGTTTTTGGGTGAAATCAAGATAGCTGACATTTGCATAATCTAGTATTGGGAGGAGCAGAGATTGGGAAAGCGTAATTTTGGTTGTACTATGAAAACCAGATAACTGATAGGTATATTACATATACAACTTTTCTTTTGTAAATACATATAGATAATTGCACCCAGACTCAGGTCTAACAGACGTATTCATGCACACAAATATCTGTCCTGGGTGGGAATGGAACCCACGACCTGGGGCGTGAAAGACAAGTATTTACCAACCACGTCAACTCACCCGTCACCATCACCACCCCATCTCATCCCGTGGGGGGCGCAGAAGTCGTCCTGAGGGAGTAGCTCCCAGAGAACGGGCAGAATCGTCTCTCTGTGTACATCATATTGCCCCGTTTGCCAATCGTTGTGATTGTATGCGATAGTCGCCACGCTTAACAAACGCCCTCTAAATAATGGACACAACTCGATTGTGGAAAAATTAGGCCTTTGTCCAGCTGTAGACGTCATTGGGCTGGCCTGATAATAATGACCTAAATATCCGAGAAGGATGACTGCGAGCTGAAGTTTGTGTCTCAATAGAAATCGAAAGTGTAAGGAACGTTTATCAATAATCTGAAGTTGTCTGTCCTTCACTTAACACGTCCAATAGTTTCTATTATGACGTAAAATCTTTTCATAGTTTTTTACCTATTGCTGTTAATAAAAACAGATTGAATTCGTTCGTAAACTCAATACTGTTCAAATTAAGCGGTATGACCCCGCTGATGATAGTATTAGTTTATGAATGAACGTATGCGCAAATCATGAAAATATATATAAAAAGTGGTGAAAAAAAAACGTTACTAATTAAAATAATGCTTTCAAGTTAGCCATTTAACTGAACCATGACTATCATAAATTAAATTATAATTACCTATGATCAAATATTAGTCACGATCAAATTTTATTTGTTATATAATAATAACTAATCTATTGGTAAATAGAATTAATGTATAGTTAATTTGTTATAACTTTAAAATTTTAAACCTGGACTACAAATGAAACCCCGCCCGGACGCTCTCTGGACGCACTTTAAACTAGGACAAATACGGGGAAACCTGGACGGTTGGCAGCCCTATACTAGATCATAAATATAATTCACGATTACACGATTCACGATACTTATATATACAACATGTAACTTAATTAATGCACATCCTTCAAATAGTTTGTACAGAATCGTTTACTGAATCAATTTATATCACTTTTATATAGGTAATTTTTTATTCCAATATAATTAAAACTACGGAAATGATGATTAATCCTGTGCAGTCAAAACAAATTTTAATGGACCGTAAGTCAAAGTAATAAGACTTTAAAATCGCAGTTTTATTTGTATTCATACAAATTCCATCATTCAATACAAGTGAAAGAAAAATAAACTTTATTCCAAGAAACTAATTTAGTAAATAACAATGCATATACATGTTAAATAAAAAATTCAGTGTATGTATTATGTTAGAACATAATTTTCTAATTGGGGTGTTTGAGGGTGTGCGTTAATTACGTTACATGTTGTATATAGTCCTCCTTATCAAAATCACTTTCGTTGGTGTGCCCTTAGATGGCTAACTAGACCGAACTTCGTTTTGAATACTCGGTCACAACACTCACAACCCGAGTGCTTAGTGTGAGTTTTTTAAACTACTCGGTCGCGTTAAAGTAAACTTCAATTTGTATAGAGTTTAATCAGCGCCATCTAGCGAAACGTTTGTAAACCATATTTTGTGAGTGCGAGGTCGTTTGTTAACGTAACGATCGTGACCATCGACTAACTTTATCGATGTGATCATTGAAACGAGCTCGAATGACGTTTTTGCGAGTGCGAGTTACAATATTAGCTAATTTTGACAGTTCGTTCGTGAACTTCTTCACTTTCGAGCGAGTTAACTTTGTCACGAAGCTTTTGGTAGTGAAAACGATATGAATACCTACATCTTTTTTACGGAATTAAATTATTTGTGTGTTTTCATTGAAGAAAAAATATGATGGAAGAGATAAAACTTCTCTGTGGATTTTGTATCACCGCGGTTTAAACCTTAGTGGTATTTGGATGCGATTAATATAGAGATTATAATGTAGGTATACTCCTTTTAATGATAAAAAAAATTAAAAAAGAAATTGTACACATTTCATTGCTTACTCTTCCACAAAACTTACTAACAAGTCAAATTGATGCTGAATTGTTTTCATTTTCCCTTTTGTTTTAAATCTTGAGTTTTAAACAATAATTCACAGATGTACATAGGTATAGTTACATATACAGTTTGTTTACACTACAAAATCGAAGAAGTGACGCCGATCATAACACGACTATTTATGATAGTACAACACCTCTATACAAATAAAGTTAAAAATCATTGTATTTAATTTGGTCGGTTTATCGCACAGAAACTACGTGCTATCAACATAATGAATAAAAAAACGCTGGCACAGAGTGCTTAGTGCGAGTTACATCGAACAAATCGAATAACTTAACCACAGCGTAAATCGAGTATCCGTTAGACACGATGAAAAGTCAGTAAGTCTGAGTGTGAGTAACAAACTAGTTACTCGATTCAAACAACGTTTCCTCACCAAGTACAGCGTTCTTTTATTCATTATGTTGGTAGCACGTAATTTCTGTGCGATAAACCGACCAAATTAAATACAATGATTTTTAACGTTATTTGTATAGAGGTGTTGTACTATCATAAATAGTCGTGTTATGATCGGCGTCACTTCTTCGATTTTGTAGTGTAAACAAACTGTATATGTACCTATACCTATGTATATCTGTGAATTATTGTTTAAAACTCAAGATTTAAAATAAAAGGGAAAATGAAAACAATTCAGCATCAATTTGACTTGTTAGTAAGTTTTGTGGAAGAGTAAGCAATGAAATGTGTACAATTTCTTTTTTAATTTTTTTATCATTAAAAGGAATATACCTACATTATAATCTCTATATTAATCGCATCCAGATACCACTAAGGTTTAAACCGCGGTGATACAAAATCCATAGAGAAGTTTTATCTCTTCCATCATATTTTTTCTTCAATGAAAACACACAAATAATTTAATTCCGTAAAAAAGATGTTCGTATTCATATCGTTTTCACTACCAAAAGCTTCGTGACAAAGTTAACTCGCTCGAAAGTGAAGAAGTTCACGAATGAACTGTCAAAATTAGCTAATATTAGCTCGCACTCGCAAAAACGTCATTCGAGCTCGTTTCAATGCTCACATCGATAAAGTTAGTCGATGGTCACGATCGTTACGTTAACAAACGATCTCGCACTCACAAAATATGGTTTACAAACGTTTCGCTAGATGGCGCTGATTAAACTCCATACAAATTGAAGTTTACTTTAACGCGACCGAGTAGTTTAAAAAACTCACACTAAGCACTCAATAAAGCTGGCCTGCCATGTTATATGTATAACGGTTAAAGACATTTATTTCTCAAACACAGAATATACATTCACTTACATCGAGAAATACAGGTAAACGAAATAACATAAAATAATCTATTGCATGGAACGAGATACAAAACGGCGTAACTTAGTATTAGTATCGTTAGTGATAGGTACATAAAACTTAGAAAGTAAAAATAATGACGTGTTACTACACGTTATTATTTTAGACAAATAGGATAAGTAGTTAACCCTTTACCGCATGAATTTTTTATTTTTTTTCAAATTAATGTATGCTACTTTACAGGGTTAGTATGATTCAAGAAAAATATTCAAAAAAATAAAAACATACTTTCAGGAAAGTTACAGTCAAAAAACATTTAGTTCCAAATCTGGAACAACATGCAACACTGCATACGAAAGTTATAGTTCCAGATTTGGAACATCATGCAGTTTACATATTTTGGAATTGGTGGGGTACTTACAATAAAAAAAAACACATTATTTTATACTGAAATAACAAAATATAATATAGTTCTAAGTATGAAAGTGAGCAAAACAATTACGATCTTTGTTCAAGCACAAGTAACATTTGCACTTTTGGCAATATATTTGGGACTTTTGCTTACATCCAATCATCATCATCTGAAATATCTTCATCCTCACTAGTGTCTGGGACAAAGGTCACAACACGAGGTCGAGTAGACATTTTGTCTGTAACAAAATATTAAATAAGTTACTTAATGCATGATGTTCCAAATATGGCCATAAGCATTTTAGTGTGTATTTTTCCCGAACTGCATGATGTTCCTTATTTAGCACAAACTTCGAAATACATTATAATCAAGATATTCATGTCATTACTTACGTTTCTTTCCATAGAAGTGTTGGGGATCCATTTTTCTATGTCGTTAATCACTTAATTATTTTATTTTAAACTTTAAATGACTTTAAATCTCTCTCCCTAACTTTGCAAACTCACGAAAGGGCAAAATGGCGGAATCGACTGTTTTACCGATCGAGTATGGTGATAAAGCAGTACAACAAAACTGCCATCTGTTATTTTTTCGACAAAACAGTCCATGAACTAACATATTAATGGCAAACAAGAAACAACGATGGCATCACTAGTCCTCTGCAACGAATGTAAGTTAGTGTGACAAATTTGGCACTGTATGCGGTAAAGGGTTAAGTATGTTTTTTACATTTTTTTTTTGTTAATGTAGGTAAGTATTTAAATATAATGGCAGGCGGCTAATGAGTACAGAGTCCATATTAAGTATTGAAACGCAATGGCAATAATCCTTTACTTTTGATAGCAATTGATAGAAATTGACTTGTTTAGTATATTGAGATATGATACGATTTGGAAAAAGCAATTTTAATATAATTGAAATAATGTAATTTTACGAGTTGCTTTTGGAAAAATTAAATTTTAATTTTCGTTTAAATAGATGGTAGGATTTTATCTCCTTGATATCTTTTGGCAAGGTGTTGTAAATTTTTGCACCTTCATGTCTGATACTTGTACTACCATAACAAGTTCGCGGTTTAAGTAAACAGATATTGTTGGCGTTTCTTAATTGTCGAGTTTGAAATTGTGATTTTTTAGTGAATACTATTTGGGAGTGTGTGTTTTTTGTCAGTATTTTTCTTATTAGTATTTTAGTTATTAGTATACGTGAAGGTGGGCTTAGGATTCTCTTTGCGTATCATATATGCGATGCCCGTCTGACAGATTGACGTGTTCTCCAAGGCATAGTTGTGTATTACCACCAACCTCCAGACACCGGACTGTCACTGGACGACTTAATTGCCAAAAAAATCACATTAACACTTTTTGGTAAATCCATGGATTTGAGCCCAGGACCTCTCTCTCTTAGGTGGAATACGCAACCAATACACCAATAAAACTGCCAAAAACCTACATACCCAAAAAAACAAGTTCCTTATATGTATTGAAAATAAAAGAAACATTATGAAAACGCCAACATTTTCGATTTATGTGGATATTATATAGAACATTTTGTACCTATGTCTTCATAAAACCTTACTTCTTAAGTGGTTAAAGAGGCGAAAATAGGTATATTACGTAAAATGATAAAATGGATTTTATAACTTTATTAAATTGGCGTAACGATAACTCTTCGATCTAGATAAAATGATATTGTTTCTTTTTTTATATGCAGCAGACTATTATATGCGGTTTTTCTGAGAGAATTGTAACTACTAACGATTGGTCGGACACTTAAAAATTTAACTAAGGTACGTCACAACGCCGAATGACTTATAATGCTCCCAATTCTACATAATACTAACTTATATAATTGTAACATCATTGCATTTCTTTTCAACATAGGACTGGAAACCTTTAGTTGTGTCAATTTAGTTCCAGTATGACATGACAACCTTCGAGAAGCGAGTCTATTTTTTCTTAAAGGCCGGCAACGCACTTGCTGCTCCACTGGTGTTGCGAGTGTCCATGGGCGGCGGTTATCACTTACCATCGGGTGTCCTACTTGTTCGTCTGCCATCCTAAGTAAAAAAATACTTAAGGTTTGGTGCGCATAACAGCGGATCCGACTGATATTGAATTTACTTAAGATGGCAGAGATAATAGAAATTCAGAAAGCCGCTTTAATTAATGGCTGATAACAATTTTAGATAGCAACGTTTAAAGTTCTTGGTGGAGATAAGGTGGAACGCATTAGCCTGCGTGATTAGATAAAGGGTAAGGTAAAGTATTAACGGCTCTTCGTGCTCTCCTAGGCACGAAGTGGATGGATACTTCTTGACTCCAAGCTAATACTGAGGTTTTTCTTAGCAGATCAATCACAAGTAGAGATCGTACTTGTTTAAAATTCGATCACTAAGGTTGTATTGTCAAAGAGTTACTTAGTTTTGATACTCATTTTGTCATCTCTTCTCTCGTGTCAAAAGTACTCAAAAGCATGGTAGTATGTGTAATGTTGTTTTTATTAAAATAATTTACTTCTAATGCCCTATATAAAAAATAAATAAAATAAAATAAAATAAAAAAGGTTTTTATTCACGTAGACTTTAAAAAAGCGCTTGTAAATAGTCAGAACATGTTTGTAGTAATATAGTTGTATACATTAGATATATTTATAGTAACATAGATATTTAGGTACATCTTGTATGAAAACATTTATAAAATTTATTTTATTACAGAAATATTAAATTAGCTAGCTCGTATCAAGTTATTGTCAAGAGATTATGTTTAATTATCTAGTTTAAGTCTAATATTTTTACTACATATTGTCAATGGTTCTGTCTATATTAAAGGTATTATTATTATGACGGACCTTGTGTTAATAATGACGGTCGCGCTTTAATGCTACCACCGGATCCAATGCGCCCCAACTGAGAAGACCCAGCGAAACAAACTCAGTGGGTTCATCTACTACCGGTTTCAACACGACCCAGTTGAGACGGTCCGGCGAAACATACTCAAGCGGGCATGAACACGGGATTTGGTCCAATTAGAGTAATTATTTAGTAGGCAAACACAATATATGCTCGATCGGCTGACTGAATGCTTATTATTTTAGATTATATTTAGGTATACAAAAGAAAAACTTCGAAACAATAACATTATTCATTTTGAGACAGAGTCAATAATTTTAAATTAAGTATATGATAGCAATCATTTACAGATAGTTCACGTAACACAGCAGATCAGTCATGTCTATATGGCTACAAGATCTCCAGCGAGCAATGTGCAGGTAGGAAGTGAGAGCCAGACGTCTTTGTCATCGATGTACTCTTTAGTGGTGTAATAACCCCTAGCCATAAGTACACGTTTAATATGTGTTTTAAAACTTGTGTCAGGCAGATCAGTAATTTGAGTAGGAAGCTTGTTATAAAACCTAATACAATTTCCTAAAAATGATTTATTAGTTTTGCTTACACTAAAGCCTGGCATGGCTTGTTTGTTTTTATTCCTAGTATTTATATTATGCAGTTCACTTTTCTTTTTATAATTATGAATATTTTTTCTTACAAACATTATATTCTGATATATATATTCCGATGGCACAGTAAGTATATTTATTTCTTTAAACAAATTTCGCAAAGAATCGCGACTGCCTAAACCATAAATGGCTCTGACTGCTCTTTTCTGCAATACAAAAATAGTACCTATGTCAGCCGCCGAACCCCACAGCAGAATGCCATACGACATAATGCTATGAAAGTACGCGAAATACACTAATCTAGCAGTTTGTTCATCTGACAATTGCCTTATTTTCCAGACAGCATAGGAAGCCGAACTTAATTTACCTGCTAACTTTTCAATCTGAGGACCCCATTGCAATTTTGAATCAAGTGTCAATCCTAAAAATACGGTCGATGGGACTAAATCTAATATTTTCGCATTAAGTGCAACTGTTGGTACAATTTGAGTCACATTTGGCAATGAGAACCTGATGCATTTAGTTTTTCCGGCATTTAACAAGAGATTATTTGCCGAAAACTATTCTGATATAAAGCTGAGTGTTTTATTATGCTCAATAAGATCTTTATCCTTTCTATTTACTTTAAATATGAGCGACGTATCATCAGCGAACAAAACTATGTCTGATACTTTCTCTACCAGATAAGGGAGATCATTTATATAAACTAGAAATAAAAATGGGCCCAATATAGATCCTTGGGGCACCCCCATTTTCACAGGATGACGTGCCGAAGTGACACCGCCTATCGAAACCATCTGTTGTCGCCCCGATAAATAGGACATCACAAGATCAAGAGATGTGCCAGATATTCCATAGTACTTCAGTTTAACAACGAGCGTACGATGATCAACGCAATCGAAAGCCACAGAAAGAGATCACAGAAAACTCCCAGCGCATCCTGTGATCCCTCCCAAGCTTCCAATATTGACCTAATTAAACCTAATTAAAAATATTAGCATTCTGCGCTCCTTATCCCATATGAACTTAAACCGTTCCAAATTTCATACTCCTCCGTCCGCGCAATATTCGTGAAAAGGAGTAAAAAGTGTTTGCTTTAAGTATCAATTACAATAACAGTACCGTACGGTACAGAGCGGTACGTGTAGTACAAATTACTAATACAATGAATGTCTGCATCACATGATCGCTATCGATAATACTATTTGCCAATATTTAAGTGTGTTTTATGCGTATTACTTTATAGCAGGAATGTATTATAAGAACATGTAGCTAATAATAAATAACTTGATTAAAAATGTCGAAGGAATTAAACCCAAAGAGACAGTATTATAAGATCTTAATGTTAATAAATTAGATTTAGGCTTCTTCCATAGCATTTTATCGCCATATCACGTGAAGCTATAATGTTGTATGAGCCCAGCTCATATTTATTTACGTAGTTAGTGTTACTGAGTATCATGATAATAGAGTAAATGTGTTAGTTGTAAATTGGTTTATGGTATGATGTAACTGGCGTGACCGAATCATACAGAATTAAAAAAAAAATTAAAACTAAGTTTAACTTAGTCATGTCAGCCAAAGTACGTCCACAGCTGGACAAACGCCTCCCCAAGGAATGGGGGGATATGCCATAATCGCCACGCTTGGCAGACGGGTTGGCGATGGCAGTTTCATGGTCATAGTTGACAGAATAACGCTGTTGCCCATTCTCTGGTATTTCCCTCGGTCGATTTCTGCGCCCCTACGGGATGAGATGGAGTGATGATATTCTATGCCGTCACCACACCAACACCTATGCTAGGTGTTGATATTTACATGCTATTGACATAAGTAGGTAGCAATATAATATTGCATTGTTTCGGTTAACAATGATTCCATGCCATCTGCGTACTGAATAGTTTACATTATTATGCATTTTACTCGGTATTATGTACAGTATCTGGGCAACCGAGGACCGCCTTTTTTGTAGAAACTAATGTAAACGAGTTTTACCAGACGTTAGAGCTGAATAGGGAGCTTAAGTAATCTTAGTAATGGAATCCAGCGTTACTAGACGCTTCTACTCACCGGTCTGTAAGTGATCGGTGAGGGAAATACAACTACGCGTGCAGTCAGTCCATAGATGGGTGACTGTCAAAGTGGTTTAATTTCTGAGCGTCTCCGTGATTTGGAGGGTACGTTAAGCTGTCGGTCCCGGTTGCTCTTGTTTTAAAACATTCGTTAAGACATGTCAGAGGCCTACTGGGCGGCTTGAAGAACTCTGACACTAGGGTAACCACTGCCCATACGATAAAGAAGAAGAACGTTCAACATACAAAACTAATAGGTATGCAAACTTAATTCCGCTAAATGTCAGTTTAAACAAGCAGGGATATGCACCGCCCTTCCACCCGCAAATAAATATACACATGGAAGAAAGACAATATAAACATGCAAATTAAATGCACCAGTACGACACAAACACGTGTTCCAGTCCTCCACGGACCGTTCTCTAGGGATGCTAACTCGTCTAGTGCTTGAATGCGACGTAGGTATTTCAGCCGAAAGGTGTGCACTGCTGATGAAAGGCCTACCAGGTTTTAATTGGAGTGATATGCATTAATCAATATCCTTGGCAGATGGGTTGTCCTTCCTGCTACGATCCATCATGATGGTTATGGTACTCAGAGAGACGCTGCTCCCCGTTACCTGGTAGATAGTCATTCGGAAGGACTTCTATGGCTTCCGTGGGATTAGATGGGTGGTGATATTTGCAGTCACCACATAAATGAACATTCCGTGGGGATTGGGGGTGTAGAAGACGTCTCGACTACAACAAAAATAAAGAAACAAAACATAGATGAAAGTTGGAAAAAAAAGCCATCCCATATTTTGCCTTTTCTCACTCGAGGATAGAAAGGATAGCAAATACATATTTGTTATCTTGTTAGAACTCATTAAGAAATATAAACACAATTTTGTTGATTTATATTCCAGCAAATAATAACTATAATAATATACACGTGTAACAAAAACTTTGTACCCATTTTTACGAAATGCACGGACAGAGGAGTACGAATTTGGAACAGTTAAAGTTCATATGGAGGAGAGCAGAAAGTTAATATTTGTATAAAATAGGCATTAGAAGTAATTTATTTTAATAAAAAAACATTACACACACTATCATGCTTTTGACACACTGACAAAAGAGAGATGACAAACTAAGTGTCAAAACGGAGAACAGATTATTATTATTTGTCTTTAATGTCTATAGTCTCTGACAATACAACCTTAATGTTCGAATTTCAAACAAGTGCGATCTCTAGTTATTTTAAAAGCAAAAGTCGTTTTACTGGGATTTAATTCTGCAGTGCTCGTGTTGTGTTTAAATAAATAAGTATAGGTATCAAGGTACGAAAACAAAGACAATGGGATATTGAGGATGTTTAATAGATATAATAAAATGTGCCACATTGTTTTTGTGATTGATGTGACAATAGTACCTACGTAGATACCTATCTACGCTAGGAGGTTTATTCCAGTTACATAAATTAATAAAAAAGACTGAAGAAAAATAGACTATCGCATACAAACCCTTTATTTTTTCTTTTCTCTTTTTTTAAAAAGACAACGCCTGTATTAGGGCAACTTATCCTTGTGTCGCGGGGTACTTTACAAACATATAACAGACGGACACAAATAACATCCAGACTCAGAACAATTATTTATGGGTCACACAAATAGTTGTCCGGCGCGGGACTCGAACACGAAGCGACTGTCTAAGCCGCTGCGCCACACGTGCAGTCTATACACGAAACTATAGTTTCTGGTTTAGTGTGCAGTTAATAACAGTCCAGATTTTAGTTTCGTGTCTATATGTATATATAGATATTGATGTTGTGTCGAGCGATCCAAACTGGTTCTAAGATATTATGTCAGATGCATGCTAACTGTTAAACATTACCTTATATATATATATCAGCCATCTTGTATGTCCTTAACCCAGTAACATCTTAACTACAAACAACTTGAATTAAAGATGTTTATGACGATTATAAAATAAACATAATCATAAGGCAGAGGTCGACAAACGAGCAAGTGGGTCACCTGATGGTAAGTGATCACCGCCGCCCATGGACACTTGCAACACCAGAGGAGTCGCGGGTGCGTTGCCGGCATTTAGAGTTAGCAATCAAGTGTTGCTGACCCTCCCGCCCACCCCGATGAGCTCTGGCGACCTGACTCACACTCAGAAATACAACATTAAATTATTAATGTTATTATTATTAAGGAATGTCTTCTCTAAGGTGGAGGTACTTCCCCAGTCGGGCTGCTCTTCGAGCGAATGAACGCTGTGCCCTACTTTCTTAAAAATAATTACATCTCTTTCTCTTAAATATAATTAAAAATAGGTACATATATGAATATATATAGAATTATAGTTGGGATTTTGTAAGACGCATGTGTGTAGCGATACAGACGCTTAAGTTGCGTTTACTACTTTTGTTACACCTTATAAATACATAAATTTGCGATTTGAATAAGGTGAAGTAGTCAATATGTAAGATATGCTTAATTTCAAAATGCTAGCATAAATAGAAGTTTTGATGTACAGGTCTGACAAACGGACGCAGATTTAAAAAAATTGCGTTTTTTATACACACCTTTGACGCGCGTTTTTAGCGATACAGACGCGATACGCACGCAACTTCACGCAAGTCAGACGCAGCTCTGTAGAGAAAAGCGCGCCGTCGACGCGCGTTTAAAAAACATGGTGTGCACAGGTTCTAAGTCGCACTAAAAGACTTATTAGCATTTTGTATGCGTGTGTGAATTATTAAACCATTTGTAAATAATTATGATAATATCCTGGGGCATTATTCACACACGGCCATCTGATCCCAAACTAAGCAGAGCTTGTACTATGGGAACCAAATAACTGACATACTACAATATACTTTTCCTTTGTAAATACACAAAGAAAAGAAAGAAAGAAACATATCTGTCCTGGGTGGGAATCGAACTCACGACCTGGGGTGTTAAATAGCTCTGTCTCATATAATGGTTTGTACCAACGTCTTTGCACAAATGTCTAATTTGTCCAAAGATTTTAATTTATTTTTAAGTTTACTTCCATAATGATAAAGGTTCATCATCTCTGATTCATACTAAGAGAACATTGGAATGGAATTTTAAGAACAAATAAATACATTATTTCCATGTAAAGAGTCTTCCTGTTCAAGTGATTCACAATAATATCATTACGCACAATAGCAATTTTTTACACAAACTGATGAGTGACACACACACACAGACACCCAAATCAAGGTTATTAGAATCTCTCGTGACAGACTACACAATCCGTCATAATATCGTACTCGCTCGACAGTACGACTGGGACTGTCAAAACACCGCGACTGATGTTAACCTCCATGTCAAGTTGTTTACACTCGGTCGATAAAATGCACTCCAGGACACACGAGGGCATTTAAAAAAAATACTCGGTTGAATCGCTCCGCGTCTTAACTTATAAACGTAGAGCGATAGATGTACAAAACGTCCCTGAAATCCGACCCTCTCGTTCGAACTCCAAAATCAATACTGAATCCTGTATTTTCCAAGCGCTCCAAGAGTACCTAAGTTATCGAAGACAGTAGTGTCTATTGGATACGGCACTTGGCTGTCTCACTCTGGAGATTGACCGCCTTTATGAATCCGCCGGTGGATGACACACATTTTAACTAACTGTATATAAAAGTTGTGTTTTATTTGCAGGGCTTTCATCATATCAGCCTAATTACGTCCACTGCTGGTCAAAAGCCTCCCTAAAGAATGGCGGGTATGCTATAATCGCCACTTTTGGCGATCGCAGTTTCATGGTCATAGTTCACAGAAAAGCCGCTGCCCGTTCACTGATAGGTATTCCGTCGGCCGATTTCTACGCTCCCCATGGGATGAGATGGGGTGATGATATTCCTCGCCCGCACCGCATAGCGAGTTTAAGTAAGAATAAAGCCTTAAAATATGTGACATACCTACAGTACTGCCATATCCAACTCATTTTACTTTTAAAACTACAACCACGTTCCCACTTTGTACTTCAAATGAATAATACAATGCATGAATTTGAACGATATGTTGTACACACGGCTACATATCGAGCTTCCATACATTTCCAGCATAAGCTGCGTTGTATAGGTTTTCTATAAAATGAGAGGTCAGTTATATTGGAACGGTATAGCTTGATATGTGGCCGTGTGTACATCTATCGCTAGGGCTACTCCTAAAATCAACCCTCTTGAGCGTCTCCACGTTATGTTACTGCCCTTAATCGATGTTCCAACCACAAAAGAGGTGCATTCTGGTTCCTTAGCTGTAGCTATAATAATAATATCCTTTACTTTAATTACATACGGTCATCTGATCCAAAACTAAGCAGAGCTACTACTTTTATTTTGTAAATACATACTTATATAGATAATTACACCCAGACTCAGGACAAACAGCATGTTCAAGCACACATATATTTGTCCTAGGTGGGAATCGAACCCACGATCAGCGGCGTGCAAAGCAAGCAATTACCAAACACGCCACAGGCCCGTCAAAGTAGCTGTATGCTTCTAGATACCATAAGCCCACGCTCGCCTTCCTTATTCGATGAAGCAGTGAAAACCGTCTAGACTAAGTGTAAACGTCATGAAAATAAACAAGTGTGCTTTAGACCATACGACTGAAGTATTATTATTATTATTATCGTTATTTAGGATCATAAGTCATTTATTTCTTAACAATTTACATTGTGTTGAAACATTTGTTGTACAATACATATCTAAAATACAAAATAAAACTAACAAAAACTATCATACATAACGGTCAAGAATACGTTGTTAGATTTGTCGTTTGTCGTTTATGAACTCATTAATACTATAATAACCTTTCTACAATAAAAATGTCTTCTATTTGTTTTTAAATAAGTTAACTCTGTGTATCATTTTTAATTGTATTGGCAGCTTGTTATATAAGATGACAGATTGTACTCTCGGACTATGCTGAACTACATTCAATTTAGGTTGAATTGTAGAGGGTAAGTCCTTCCTACGAGTACTCTCTCTCAGCTGCCGTTCCTCATCAGTCTCGTATTTGTGCAAATTTTTAACAAAACTAGTCAATAATACATGAATATATAGACATGGTGCCGTCAAAATATCTAATTTTATAAAATGGTCTCTGCATGACTCAGTCTGTTTTATACGAAGCATCGTGCTTATAGCTCTTTTTTGGATAGCAAGTACTGATTGAATATTGTAATAATAACTATTACAATATCCAATCAGTACTTGTTATCCAAAAAAGAGGGCTTGAGGCCTTGTTGGCATCTTGCTACCTCGACCATTTAGCAGAGCTCCTTGATTTGTTAGAGGTTTTTTAAAGATAAAGATATTTTATTTCGCAAGTATGGGTACATGGTGCATGTTATTGAATATAAATAAAAGTCCAGCCATACTTTACCTGCTGGCATGCAAAAATAACACAAAATAAATTCCTATAAATTGCGCATTAACTATCTATAAAACAAATGTAATTATAATTTCTATGTCTTTTATGAAGTAACAATCAATAGAATATCTCAATGTCAATCAATCAAATAAGTATTACAATGTCAATAAATTAAATAATTAATACAATATCCATAAATTAAAAACGCGAAATAAATCAAATAAGTTTAGTCAATAATTACAATAGCAATGTCAATTAAAACTAAATTTACAAATCTTTCTCATTTAAAAAATCATTTATACAATAATACGCTTTAGAAAGTAACAGCTCCCGTGGTCTATTTTTAAACATTGTTACATTTAAGTCCTTCCAACACCTAGGTAATTTATTATATATAACTCGCGCCATGCAGTAGACACTTTTGCGCATTAATGTTGTTTTAGCAGTGTGGAGACACAGTTTACTATTGTCACGTCTATGTCTAGGAGCTTTCACTGTTTAATCCTATAGCTTTAATAAACTTCCAGAACTGCCTTCTTTATTGTGCAGTGAGGGGTTGTATCCCTTATTCTCTTCCGGTAACATGATATGCTGTCTGAAGTAAGACTTAAGATATATGAAACGTAACTTGCTATGAGAGAGAAAGAGAGAAATAAATTGTGTGCTCGCACCTCTCTCTTTTGTCCTTACAGTAATATACGAAACGTAACTCTGTCTTTCTATATTCACTAACTTATATCTCTTTCTCAACTTCCGTTCGCCTCGCCCGATTACTATTTTTGTAACGCTATCGTCACGGATTCAATAGCTTACTCCTTTAGTCAATAAAGTAACTTCGGGACGCGATTCCTACTAACTGGCGGTTTTATTGTAAAACATACTATGTAGATACGTTACGATAAAACGTAGATAGTGTTAATAGGTCCATTGTTCACTTACTCATAAATACTCGACATAACATCAACTTTACTATGATAAAACATAAATAAAATCCAATAGGTACCAATTATAATGATTGTTATAAAATTCCGAACATAATCATCTATTCTCTAAATTAACGCCCCCTATAAAAATAAATGGGCAATAAATAAATAGCAGGAATGAAAAATGAAATTATATTTATCAATACAACGTGCCATTTAAATAGCTATAATAATACTTAAACTTTACGTTACTTTGTGTTATGTGATTTTTCAGTTAACGATTAAAATAAAACTTGGAGTTTAAAATATTTTAGGTTGTTTGTTCATAATCACACGTAGGCCATCGCGGCATCGTTAAGTTTTGGAAACGAATAATGTTGAAATTTTCAATTAAATTTATGTCTTATCTTCAATTAAGTACAGATTATTAAATTCGAATCTAATTCATCAAAATCCATTTTTGGCAATGCAAAGTGTAAATCTAATCTCAAAAATGGGAAGTCCTAAAATTCAACGTCCGCGGGTCTGGAATCAGCACCATCTACCAAATAGGAGGGGAATACATCCTCCCAATAACTACTAGAGAAGTAGCAGTAGCGTCTCTATATGAAAATATGACCATCATGCTGTTATTGCCAACCCGTTTGCCAAGCGGGGTGATTATGGTGGTGGACGAGCCTGTTGGCGTGGTTGGTAGATACGCCTTTCACGCCGCAAGTCGTAGGTTCGATTCCCACCCGGAACAGTTATTTGTGCGCATGAACATGTATGTGTTTACAAAATAAAAATGCATGCAATGCAAAACTCTGCTTAGTTTGGGGTCAGATGGCCGTGTGTTAATAATGTCCCAGGATATTATTATATTTTTATTATGCCATATCCACTCATTCTTGGGCGAGCTTTTTGTCCAGCAGTGGACCTCATTCAGATGGCATGGTGATAATAATGATCATCATTATCAACGACGACGATATTTATTACAGTAAATTAAAAATAGAAAATAATTACTAAAAGCCCTGTATAGACTAATATGCTCGTGATTTATTTGAACACGCCCCCTCTACCACATTTTATAGAGACGTTAATAGAATCGTTCAATAATCTTATAATTGTTTGCAGTTAATTTTGATAGCTTTAACATTTGACATCATAATTGTTAACTTTTAACTACGGTAAATATTCTATGGATATGTTATAAAGGTTGTTAAGGATGGCGTACCGAAAACTGATATTCAGGGGCAGTCGCTACTTTCGGATCTCTGAAACAAATACACATTTCATGTATACATTATAAAGAACTTATTATCTGTTTTTAGTTGTTTATTTCAGCTGAATCTTGTATTTTCTAGAAGACGGGCTTTAACTTTAATCAGTTAAGAAATATAAACTTTACAGGATTCGGAACAATATGCTTAGACTTAAAATTCCGTCTTTGGGGTGTTTTTATTTTTTTCTGGGTTTAACGCCTTTATATAATAAATATCTTTGGACAACTAACACACTGTCATCCAAATGCAAAAATCCAAACTAAGCAG